>VDFB02000015.1:537488433-537789391 GCA_007258455.2 Sequoia sempervirens
CAAGAATTATATCATTTAATATTTTAATTTCATAATATCAATGAATTTATATAATACAAATATATTAATATATTGAAAATAAAAATATTTCTCTAAATCCATCAACCACATCAAATAGTTAAGTTAAATAGGTTAGAGAATCTATGAATAGTATAAAATTGACTAGACATATCATTCACATCAATTATTCAATTTGTTACTATTTAAGAATAGTGTTTGAATTTGGATAGTATCAAATAGTGATAAATTATTCCAAATGTTGACCTCATACCAATATTATTGTACACTACTCTCAACCAATAGAATTAGAATAAAATAGTTTTAATATATTCATATAAATCTAAGAAAATATATACATTAGCCAAAATAGTCAACATATTTTAATCCTTTGCTAGAATTGGTTCATTTTTTCCAAGCTAAATAAACTTGATGAATGCATTAGTATACCTTCCTCCGACATGAACTAATAAGAGAATTTTTTATAGAGTTAAGATAAATAATTTGTTGTTATTTTGGTATTTTATAAAATGTATAGAGTTGTAGGAGTTAAAGTAAATTTGTCTATTGAAGTGTTATATAGGTAATCTACTTTAACACTATTGTATTTAAACGAGATGAATTAATATTATTTATTAGAAAGCAATAACAATGTTAAAGGATCACAAGGAATAAATAATATAATTTATTATGTGTTCCTAGTTCCTTTACTTTAAATGCTTACAATGTGTCTAATTAAACAATATTAGTTTTGATAATCACAAGAGTTGAGTAAATTTTTAAAGAAATTGAATTAAAGATAACACAAAAGGATGAAACATATTTCAATGGTTGAATTATGGATGCTAGATAGAGGCTAAACTATTGGAAGCTAAACAAGGACCACCATAGATCAAGGATGAAACCATAGGTGCACTATAGACCATTCTTTTGTTGGAGTGTCCACCTATAGATACCTAAACAATATAACTTAGGTCACATAGTGATTTGTTATCTACAACACTAAAAGGAAGCAAGGTACGTGAAAATGCTTCCTAACACTAATCTAAGAGGAGAGATGTACAATTTTAATCTTTTTTAGTTACAATATGAGATGCATAATAGAGAGATTACAATAACAACACATGCAAGTAAATAAGCCACAACACAAGATATACATGGGGAAAACCCTTTCGGGAGAAAAACCCCACACTCCAAAACTTGCACAATGTATTATCAAATCAATGGTGATTACAACACACTTGCAATGCAAGTTCTAGGAGTATGCACTAATATCAAATATGGAGCAATTTTGGTAGCATAAAAATATATGTAAATGAACCATTAAACTGTAGACACAAAAAAATTATCCTAGGCCTACAAACTTTATTTCTTCATCAATTCTTCCCTTCATTCCTAATAATTAAAAATGTCATTTATCTTCTATTAATTAAATAATTTTAATTATTTAATTAATTCATGTCTATCCTTTTTTAATTAAATAAATACTCTTTATTTAATTACATTCTAATAGTCTATTTCCTCTATAATTAAATAAATTCTAATTTTATTTAATTATTTACTACTTTCAACTATAATTAAATAATTATGTTAATTATATAATTATTCACTAAGCCTCTTCTAGCATTTAAATTAAATAAATTTTATTTATTTAATTTGTCATTTTCCTCCCACTTTTGAATTAAATTATTATTTAATAAAAAATTCAACCTGTCACATGTCTTCTATAATTAAATAATACTTTTATTATTTAATTATTCATTTGAATTTCTCCTACATCCTCTTTTTTTGTGTAAATTTTATCTTCCACATCAAATCTTATCTCTTGACATCTCATTTAATTCTAGCCTTTGATTGAATCATCTTATAATTCAATCCTAGCCATTCATCCTTATCTTTTCCCTAATTTAGCCCTAACCCTATTCCATACTATAAATTTCATTCTTGGCCATTGATCTTTAGGTCAAATCAACCTTTCAATCTCAACCCTTCATGACAAATTGGCATTCTATAAAAGACGTCTATTTTTCCATTGTCAATCTATCTACATGCTATCTAGTCAATCATATCTCTTAGCTATCAAGTCAAGTGCATTTTAGTCAATTATAATCTTCAATATTTTTCTTTGTCATTTTCATTAGGCCTATTTGCATACTAAAAATTTGAGGGCAATTATTCATATCAAGCAAGATGGAGAAGTGCAATGGAGATGAATCAATGGTGGCATGAAGACTCTATGGTGATATTGCTTTATGCTTATGTCTTTATGCTTATTTGTACTTCATTGTTTATTAGAGTTTTATTTACATGAATTATTGCCTAACCTTGATAATTTTACTCACATTGGTGAACCCGACATGAACCCCTAATTGATTTTTGCCTCAATATTTTAAGAAATTTTGATGAATTTTGGAGTTGGACTTAGATCACTTGATCTAGCCTTTTTAAGGTTTTGTTAGCTTTTTGTTGCAGGTTTTGCATCATTTTTGGATAAAACCATAGTTTCAAATATTTCACATAATTTTCAAATGGCCATGAATTTTTCTATGGGATTTTAGCTAAAGTTTATGGATCATCTAAGGAGGCTACACAAGAAAAATTAAGGTCATATCATTATTTTTGGGCAATTTATGGTGGTTTTAGGGTTTTTCATAAATCTATAATTTTGGAAAATCAAAGAATTTTCTAGACTTTTTATATTTTCAAAGTCTTGAAATTTCAATGGGGGTCTGTTGTTTTGCAATTTATTTTTGAGCTAAAAATAATAATGAAAAATCAAATTAGGGTTTCTTCATAAATCCACATTTTTGGTGCAAATAAAATAATTTTTCAATTTTTTTTTTTTTTAGAAATCTATTAAAATTTTAATGGGGGTCTATTCTTTTCAGATTTATTTTTGAGCTAAAAATAATTATAAAAAAATCAAATCTTTGTTAATTAGGGTTTTTTCATAAATCTGCACTTTTGGGTGCAAATCAATAAATTTTTCAGATTTCTTTGCATTTTTGGAAAGCTCTTGAAATTTTAGTAAGGGTCTATTCTTTGTATTTTTATTTTTGATGCCAAAAAAATTTCTAAAAATCAATTTTATCTTGACTAGGTAAGAATTTAAAAAAAAATAGAATTACAACCTAGTGATGAGCATTTTTTTTCATATTCGTCTATTTTGTTGCATCATAAATTATTTTATGATTTTTTGTAGGAGTTTTTATTGTCATTATCAGATCTGATTTATTTTTCTTTGGTTTTAAGCTAACCCTATAATATTAGTGATCAATTATCATATTGTTAGGGTTTTTCTTTGTTGTTGGTTTTATTAATGTGCAGAAAAATAAACTCCTCAAAAGGCGAATTGGATTAAGTGGAAAAAAATTTAGAGCTAAAGAAAATCTAGGTGCACATTTTTCAACTCATATCTTTATCTTAGTCTTATTTACAACATCACATTTCAATTTGGATTTAAAAAGAATAAGTGTCTTCTCAACATCACACTTTCAATTTGGGCTTAAAAAGAACAAGTGTCTTCTCAAAATCACATTTCAATTTGGGCTTAAAAAGAACAAGTGCTTGCATTTCTTGGTGATCTTGTTTGTGTTTGGAGGTGTGTATGCTCTTCCTTCGCATTTCCATGTGATCTTAGGAATCAAAAGCACTCTTCAACACTCTCATTTTCACATCACACATTTCAATTTCTAAGGTTAATGAACATTTCTTGTGTGATCAAATACATCTATATGCTCTCTCCTCGCATTATTATATGATCTTGAAGATAAAAAAACATCATTTGAATCACTTTTGTGTAACCTTCTTAGGGGGCCTGCCTAGAGAAGTGATCACTCTAGGGGCAACCTCAACTCTAGCATTCTGGCGGAGTATAAATAGCGGGGGGGGGGGCAAGTTGAATCTAAAGACATGCCTCTTGGAAGTAGAATCTTGTCAATCTTGGCTAAGCCCCAAATAAATTTATACCTTTGGGAAGTGAAGGTGGAGTGTGGGTTACCCTCTCCTCCTGGTTGTTTGGCATTGTTGTCAAAATTTTGGGACCTCCCCTTTTTTTTAACCGGTGCCATGGTAAATTTTGGCTGTCTTTGTTGGGCAGGTTTTGCTAAGTGTTTATAACCCAGGTGGTGTTTTGGTTACTTAGTCTAACTCCTCGCTTAATCACCACAACTCTTTATTTTGTCATCTTTGAACTCAAGCGGTGTTTTATAATTTTGTCCCAACTTGCCGCATGCTCCAAAGTTTCTCTTTCCAAGTTTGGGTGGTCCGTACCCAACGTTCATGAACTTACCAAAAAGACCATCGATAATCTCTTCGATGTCTTCTCTAAGCTAAGCGCAAGCCTAAGCATCCTTTGTAACTATGGCGATGATTTTTATAGTTTCATGAAGTTCCCATTTTACCACCAGAATGTGTTTTCAAGGGGAATTAAGTGATTATCATGCAAAGTACCATTCAAAAGCATGAATGAAGCCATTATGTAGAATTAAATGAAGAAAAATTCATTCACATGAAATACAATTGAAATCTAAAATGAGAAAGAATGAATCATGTTATAGAAAATCCACACTAGGAGTACCAAAATGCTATATTATATTATATATATAATATGGGTACTACTGGAAATACAAAAAAATTGTTGATTACATAGAAATGGAGGAGCTACATTATATCAAAATGGTAATTTCTTCTCGGGCACAAAGGGTGAACATCAATACACAAAGTGCCTCTGTGACTACTTGAAGATTCTCTATCTGATCAGTCGAGAGTAGGTTCTCGTGTGTTTGTAGAAACTAAGCAAATAGTTCCATATTGTTTCTCACAAATCCCGTGTGCAGAAGTGTCATCGTTTCCTCTAGGGCTTTATTTTGTGGAAGAGAAGCAATGCAAATGACATCGCCTATCAAGCCACTCCGCGGATAAATGTTAAGGTTGACAATGGCTATGTTCACCCGGTGAAGGAACTCTAGTCTCACTAAACTCTTCGCTATCCATATTCCCCAATCGTAGTGACCAAAAGTGCAAATTATGGTGTACACGAAATGCTCCAGAAGTGTTGCATTGTGTACATGAACTTGATTCTTGAAAGTATCTCCCAATATATTGTGCAACACTTTCTCCTCAATCTCACTCTTAATTGTGAAGACTTCCTTTAACTGATCAGTCAACCTCCTGAAAAGGGAGCTACACTCAATCTCTTCAATGGTGATCAAATCATTAATGGATACACTGTCATTTTGAGCACTAGCCATGTTTGATATAGTAGGATGGCAAAGTGAGATCGATTTATATAGGGTTGGTGAGACATGTTAATTAAGAACAATTAAAGGTGATAGGATGGTGGTGTTCTGAACTAATGGTGATACGACAGGAATTTAAGTTACATTCCCAATTGATTTCATGACAGGACAACATGCATGTGTGACAGTTGTTTAAACTTCAATTGGTGAGGTATACAAACCATTTGTGATCAATAGCCATGAGGCAAGAGTTAGATCAAGAAGTGCTTGAGAATTGTTCGTAGTCTTTTCATTGGAAATGTAATCATGATGGTTATTTATTATTTCTCAACCATTGATTTTCAAGATAGATAGTTACGCAACAAGAAAATGTTGCTGCAACCAATCAGTAACCATCAAGAAAGGAATTTTCTCCCTATATCTAGATAGGGAGACTCTTTGGTAGGGGTCCGATCTCTAAAATTACATGGTGATGTAGTGAGGGAAGGAACACTAGGTTTATTTTTAGTTAGTTTTTTTTCTGATTACAATGGCTGATAACCTGTGTGTTATTAGTGGGATATAATGTTGATTATATTGATATGTGAGTCACATACAATATAGAATATATTTTCTATGTAAGGTTTATTCTACTGCACTTATTTTCTTATTGTAATCCTTCATTCATGCTTAGATTGTCTTCTGTCATTAGTTGAATGCAATATATGAGCTGTCATGCTGATGATCTTTAGGATTTTATTTCACATTAATTGTTTTTTTATGTATTAATGTCAATTGCCTTATCGATTTCTAGTTAAAATCTACTTATTTTTCATTTAATTCACATGAGGGAGTTGTACCTCTCAATTCAGAGGAAAGCCACAAATGCAATTATGGCCTTTCCAGAGCTGTTAGTAAATAAGCGCTAGTGCTTATTGGGTGGAGTTACATTTTCACCATCTTTATCAAAGTGGGCCAATCCATTCACTAACAGGCATTCTTCTTCTTTCAAATTCATGAAATTGGGCCTCACTTACCTTCAAGGTATGTAAAGGACATCCCTAGATCCTTGTGCATCCTAGTTTAAGACCATTAGCCAATCTACCTGCTTGAATAATTCCTAGGATTGTTCTTGTGTTTGGAAGTGTCTTCTTATCATAATCATTTGCATTACATCTTGCATCAATTTTTTTCTTGCGTGTGTGAATGTGTATTCAAGATTTAAATCTTAATCAAGCAAAAAAGAAAACCAAAAAATTCCAAAAATTCAAAAATTCAAAAATATTAGAAACATTTCAGAAATAAACAAATCTAGGTGTCCTCCAAGTCAAGCTATCCACACCATCTCCAAGTCAAACTTCTCATCCTCATTTTCCATCTTAATCTGAATTCACTACCATGTCTTTAATTTATCTTGATATGCTTCATAGTCAAGTTGAATACCAATTAATCCATAATGGTCAAACCCAAAAGCCTTAGACTTCAAAAGAAAATTCATCAATCCTCCATACCAACCATCCATGAGCTTTAGTCCTCCATCCATCTACCCTCACTACCAAGAGTCACTTAGCACTATCCATACCATTGATCCACAACAAACATCCATTAGACATCTTTATCCTAACCTTGACAAGGGAAAGCGACCTTCCACCAATCCATTACAAGTCTCCACATCCTATCCCAATCCATCATTCACTAATCCATCCCAATCTACGACCCCATCCAATAAAAATAAATTTAGCCATGAAAATTCTATCGATGTCCAAAATCACATCCATAGCCTAAACCTTTGGATATATGTAAAAATAAAATCCAAAGCATGACATCATAACTCCCCCTTTATGTCAAGATCAAAGTATATCTTGTGATCCTATTCCATCCCATTATCCTATCCTTAAGTCTATCCAAGAAATCCTTCTAGACAACCATGTCACCTAAGACAAACCTATATTTGATCAAGATCCTACCATTGAACAAGAAACCCAAAGTGATCCGCTCATCGACCTTTATACCATCCATGATCAAAACATTTGAAGTTAATCCTAGATCCAAACTCCAAACACCTCCATTTCCCAAAATGAGACACTTGCCTCCTTTTGACACATAGATAATCAAATAAATGACATGGATCAAGTCACAAAAAAACATAAAAAGGCTACTATGGATCAAGATGAATTTAAACAAGCTACTATGAATCAAGTTGAAAAGAAGAAGAGACAAAATCTACCATGAAACAAATTGATATCCCAAATGATCAAGCAAACACAAGCATGAGGAATGATAAAGCCAAAATATCCTATCAACTAGGATCATCCACTTTTATCAAATCAAGCTTTCTCATAGAGGAGAAGATTCCAAGCATTAGTTTACACATACATAATGATGGGTTTGTATCTTGCTTCCAAATAACAAATACCCTATCACAAATAGAATATTTCAAAGCATGCGGTATCAAGGAAGAGGACTAGGCCTACATGAGAAAGGATTCGAGAACCAATATAGTTTTATGAAAATCCTAGACATCATGGTCTTTGCTATTATTCAATTGAAAAATCAAATGATATTAGTGATACTTCCATGATATTAAGAGACACTTTATCCAATACAAGCATCAAAATGGGGGCCATGAGTAGTCCTTGTCATAAGGTTGCTGCCAACACTCCTTCCATCCACACCATAAACCATCATTCCAACATAGTTAAACCCATCAATTGGAACCAAAAAAAAATAAATTATTATAAGCCTAAAGCTCAAAATCAAATACCAAAGGCCATTGAATGCAAAAATCCAAATCGACAAATGAAGTTAAAATGGATTCCAAAGAAAAACAGATCAAGTAAAGAAAAGAGTTCAATTCCAATATCCAATCAAAATGTGGAGCCACAAGAAAAGAGGTTTTCCACATATAATAAATTTCCACCTCCTTAAAAATGGTCATCATGCAAGGCATATAAAAGTCATGGTTCCAAAGACTATCCCAATCAAAATTCCAAATTCCATCATTCACCACCCCAAGTTTGGAAAATAAAAATTGCTACATCCAAACGTCTAAATAATCCTTCCACAACTACCATCATCCATCATAATCCTACATCTCGCCTAAAGTCTAAAAATCCCACATCACAAATCCATCACATCTTGGTAGCAACTCTTTATCATAAGGACTCCCATGGAACTCTATCACAATGTGCGTATTTTGACAAAGCCAAACCTAGTATACAAAAGGATCATAATGACATCGATAAGTTGTATGTAAGTGCTATGATCTTGACAAGACAACTAATCCATAAAGGTCATTATTGGTATATCATGACACCAATATCTACATCAACACCATCAAAGGATTTAGAACAATTAGTGATCATCCAAAATATCAAGTCCATAAAAAAAATAAAAAAAATCATCACCTTGATGAAAACTGGGAAAATAGGTGTCTTGTGTGAAATAAATAAAAAAAAGAAAAAAGAAAAGAGAAAAACAAAAACAAAAAAGGAAAGAGAATTTTTTTTCCAATAGTGAAAACCATTTTTATGGCACTTTGGATAAGTTCCATGATGAAAACCTATCAAACATGCATCATGTGTAAGAGCAACTATCTATGTGGACCATTACACTTGGGGGGAAAGTTGTCTTATCTCCCATGCCTTTCTCATGACATTTTCATCTGTCCATCTAATCCATATCATTTTCATCCATTTTCCCACCTACTTTGATCTTGATAAGGACTGGAGTACAAACACAAATCATGCTTTGGGAAAATTCTTGACATGTCTATACTTTGGTCATACACTATCCATGAAATATCATGTCATTGGCTTCATAGCATTATCCAAACCCATACCTTGGAGAAAAAAAATTATCCTTATACTACATAGTCCTTGAAGATCATATGATAATTCTTCCAACCAATAATCCTCATGTCTCCTATCTTTTACCAAAGCTGCCCATAATGCTTTCATACCTATCACATGCCTTGGTTTTCCCTTGTCATTGGTTTCAGGATTCTAATCCGCTTATTGAAGTCCCCTTCATAATATTATCTAGTCCTAAGGTTAGTCATTCCAAATGCAATTAGTCTAATCCATACAATCTTGCTATGCATCCTAACACATCATCCAAAACATTCCTTGGCTTTGTTTCTAGCCTTGCTACAAACCTTGATCCTTTAGTCACATTATCGCCATCCTCATGTTATTTCTAGATGTGTCCTGTTGGGGAGAATCTTGTAATATCATAGAGTCAAGCATTTGGTGGATTTGAACATCTTGTTCAGATAATTGAGAAGTTCTTGGACGTGGAACATAATTTGTTGCATCAAAGATCAAAGGATTTGAGTGTGACTCCTCTGTTGAAGAAAACCCAGAACGAGATTTACTCTTGAAAGAGCTTCATATTGCTTGAAGCTCAATCCTTTGTGAGAAGAGGTGGTGACTCTGTCTAAAGAACCTGTTAAAGATGTGAAGAAGATTTCCAGATTTGTAGAATTTGAGGTCAGGAAAATAGGTTAACAACTACTACAAGTTTCCAAGTATTCTCATAAATCTAAAGAAAGCATTATTCTGCTTGAAAGTAGTTTATGAGAAATCTTCAAGACTTGAGATGATAAATGGTTCCCTATTAGATGAAATTACATTAAGAAAGGGAATAGTATTAGTTATTTTCATACTTCTAATGTGTAATGTGTAATATCTGTATTGATTTGAGAAGTATGTTATACTTTTGAATTCTACCTTTTAGAGGGTTTCCTTATGAATTAGCAAGTAAAAGTATGCATGGAAAACAATTTTTACCATGCCCTCAAAGTAATTTTAGTATTGAAAGGTATATGCCATTAGCTTTTAGTGGTATTACAGGTTTCCCAAACCCGATTCCTAAAAATGTTAGGAAATATTTGCCCAAATTCACAGGACAAAGTACAAAATCAACCTCTAAGCATTTGCAAATATTCATGGATGTCATGGGGGATCATGAGGTAAATTATGAGGATGTTGTCATGAAGATTTTTCTTCAATCCTTGAAGGATGATGCCAGAGATTGGTTCTCATATTTATCAGAATGTTCTATAGCTTCATGGAATCAATTTATGGTAGCCTTTGTAGAACAATTTGGTGAAAGGGTAAATCCAAGCGTAGTAAGTAATTTTTTTTTGGAAATCCATAGAAATGAAGATGAGTTGATCCCTGCTTTTAATCTTAGATTTACAAAGAAAATAAGGGAAATTCCAGAAAGTATAAGACCAAATGATGTTGAATTTTTGGTTGTGTATCTTGGTGCATTTGATAGTAAGATGAGCTATCTATCAAGAGATAAAGATCCTACAACATTGTGTTAGGCATATCAAAATGCCATGGATATTGAGAATAATTTGAAATACTCAATGATGAAAGGATATATGGTTGCAAGTGTTGGTTGTCCCAATACACCTCATGCAAATAGAATTCAAGGATCAGATAATAGAAATGATTGTCAAGATGATAATGCTTCCATTGTTATGATTTCTCCATCATCATAGTTTGCAAATCATAGTGAGCTCCAAGTTGAATGTCAATGAAATTTGAGCAATGTTGATCAAAATTCTCTTGTGCAAGAATTGTATGAAATGAAGAGACACAAGGGAGAATCACCATATGAACTATTTTTGAGGTTTTTGGATGTGTTGATAGAAGTCCCCAAAAATTTTAGACCTGAGGATTTAATGTGCATTGATTTGTTTTGTGAAATCTATGAATTTGGGCTAAGTACCTTGCCTAAGGAATTGAAACCCCATAGATTTGACCAAGTACCTAATTGGATAAAGATTGTAGAATTAACCAAGTGTGGTTATGCACAAAATGTGGTTTCTCAAAATGGAAACAACTTTCCTATTGAGAAATATCAAATAAGAATGCAAACAAGTAAAAATAATATGTCAGAAGATGAACATTGTAATCAACTCACAAATAACACATATACTGAGCAACACAACAGTGATCAAGAAAAAAGATACATGGGATGATAACAAAGTAAATATGCATGAATGCTTTTCTTGTGATATTTCAGATGGAGGAGAAGTAGAAGAGATACAAGGTGTCATTCCATGTCATGTTGTGATCAATGAAAACAATGCAAGCATTGCTGATATTTCATTACAAACCAATGATCATGACCTTGAAAGTGAAGCCTTAGCGTCCACTTTGAAAATTTTGAACATGGTCTATGTAGTGATGAATTTCCTTGTAATGAAGATCATGATGAAGTTGAGGTTTCTGATTGCTTCTATGAGGATTGTAATTGCTCTTTTGAGGATGATTTAGAAGCATATTCCTCACATGAAGGATGCAATGATATAAATGCTCATGATGTCACTTGTCCACAAGTGAAGGAACAAATTGAAGATGATGCATACCTGGAATGTAATTCGGGTTTTCTATCAATGGAGTGTGTTAACTGTGTGAGTGATGAGGAATTTGAAGATAAAAATGTGTGTGTTCAATATGTTGATCCTGAGCATAAGGATAAATATGATAAAGATGTTGATGAACATGCTTATGACCTTGCTGCTCATGATTGTCTATATGAAGCAAATATGGAGATGTCAACTATGCATGAAGAGGATGATGATGCACTCATGGATGATAGAAGGGTTTCATTATTGAATGATCAGAATGTACATCATGACAAGCACATGGATCTTGAATCAACATCATTACCAATTGATAATATTGAAAGGCTTGCTGATTTATTTGATAATGAATTTTTAGAATATGAGTCAAAGATGTTAACTATTGATGATGTGAATGAAATTGAGAATCTACCTGTATGATCTTCTAGTGATTATAATGATTTTAAATATAATGATGATATGGAAGATTTAGACCTTCATGTTGAGGAGGTAGAGGCTTCTATGACAACAGTGAAGGTGTGGAAGAACCCATTATATGATGAACCCTTTTCAGTATGTGAGATGATAAATGACGATCCCTACTAGTGTAGGAACAATCCACTTTTTTTTTTTCTTTCTAAAAATCCTGATGAGTTCTTGGCAAGTACTACTTGCAAATATGAAGGATACGGTATAAATAAGACAAGTAATGAAGATCAGGCTGACACTAAGGTTTTTGACTCTATCCTTGAGGAAGGTAACTCTAATTCAATAGTTACCCAGTCACATGAAAGATACAATGGTACAAGCATTTGTGAAATCATTTTCCCACAAGTGAATGAGCAAATTGTATTTGACAATTACCAAGGGTGTAACTTAGATGTGCTGATAATTAAATGTGATAGTTGTTCACATGGTGAAGAATTTGAAGATGAAGACATTATTGTCCATGATGACAACACTAAATACAGTGTTGGTATTGAGGGAGAAACAAATGAATATACTCATTTTCTTGTGATACCAGCTATGTGCTTGAAACGGTGGTTGAATTGTCAACCAAACATATGCTAGAGGATGATATCCATATTGACAAAGGAGGAAACCCCTTCTTGAATAATCAATTGATGCATCAAGATGGGTACATCAGCCCTGAAGTAGCATTGTTACATATTGATGAAAATAAACAATTTGATGAACTTTCAAATTATGTTGATATTATAGAACTGACTGACCTATGCGAGGAGAAATTTAGGGGTGCAGACAACATGAGGTATGATGTTAACAGTATGAATGTGCACTTGAATTCTTTACAGATACCCCTCAGCTTCTGTACCTTATCATGGAATTGCTTCCGTCTAATGAGGATAACACTCATGTGAAGTACAATGAAGGAGTTGCTAAATATGAACCTTCTCTCTTTGATACTTCAAAAGCTTGGCCCAGTATACAGTGGAGTTTTTATGAAGGATTTCAATTTGATGAAAAAATTGAATGTGATGCTACAACTTATGATCAAGTGGAATATGAATGTTTTATCTTTCTAATTCGATTAGATAAGCCTATGGTGCAATAGGTTGATGAACATGGCAGTTTCATAGCAAGTGGAATTGATAATGTCAATCATGGTGATGTTGGTTGCTCGGAAATGCATAATTCTCATGTTGATCCTTTGATATCAAAGCAAGATAAGGTATTTGATAGAGGAAAGAACCGCTTCTATGTTTGGAGGGGCCATTAGGCCTCCAATTCAGAGAATGAAGCCTAAGAAAGTATAAGAGAAGGCTTCTAGGATTGGAAATGAGAGCTATATTCTTTATTCCTGTACTTGATACTCTTGGTTTGTTGTGCCTTTCTTCTGGTTTTCTTCTACCCGAGATTCTAGATTCTTGATATGCCTGCAAGAGACATACATCCCCAATCGGAGCCACTGATGGAACCCTAAAATTTCATTGTCCCAATGGTTCCATGGTCAAGCCTGTGATTGATTATTCCTTGTTATTACTAGGGTTTAAGGTTTTGTGGTCTCCAATCACTTATACCCTTAATCCTCCTATTGCCTTATGTTTCCTCATTGACCAGCTGCATCATGTAACTAGTTGCTTAAGTGGCATCTTATGGTCCTCACTATCATTATTTTAACTATCCCCAACACTTTGGTCACCCATTGAACCTAAGAGGTCCCCTTTTAAGAATAACTTATGCCCACATGATTTTTAGCATCATTTAAGTCTACCGTTGATGGTTCATTGCTCATCGCGTGTTCCTTTGAAGCCACACATGTCCATCCTGTGACGAGCGATGCATGGTCTCTCCTATTGCCTTAGGTCCATTTCCCATTGCATGTTACATTCTCACCGTCAGGAGGTGACCCTTGATGAGCAATGTGGTTGTTTTTAACCCATCATTGGCCTTACCACTATCACCGGTTGCTTTGTGCAGTTTAAAGGGAACCCACAACCGCTGATGGGTGGAGTTTCTCCCCATCGTGCGGGCTTAGTGTATAGCGTGTGAAAACTGCTCCATGAAAAGTGAACGAGCGATGAGCGATGGAATTTAGAACTCTAGCTAGGACCCCTTGCGATCAAAATCAATGACCAATATCTCATCGCTAGCTTCTCATCCATCGCTTGATGAGGTCCCAAAGCAAAACTGGAAGACGCGATGGGCGATGTGAGTTAGGTTTATGGCTAAGATCATCAAGATCAATGATGAGCAAGTTGAGAATGATGGATTTTAGATACATATGGGTATGTGGCAGTTTTGAAGCACCTCATCGCTGTTTCTAAGTACGAGCATAAAAGCAAGTGGCAATCCTTAATGAGTCTCGTCGATCGAGTATTAAATCCTGAACGGTTGATGGCCAAGATCCAACATGCAGCGATTGATTTTCTACTCACTCGAGTGAGCCAGGGTGGCCATTAAATGAAAATCACTTCCAATTCCTCTATTTAATAAGAATTTCTTGTAGTTTATTTGATCATTTGCAATTATCAAGGCACAAAAATAATTGCTACAGGTATTGGAGGAGAAAATTTATATGAGTAGAGATTCTTTGAAGGCTTTGGCTAGTGTTTTCCTTGCAAGATAGGCTCTGGTTAGTCTTTTACTCTAAGAAAATTAGTGAGCCAATTACTCCTGCCACACTAGTTCGATGGTCTAGGAGGTTGAATATGTAGGAACCATTCACATATGTGCCTAAAGAAAAACCCATTATGGCGAAGAGGTCAACTGTCCCGAAGGGTAAGAGGAATGTTCGAAAGAAGGTTGAAAAAGTTACTATCTAGAGTACTTATAGTTTGATAAATAGGACCGTTTCAGAAGAATTAGTCAAGTTTAGAGGAAAAGGGCTTGTTGAGTTTGTGAAAGAATTAATGAGGCCAAGTAAGGGTTCTAGGGTCTGTTTAGGGAAGCCCAGTGTTCCTGTTGTTATTTTTGATAGTTCTTCAAGTGAGGAAAGAGGAGCCAGCCCTGATTCTAGCCATTGTCCTATTTCCCTTGTGCCTTATGATGATTCAGATGATGAGGTGATTTTTGCAACTCCAATTTTTGTCATAAAACTAGGTGAGGGTGTCTTCTGGAAGGCTTGTATGTGCTTCTTCAACCAATTACTTGGTGCTCTTTTTGCCTTTTTTCTTTCTTGTGATTAAAGAATGATTAAGTATAATGGTTCGGGAAATGGCCCAAATGAATTGAAATTAATTTTGAAATGATTATGAAATGTAATTGTAATGAGCCCAATGCTCATTGCTCCCTTCATCTATAAAAGGGATTTCAAGGCTCATTATAGGGGTCAAAATTTTGAGTCTAGAATGGTTTAGGTAGAATTTAAGTGCATAAAACAAATGTAATGGTGAAGACTTGATGAATTTGTTGGCTAATCATCTTGAGTATAGGTCTTATATGTGATAGTCTTAAATTTTTTTACATGAATTACTGATATCAAAACAAATCTAAATTCTAAGGCATGTACTCTCCTTTGTACACTTTTGTAGATTATAAATGAAATTATCAAGGATATTTTCATTTGTCATCAATGGTTTAATTGAATGTATGGCTTTGTTTCTTTGCTTTAGGTCAAAGGGTTAATTAAATGCTTAAGGGGAGTCATAGGTTTGTAAGACTTTGCAAAGGATTCGATAAGATGTCATGTTTTGGATATTGTGAGTTTTTGTATTGCAAGGCATTACGAAAATAGTCCATCTACTTTAAATTTAAATAATTTGTGTATTACTAAGTATTCTATATTTGACTCCCTTTACCCAATTGATGAGGCACTGGCTTGTTTGTCAAGAATTCATGCAATCAAATGAATTAGTGATATGCCTAGCCATAGGTTAAAAATAAGAACAATACTTGTTAAAATCATGTCAATTCTGAAATGTGAGTTTGAAATACATCCGCGTTCCTAGAAAATAGACAATTATTTACTCAAAGATCAATTGAATCCTTAGTGAATTTTGTTTATTTTCTTGTAGTAGGAACCCACATGTGAAGAAGTGTTCTCCATTTTAACAAATTAGAATGAACATAATTGGGAAATACCCTCCCTGGTCCCACAAAACCTAAAGTGTAGGAGTAAAGACCTCAAAATTCTTTATTCGTTGTGTTGGCCACTAGCCTAGGGATGTCTTGAGCATAAGGATTGGCTATCCTTTAGAGAGTTCTCGGGTTCAGCTGGAAAACACACCAACATGTCATTCCCACATCAAATAATGTCATCATCATCATTATCACTTGTTAATTGTATTTTAGCTTGACTAGGAGCAAGATAATGGTTGTCCTTGGATTCTTGTTCGTGCTTGCTCGCTTGCTTGTAGGCATCATTCATATGCATTTGTCATGATCCTTATAGTCACCTTCATTCATAACAAATTTTTCCTCCATCATCTTTGCATCTTCCATCATAATGCTTGACATCATGTTTCTTTTCACCTTCCATAATGCCTATCCCATTCCACTCCTAATAAATTGGTCTCATACCCGATTGGGGACAAATACTTGACCTATGTGTTCATTGGATCCTACATTTGCTATTAGA
Organism: Sequoia sempervirens; assembly: GCA_007258455.2. NCBI lineage: Eukaryota > Viridiplantae > Streptophyta > Pinopsida > Cupressales > Cupressaceae > Sequoia > Sequoia sempervirens. The sequence continues at coordinate 537,505,049 of VDFB02000015.1, forward strand.
GGTCACCATTACCAAAAAGACAAAAAAACAAATATTATCAAAAAGACAAAAAAATCATAAAACCTCAAAAAAGACAAAAAAATCAAATATTATCAAAAAGACAAAAAAATCATAAAACCTCAAAAAAGACAAAAAATCATAAAACTACAAAAAGATAAAAAAATCAAAACATGTCAAAAACACAAAAACATCCAAATATATTTCAAAAATCCCAAAAATAGAGTCAAAGGTTAGTTATGTCAGTTCAAGTCTGGTCGAACTACATTGCCTCTGCAACTTAACGTAGGAAAAGCCATCTATCAATGAGTCCCTGAGGCACTAGGTCAGTCCTTTAGGGTTTATCACATAAAAGTCAACTCAGGACTTAGTCCTTTTCCAATAAAAAAAAGTCACGTCATGTCAAACTGTAGACACACAAAATGTACAAGTTGACATTGCGCATCTAACTCTGATCTACTAACATCGTTTCTTCCTAAATCATCCCTCGGTCTAACTGTTTAATCAAATTCCCTTATCTGATTAAATTCATCAATATTCGTCTCTTAATTAAATAAATTATTTTTGTCTAATTAAGTCACTTTCCTTGTTAATTAAATCAATTCATCTGATCTAATTATCCTATTTTAATTAAATAATTAATTTTATTTAATTAAATCTCTAAAGTCTATCTATTAAATTGAATAAATTAAAATCTTATTTAATTTAATCTTACTTCAATCTCTTTAATTAAATAATCAAAACATGTTTATTTAATTAAACTCATTAAATCATTTCCTCTCTTGTTTGATTTAAATTAATCCAAAAATCTAAGTCTAAATAAGTCAACTCACCTAATCATCATTAAACTAACATAATCATCATTTATTTAATCTAACCATGATTAAATACTAATCTCACCCACTTGCATTCTCTAGATATCTCCACTTGCACAAATAAATCAATTTATTGATTTATTGAATCTTCATTTTCCCTCAACAAGGCATCTTTTGGAGGAATATTCTTCTATTTCAAATTCAAAATTTGAATGACAAGTCCTTCCAACAAGGCATTTACTTCTTCTTACATGTCCTTGCCTTGAGCCAAGTGGCATTCAATGCAATTTTCTTTCCCCCTCTTACATGTCTTTTCTCAAAATTCAAATTCAAAAATGCATTTATTGGCACATTTGTCAAAACTTGCTCATTCCTCATCCAATCACATTTGGACAAGTGGCATTTTTCCATTGGCCAAATCTTTGTCCCACATTGCTCTATTTTGGCTTTGTTTCCATTTCAACATTCTATAAATAGAATGCTTCACCATGCATTTTATCATCCACAATTATGCAAAGTTATTATGCACAAATATCTCTCAAATTCCATCCATCTTCTTAACTAGTTTATTGCAGATTTTGGAGCTCATTGAGGGACTTATCAAGTGGATCAATCATCTTCAATCAACATTTTCATTCAAGGAGTTGGGAAAGGGAAAATCTCCACACACCTATTTGCACCAACTCCCCCATGGGATCAAGTGTTTGCATGTTAAATTAGGATTTCATATTTCCATTATGTTCTTTATTGTTTTCTTTGTTCTATTTCCTATTTTTAGCTTTGTGAATGGATTTCATGGGGAATCCTTGTTCATGCTTACAAAATAACTCTCTAACGTTGTTTGTTGTTGTGTTTTTGTAGGCACTTCGAATTAGGGGTTCACACAAACTATGAGGTCTCTATGCATTGTTACATAGGCAAGGCCATCTGTTGATGAGCCCCTGAGGCCACCTAGGTCAATCTTTTAGGGTTTGTCGCATCAGTCATAATAAATCAGACATCGTCAACCTAGACATAAGCAATCATCAACACATTAAACAAGTCATACATCAACAAGACAACAAACCAACAAAGTCATTCAGTCAAACCAAACAAATAGCCAAAATAATCAAACTGTCAAACATCAAACCAGTCAAACTTATGTCTTATAAAGGATGTGTCCTTCCTGCAAGTCAGACATTGTCATTATTTTTTCAGTTTCCTTATACAGGTGGTCACATGGTCGAAATGAAACTTGACATCTTATAAGACATGTTTCTTCTCTTGAAACTCGACCTTGTCAAACAATCAACTTGTCAATCACCTAGTCAATTAAACATCAACAAAAAATTATTGGCAAACACTTTGAATGACTGTTGACTTTGTTGGGCTATTTTATCTTATCTTTTTTGCATTTGTTTGTGGGTCACATTACTAGCTACCTCAAGGATGTCCCATGAAGGATTTAGAGGAGCGAGGATGCCTCATGACTCTTGTCTTTGATTGATATTTGTGGATTGTCTTGGCAAAAAGATTGTGGCAACTTTTCCTTTAGTATGAGTTAGGACATTCCTTGTTTGCAACTATTTGTTTTGCAAGTGGACAACCTTGCACACCTTGGTCTATCACATACCTTGGTGTTTGCTATCTATTTGTCACATTTTACCACCCAATGATGATTAATGCAAAGCCTTGCATAGAAAAATATTCATCTTTAAGTTGTCTCTACTAATGCATACTAACTTCCATATCATTCATACTAACATTTCTTCTATCCTTCATCCTCTAGTCTTCTCATCCATTTCAAGAGCACACTTGTATTCTTTGAACCCACATGTCCTCTCGAGGGGGAATAATACTACCTCCTCATCATCCTTCCTCATCCTATTCACACTAGGGCATATTTTTGACTAAATTTCTTTGACACAACAAGATAAACTGCATTGTATCAAAGAGGGGCAAAATGTAGACACTAAAAATTGTCCTAGGCCTACAAACTTTATTTCTTCATCAATTCTTCCCTTATTCCTAATAATTAAAAATGTCATTTATCTTCTATTAATTAAATAATTTTAATTATTTAATTAATTCATGGCTATCTTTTTTTAATTAAATAAATACTCTTTATTTAATTACATTCTAATAGTCTATTTCCTCTATAATTAAATAAATTCTAATTTTATTTAATTATTTACTACTTTCAACTATAATTAAATAATTATGTTAATTATATAATTATTCACTAAGCCTCTTCTAGCATTTAAATTAAATAAATTTTATTTATTTAATTTGTCATTTTCCTCCCACTTTTGAATTAAATTATTATTTAATAAAAAAATCAACCTGTCACATGTCTTCTATAATTAAATAATACTTTTATTATTTAATTATTCATTTGAATTTCTCCTACATCCTCTTTTTTTGTGTGAATTTTATCTTCCACATCAAATCTTATCTCTTGACATCTCATTTAATTCTAGCCTTTGATTGAATCATCTTATAATTCAATCCTAGCCATTCATCCTTATCTTTTCCCTAATTTAGCCCTAACCCTATTCCATACTATAAATTTCATTCTTGGCCATTGATCTTTAGGTCAAATCAACCTTTCAATCTCAACCCTTCATGACAAATTGGCATTCTATAAAAGACGTCTATTTTTCCATTGTCAATCTATCTACATGCTATCTAGTCAATCATATCTCTTAGCTATCAAGTCAAGTGCATTTTAGTCAATTATAATCTTCAATATTTTTCTTTGTCATTTTCATTAGGCCTATTTGCATACTAAAAATTTGAGGGCAATTATTCATATCAAGCAAGATGGAGAAGTGCAATGGAGATGAATCAATGGTGGCATGAAGACTCTATGGTGATATTGCTTTATGCTTATGTCTTTATGCTTATTTGTACTTCATTGTTTATTAGAGTTTTATTTACATGAATTATTGCCTAACCTTGATAATTTTACCTTGATTTACACAAACCACTCCCACAAGCACCTTATTTATAGAGAAATACAAGTATAAAGGAATCTTCATGAGCAAGCAACAAGGGATGGGTGTCCAAATCCATGAAGCACAATTTTCTAACAATGTCACATAATCTGTCATATATGAGAACTCTTACAACCTATCATAACCTATCATAACCAACTAATAATAGAAGATGTGTTTCAAATTCTGTTACAACTTGTCATAGGTCAAACTTGGGCACCCACTTTCCCATGCAAAGATGTTAATCAACACTTGTGGACAACCCATCATAGAATCTAGCTCTTACGTGTCATAACTTCATCATAGGAATCCATCATAAAGTTGTCATAGGAATCTATCGTAAAATCGTCATAGGAATCCCTCAAAGATGCCAACACACATCAAGGAATCTCTTCCCAAAGTGGAACACCTACATTGCCTTGTGGGGACCACAACATCCTTGTCACCTTCCATTTCACCTTCCAACATGCTGACAACTCATTGTGCCAAGTCACATTAAATAAAAAATAAATATGAGAAATAAATTACAATATAGGCATAATTAAATTACTAAATTAATGTTAGGAAATTGTAAAGGTTGAGACACCTTAATTCTCAACAAACACAAACATAGGAAAATATGAGGAACAAAAAATAAATATGTTTGGAATGTATGAAATCAAATAGAAATACTAAAATGAAGAAGGGAAATGAAGGAGTGAGGTTATCAAATGGTGTTATAGGTCTAAAAATATTACACCATAAGACAAACATGCTACTAGGACAAGAAAATGGGTTAAGACTACATAGGAGCTTGTCAAGGTAGTTAAACCCTTATTTGAGCCTTTTTTTATCAATAAATTGCAACCTAGGGGTTGTTGCTTATATTATATCCAATTTTTTTTTACATCTTTGGGACAAAATCCCATGTTTTCAAAAGCCAAGGAATGTCCACATCCTAGAGGGAGAAAATTTACACTATAAGCCCTTATGGCTAAACTAGATATTTATAGATATTTAGGGAGGATATACATCATGTATAAACCTATATTATTATATATTTCTTTTACAACTATATCTACATCCACATAGAGAGACTATGCACCATGATTTGCACCTTGGTATGCGAACTCATGGAGGCAATCAATGTCATAGGCAGGTTCCAAGTTGGAGATCCTCTTCAAGAATTCATAGCCCCACCGTGGCTTGGTTCTATGTTGTATGAATTTTTTCTAGAAATGGTAGCCACTCTACCACATCCGCCTCCTCCTCCACCCACAAAATGTCTCTTGGCCAAGGAGTGCCCACACCGAAGTGTTCCAAGCGAACAACCTCATCCAAACCCCCCAAATATTTCTTCTTAAACAACCCCATGTGAGCTCCCACACTATTTTTTTATCTTCACCCAAGTCTAGGAGGGATGCCACAAATTGGGACGCAATATCTATGTTCACTTGATACCTACAATCATCATTTAGGAAATATTCCCCCAAAACCCACTTCATAGCTTGCAAAATGAGACCGCTTCACTCCTTGATGACTAGTTTCAATCGTAGGTCCATGATACTATCTAAGAAAGCTACTTGAAAACATGAGCTTGTTAATCTCATAGGCATGTCCATGCTTTGCAAACCTGAAGCACATCATAATTTTAGTTGAATTTCCAAGACATAGCCTTCAATAAGCAATAAATAATTGAGGGCCTTGCTTCACATCTTTTGGCATGAAGTGAATATTTTTTCCATTATTGCTCTCAATCTATGTCTATACTTTGTGATCTCATTCGCATAGCAGGGAATAAAAGGGGAGTGTCCTACATGAAATCCCCTTATACTTCTATTCCAAGTGGCAAGGTGTATACACATTCGGCATGCCATTTTCATGACTGCCACCACCTATCATAAAAGCATATCGTATAGACATCAAGCCATTCACACTAATTCTTGAAACTTAGATCTTGGTTTCACTCTCCATCACATGCTAGGCTATCATATTTAGTAAATGATCTATCAACTTACCATGTCACCATGCCTACTTCATCGACAATTACGTTGGCCAACATGTCTATCTCATGATTTCCTTCCCTGTAGATGTGTGTGAGTGAGAAATCCTTAAAGCCTTCAAACAACCTACAACATGCACTTAAAATATTATTCAATTTCTAGTTTAGTGTCTACCCTCTTTTTATTGCATTGATTGTGTAATGAGTAATCTTCCATAGCTAGCTTTTTAATCCCCATGCTTAGCCCTACGTTTAGACCATGCTAGAGGGTGCTAAAATTTTCTCCCTTATTTGTCCCAATTGTTAGTGGGATGCTCAAATCTTATAGCACTTCCCCCTAACTATTTTTAAAAATACAACCACCACTAGAGATTCTTGGATTTTCCCTTGATGCATCATCGAAATTTAGTTTTACCCATCCCTCTTTCAATGGTACCCAAATTGTGTCTTCTCTGGCCGATTTTTGTCATGTCACCCCATGAATGGGGGGCACCACCAACCTAGGCCAAGATTTTAACATAAATTTTTCCCAAGATGAGAAAGAATTCTTAAAACTAGATTAGTTCCTAATTGTGTTGTTGATTACCTCTACAATGGTTGCATCTAACTTGGTCAAGAATGAGTTGAATTCTAAACATTTATTATGAAAGATTTATCTATTTCTTTCCTTCCGAATTTCCCATATAACTATGGATGGATTCACTAACCGGATACTTGAGTAGAAGGGCTTACCCACTAAAATGGGCCATGATATAAAGAGATTGGTGACATTCACTAGTAGGGGGTTGTACCAGCATAGTTTCTTCATTATGTGAAGCTGGTATTTTCTAACAAATTGAAATTCTAACAAAATTTGGTTTGCAAATTATTCATCACCCTTACACAAAACACATTTTCTTGGCTCGATCACTCCTATTTTATGAAATTGATCCCTAGTGAGAATTCTCTTTTGTATAGATATCCATGCAAAGGTACCTCCTTTCAGAAAACATCTAATGTCATAAAATTGCACCCCATGGCAATTTCACATTTGTGCATTTGACCCTCACATCTATGACACATAGCTACATTTATGACAAGAACCTTATGAGTTAAATTTTCATGATTTCAACTCCATAAGAACCAATAATGAAGTGATAGCAGTCTATCACCTCATTTCTTGTGAAACAATGAGTTGGATGCTTGCACAACATGCTAGTGTCCCTATACTTTCACGAGTTCAAATGAGGAATCTTGGAATTCTTGACCCATGACACATGTCTCTATGGTGGAATTCCAAGAGTAATGGCTCTTCTCGGCCATGCAACTAAAAAAACTCATTCTTTCACTCCCATTTGCAATATTCTCTCATTCTAAGTTACTCTTCTTACTCTTCTCTTGTCCATCTCATTCTTACAGCGAAGCTCTACCAAATTGAAGTCTCTCCAATAGCCAAATATTTCTTGCAAGCACTCAACATTGTGTCTATCAAGCCAACAGGGAGCCACAAACTTTTGGTAATGCTCTCTTGCTTCTTGTAAATTTCATAACATATTATCTATCGTGTCTCTATTTCATGATACAAGTTCTCCTTCATAGCAAGGTTTTCTTTTATCACTTTGGTGTATATTTCATGATACAAGTTCTCCTCCATAGTGGGGTTTGATTTTATCACTCTTGAGTCTAATTTTCTTTGTGTCTATTACTCTTTCTATCTATCTAGTTATCTATGGAGGTGGGAACCCCAAAATAGCCCCAACATTTTTCCTTGTTCGCCTTATCTGTAGGTTGCTCATGTGGAGCTTTGTGGGAGGCTTCAAAGCACAGGACCTATTGTAAGTTGGTATCTTGCCTTGTCATTTATCCACTTTCTTGCTTTCTATTAATTTAATAAGTTAAACAGACCTTGGATTTTGGGTAGTTACTAGATCCTTTTGAGTCCTGTCTGAGGGTTCATTTCTATGCTCGTACAAGACACTAGCACGTCCCTGGGACTACAATGTGCCACACTAAATTCCCACTCATGTGATTTATTCCTTTGACCTAGAGCTTCCCCATTTGACTCAAAAATCTTAGTGATCTACTCTTTTAGACCCCAAAGTTGTCTATCTGTAATTATTCCTAAAACTTTGTCTTTATTATGTTTTTTGCAATCTCTTTCATCTTAATCTTCTTGATTAAACTTATAAGGTAGTTTGAGGTAGTTTAAGGTAGTTTTCTCCCTTGAGACTCTTTAGTGTTTTAGAGACTTGGGAGCAACAAATCCCCCTTCTCTACATTTTTGGTGAACCCAATATGAAACATGTTGGATCTTTTTCTACAATGTTTTAATGTTTATGATAATTCTTTTTCTAAGGAAGATTTTGATATGTTAGAGGATGCCCTGGATGATTTCTTAGAAACATATTCTTCTATTAGTAGATCTCCCAAACAAACTTCTCCACCACAACCGCTTACTTCCTCTTCGCACTATGAGAAGTTCATAAATGTAGTGACTATCTATGTGGCTTCTCAAAGGCCTAAAAGACTTGACTACATCTAGCCCATCTCCTAAGAGGATACATTCTATTCATGGGGTTCCAATCTCTGATGACTCATTGAAACTTTACATGAGATTCTTAAAAGCTATAGATTCTTATAATGTTGTATGTCATACGTATAATACTAGAAGGAATCAACAAAATTTGAACCAACCTACTTCTCAATCTCCTTCTATTATGAATTCTTTACCACCTTCTTAACCAAGTCTTCCTTCAATAGCTAAACCCATGACTAAAGCACTTGGTGATTGTGATCTTGTCGAGCAACTTTGTGTTACTCTGGCTAAGATCTCATTATGGGACTTGCTTCAGTCTGTGTCGGTTTATCAAGGTATGCTTAAGGAAGCCTTGCAAAAGATCCTCTTGCCCTCTTTCACTAGGTCGATGAATGTTAATGCATTAATGGCTCATTTTCACGTGCAGATTCACCAAATATCACATTCTATCCACAAGACCTCTTGTCCCCAGAAGTACAAAAGCAAGTAGACCCTTTGATAATTATAGTTAACATTAATAATATCATAATCAAACGTGCCCTCATTGACATCGGTTTGGATCTCAATGTATGTGGATTTGATTTATTACCTAAGATTAAAATTGATTCTGCTTCTTTGGTTGCTTCTTCTTTGTATATTCATGGATTTGATAATGCTATTCATCAAGCCCTAGGCACAATAATCTTGCCTCTAAGGTTGGGAATTATTACCATACCCACCTTTTTTTATGTGATGCATGACCCTTTACCTTATAATATTCTTTTGGGAAGACCTTGGTTTCATGCTTTGGGGATTGTAACCTCTACCTTACATCATTGTATAATTTTTTTTTCTAATAACGAAGTGATGACAATTAGGGCTAACCCTGAGGTTGTGCACCTCTGTGAGTTGGAAACTATTGGTTAGGCCTTAGTTGCTTCCACTCTTGAGAATTGTATTCCACCATTATCTTTTGATGTGTTGACATCCTCTTCCATGGTGCCTGCCTTAAAGGTTTCCCCTGAGGAATGTCCCTAAGGAAGATCGACCCAAAGTAAAGAATCTTGAGTCTCCCCCCTCCATGTTTTCTTCTAAATCAAATGCATTTCCTGGTGATGATTGGGGGTCCTTGGATTTCTCTGATTTCTTCATTGTAGAATACAAAGTAGACCCTATCCACCTTGACCTTCTGACAATCGCATACACCTCTGCCAAGAAAGTCGATTGTCCTCCTGTCAAGAACAATCAAGATCCTATCAAGGAAAATGATTGTTCTCTTGTCGAGGAAGATAATCATGCTTCTGCTAAAGAAACTAATATTTGTAGTCCTGACAAGATAAATGATTATGATCTCACAAATGCATTTGATACTCATTGGTGGAATGACACTCTCTATGTAGATCCACCTCCTCCTTAAGATTTACAAACATGATATGGCCCTAGTTATAAACTAGTCTCTAAATATGGTTATAACCGTAAAGGTTGTTAGCGTATTGAATAAGGAATCCAAGTCCCTATCCATGTTAGGCCTTGTAAGTATAATTTAGGGCTTGGTTGCTCTTTTGAATAATCTAGGCAGAATTCATGGTGGAGTGTCAACATGATTTTTGTTGAGCCTCTTGATCTAGTTCATCCTGAGCTAATTGAGAGTAAAGTGAAATCTGATGAAGTCCCTTTGGATGTTTTCTCCTTGGAGGAATCATTAGAGTAATTCTTAGGTGTCTATCTCATCTACCTCCTTATCACCATAAATGGCAATTCTCATATCGCTTGCATAAACAAGCATACTTTGGAGAATCTATATTGAGTATGGATGAGGAAGCTCCTTTATCTAATGTGGATGATGATGTTCCTAATCCCCATCCTGAAGATCGTAATTCTCTCCTTAAAGGGGATACTACTAATGTTTTCATGGATCCTATATGCTTTGAAAAGGTGATTAAGATAGGAAAGTGCCTTTTTGTAGAAGAATCTAAACAACATTCTAACTTATTACATTCTCATCCTGATATTTTTTCTTGGTCTTATGAGGACATTCCTGGTATTGATGAGTCTATAGTGGTTCACAATATAGTCTTATGTATTGATGCTAATCTTGTTAAACAAAAGATCCAAAAGATGAATCCCAAGGTTGCATTCTTGGTTAAGACTAAAATAGAGAAGCTATTAAAGGTAGGATTTATCCGTCCTATTGACTATTCACCTTGGATATAAAATATCATTGTTGTTAGCAAGCTTGATGGTCATATCCAAATTTGCATTGAATTTCGTGATCTCAATAAGGCTTCTCTTAAAGATTATTTTTTGTTACCTAATATCGATATAATTGTAGACTCAACTGCAAGCCATGCCCTATTTTCCTTCATGGATGGATTCTCGGGCTATAATCAGATTGATATTAACCTGAAGATTGATATAAGACAACCTTCACTACCCATTAGGAGACTTTATGTTATGCGGTCATGTCATTTAGGTTAAAGAATGTAGGAACAACTTACTAGTGAGCGTTGACCTTGATCTTTCATGATTTCATTCACAAAATTATAGAAGATTATGTTGATGATATATTGGCTAAGTCTACGACTCATCCAGATCATGTAGAAAATATTCATCTTATTTTTTAAAGGCTTTGATTCTATAGGATGATACTAAATCCTCTTAAGTGTGTCTTTGACATTGACACTGGGAAGCATTTTGGATTTATTATTTCTCATCATGAATCAAAGTTGACACAAATAAGATTGATGTGATTGTTAACATGAATCCACCTAGGAACATTTCTCAGTTGTATAGTTTGAAGGGAAAGATTCAATAAATTTGAAGATTCATATCTTAGTTGGCTGATCATACCCTTCCTTTCACACATTTTTTGAAGAAAGATGTTCGTTTCTGATGGGATGATGAGCGCGAGAAATATTTCAAGTCAATCAAAATTTATTTGGCCAATCCTCCTATCTTAATGTTGACTATGTAGGATAGACCCTTTCTACTTTATCTTTCTACATCACCTCATGATTTAACAACTTTGTTAGCTCAGTATGATGAGGATGGTAAAGAAAGAGCACTCTACTATATTATCTGTATTCTTGTTGATTATGAAACTCATTACTCTACCATGGAGAAATAGTGTCTTACTCTTGTCTTTGCAACACAGAAGTTAAGGTCCATTACCTTCTTCATGTTGAAACTCATGTCATTGTAAAGAGGGGTATTCTAAAGCATCTATTCACTATAACCAATCTTGCTGGAAGGTTGGAAAAATGGGTAATGTTACTTTCTGAGTTCAAAATCATGTTTGTAACTCAAAAATCCATTAAAGGTCAAGTTGTTGCTAATCAATTAGCAGAAGATCCCTCATCTCACTCTTTCCTTAATATGGATTTATTTCTAGATGAAGACCTTTTTAAAATTGATCATGAGCCTGTATGGGAGATGTATTTCGATGGAATGATATGTCAAGTTGGCTTCAAAGTGGGAGTAGTTTTGGTCTCACCCGAGGGTAAGCCAGTCCCTTTATATTTTTGGTTGTACTTTCATTGCACTAATAATATCATTGAGTACAAAGCCCTTATCACTGGCTTATGTGTCGTGATTACTTTAAACATCAAACATCTTCACATACATGGTGATTCTGAGCTCATTGTAAATCAAATTATGGGGATGCACCAAGCAAAGAAGAATAAGCTATCTCAATATTAGGATTTGGCCTTATCCTTACTTGATTGCCTCTCTTCTTTCATGATAGTGTTCCTAGGAGAGAAAATCGACACACAAATGCCATGGTGAGTGTTGCCCCCCTTGTGCCTTCAGACAAAGATATAGAAGAATACCACTTTGTGGTTCATATTATTCTCTGTCCTACTATCTTGGATCAACCTGAATCTGATGCTCTTGAGTTGCTCAAGTGGACTTGAAGGAATGGTATTCTAACATTTATAATTATCTGAAGACTAGAATTTTTCCTGATGATGTGATGAAAAATGTTCACATTTGGATACAAAAATTTCAATCTAATACATTATATAATCAGATGTTCTTTATTGAAAGTCTTACAATGGTCTACTTTGGTGTCTCACTAAAGTGAAAATATCCCTTTCCCTTAAGAAATCCTACTCAAGCTTCGAGGGTGGACATTTTGGTGGTAAATCCATGGTGCAAAAATTTATTCACATGGGATAATTTTGGCAAACAATGAAGCAACACTCCTTTTCCTTTGTTAAGAAGTATCTGCAATGTCAACAAAACATAATCATCTCATTCACACTCCTACTCAAGAGCTTAAAAACTAGACCTCTCCTTGGCCATTGACAAAATGGGGGTTGGATATCATTGGAAAAATATCACCTCCTTCTTCTAAAGGAAAAGTCTTCATCATTACTACTATAGATTACTTTATGAAATGGGTCGTAGCTATTCCACTTTGATCCATGAATGTTGAAGCCATATGTAGTTTTCTTCTAAAAATATCATTACTTGCTTTGTATTTCCTTCTACCCTTATTTCCAGAAATGGTACTCCATTTAAGAAAAAAAGAGGTGAATCAATTCTTGGAAAAGTTTCATATTCAACATCGATTCTCTACACCATACTATCCTCAGTCTAATGGCCAAGCTGAAGTGTCTAATAAAAATCTTGAGCTCATTCTCCAAAAAATAGTAAAAAAACATGGTAAATATTGGCATACTCAATTAACATACACCTTGTGGGCCTATCACATGAGTGTTCATATGACAATTGGCACAAAAGCAACCTCGTGTATGGTGTTGAGGCTATCATACCTTTAGAGTTGGAAATTTTGTCCTTGCGGGTTTCCCTTAAAGGGTTAATTGATGATGAAACTTACTGTGCAAATCATTTGCATCAGTTTGAGTTGCTCGATGAGCATCTATTACAAGCCCTTAACCAACTTAAAACTTATCAATGATAACTCTCTAAACATTATAATCAAGGTGTTCTTCCTAGGACTTTCAAGGTAGGTGACCTGGCTTTCTATGAGAATCAAAGGAATGTAAGTTCCTTGCCTAATCAGAAGGGGAATTTTTGCACTAATTGGTTAGGCCCTTACATTATCATCTCCATGTATGGTTTTGTCACTTATGGATTGTTATTTATGGATGGAACACCTCTAAAATAACCTGTCAATGTAATGCATATTCATCAATACTAGGTATAGTGTCTATGTGTCATGTGTGTAGCACCCATCCCTCACAGATTGCAATTTTTTATACTATGACATTCCTTCATTAACACATTAGTGCATTTTTTGTTATGATGTAAACATGTGTGTGTGGGGGGTTAATTTCTTTAATTAGGAATTCCATACATACATGTCTTTTATTATTCTATGTGTCCATACATTGTATTTGATTACATCTTTTGGTTAAGTAATTAGATCATCATTGTATTTCATTAACATACATCCATGTGTGTTTATTAGATCATGATAACATCTAATATAAGCATACATCCATAAGTATGACATCCATTAGATAATCATACATGAAAGTAAAAGCATACACATGAGATGAACACCATGATGTCAGAGTTAGAATCTCATATATATATATATATATAAATACATGTCATATACATGTATCACACCACTATGATAAAAAAATAGTGGTGACTACATATTTATCAATGTATATACACCAAAAATAATACTATATATATATCATTAGTACAAAAATGGAACATAACAAAATGGGCCTCTAGCCCCTAGGGGTGTGGCTCCTAAGCCCTCTGGCCTTGGTGGTGAGCATGGTCTGGGATGGATGGAGGTGATGGAGCATGATCAGTGTGATCGTGAGACTAACATTCCCACCTGTAAACCTCTGATCTTGTCATGTAGCTTAGCTATATCTAGCTCTACCCTCCTTAGGTCCTCCTACAACTATGGATTAGTTATCAACCTTAGTTGTTTCCTTCCCACTAAGGTCATTGAGTCAACTCTAAAGAGCATCAAAAGCTCTCTCATCACTCTTTTCTCTCATCCTCACCTCATCTCTCTTGGTGATAGTATTCTACAACTCTGTTGATCACTAATCCCTCTATCTAGTGAGGGTGGTGACATCCACAGTCCTTTACACCACCTCCATCCATGCATCCTCATAGGTTGTTTTGAGAATTGCTACAAGCTAAAAAATTTGGGCATGTCACCCTGTTGAAGCTGGCCTATAGTCATACAAGATTCTCCCATGGACTAGCATGACTGGGGCCACCTCTAAGATGCACTACATAATTAATGAGATCCACTCTTGTGTGCCCATTGTAGCCACAAAATAGTAGACTCATTAGTATTGCATGATATATCAAAGCATATATACATATAAATGAGATGAAATAGAAATGATGAAAAGGAAATAACATAAATTACTCTTGTACCTAGGTCCTCGATCTATCAATGTGGGTCAGGGGGAGAAGTGACAATAGGACTTGTGCCTCATGTTCTTCTTGCACCTATTGCTACTGCTACGATGGCCACTGAAGGCAGTGGTGGTGCCACAAAAACTAGGATAGTGGTTGAAGGAGATGAGAGAATCCTCCATCACCTCTCCATACTACTCATCGTCACTACCTTCGTCTCCTCCTCCTCCTCCTCCCACAGGTGGTGCCTAATCCTAGACACCAACATCCCATTTAGGGGCATCTATCAAGAAAATCAGAGTGGGACTATGTCTCAGCCACCAAGTCCTAAAGATGACAACAATGCCCATGTCATCCATGGGAAACATTAGGGTTTGATCACCATCATTCACCTTGTCATTGCTCGTAACAACGTCTACTATGGTAGGATGTCGATGATTTCCTAGCCTCATCACACTCCTAACTACTCATGCATATGATGGGGGTGTTAGGGGAATTTTCTGTACAATCCCAAACTACCACAAGACCTAGTACCAATAATAGGGAATGATAACAATATCAATGCAGCCAACCAAAAATTGGTCACGCTGCATGTTCCATAGTTGTCGCTAATCCAACACCCATCACATGCCTCTGTATGCTCACCATCTAACCTGGTCTGACCATAGGGTATCAAAATGTAATCTCCAAAATTGGAAGTCCCTATACCTCCACTGGCATACTAGCTCGTATACATGTGCCATCGGTGTACTAGGGCCTATCCCTCAAGGATACCAACTGGTTAGGTGCAAGTAATATGAGAAAATGACCACACCTACAAAAGAATGCAAGTTGTAAGGATTGATTACTCATAATGTAAGAACCTAACCAAATCTTGGTATAGGTGTGTGAGCATGTTGCAACCGCAAGCATAAATAGTATGTTGTTCCTCCATCTCTCTGATCATGTGGATGAGGCCCCCATGAAGGTGAGAGCCTCATCCATCCATCATCAGCCACATGATGATTATCACTACCATCACCCTCTGTACTAGAGGGAATGCCACCTAATCATACTCGAACAAACAAATATAAATGTGGTCAGTGTCGTCGCCAAGTTCTATGTGCCTTGTGTAGTACTACAAGCCCTCAAATCACTCCCAGGCTGATCATTCATCATTTAGTGCAACCCATCATCTATGGATGTCTAGGCTGGTGATCCTATACACATTTTCCAATGTGATGGCCATCTCACCCATTGATAGGTGGAAGGTGGAAGTGGTCAAGTCCCAACGCTCCATCAATGCCATTAGCATGCGATCGTGATATAACATCTCTAGCATAGTAAAGGCCCACCAAAGGCCTACCCATCAGAGATGTGTCTCCTCAAGGGACATATGTGGTGCTTGATCATGCAACATCCAGAGCACGTACCCACCTTTGTGCTTGCACATCTCTAGGTATTCCTACAAAAAGGAAAAAAGATTTAAGTCAAATCCATCTGCATCAAAAATTCCTAGCTTCTACATCAAAATTTCTCTAAGTATGACCTCTGTGATGTAGGTGCATTGCGTAAATGTCTACATGTCGTGCTTTTGTTCGAGGTCTACCATTGGAGTTGCCTAGATAGCAACACACCAGGTAGATGCTAGTGTGACTAAAGGATTCCAATGCACTAGCAAGATGCCAACATGCCAAATGGATGCCTTTGCGTCATCCAGATACCTATGCTACAAAAAATGAAAAATATACTAAAAATAATGCTATAAAATGCACAAAAGAGGGTAATTTAGACTCACCTCATCGTCCTTGCCTCCCTCTACCACCACTTGACATAGCTACTCGATCCTAGGCTCCTCAAACTCTTGTCTGTGAGGCATTTTTCTGACTTTTCTCTCACAAAATTCAACAAATTTCTTATGGTGAATAGTGATAGTGACCCTTCTAGGGGCCCACCCAGGCAGATATAGGCCCCTCGGGGGCCATTTTCCTTGGCGATTGTGGTCTTGTCATTTTTCCTATTTTTTACCCCACCATGTTGGGGGAAAAACTAGGAGGGGGCATATACTCACCTCTTCATCATATTTTTCTTTCAAACAACTAGATTTTCCTTGAGCATCTTCTCACCTTGGTAGCTTCTTTTGATTTCTGAGCTAACCTAAATTTGAGTTTTTTCAGAATGAAACTTTACGTTAGATGTTGTGGTTTCTCGCTAAGCTTGATTGTTGGGGGAATTGTTAGTACTTGCCTACTCAACCTCTACAGCCTCTATAGTATCCTTTTTAGCACACAAATATGTAAAATTTCTAAATTTTTGAATTTTCTCTAACATTTTCTTTTCTACTTTAGTGTAGTTGATTTTTATCAAAAATCAACTCACTAAAGTGTGGGAAAAATGTAATGTCTTAAAATTGCACCCCGTGGAAATTTCACATTTACACATTTGACCCTTCAATTTTTGGCACCTATCCATGTTTATGAAAAGAACTTTATAAGTTAAAATTTCATGATTTGAACTCCATAAGGACCAACGATGATGTGACAACAATCTACCACCTCATTTCTCATGAAATGATGAGTTAGACACCTGTGTGGCTATGGAAATACATGTGACATGCTAGCATCCGCATACTTTCATGAGTTCAAATGGGGAGTCTTGGAATTCTTGACCCATGACACGTGTCTCTATTGGAGGATTCAGAGAGTAACGACTCTTCCCACCCATTCAGCTAAATAAAACTCATTTTTTCACTCTCATTTGCAACATTCTCTCATTCTAACTTGCTCTTCTTGCTCTTCTCTTCTCCATCTCATTATTACAATGAAGATCTACCAAAATGAAGTATTTCCAATAGCTAAATCTCTCTTGCAAGCACTCAAAAATGTGTCTATCAAGCCAAGAGGGAGCCATTGAATGTTGGTAGCACTCTCTTGCTTCTTGTCAATTTGATAACATATTATCTCTTGTGTCTCTATTTTGTGATAAAGGTTCTCCTCCATAGTGGGGTTTTCTTTTATCACTTTGGTTTCTATTTCATGATACGCGTTCTCATTTGTAGTGGGGTTTGCTTTTATCACTCTTGTGTCTACTTTACTTTGTGTCTATTACTCTTTCTATCTATCTAGCTGTCTATGGAGGTTGGAACACTAAAATGGTGGTTTGACTACAACGAGCCCCAATTAGCCCTGACATTTTTCCTCATTTGCCTTGTGTGTAGGTTGCTCATGTGGAGCTTTTCATGAGGCTTCAAAGCACATGACCTATTATAAGTTGGTATCTTTCCTTCCTTGTCATTTATCTCCTTTCTTTCTTTTTATTAATTTAATAGGCTAAATAGACCTTAGATTATGGGTAGTTAGCAGATCCTTTTGAGTCCTGTCTGAGGGTTCATTGCTTTGTCCATACAAGATGCCAGCATGTCCCAAGGACTGTAGTGCACCACATTGGAGTCCCACTCCTGTGCTTCCATCCTTTGGCTAAGAGCTTATCCCTCTATCTCAGAAATCTCAATGATCTTCTCTTTCAGTCCTTGAAGTTGTCTATCTATAATTATTCCTGAAACTCTATCTTTAATACATTTTTTGCAATCTCATTCATCTTGATCTTCTCAATTAAGCTTATTAGGTACTCTGAGGTAGTTTAGGGAAGTTCACTCCCCTAAGACTCTTTGGTGTCTTAGAGACTTAGGAGCAATGAATCCCCCTTCTCTACATAAAATTTATTCCAACATAGATGAGATGGCTAATTTTCTTTTTTTCCCATTATAATAGCCATCTCATAACCAATTTTCACTTTATAAGAGTTGGATTTGGTTGCCCACCATTTGATTGAGTCCTCCTTAGAGAAATATATCCTTCTCGTTAACAATTCTTCCTTGAGACTAGCTATCTGAACTTCAAGAGAATTCAAGCCCTTCAGGCACCTCCATTTTTTTAATTCTCCCTTCTTCTGGGCACAACTCCACATAAGTAATCTAAGTCATCCCATACAAGGCCTTTAAGACTTTCTTAATGTCATCTAAGTCATCTCGGGAGGTCAATATAGGTTCTCCATCCCATGAGTCCTATAATGCTTCCTTCCTTCCATCCCAATATCTAAGGAACATTGATCCATTATCAGCTTCTTACATTCCAACATGAAATTCCAAATGGTCGATCCCTTGAGTGGGTTAGTCATGGTAAGGATGTGTTTCGACTATTCATAGTCCTAGTAATTATTTTAGAGAATATTGACCCATTTGGCTTTGGCATTGGATTATATGTTCTATGCCATTTTGGCCCCAAGGCAATGTTGAAGACAACCCAATTTTGTAGACCAAAACCCCTATAGATTTTTATTTACATGTTTTTTCCCTTGCCAATAGGGAGAATTTTTTTATTCTTCTGATCCTTGCCAAGGAAATTTGTATAGCTTCTTTATTAGTACATCATGTTTTTTTGCAAGCATTTTCAAGCTCGACATCATATAGATTGGTAAGGATGAGATCACCGACTTGAGCATAGTGATCCTTCTTGTAGAAACCACTTCCCTTTCCATGATTCTAGTTTTCCTATGCATCACTATACTAGGGATTCCTATTGTATGGATTTGCAAGCACCACCAAAGAGAGGGACCCCCAGGTATTTCGCCATTAATTTTCTTGTTTTGAGTCCCAAGATGTTGAAAATCTCCTACTACTTCCATAAGGTGGTGTTGAAGAAGAAAACTTAAGATTTTTTCCAATTAACTTGTTGGCTTGAGGCCTTGCAATAGGTCTCCAAGGTGATCTTAATGGTTTTAACTTCCTTCCCCAAGGCCACACTAAAGAGCAAGTTGTTGTCTGTGAATTGTTAATGGTTTATTGGGGTCATATTTGGTGCTATCCTTAAACCCTTCCAATCTCTTATTTCCTTTACCTCATGGATAAGGTGACCCAAAATTTTTGTCATTATGATAAACAAGAAGGGTGAAAGTGGGTCACCATGTCTTAGCTCCTTGGTTGATGGAAAAAATCCATGAGGGCACCCATTTATTATTATATAGAATATAGGGGAGTTGATGTAACTTTGAATCCACTCACCTATTCATCACAAAAACCCAATTTTTGCAACATTTCAATGAGAAATTTCCTATCTACCTAATCATAGGCCTTATAGATGTCCAACTTGAGAATCATCTTTTCTATTTTTGCTTTCCTTATGGAATGAATGGCCTCATGTGCAATAATGATACCTTATGTGATTAATCTCTCTAGAGTGAAACCACTCTATTCTTTTGAGATTATGTTGGGGAGAAACCACTTTATTCTTCTAAGATTATGTCAGGAGTAGTTTCTTCATCCTGTTTGTAATGGTTTTTTCTACTATCTTGTGCACTACATTGCATAGTGATATTGGTCTAAATTCCTCCATTTTTCCCACTTCCTTCTTCTTGGGGATGAGTGTTATGAATATGTTATTCCAATATAATTTTAGTATTATGGCCTTCTTTCTTGATTCCTTTGTAGCACCGAATATATCATTTCCTACAATATGCCAACACTTTATGAAAAAAAGCATGCCAGAAAACTATTGGGGCCTGGGGCTTTTTCCCAAGAAATTTGTATGGTCACCTACCTTAATTCTTCCTTCATCAATGGGCCATAGGTATCCAAGTTTTGAGCTTCTATGACAATGCATGGTATGTTATTGAGGACCCCATATTGGTGTGTAGGGTCATTCATGTTGTTTTCATTTAGTATTCCTGTAAAGTAACTTACTTCATTATCTATGTCCTCCCATGTTTCAAATTTTGTACCTTCATCATCCTTCATGTAGATGATTCTATTCAAGCTCTGCTAGACCTTTGTGATTTTGTGTAAGTATTTGGTGTTTTTGTCCCCTTCCTTTAGCCAACACTTTCTTGATTTCTAGTGCCAAAAGATTTCCTCTCATTGAAGCACTTTTGTATTCCTTAGCTTTAGTTATTTTTGTTTTATATATGTGCTTTGGTACATACCGTCTCTAATTATTGTCTCGTTAAGTTTTTTCAGCTCCTTTTCCAAGATTTCCTTCACTTAAAATATATTTTTGAAGTAGATGATGTTTTATTCATTCAACATCCTCTTCAAATATGTGATCTTTCTAAAGATCACAAAAAAACTTGACCTTTTCTCTTATGGCCAAAATTTCATCTTTCTTGACCAAGTGTGTTGCAGTCCAGTTGCCCCCAATAAAAAATTGTCTAATGTTTCAACCATAAACATGTGTTCTTATCTCCTATTTGACCAAGTAACTATGCCATTGCCTATTTTTATATCAATCATTTAGTTGTTCTAATTTTTTTTTTGAAAGTCAATCATGGATTGATTAGTTCTTGGTACTCCTCCATTCTTCTTCTCATTACTCAAGATGGCATTAAAATCACCACCTAGAATGAAAACCTCATTTTGAAACTCTTGGAAAATTAGAGATAGTTGGTTTCATTTTTTCATTCTCTGAATAGTTCTATTTGGTCCATAAATGTTGGTCAAGAAAATTTAACATTATGTAGTAAGTATTTGACTTTTCTAAGTTGCCATTCTTTCCTATCTTTGATGATCTTAGTTGTTTTCATGATGGGATCCCATAGGATCCCCAAGCCTCCTAAGGCTCCATTCAAATTTGAGAAATTTCCTTGCCATTTCTTCTATTTTTTCATTAGTTTTCTTGTGTCCTCAGATAATTTTGTTTCTTGCAACATAACAATGTCTAATTTGCTCAAATTAATTTGGAATTTGAGCATACACCTCTTGTAAAGGGAATTAAAGCCCCTAACATTCCATGATAGAAGAATCATGGCTCCCTAGGAATAGGGCCTTCCTTTTTTTTATCTTATTCTCTTTAACCCTTCTCATTCCCAACAATTTCCAAATTTTCTTTGTTTGATTTTCTTCCTCTGCTACCTTTCTTTCCATTCTTTGGACTCTTTATCTTGGATGGGGTTTTCTCCACCATTATTTCATCTAGAGTTTCCACATCGTCATCCCCATTATCTCCTTTGATTTCCTCTTTTGATACTTTCTCCTCCTTGTAGGGTACCACTATTTTCCCCTTAGGGCTGATGGGAGCAACTTCAAATGTAGTTTGATACCCTTTTGTACTTTGAGGGGTTTATATTCTTGTACTATTGAAATTTTCTTCCCTACATTCTAAGAGGTATGCACCAATAACCATTCATAATGATGGGTCATTTACTTCAAGAACGTAGTTTCCTTCGAGCATCTTCTCTCTACATTTCCTCTAATCCTTTTTTCGAACCTCCCATTCCTTTTGGGTTGGTTAACTCAAGTGACCTCTCACTTTGTGATTATCCTCCTGACTTGGGGATTAGAGGTGCCTCGCCTACCTCCCTTTATTTTCTCCTTCTGTATTCCTCTAAATCATGTCCAATTCCAACACATGAGTTACATATCAATACTGGGACATCCTTTTCCACTATTTCCCTCCAAACCCTTGTGTCTATTAAGATTTCAATCTCATAGGGAATTTTCTCTCTTATACTGACCTCTACACAAATTCCAACATAGATGTCAAATTTTCCCTCTTCTATCTTCTCATATGCCTTTATGAATGTCTCAATCTTGTACCCAATTGCTTCTAGGGTTTTCTTGTCCCAATATTCTTGTGCAAGATGTAGAGCCTCAACTAAGTTGGTTCTGCCTCAATTTCCTATTAAAGGGGATTGAAATTTGGCTCCTAATATTTAATGAAGAAACCATCCCCATCCATTAAATAGGGGCCACCCCTCAATATAGTTTTCGTCTATTCTATGCCAAGACATTCAATGATGAAAAAGCCTTGTGGGAGATATTTAAGTGGAATATCATTCCACCATTTCTTACCACACCAATAAAGAATTAGAACCTTTGAATACCATTCCCCCACCCATTTTATGAAAAAATATTTTTCTTTTCATTTAGATATTTTTAATTTTAAAGCTTCATTTTCAAGAATGAGTGAAATGAACTTATCTAGGGGTTTTCTATTAAGAGAGACTCCATTTGTGCCAATTGCAGGATATATGTGTCAACGAATTCATGATTGAAAAACCTCTCTGCCATCTCCCTTCTTCTCCATATTTCCCTTCCCCACGACTATTGATTTGGGCATTTTCCATACCATGGGACTGAATTTATTTGCTAGCCGAATTGTCATGGGCTTCGACTGTCATCCACCTCTAGCTCCACGCCTTCCACCCTTCTACTCTAGTCCACAGAAAAAATTTGGTCATGTTTCATTCTTCCTCCAAAACTAAATACTCCTCAAGAAAATTATTTGATCCTCTTAACTTCCTTTGGCAATTGATAGGAATAGTGTGTGTGCTTATATTATGTGTGTCTAGGTAAAAGCTAATTAAAATTATGTAATAATAATAATAACAATATACTTATGATATGCAAAAGTATAGAACTATTCACAATGTGCATGACCTAAGAGTGCAAAATGAAATGACATAATCTAATAATAAAAAATATAATAATATCCCTTTAAGAAAGAGGGATAGATCAATGATTAAAATAACGCTAATGATGATGAAAAGAAATCTATAACTACTAGTAAAAATAACCAACAAATCTATAAATGCAGAACACATAAAATACCCATAGATTGGAGAATAACCCAATACAAGTGAACCATAGGATATTGCAAGTATAAGTTATTGTAGTGTCATAAATTGTCACCCTTGACAATTTCACACTAGATTTTTCTCCCTCCTATGTGCTTGGACCTAATTATACACCTAATATCCTAAATTATACATTTTTTAGGCCTTTTAAACATTTATCAAGAAATCACATGTACAAAACCAAGGTAGGCATTTAATATTTTACCCTTGACACCTTGGATCCTTAAAAAATAGGGTTGGGACAATGACGCCTTTGGTGGTCTTATCCCCCTATTTTGGCTCTAATTTTTAATATGTCGGAGTTGACACTTTATTATTTGAATTTCAAATGTTAAATATCAACTATCAATATTTAATTTGTGGGAAATTAGATTAATTGCATATAAATACCTAGTCATTTCACCATTTGAAAACTAATTGAAAAAACTAAGACTCAATTTTGGATGCAAGAGAATTATCAAGCAATTATTATCAAGTCAAGAGTAGAATTATTGAAATATTTTATTGTTAAAGCATAATGTCAAGTTTTATGTGATTTTGTTCATGTTTATGATATATTTTTTTTTGTGAGGACTAACACTTGTAGGTCTTCAAAGCAAGCCAAGAAAATTTGCAATCAATCCTTGAGGAGATGTGTATGATTTTAGTCTTTCAAGGAAATCAAATATGAGTGGTGATTTCCATCCAATTTTTGATTCACCATTTGTTTATCATTTAGCCTCTATCCCTCAAAAGGACAAGCTCTCTATCATTAATTTTGTCATTATGGAGATGGAAACACCAACATAGGGTTTGATCGAGGTAAGCCCTATATGGCACAACCCTTCCTCTCTCTTTGAATGTGCAGGTTACATATCTAAAGAATATTGGAGGAAGATTGAAGACCATTTGTTCATTGTTATATTCAAACCCTGGAACTTGACAAGATATAGAAACTAAGTTATCTCCACAATCGACGAAGATCTGACTGTAAGATCTGGAAGGAAGAAGCCTCTAAGCAGACACCCAAGGACTATGAAGACAGATTGCAAATCCAGTCATCTAGACATAGGCTCCTTGGGCAGCCTTTTCTAGTCAACTCAAGCTAGAATTCAAATCATAGGTGCACACATGTCTACTCAATTTGTATCTAATAATCAAATTTGTCTATCACTTCCCAGATTTGTTGTTTTCACATCAAAGTAGTACATTTTCATTGTTATCTATTCATATCATTGCATTTCATTCAAAATCCATTTCATAACCCTATCCTCAAAAGGAATTTGGGAATCAAGAGCACATTGACTCACCTTTCAAGTTGCAAGTTAGTCTTATTGTCCCCTCAAATTCTAAATGATATATGTTTGGAAAAGTGTTTAATCCTAAGTTAATTCCCAGGGTTTCACTTTTCCACCTTATTAGTTACTAAAATTGTTGTAGGATGCTTGTAGAGAATATTGAATAGGTAAAGATATTGAGAGTATGAAATTTTGTACAATGTAGAAGTATACAACAAGGAGGAATGTTGTATGTTACAATATAAGATAATAATGAAAAATCCAAAAGGAAAACCTTTTATCTTAAAATCACAATTATTAATATTATATTTTGAGGGAAGAAATAAAAAAAGGGAGTTCAATATTTGGGGTAAACTCACAAAATAAATTTTTACAACATATTGAAAACTAAAATGCCTCTAATTTGGCCATTGGGGAAATTTACACAGTTTCTTCCATTTAGGATGCTTGTGGGGATGCCCATAATTTATCAAAAATACTAAAGATTGATCAAAATAGAACATAACATCAAGAATCACAAAATGAAACATACAAATCATAAATAATCAGAAATATGACACTCAAATTGGGAAAAGGTAGGTTTATCAATAAAAATGGTTCTAAAACATACTAAAAGGATGACACTATTAAAAAGAGTATGATTTGTAGAGTTGGAATTGTAGGGTATGCAATTCTTGACACTATATTTTGACCCACTTTATCAAGCTTGTGCTACTAGGTGATTAAGTCATGCTAAAGTATACAAAATAAATAACATGGAATAAATAACATGAATATTAAATTAATTATATATATTTTTGTAAGAGGATGCACTAAAGATTATTTTGTATGAGTAATTTTATACCCCTAGAGTTAGATTTGCAAAGTAAATAAGTGGTAAAGAGTAATGATTGTAAAGTCTTCACGTGAATAATTTTATGCTCCTAGGTTGAGATCTACAAAATTCTTAAAGAGTGTGACAATTCACAACATCAAATATTAGCACATTGTAATCATTATCTAATATATATGTGATCTAATTACAAAAAATTAAAGAATACACATGAAAAGAAATAAGAATATATATAGAAATTGAAGATGGATGTCTATATAAATGTGACAAAAAGACTAACATATAAATAAATATATAGAGAGTGAGAAAGAAAATAGAAATATTATTCTTATGCTATCATACTATGCTACAAATCACATATATTAACATGCATTATTGTTGGGTGATTTTGATAAAGGTATCCAAGTCCATATGTGTTCTTTACATAGGGCCATAGAGTTTTGATGCCACTAACTTGAATGCCAGAAATTATGAATAATATAAGAATATTTATCCACTTTAAGTAGTTTCGTAGAAGAGATATATGAAATTAATTTTAAGGCTAGAAAAAGGGGATAGATAAATTCCTAAATAATATTTTATAGAGAAGATCATATTCTCCCAAATATTTGTGATATTTTACCCCTAGGAACAAGCCAAATACCATAAGAAAGATGTCGTCACATAGAAAAGAATGGTACATTCAAGATCGTGTCCATATGATAAGATATGAAAAAGTAAAGTAATATCACATAGAAAAAGAGAAACGTCACATAAAGGGATTTGTATGACTTGGGAGCTAGTACCTTCTATTTGATTATGCACAAATTATTGAGAAAATGTAATTATCATCATTACCCTTGATATATAGAACAAGAAGCATGAGGAAAAAGCAAAACAAACAAAGGTTAAAAAATTTAATGTGCCTATTTCAGTCACATGCTTCTATAAAAAGAGAAGTATGATGCTTTGCATCCTCCTTAATGAAATGGATAAACACAAAAATGAGTAAACCACTAAATTTGTCTTAATATTTGTATTATTATTTTATTTTCTTATATCTAGTTAGTTAATATATTACACTATTTGCACCTAGGATGGAATATTCTTTCTTAGATAGGTATTTACTTGGGTAGGTTGCACATGTGAGTTATACTTTCCTATTTTGTTTGAGATGATGAGACCAAATATTAGCTAGCTTTCTGTTGTTTAGTTCATACTATTAGGCATTTCTAGATACTCATTTCATATACATTCCAAATATTATCTATCTTTTTATATCTTTCATGCTACTTGAACCTAGTTTTGATGTATGGGAATATGATCATGATATGTTGTTGATGTAATCAAGGTGGTTAAAACTCCTTGTCCAACCCAAAAATGACTCTACTCAAACAAAGAAACAACCCTTTGCACACAATTCTCTCAACTTTCCTTAAACACTCTCCTTAAGGCTTATAGCCCTCAATAACCAATCAAAGAAGATATCTTTTAGAGATGGCCGTACAGAGGCCTATGAAACACCACAAAGGCCTACCACAAAATCCCAAACAACATATCAAAAGATCAAATAGGGTTTCTTTGACTCAACATTAAGAATCAATAGATTGCCTCGCTTCTAGGCTACTCAATTAGCCCTAATTTCCAAAGGAAGTACCTCCAAATCACTAAGTCTCCACCCAAACTCAATGGATAGTCTCTAATTGTGTATCAAAATGACAGATTTCACCATTGGTTCTCAGGTTAATGGCCTCTAAACCTCTGTTTCATGAAATCCTCACTCTACATGCAAACCACCAAGGGTTTATTGAAACTCAGATATCCCAACCTCTTCAGACTCAACAATTTCTTTCAATACATCACTAAGACCCTGCACAAACTCAATCCACTCTTACATGGACAATACCAACAATATTTTTACAAAAACCCTTCTTTAACCCACCATTTTCACATGAAAAATACCCTGTTCAGCCTTAGGGCACCACTCCAAAACATAGAAACACCTACCCTACTATCAGATAATGCATTCCACCGAGCAATAGATGAGGACAGTAGGTGGAATGACGAATATTCCATATTTACACCAATCAAACCCTTAATTCTGTATTTACAAGGCTGGTTCAAAAATGTGAAGAGATCTCCAACAAATTCTAATGAAAAGACTTCAAATTTGATTCAAAATAAATTTAGATCATGCCTCTATAGAATCCAATAAAATTCAATGCATAACAAGGACTGCACGAGCTGTACAGAACAAGGAAAGTTCATAAAACCAGAGAATTTGCATAAATGGCGTATTTCATGAAAAATGTTTTCAAAATAAACTTCAACAACCTTGTGTTTGAGCCTTTGGAGGCTTTAAATACATTTTCCAATCAATTTCCAAGTTCCCAACATCTATAACCACCTTTCAAATTCTATGACCTTTCAAATTTCTAATTGTTGCAATTTTGACAATTTTGTACTTAACAACATTTGCAACTTTTGTTAATTTGACACCTAAAACTAAAACCAACCAAATACATTATAAATGGTCTTTTAGAATTTATTTGACCCTAAATCATGACCCTACTCAAGAAAATTAACATTTCACCCACCTTAACATCTTTTGTCAATCTTGACAATTCTTCAACATGATTTTGCAACATCTACATGGACTCAAAAGACCTCAAGGTTGATCAATTACATCAAGTGTGGTCTCATTAGACCTTATTAAGACTCAAAACACAACAAATCCTAAAGCTTACTCAATAACAACCTTGCTTGACCATTATTGACCAAAGGTGCTCCTGCACCATACACCCCAACATAGAACTTTTCCAAGTCCCTTGGAAAGAATCTTGCAATTTGTCCTCCATTGTTCTTCACTTGTAACAAACCTTCATGCTTGCCTTCAACAGGTTCACCTTGCTTTGATTCTTCACTGTCCTTATCGTATTTTCCATCATCATCCCTTGATTCTTGCTCTAACTGTGCACTTTGCTCTATGGGGTGTTTTCCAACTTTTCCTTCATCCAACTCTGTTACCATTTCTTCCTTTACATCTGCACACAAGCTTTTACCGACTGCCATCATCTTCCTCTATTCTTCATACATAGTTCTCTACTCAATATCCTTCCTATCTTCATTTTTCCTTCTGTCAGTCTTAAAAAAGTCTATAGCAATGCATTTAGTGGTCTCTGCCAAACCTGCACATACCTTTTCCACTGTCCAAACAACATCACAATCTTTTATCTTCTTACCCTCTATCCTTTCAGCCTTAAATACTTCTATACTGATAATTTTGGACTACTTCTCTGTATCCACTACTACAGGGCACTTAACTGTCCCAACTAGTATCTCTCCACTCAATTCTTGCCTTCCCATAGGCTTATCACCTTTAATCTACTCTATATCAGCCAGAGACACTTTCTCATCCATTTTCTTTCTCCACACACAAACATTGTTCTCCCTTTCTGTTTGCACATTACCTTTATCCTTCCTATTCATTGTCCTAACAGTATCAGACTTGGACATGGCTACAAACCTCATGCTCTCACTTTCCTCATTGCTCACATATTCTTTTCTCCCTATCATTATGATCTCACCTTGCTCTCTTGTTTCCTCAACAAATGGAGTCAGAATAAATGTCTTCCCATCCTTTTCAATATTATATATATTTTGTCTCCCATGATAAACTGCAGACCTGTCAAATTGCCAGGGTCTCCCAAACAAAACATGACAACAACTCATGGGTGTCACAGACAACTTTATCTCTATATGGACCAATTTGAAATTCAACAATAGCTTGCTCACTCACAAAAATGGTTTGATTTTCACTTACCCAAGGAACTTTATAAGGCTTTTGTTTAGGTACTCTTTGCAAATTCAATTTGTCCACCATTTCACTAGAGACCATATTGTCAGTGCATCCTGAATCAACAATCACTTTACATACCTTATTTTTGCATCTACAAGTTGTCCTGAACAAGGCTCTTCTTTGAATTTTCTCTCTCTCCATGGATGTCTTCAAGGTTTTCCTTTTCATCATCAACATCTCACCAACTTCAGGAGTAGCACGAAGAGTATTAGAGTTTGAGCTTTCAGCTTCATCTTCAAGAGCAATTTCAGCTCTCCTATTAGGTTTCCTTTTTCCTCCACTTGATGTGGTTCCAATCTTCTTTGGACACTTGAAGAAAGGGTGACCAAACTCACCACACTTATAACACCTACCTGAAAAATCATTAAAATATCTTCTTTTCCTAAAGCTTGTTCTTCCACCTCTCCATCCTCCTCTTGATTCAATTGCTTGCTCTTTACTCTTATCATCATCTTCAAGATCTTCTGACTGTCTTGGTGTTGAAGATGTACCTCTGCCCCTAGAAGTACTGCTTCTTCCTCTTGTTTCCTCCTCTTGTCTCCTCTTGAGTTTTTCTTCTGCTCTAATTTCCATTTGAAAACATTGCTCAACTATTTTTGGTGCCAACAAACTGATTTCATCTTGAATATTGTACCTTAATCCATTAAAATATTCAGCTACTCTTTCTTCCTCATCCTCCTCATGCTTTGTTCTTATACTTAGCCTATAGAATTCTTCAGTATATGCTTGGACATCTTGTTCTTTTTTCCTAATATTTTGTAATCTTTTGAGTAATTAAACATTATAATCACAAGGAACTTACCTTTCAGTTTTTCCTTCATTCTCTCCCAAGAAGTGATATTTTTCTTTCCTTTTCTCTCCCTTTCATCTTGCACAAAGTTCCACCACAGTAAAGCATGTCCTTTCAATTTAGTTTTGGCCTTCTTCACTTTGTGTTCATCAATCTCCTCACTGTCAAAGTAATTCTCCAAAGCCCCTATCCAATCCAAGAGCTCTTCTCCGTCTACTTTTCCCCCATACATAGGCACATCCATTTTTCTATGTCCATCTTTCTTCTCAGCCTTCAAAAGAGTCATCATCCTCACATCATTTGGATCCATCTCTTCCCCTTCTCTGTAAGTCTCTTCTTCTTCAGTATCACTCTCATCCATATCCACTCCAATTTTTTTATTTCAATGCAGCCATATCTCTTTTCAAGGCCTCTATTTCTTTAGCTTGCTCATCCATTTTTCTTGCAACTACACTTCTTTTGGGAGGCATCTTGACAGTATTGCCTCTTCACCTTCCAACCTGCAAAATCCAACCAAATCACCAACAAGAGATCTAATAACTGAGCTCTGATACCACTTGATGTAACCAAGGTGGTTAAAACTCCTTATCCAACCTAAAAATGACTCTACTCAAACAAGGAAACAACCCTTTGCACACAATTCTCTTAGCTTGCCTCAAACACTCTCCTTAAGGCTTGTAGCCCTCAATAACCAATCAAAGAAGATATCTTTTAGAGATGGCCATACAAAGGCCTATGAAACACCACAAAGGCCTACCATAGAATCCCAAACAACATATCAAAAGATTAAATAGGGTTTCTTTGAATCAACATTAAGAATCAATAGGCTGCCATGCTTCTAGGCTACTCAATTATCCCTAATTTCAAAAGGAAGTACCTACAAATCACTAAGTCTCCACCCAAACTCAATGGAAAGTCTCTAATTGTGTATCAAAATGATAGATTTCACCATTGGTTCTCAGGTTAATGGCCTCTAAACCTCTGTTTCATGAAACTCTCACTCTACATGCAAAACACCAAGGGTTTATTGAAACTTAGATATCCCAGGCTTTTCAAACTCAACAATTATCTTCAACACATCAGTAAGACCCTGCACAAACTCAATCCACTCTTACATAGACAGTACCAACAATATTTTGACAAAATCCTTCTTTAACCCACCATTTTCACATGAAAAATACCCTATTCAACCCTAGGGCAGCACTATAATTCTAACAACTTGCTTTTCTCTACTTCCAAAACATAGAAACACCTACCCTACTATCAGATAAATCATTCCACTGAGAAACAAATGAGGAAAGTAGGTGGAATGACTAATATTCCATATTTACACCAATCAAACCCTTAACTCTGTATTTATAGGGATGCTTAAGAAATGTGAAGAGATCAACAAATCCTAATGAAAAGACTTCAAACTTGATTCAAAATAAAGTTAGATCACGCCTCTATAGAATCCAATAAAATTCAATGCATAACAATGATTGTACGAGCCGTATAGAACAAGGAAAGTTTAGAAAATCAAAGAATTTGCATAAATGGCGTATTTCATGAAAAATGTTTTCAAAATAAACTTCAACAACCTTTTGTTCAAGCCTTTGGAGGATTTAACTACATTTTCTAATCAATTTCCAACTACCCAACGTCTATAACCACCTTTCAAATTCTATGACCTTTCAAATTCCTAATTGTTGCAATTTTGACAATTTTGTACTTAACAACATTTGTAACTTTTGTTAATTTGACACCTAAAACTCAAACCAACCAAATACATTATAAATGGTATTTTAGACCTTATTTGACCCTAAAACATGACCCTACTCAAGAAGATTAACATTTCACCCACCTTAACATCTTTTGTCAATCTTGACAATTCTTCAACATGATTTTGCAACATCTACAACATGGACTCAAAAGACCTCAAGGTTGATCAATTAAATCAAGTGTGGTCTCATTAGACCTTATTAAGACTAAAAAAAAAAACAAATCCTAAAGCTTACTCAATGACAACCTTGCTTGACCATTGTTGACCAAAGGTGCTCCTGCACCAGTTGTTAATTGCATGATTAATTGTGTGAGTGTGTATCAAATGTAGTATGGATCTATGTTTAATTTATGATTATTAGTATTATGTATATGTTGGATGAACTAAATCCTTGCATCTGAGAAGCTAGAGAAAGCAGACTATAGCCCACCACAACTAGGGAGTGCAACATGCAGCCAAAGGATTTCAAACATTGATGTAGGGGAGATTCCAGAATAAGAACACAACAGTTGTTGAAATAGAGGCATTTATTAATGAGGATGATTGTGAATCACTATGTCATTTAATAAGACTACTGAAGGGAGGAATTTTCTCTGATTGGGAAGCTAAGGTGATTGCTTCCATAGTTCACACTTTTTTTATGTCGTTAAAATAGAGTTCTAGTCCTAATCATCTTCTTCCACCTTTTTAGTTATGTTTTTAGTTATGCAAACTTTGTTACTCTCTATTTCATTGGGTGGTGGTGATTTGCATTTAGTTTTTTGTTTTGAGTCTGTGTTTCAATAAACCTCCTTTGAACCTATAAAGTTGGCTTAGTGGTTGAGGAGTAGATATAGTATGTGGATATGTTCAGATAATGATAAATTTTATTACATAGAAAATACTTGTTTTCTAGTTACACTTTCATGAATAAGATATCACTAAAGCTTCTTGTCAAATTGTGAAATATTGTTATATGCAATGAGATGTTTTCAATTTATCATTATGTTCAGTTGATTCAAGGAGTTTATATTTGAATTTATTTCATGGATATAGTAACTTGAGCAAGGGCCACTCAAGGTAACTGTTCTCCACCATTAATTTCTATTGTTACAGTAGATGCTTTTATTTATTGCATTCATCTTAATTAGATTATTCATTTCTTGTATGAGAATGTGTAGAAACTTAAAATTTTCTTGATCAATATCATGCATTCGAACTTGATTACTAACACCGTTTTCATCCTAATTCGACCCTTTACGACTATTTAATTAAACAATCCTGTTTGTTTAATTAAATTCGTCATTTTCATCTATTAATCGAATAATCAATATTATTAGGTTAATTCATCCTTTTCACACTAATTTTCATCCTATTTGATTAAATAATGTGAATTATTTAATTAAATTCCCTAAGTCCTCTCATTAGATTAAATAATCTAAATTATTTAATTAAATGTCATTAATTCCCTCTTTTTAATCAAATGAACTAATTGTTTAATTAAATCTTTAAATTCCCTCATCTTGCTCAATTAAATAATATTTTAATTATTTAATTGGCTAATATCTTTAATCCCTCTAATTTCTCCCACTTGCAAAGGAATATTCCTCCAATTCAAATTCAAACCATTTTCCTCCAACATGGAAATTTCTTGCACATTCCTCATAAAATTAAGGATTCGTGTTTGTTTGAATCAATTTTAACCTTTGATTACTTTCATCAATCCATGTTATCTTTTAATCTCCTCCATGGATTGGAATCCTTGATCCATGCCAATTCTTCTCATCAATTTGTATCCCTTGATTAACCAAATTGATCCTAGCCATTGATTCACCTAGAATTCCTATAAATAGCCTCCATTTCATGAGCAAATCATCCACAAGCATTGAGAGTACTTGCATTATAGCCATTTTTAGAATAATGTTTTAGAGCATTTAGTCATTTTGCATCAATTTTAGTCATTCCTCCATTAAAGCATCACTTTAAAGCTTGTTTCGTCAATAGGGTTTGAGAAAGGGCTGATCATTCCATATCAATTCAACACCGATCCCCCAATGGGATTAGGTTTCCAAGTGTTTAGTTAAATTTCCTTTATAAATTTAAGTTTATTTCATGTTTCATGGATTTTAATTAGCATTTTCAAAGATTTCACTGGGAATATGGTTTAATTAGTCTAATTGATTGATTGATTATTTATTTCAATTATATTTGACCTTATTCATAATCATCGATGAGCCCCCGAGGAATTAGGTCATTCTTTTAGGATCCCATCATAACAAACTGACAATTCATCAATGTCCATATCTCATCAATAAACAATTACTGGTTAGATTCAATTGAACTATGTCGTCTCTGCGCTTACGTAGGCAAGGCCACCATTGATGAGCCCCTGAGGCATTAGGTTAATTTCCCCTTAGGTCTTGGTCTAATATTTGAAAACATAAAAACATTTTGAAAAGTTAGAAAACCCAAAACATCTAAAAATGTTCAAAAAACCCTAAAAAAATCTCAAATAACTTGAAAAACACAAAAACAATTTGCATAAGCTCAAAAGATCAAAAGATAAAAAAAAACCTCAAAACATTGTAAAACATCAAAAACATTGAAATATCCCAAAAAATTCAAAAATCACCCATCCCATTTCACTTTCACCTACAAATAATAAATTGATCATCATTTTTAACCTTTGATAATGCAAGTGGAAGAAAATATGGCAATCAGGAAAGCATAAACTTAAAATTGTAAAAATATTGAGTCTGGATCATGAGTAAACAATTTGGTTAACATTTGTATCAATGGCCTATCAAATAGTTAGTTTTATCTAAAAAAATTGATAACATGTCCTACCGATACATCTTTCCTATAATGGACATCATCATCGAAAATGACCTAGTTACATTACTTTGGCAAGACATATGAATAACATTGACTATTCGTTCATTTTGATCTTTTCTTATGACTTATCTTAATGGTCAATTCCACCTCTCAATGATGTCTATCAAAAATATTTAGATAGAAGGGAATGGGGCATTGATCATTATCTTTTGTTTGTTGTGCTTGTTGGATGTTCTTGTAATACGACCTCGAAAAATACTTATCATGTGTGTGTGGGTAGTCTAAAGTAAAAAAATGACTAGGAGATATGAGGTTCTCCATACCTTTTTGTGTGTTAGTCTCATTACTTTGATGGCTCATTCTTTCACATGGTAAAACAAGGTGTCTGTATGTTAGGTATTAACAAGGATACTCCTATCCATTTGCAGAGTCAAAGTCCATCACATTAGATACAACACCATCCTAGTTTTGAGTACCTTGATGCATCATGTCTATTTGCTATATTGATGCAGAGGGTCAAGGACTTTGAAAGAAACACCAGACAACAAGACTAACAATGTTTTCACTTCTCAACCTTTCAACTAGACACCAACTTGAAGATAAGGCCTCAACTTTGCATTCATGACTTATTTGCTTCCCTTGTGGTTCCAAACCATTGGAATGGTCTCAAAAGACTCAACCTAACCTAACTCAAAAGGTTCTCAAGCCTAACCCTCTGTTTTGAACAAAACTCACCTTTGCTCCTCAACTAGCCTTCTAGCCCTATTAGGCCTTTGGCGAAGGATTCTTGACTTTTTCCTCAAACTTTGCAAATGAACCTCCAATCTAATGATTGTTTCAGATGTGGTTTGTGATGAAAAACATCATATCAAATCCTTGGCATCACTTGTTTCAGACAATCTTTCTTCAAAACCTGTTGTTTCCTTAAAACTAGGCCTAATTAGCCCTATTTTTCAAAGCAACCCCTCTTTAAAGTTGTCCCCTGACCTTGAAACTCTCAACAGTCTTCCAAAACATTCCCAAACCAAATATTTTCAGACTTTTAGTCTTCTAGGTTACCTTTAACATGCCCAAATACAAAACCCTCCCTAAATTGGCTTAAAACTAGGGCTTTTTGATTCTAGGACTTCCAAACACTTCCAGGTCTTAAATTTTGACTTTTCACCATTAATTCAACATTTCTCAACTATTGCAACTCAAAAATATACCTCTTGTTAAGGCAGATCCTCCACTGCTATACCTTAACCCCCATCCTCATGCACCTTGCATTGTCAAAACTTGGTGTACACCGTATAATTCTTCTTCCCTTCACTTTTGGATTGTTAGTTTGATATGATACAGGTTAATTATGATCCATTTCATTGGTCTCAGTCATACATTCCCATGAAATGGATCATTCATCATGAAAAACCTTCAAAATTAGTGCAATTTCTATGTTTCCTTGAGGACAGTCAATGTATTGTACAAGAATTTGATTCCTATTGTCTTTTAGAGCATACAAAGGTTTGAAATAATGCAAATACAAGTCCTTAATCCATCAAGATGAATCAAACTTCAATAGGAAATCAAGAGACCACCAAAAAGAACACAAAAGAATGCAAAAATTGTAGTTTACTGCCTTTTCCTGAGAACAGTCCGTACAACCCTTATTCAAAATGACCAACCTCCGTACAAGTGATTCTCCTGGGGTTATAGATCAATCTCCCAACTGTCCCAACCAATTAGAGTCAGTTTCCATTATATTAAGGTTGATTAAACCCCTAAACTCACTTACCCGCCCAAACTGAAATTTAAAAATTTGAAATTACAAACTCTCATTTTATTGATTTATACTGACTAAAAACTATCTAAACTTCAATATCTAACCATAATTGATCTAATTAGAACATTATAAACCTACCTACACCTCTTGGACACTATTGGTCCACTTGCAAGGTTCTTTGGTCCTATGGTCCTTTCAGGACCCTTAGGACTTTTAACATTCTCATTAGATCTAGTCATACCAAATGCCATTATAGGCTCCAAAAGGTCATAATTGATGTTTTTACTTGCTTGAAAGGTCCTCCTAACCCTTGCACACTCCTGACCCTTGAAGTGTTCCTTAAAGGCCTTGGGTGCTCTTGCACCATATATCAAAAATAATGAATGATATGATGAATTTATCCCAATCCTAGAAACAAGCCAATCATCTTTCTTGCCACCATATCTAATAAAGTCTTGAATAATCATAGGATTTTTGGACTTTTGAATCAATCTCAAAGGCAATGGTTAATCCATCCATCTTATTCTTCTATCTTCTTTCCACACTAACATCTCAAATTGGGTATCATGATAGTCAATAAAAAATAATAAATGTATCCATCCTACATTCATAAATCATCAACATACATACATCCTGCATAATCATAGCATGCAACATAGAAAATACATAAAAATAAATGCATCTCATAGCATACAAATCCTACATCATCATTGCATATCAGATGAGAAAAGACGTGTAAAAAATAAATCATCCATTACATTTGCATACATCCATATATCATTGCATCATAAATCATACACATTGCATCATATGCATAATAAAGGTAAAAATCATCATAAACATTTGCATCCATATCATAAACATATAAATCCATTCATATGAGCATAAACATGGAATATAAACATCATATCATAATCACATCTGAAGGTCATCTCATATATATCAAAATAATGACTGTCATGATACAGATCGAAAGTAATGTGTGATATCATCAAAATGTATACATGAGGCTACCAAAACCAACCAATGAATGAATATACACCACTAATCAAGCTATACATCAATGTGTCTATATACACAAAGCTATCCTTTGCTCTGTGAGTTATCCTATTGGAAGGGTGGTTGGTGTCCTTTATCTGAAATCTGCTGAACTGATGGCCCACCTACCGAACCACTCGATGTAACCCTACTCCTATGAGAAAATATGACTACTGTTGGTGAGGAGGAACATGTTGTGGTATAATGTACAGTAATATGATGCTTCTACTATGACCTTCCCACAAAGTGTGGTTAATACCACCTATCCCTATGCTTGTAACTAAGTGGTAGCCCCTAGCTATTATCTCCTAGTTGTCTCTTGTTCCAATTGGAGTGTCAGCTACTAGACCTATGGTGCTCTTGGTCATGTTCCTAACAATATATATCTCGATCCTAAACAACCTAATCCCTCTCAGTCATGAGAGCATGTATCTGTGCGTCCCTAAGATTCAGACCTTGTTGTTGCTACTATGGTGGTGGTGGTGGAGGGGGTCCTTCCTATTGTAATGGGGGAACCCTCAATGGAGGCTAATGTGGAAATCGTCCATCATACTATATGTCTCCAGGAACATGTCCATCATGTTGTCCATCATATTGTCCATCATGTTGACCATCATGTTTCCTGTCCCTCAAAACCTATCTACCATGTGGTGGTTGTTGTGCCTGCCCTCATACTCGGCCTCTCATCTATCCTCAACCCCTACCATGTCACCCTACTAGATTTGTTAGTCTCACTGGGGCATGCTAAGCAAACCAATCATCATAAGCAAGTGTAGTACTTGGATCATCGGGTCCCCCTGTGTAAGCCCATGCTAATGGTTGAATATGTACAAAATCATAAATTTCTACCAAAGGATCCATAGTATCTCCCCAATCCATATCCCTCGTGGTGTGGGAATAGATCACTCTATAGGTAGGAGGTAGAACATCTTGTGGGTCACCAAACTATCTAGTAACCCTATCTAGAAAATATCTCTTAATAATGTGATGGTCACGTCCCATAATCCATCTAGTCTATCTCACATAAAATAACTCCTACTTATCTTCATTCCATGGATGGGATAGGATCCAAGGTATCCACCTAAAGGATGTTATGTCATCAAT
The DNA here is from genome assembly GCA_007258455.2 of Sequoia sempervirens. Taxonomy (NCBI): domain Eukaryota; kingdom Viridiplantae; phylum Streptophyta; class Pinopsida; order Cupressales; family Cupressaceae; genus Sequoia; species Sequoia sempervirens. The sequence goes on from VDFB02000015.1 coordinate 537,543,498, forward strand.
AACTCATCTCCAATATGCAATCTTGATCACACTAGTGTGATGAAGTGTGATCATGGCTATGTATCTATAAACCACTGGCTTGTCTACGTCTATGGATACCAAGGCAACAATAGGCCTAAGCACATAAAAGTTCTCCCATGCCCATATGTGCAATAAAGTAACTCCAACTAATAGGCTCCATCCTCATAGGTACACCACCTGGTGCATGTCGTGATATAGAGAGGCAAGAATCACCGGTCCCCAAGCATACACGGTCATATCCTCAACCATTCCCTCTAGCACTAAGCCCCAACCAACAATGAAGCCTCGGTTGTGCTTGTCTGGAACCAAAACCCCTATAATAAATCCTGCTATAACTAAGATCAAATCAGGCACGTGTCCTCAGTGTCTATGTAGGTCAATCTTGTAGCTCTCTATTTATAACAAATCTTAATCCAACACTCTGAATAGGGCCTCTAGGCTGAGATCTATGTCATGGATAACTTGGGAACCATGGATAGGAACTCAAAGGATGTGCCAAACATCCTCAAGTGTAATGGTAGCCTCTGTTATCAGAAGGTGGAAAGAGGAAGTCTTTGAATGCCAATGCTCGACTAGTGCAATCCTCATCTCCAGATGTGTGTGAATCTTCAAAATGTGTGCAATGAATCCCAAACCAATAGCTTCTAGAAAGAAGTTATCGTCATCTCCAAACTATGCTACTCACGACAAAATACTAGGCCTCTACTCTCAAGACTGAAGTGGATGAACAGTCTCCTACATGAACAAAGAGCATGCTAAAATTGCTAAAAATCTAAAAATTTCTAAGTTTGAAATCCTAAAATCGCAAGTGTGCAGCCTTTTTACAAGTGTGTAGTGCTGTCAAATTAGCAACTGTGTTGCACTTTTCACAAGTGTGTGGCCCTAGTGCAAGTGTGTCATTGAAAGCAAGTGCATCACACTGTTCAAATTTTCAATTGCACGGTCTTAAGGCAAGTGCGCTGACATTTGCAAGTGTGCGGTAGGATCCAATTTTAACTAATGCATGACTATTTTTCAAGTGTGTCGCTATCCTACATATGCATTGTGGTTTTTAGAAAATGTGTCACTAAATAAGTGTACTAGATTTCAAGAAGGAATGCCACACTTTTACAAGTGATTCATTGGTTGGACAAGTGTTTCTTCGATCGTTACAAATGTGCCACTTAAACAACGATGCACTTGTTTAACCTTTTTGACCTAAAAAATTAATGCATAAAAATGTGTGCAAGGAAATTTTTTTGAGGTACATACCGAGTGTCATGCGTCATTTGAGTGTTGGAACTCATAGACTCGGTGAATGAGGTGTAGGAGAAGCTCACGATCATCCATCACGTCAGGTACTTAAAGGTTTCTCTCACAAGCTCTCAAAATTTAAAAACCAAAGTGTGTAAATGACTTGGAAAATGCCTCCTAGCCCTTATTTAAGCATGGAATTTAGGGATTTTAACCTAGTAAAGTGGTGGGAACTTAGGGTTTTGTCCTTTTTTCTCCATTTTTGAGCTTGACAGCCTATTTTAAAGTGTTTTTTAGTGTCCTAGAGCTTATTTTCGTGTCCTCTTCGTAGCTAAACCTATGTTTTATTTTTGTCGCAATCTCGACCTAAAATCAAAATTTTCACTTGATCTCTTGAGGGGGCAATATACCAACATAATTCCTTCCACCCAGGCATAGTGGGGCATCTAGAAAAATCATGAATTTCTAAAGTTTTTATTTGAGCAACAATGTGGATTTGAAAAGCGTCAATTATTTGAACCAATGTAATAGGTACCTCGCTTCAAAGAGGAGAAAAATTTAGACACTTAAATTTTTCCTGATCAATATCACACATTTGAACTTGACTACTAACACCGTTTTCATCTTGATTCGACCTTTTTCATCTATTTAATTGAATAATCTTGATTATATAATTAAATTCATCATTTTCATCTATTAATCGAATAATCAATATGATTAGGTTAATTCATCATTTTCATACTAATTTTCATCCTATTTGATTAAATAATGTGAATTATTTAATTAAATTCCCTAAGTCCTCTCATTTGATTAAATAATTTGAATTATTTAATTAAATGTCATTAATTCCCTCTTTTTAATCAAATGAGCTAATTGTTTAATTAAATCTTTAAATCCCCTCATCTTGCACAATTAAATAATATTCTAATTATTTAATCGGCTAATATATTTAACCCCTCCTATTTCTCCCACTTGCAAAGGAATATTCCTCCAATTCAAATTCAAACTATTTCCATCCAACATGGAAATATCTTGCACATTCCTCCTAAAATTAATTATTTGTGTTTGTTTGAATCAATTTCAACCTTTGATTAATTTCATCAATCCATGTGATCTTTCAATCTCCTCCCTGGATTGGAATCCTTGATCCATGTCAATTATTCTCATCAATTTGTATCCCTTGATTAACCAAATTGATCCTAGCCATTGATTCACCTAGAATTCCTATAAATAGCCTCCATTTCATGAGCAAATCATCCATAAGCATTGAGAGTACTTGCACTATAGCCATTTTAGAGTAATATTTGAGAGAATTTAGTCATTTTGCATCAATTTTATCCATTCCTCCACTAAAGCATCAATTTAAAGCTTGTTTCATTAATAGGGAATGGGAAAGGGATGATCATTCCACATCAATTCAATACGAATCCCCCAATGGGATCAAGTTTGCAAGTGTTTAGTTAATTTCCTTTATCAATTTGAGTTTGATTTCACGTTTCATGGATTCTAATTAGCATTTTCAAATATTTTGTTGCAAATATGGTTTAATTAGTCTAATTGATTGATTGATTGTTCATTTTAATTATATTTGGCCTAATTAATAATCATGTTCACGAAATGAAATCATAAATGAGATCTTTTCTTATACTTTATATTTTTTTTTGTCTCAGTATGTAAACCTCTAAAGTAAGTCAAGTCATTAGAATTCATAGTTAATAGTTTTAGTTGTTACATATTTCAAGTTTTAACAGTTAACTAGCCACAATATTTAGTTGTAGGTACACATAGCAATAGTTCCATGATTAATATTTTTCTTGTTTCATAGTTTTATGTTTTTCTCACATGTGTAAACACCTATACTGGATGATATAGGTAGTATAGAATCTCTAGATGCACATACAATGCCAACATCATCACAAGCTTACATTAGCCTTGGTTGATAATTAAATGGAGTCTTTACAAGGGTTTAGTGGACTATTCAGTTAGGAACCACTTCTAAATTGTGTGTTTATCACCAATTTTACTGAGAAATAGTAGGGCCTTACATTTTTGGCATTGTTGTCAAGGATGGTGCTACATTCAAGATAATTTTATGTTATTTCAAGCTTTCTTAGTTTATAGTTTTGTTTCTAGTATTAGGATAATGAGGTTTTAATCCATGAACACTAGAACATTTTACTAACATTGTGTAGGAGTGGGTTACACAAAAATTTATAACTCTTATATGCAGAGGTAACAAGATGCTTTGGGAAGATTTCTCCCCTCAACACACAAAGCTAAAGAGGATATTGGTGATCGCAGTGAATAGAGCGAGGGTATTCCTAAAGAAGAAATTTCCCTTTCACCAACATCCACTATAAATATAGAGGAGACCTTCAAAACCATGGCTAATGCAACGATGGATGACCCACTAGAATATGTAACTTTTGAGTTCCCCATTGCCAACTAGTAGAGGGAAACTACATTGAATAACATACCTCCTTCAACATTGCTAGTCTTCTATGGTTTGGTTACTAAGGATCCAAATACCTTCTTGTTTGAGTTTGATGTGCTATGTAGAAGCTATGATTATACAACAGATGCACATAGATTCAAACTATTTCTAGCAACCTTGAAGGATGCTACTTTAAGATGGTTTATAGGTTTGTGGAGAGATGTTGTTACTGATTGGAATACAATGAAGAAAAAGTTCCTAGAGAAGTATCAAGACTACTGTAGAGGAATTTATAGAAGAAGAGATGACATTTTTAGGATGTCTTAAAAAGAGGATGAATCTTTGGAAGACTACATGGAGAGATTTCATTTTTTCCTTAAGAAGTCCCACCAAAATAGGCTCTTTGATGAGTCCCTAAGGCTAATATTCTTAAGGGGGATTAATGAGGATTTTATGGATGCACTTAATCTCATTGGGGTAGGAGATATTTCTCAAGAACCATTTGAGGGGATTTGCAAGGCATGTAGGAACTACTCAAGTTCTTTCACAAAGAAGGTTAGAGGAGATAGAATATCTTCCATCAACAAGACATCAAATGGGGTCTCTAGGCTGGAGTTAAGTAACTTGCTTTAAAACATGAAACAAGATATCAGAAACTATTTGATTGCCCAATTGGACACTCTACATGTGAAGAATCAAGAAGAGGCAAAGGAAATCCTTACTAAATACCGCCCTAATTGTAGATAGAGAAAAGATAATTGCAAGTGCAAAAGAGTTGCAAACATTTCTGAGGATAGACCAGGGAAAATAGAATATCAAGAACTGGAGGGTGAAGATGGACAAGTTTTTTATGTTGCTCAAAGGAAACTATGGAAGCCAAGACAAGGTATTCCTTGAGATCCTTTGAATTATATGCCATTTCCAGTTAGCAATCAAAATTTCTCTAGTTGGAACCCTCATCCTTGGGAAAATACATAGAACCAATGGAAAATTCCTCAACAAAACTAGAACCAACAACAACAAAATATGTGACCACAACAAAACTATCAAGGATCTAACTACAACCCCCAATGTCCACCACAACAATACCAATAGCAACCTCAATGGAAAAAACAAAATATGAATTATAAGCAACCACAACAACCTTTACAGCCACAACAACAAGCCATCATGCTCAATCCAAAAAATCCATCACCTCAGCCACCTAGAGCACCTCAACTGCCATCCCAACCTACACCTAACCCAAATAATAAGCCTTCTCAATAGGCCTATCCTAATGATTCTATTTAATACCATAATTATGGGGTAGAGGTGAGTGATGTCCACCTTAGATCAAGGAAACAATCGGCTAGACCTTCATCCCCTCAAATTATAGAGTTGGTTGATGAGGAACCCCCAATAAAGACATTGGAAAACTGACCTAAGGAGGATGATTCAAACCAAGACTACTCAACTAATACAAGTCCAAAGCCTCCTTTCCATGAAATATTAGTTGTGCAAAGACATCAAACCCAAGTTCAAATTGACTTGTTCGGATAGCTTAAGGATGTGTGCATAAAGATACCCCTCATCCAAGCCATCAGGGATATTCCCATCTACACTAAAATAGTGAGAGAAATTTACCTTAAAAATACATGAAGGAAGAGAAAATACCCTTAGACTATACATATCTTAGGGAAAATTGTTGACATTATGTTGGGAAATATAACTGTCCCTAAGTATGCAGATCCTACGAGTCCTATAGTAGATGTTAAGATAAATGACACTCTCATAAAGAATACCTTGATTGAATTGGGGGCAGCTATTAATGTGATGAATATGGAAACAATGCAGCTATTATAGTTAATAAACCTTAGACCTACACCCACTATTCTATAGTTGGTAGATAGGTCAATAATTAAACCCGAGGGCATCATTGAGGACTTGGTCATAGCATTGGATTCATGGGAGTACCCTACAGATTTCATGGTATTGCAACCAAAGGCTAACCTTGTAGGTTATCCCCTTATTCTAGGAAGACCATGGTTAGCAACAATGGATGCATTTATAGGTTGTAGGTTTGGAAACATGATTATCTTAAATGGAAATGTGACTAAAAAGTTAGTCCTTTATCCACCAACCCAACCTTATGCATACTTAGAGTAGACCATTTGGCCTACCCTAGATGAGGAAGACCAGTACTCCTTGCAAACCTTCATGACTATTAAATGTATCCCTTTGTTAAGCAACCAATATGAGGATGAATTGATAACACACATCATAAAAAATAATTATGGTAGGGACCCACAACAACATGACTACTTAATATGTATGTAAGATCCTCTGTAGAATATTATCCTTGCCAGTTCATTAGATTCAATATCCCAAATTTTCCATTCTTTTCTACCAAAAAAATGTGTCCTAGACATACTAGGACTTGACCTTTCATTTTTGCAAACATCATCTAAGACTTTAGAAATCATGATAGGTAAAACGTTAAATGTTAGCAGTAAATTAACTATTGAACAACAAACTTCCTTGACCACTGTGCTGAAGGAACATGTAGCATCCTTTCCATAGGATTACCATGACATGAAGGGGATTGAACCAAACTTGTGCATGAATATGATATACATTAATGATGGTTTCAAACCAATTAGGAAACCCCAAAGGAGAATGAACCTTGCACTAAGAGACAGTCAAAATTGAATTACAAAAAATTCTTGATGCAGGTTTCTTTACCCCATTTCTGAAAATCAATGGATGTCACCTCTAGTTATTATCCAAAATAAAGGAGGGAAGTGGAGAGTGTGTGTGGATTATAGAGAATTAAATGCAGCCACTAGAAAATACCACTTTACTACCTTTCATTGATCAAGTGCTTGACCCCCTAGCAGGTAAAAAGTACTTCTCCTTTCTAGATGGATTCAGTGGCTATAACTAGATTAGAATAACTCTAGAGGATTAGAATAAAACAACCTTCACATGCCCTTGGGGTACATATGCTTATTTTATTCTTCCCTTTGGGCTATGTAATGCTCCAACCACTTTCCAAAGAGCAGTGTTGAGTATATTCTCAAATTTTGCATATGACTCCATGAAAATATGCATGGATGATTTCACAACTTATGTGGAAACCACTTAATAATATATATAGGATTCTATGCCTTTTATATAGAAAAAAAACTTATGGGGAAACATATGATGAAGTACTTAATAACCTAGAGAAAGTCTTAAAAAGGTGTCAAGAACACAACCTATCTCCTAGTCATGAGAAATATTTCATGATGATGACTCAAGGGATTGTGCTAGGAAATTTTATATCAAGTGAAGGGATTCAAGTGGATCCAAACAAAATTGAGATAAACTCCACACTCCTTGTGCCATAAAAGCAAAGAGATGTCTGGAGTTTTCTAGGACATGTTGGCTACTATAGAATATTTATTTAGGACTTTAGCAAAATTGCATCCCCTTTATTTTTTTTACTCACAAAGGATGCAAAATTTGAGTGGACCACATAATGTCAAAACTCTTTTGCAACATGCTCAAGACAAAATTGACCAAAGAATCTATCTTGAGAGGACCAAACTGGACCTTTCCTTTTTACATACACAATTTTTTCTGATTTTGTTGGAGCTGTGCTTCAATAGAAGGAAGGTAATAAAGAGTATGCTATCTATTACATCAAAAAGAATTCACAAGGATCAAAACTCAACAACACAGTAATAAAAAAGAGATGTTGGTAGTTGTCTATGCAATCAACAAGTTCAGACACTACATCATAGGATATCTAGTCTTCATCCACACTGATCACATTGCAATAAGGTATTTAATGAATAAACCCATGGTTGGTGGTAGACTTGTCAGATGGTTGTTATTGCTTCAAGAATTTGACATCACCATAGTGGATAAGCCTGAAAAGAAAATGTAGTGGAAGATTTTCTGTCCAGACTACCAACTCAATTAGAAAAAGATGTTGATGATTCCTTTCCATATGAGAATTTATTTTCTCTATCTCTACACACACCTTGGTTTGTTAATATTTCCAATTATCTAGTAGTAGGATAGATACCACCTCATTTCTCCCCTAGAGAAAAGAGATGTTGGTACAAATTTTTTCCCTACTCCTAGATAGTTGGTTATTTATTTTACACAAATCCAGACAATATTATAAGGAGTTGCATAAGGGAAGATGAGGTCTATGAAATCCTCAAAGCTTTCCATGATGAACCTTGTTGGGGACACTTTGCAACAAAGAGGACAACTCTCAAGATTCTCACCACTGGCTATTACAGGCCAACTCTTCATAAGGATGTAGTAAAATACACAAGGAGCTATGATAGGTGTTAGAGGATGGGTAGAACAACTAAAATAGATGAGATTCCTTTGCAACCACAATTAGCATTAGCACCATTTGATAAATGGGGGCTGGACTTTATTGGCCCAATATCACCAACATCAAACAATGAGTATATCTTAGTATACACATATTATCTAACAAAGTGGGTAGAAATTAAAGCATTACAATTTTCTAGATATGGAAATGTGGCCAAATTTCTATATGAAGACATATTTACAAGGTATGGAGTGCCAAGAGAAATTATAACAAATCAAGGTCCCCATTTTACATCAGAGTTGATCACCAAATTGGTCCAAGAATTTGAGATAAGGCATAGGCAGTCAACACCCTACTACCCTCAAGCCAATGGGTAGGTGGAAGTAACCAATATGGAGATTAAAAACATTCTAACTAAAATAGTGTAGATTCATAGGAAGGATTGGGCAGCCAAGTTGCCTGAGGCAATTTGGGCCTATAGGACAACTTGGAAGACTACAACAGGGTTTACACCATATGAGTTGGTGTATGAAAAAATAACAGTACTTCCTAATGAATTTGAATACAAGACACTGAGGACAATAGTTAAATTGGATATGGAATTGATAGTAGCACAAAAGGAGAGATTAAACAATTTGAATGCATTAGATGAAATAAGGATGGAAGCTATGCACCACACTAAGGTTGTTCAAAAATAGAGAATTAGATGGAATGATCAGTTCATCATAAAAAAGTTCACTATGGGTGATTGGGCTTTGATCTATGACTCAAGGTACACAAACTATAAAGGAAAATTAGAGACAAGATGGTTAGGCCCATATGAGACACAACGAGTATTCCAAAATGGAGCAATATATTTGTAGACAATTGATGCAATCAGATTTTCACTTCTAGTTAATTGTCATAGTTTAAAAATTTATAAAAATCCAATGTAGAAGGATGACTTCTTTCTTACATTGATGCACCAATATGGAAAAAATAGTGATTCTGACAAAGACATTGTACTAGACATCACAGATTCAACAAGAGATACAAGTTCTCCAATTGACTCAATAGATGAGCTACACAACTCATCTACTGAGGTCAATCAAGTATAATTTCCTACCACATATCACATGCACACACAACATAGGTGAAAAAAATCAGCAATCATTTTCAAGTGTAATCCATGATGTAGCAGGGGCCTATAGCTTCACACCTACAAGTGACAAAATTCAGAAGGGAGCTATTGATGTAGGCCCTTGTAGCACTTGCCTATTCAAAATTTTAAAAATCTTGCTACATTAATTGCATGACCATCCACAATACACTTTATTCCTTAGTACATGCCACCTCATACCTATCATTTCACTTCATTCAACTTCATCCACCTCATCCCATGTACCATTCATATCACTTTTCTCATATCCATGCGATATACAATTCATTTTGCATCCCATCACCATACATCCCACAACCTTTCACAATCATTTACCATGTTCTATTCAATTACATCATTCATTACCTATTGCAATTACAAATAGTCACATCATATCTCGTTGCATGTAGTTCAAATAAAATTCACACGAGCTGAAGTTTCAGTTCATTACACTTCTATAGGTACACATTAATTTTCCATAATTATATCATAGATGTCAATTGTATTTTTACATGCTTTCATAATAAATTTTGCATGCTTCATATCATTTTCATTATTTCCAATACATCATTTCACCCTCAGCCAAAACAATAGTAATTAAGTGAGGACACTTAAAACCTTTAGTTGGGGGGGAAGCAATACCTTTCATTTTTATTTTTCAAAAAAACTCAAATACTTTCTATGAAATCCTTTGCCATTCTATTTTTTGTTTTTCCCCATTTTGTAATACAACTCAGTTATAATTCAAATTTAGAAGGAAAGAGAAGGGGTAGAACAACTACATTTGGAAAACATGAGCACACAGATAGAGTGAAGAGTGATAAACATAAAATTTGAAGGAATTTGAGCACAACATAGTAGATTTTCATCATGGGTGGTGATATAATCTGAAGAGAGCCATCTACACACAATCATCCATTAGAAGAAAAATTGGTCACTTATTTTCCAACATGTTGGATGGATGGACTATTTCTTGAATTTGATATAATACAATGAGGATATGATAGAGCAATCTGTAGATACACTACGACATGATGAATTGGTAGTCAAGGGTTTGAAGGTTGATGCTTTAGAGTATGCACTTGTTTAAGTGTCTAGTTTTCCAAGGGAAGGAGAGGAGTTTCTAGTTAGGGTAAATGCTTTTTCTACTAGAGATGAATTTAGAGAACATGGAGAAAATATGGACTCATCCTCCCAAGGTACTAAAAAATCATCCTTTCCATTGGTTTGGGCTTCTATTGCTTCATATATCATTAAGTATCTTATGTTGCAAGTATGTGCAATTGGTGTTGTCATTGATTTCAAGGAGTTTGTTGCAAGGATGTGCAATTGGTATTGAGTTGATGTTGTCCCTGATGATGCTTTGATTAGTTTCATTATGTTATTAGTAAGCTACCGATGCCAACCTCTAGTGTTTCTTTGATAAGATTATGTCTATAAATGTATGATTGAGTTGCTATGTTGCAGTTGGCTTGATTGTGATGAGTAAGTACTAAAGATGCTGGTGATATGTTTTTGGTGCTTGGTTTCCAAGTGCTTTTGAGAAAATTAAACACAAAGAGGAAAAAATGTGTTGTGTTGCAGAGTAGTGTTTTGGTTTTTCTTTGCAATTCTTCTAGTTGAAGATATGCTTGTGTAGTTTGGATACATTGATCAAAGGTGTTCAAAGGTTTTACATCTAGGATTTTGTTTGCTATATTGTTGTGCAGAGGAAGTTGTGTTCACTAGCATGTGAATTGTATATTGCAGAGGTGTCTGGGAGAAATGTTCTTGCTCCACATTTCTTCATAGAGTAGTTTTAGGTCTTGCAAATCTAGAAGGGTGTTGATAGTCTTTGTATCTTTCTTTAGTTGAAGTTGTGTTGAGGTTTGGTGCTGCAATCAGTTTCTTGAGTTACAATGTATGGAAAAGTTGTTTGAGTGTACTAGGTATGTACATTCTTCAAGTGAAAGTTGTTGTGAAGGAATTTGTTGGTTTCTAGGATGTTTGTGGAATATTCTAGATTGTGTTAAAGTGTTATGTGGTGTATGTGAGTCATATTTGGATTTGAGGAAGCATGTACTTAAATGTTTGATGGTGTTAACATGGGTTTGATCAACCTTGGATGTTTACACTACTTGTGAAGTTACTTTGATGTTTGTGGTGTGTATGAGTGGGTTTAGGTCCTAGCTAAGGTGTGTTGTGTTCCACCTTCATTCCTTTCCACCGTCGGAATGTTTTGGTTCCAACCTAAATTGAAGTTACACGGTTGAGGTGCATAGCCAACTTTGGAGAATGTTTTCAAGGTTGAAGATTACATAAATAAGTGTTGAGTTGTTGAAGGATGATAAGATAGATGAGTATGATGCGAGTGATGTGAATTGAAAAGTTGTAGGGTGTGAATTTTTGAAGTGCAATGCAAGCTTTCATGTGTTAGATTACTGAATGTAGTGAGCAAAAGGTGTCTACAATTCTTCAGAAATATTGTGAAGGTGTTGGTGATGCTATGGTGAATTTTTTTGTTGCATTGAGATGGATTTCTCATTGTAACACTCTTCTTTATCTTCATTTCTATTCTGGAAATGAGCATTTCTTTCTTCTGGGGGTGAGCCCTCTGGTAGTGAGCCCTATTGTATTCAGTTTTGATATTAATTTATATTGTGCGTTATTCCTCACCGTGTTTTTTCCCATCTTGGTTTTTCCACATAAATCTAGTGTTCCTTTGTGCATGGTGTTGATGTGTTTCAATTTATGTTATTTTCTTTCATGCTAAATCATTCTAATAGATTAAGGGTTGATTAGATTAATATGGATCTAAATGTTTGTAAAGGTTTTGATGTTTTAAAGTACAACTGATTCACCTCCTATCAATTGTCTTATGCATTCAATAATTGGTATCAAAACAAGATTCCTTGGAAGAAAGTTTAATCGCTTGAGGTAGATCTGGTATGGTGCACAAGAAATATTTTCCTATATTTGATGGATCAAATTATGCATTCTAGAAGACAAGGATGGAAGCTTTTTTGGTTTCTCTTGAATTTAAAATTTGGAGGCCTGTTGAAAGAGGATATACTATTCCTACAAATGGTTCGAGCACTGATGATGAGATCAAGGCCTACAAAAAATAATGGTAAAACAAGGTATGATCTCTTAAGTGGTCTTTTCTGAATTGGTGAAAGTTATGAATTTGAAAACTGCTAGAGAAATTTGGGTGAAGTTAGAAAGCATTTATGAAGGAGATGAGAAGATCAAGCAAGCTAAGATGCAAAATTTGAAGATAATGTTTGAGACCTTGTGAATATCTGAAGATAAAAATATCACAAGCTATTTGCAAAAGGTGGATGAAGTTGCCAATGGTATTAGAGGTCTTGGTGGAGAACTAAAAGAAGAAGTGGTAAAGAAAGTACTTATAACTCTTCCTAAAGCTTATAGTCATAAAATTTCTGCTATTGAAGAATTATAAAATTTGAATCAGTAAACTAGAGATCAATTGTATGTCTCTTTAATTTCTTTTGAGATGAGAGAATTTGGTACAATTAGTGCAAAATTTGAGACTTCTTTTAAGGTTGGAAAATCAAGGAAAACAATGGAATGAGATCAAGAGGATCTTGACGATGTAGAAGCTAACTTTGTAAGAAGAATGAAAAAGGGTACTTAAAAGTAAAATGGTAAGTTTCCTTTCAAATGTTTCAACTGTGGAAAGCTAGGTCATTATGCTTCTAGATGTCCAAACAGAGCTTCGAATAACAAAAATAGGGAGAACAAAGGTAAGATGATTAAGAAAAGTTACTATGTTCAAGTATATTTGATGATGAGGATGGTGAATGCTTGTTCATGGCTTTAAAATATGAAACTAATTTTGCTAACTCTGAGAGATGTGTGAAGGAAAGGGATCCGAAAGCAAGTACTAAAATTGAAGGCACTTTAGGGTATGCTTTTCATGCTAGACAAGAGAAGAATTATTGGATCATTGACATCAGATGCTCTAATCATATGATTGGTGACAAGAGTAAGTTGGTTAAACTTGAAAAATATGGAGGGCTTGTTAGGTTTGGTGATGATACATTTGCTAAGATATGTGGAAAAGGTTCAATAAGTTTTGATGGAAAACATAACATAGATGATGTTCTTTATTTTAAGGGTTTGAGACATAATCTCTTGAGTGTTGGAAAAATGTGTAGCAAAGGATACAATCTTATGTTCCAGGATGATGGATATGATATCAAAAAAGGATCTGAAACTATGATTTTTGCTGGAAGGATAGATGGAAATGTCTATCAGCTCAAAGGTGTTGATGATTATTGTTTCATGACTTAGATCAATGAGAGTTGGCTATGAAATAAAAGAATGTGTCACATAAATTTTGATAGCCTGGTGAGGATAAGTTCAATTCAAGCTGTGAGAGATCTACAAAATATTACAAATCCTATCAATGTTGTCTATAAGGAATGTCAAGTTGGAAAGCAACCCAAGAAGAAGTTTCAAAGTCAAAGAACAATCTTCTATTATATTGTTGGAATTTGTGCATATAGATCTTTATGGTCCTACTAGAGTAAGAATTCTTCAAGGTGTCAGGTATTTTGAAATGCTATTGGAACAAAATTTCAAAAAATAAATAACAAAATAAGAAATAATTGGTGAAGAATAACCTAGAACTAGAATTTGGAGGTTACTAGCTAGAATTTTTTTGTGACACATTGTCATCCATATGACGCATGATGATTAAAAGGTATAATAAACACATACTTTTTTTGTATATTCTTTCTCAACTACACAACAAAAAACACAAAAAATATAGTAGCCATCTAGGTGACAGGATATAGTATACTGATTAAGAAATAGAGAAATATATTAGGGTAGGTTTTAAAATTTTTATGTTAAAAGATATTTCTTTTTCCTACAAATATTATTAAGTTTTCTTAGTTTATTTAAACATGGTTATTATGAGATCCCATGACTTAATCCATCAATTAAATGTGCTACTTTGACCCACTTTTGGGTGGTTGAGTCACATGCCTTCTTTTTTACAATTAGCCACCTTTCATAACCATTTTATCTCTATCTAAGTAGGTGCAACCGTGTATTTTGACATTCACCAAGTAGGTAAAACTCTTGTCTATTCTAGGTAGTTGGAGTTATTATTCCACTTGGATGAATATGCCTTAATTTTGCTACATATAATGAAATCACCTCACACATTTGCTACTTAGAAAGAGTAATGTGGGTATTGCCTAAACTCTTTTGCACTTTATCTCTTGAATTCTTATTTTAAGGATATTATCTCCATTCAACTATTTTGATCTTTGATTATCTATCAAATGGAGTGCATGTGATCTATGACCAATTATATATCTCAATTCATATTCTTATTTCTCATAGAATCTAACATTGTATCAAAGTATTGTTGTCTGGTATAGTTCATTTCATAGTCCTATTATTTAAGAGATTTGAGGTTAATTATTGCTAATATTTTTCTCAAAAACATAGTATGATCTTCTCTTCTATCCTTAGATGATCCACATAATTAGAATAGTTTAAAATAAAAATAAGTATTAATAATACTCTAGTTTGTATATATCTTCTTATGGAATTAGGGTGATTTTATCTTTTTGGTAATCTTGGTGGAATTTTTAATAGTGTCATAACATTTGGTAGGCTCAAGAAAGTGAAGATTGGATTTCATTTTACTAAAAGTGGAGATTAGAATACCAAGTTGTAAATAGGGTTTAAAGCATTATTCTAAGCAATAGCTATCATTTCAAAGCATTTTCAACCCAAATGAACCTTGCCATCATCCTCAAAAGGCCCAAAAATAAAATATCAATTGTCAAAATTTTTAGTTAGGGGCCTTTGAGGAATAATTTCATACTCAATCCATATTATATTTGTAGTGTATCATATGATTTTTTTAAAAAAAATTACACATGAAGTGCACTATAACAACGGTGCTACTAACACCTCGCCACATGAGTAGAGTGTAGACCACATCACAACCCACCACTAAAGGGGGAAAATAACTCTATCATTACCTCCAACAACTAGCAACAATCATGACCATTTATGCCTTCTTTAGCCACTCACATAGTCAAAATAGATCTATCATTGCCACTACCCTTGCCTAACCAAATTTGGTGACCACTAAAGAGAGCCCCTACTAATTTTATATATCCCTTCACCATTTTTGGTGACAATTAACTTAATTGGTTGCAACTAAATTTGGAATTCTATCTACATTGGAGGATTTTGACCAAAGATAACAGTGA
The DNA here is from genome assembly GCA_007258455.2 of Sequoia sempervirens. Lineage (NCBI taxonomy): Eukaryota > Viridiplantae > Streptophyta > Pinopsida > Cupressales > Cupressaceae > Sequoia > Sequoia sempervirens. The sequence continues at coordinate 537,558,881 of VDFB02000015.1, forward strand.
TAGCATGATGTTAACATATTTTTTTATTGTAAGACCCCCTCACCATTGCAATTTTTATTTTGTATTTAAAATTTTAAAGCTAATATCTTGAGTGAATGAAATTCTTTTCTGGTGTAAATTTTTTATTTGAGGTAAAATTTCATAATCCTATAAGGGAAGAAGATTGCATCATACATCATCATTTAGATTGCAACTGAAACATTAATATCAAAATGATTCAAATCTAAGTTAAACAAAGAGTAGTAAGAGAAAAAGGTCAAAGAACCTTATTTGATTCTTGCGCTATCCAAGACTTGGAATTCCATTGGTGAGAGGGAAAGCATCATCTAGTTGCTTTACCTCCAACCACGGACTCGAACGGTCCCCCACACACTTCCTAGCTGGAAGAGGCCCTGCCCTTCATCGAAAGGTTACGTTGGGACCCTCTCAGTTGCCATCTAAGCTTTGGTGTGTACCCCCACCTAACTAACTCTATCGCACTACTAAGGATATCCTCCTACTAAGTACGACATCTCTGGTTAATTTAAGTGTCTAGGGTACTGCGAATTGACAAGTGCACGTGTGGCTTTGGCACTCACTATGGCCATAGTTTGGTACAACTTACATGCTTTAAGAGCGTAGTCATGGTTCACCACCCTGCTTGACTTGGAGTAAGCTACTGACCTAGGGCTCATTGGACTACTTATCCTTCCTAGTTAACATGCTCTAAATACAAGAACTAGGGCTTATTAGACTATTTAACTTGCCCGATAATCAAGTTCAAAATACAAAAACTAGGGCTTCTTAGACTATCTATCCTTCTTGATAATCAAGTTAAAAATACAAAAACTAGGGCTTCTTAGACTATCTACCCTGCCCAATAATCAAGTTCAAAATACAAAACTAAGGCTTCTTAGACTATCTGTCCCACCCAATAATCAAGTTCAAAATACAAAACTAGGGCTTCTTAGACTATCTATCATGCCCAATAATCAAGTTCAAAATACAAAAACTAGGGTTTCTATATAAACTTAGGCTCTAATGCCTCCTTCAGAAATCTTACTAAATTAATTATTCACCCTTAATGGGGTTTATTCATTCAAGTTAAAGTAACTCCATTCTTCAATTGCGATTTAACACTTACCATGGTATCTTTTAAAAGGAAGGTAGTAATTTGTTTTAGTGGGGAAAACATCAACACTATACATTCGTACGTAAGACATGTATGTCCATAGAAAATTCATCAGTATATGTGTTGGTTTCTATCTTCCTACTTTCTGAGATCCTTTTAAGTTCTATCAAGAAAATTACTAAATCAAGAACTTAAGTTCTTATCAAACAAGCTTGGTAAAAGCTTTTAAATGTAAGTCTTTTCTTTTTAAAATAGTTACTCCACATCCTGGTAATATACCAATGTAAAAGTGGTTTACTTACTCTACGGTTTACAGTATAAGCTCAAGAAATAAGAGTTCAGCTGTCAAAGAACAAGAATAAAGAATGGCATTGTGGTGATAGCTAATCATATATTTATTCGGCATATGGTGTATTACCTAAGTCGTTCTTTTAAGAATTTGAAACAGGCTTCCTCCATTCTTGAATTTGAAACTTTCCTCCAAAAAGGCTTCAAATCAGAACTATTCAAAAGCATTCATGGCTAACTTAGCAATCATTGATGCATGTAAACTGGAACATTGAAAACAAGATTCGGTTACCTTCCTAGGCGACGGAGAAGATAGTAGTTTCAGGTATAAGTGCTTGTGAGAGATCAAGACCTTTTGATTCTCTCTTTCTCTTTGTTTTTGACTGCTCTTTGGGACTTTTCAGTTCCTTCTATTAGAAGAGCCTGTAACATAATATTTTCTATGTTGTGATAGTCTCCCTCAAACTGACCAACCCGTCACTCTTCCGTTTTTGGAGTATATATCCTCGAAGATCAAAATCCCGTTTTCAAGATCGTTCAAAAAATAGTTATCTAGATTCCACGTTGGTTCCATTTTTTGAAAAGATCAATTCACGTGGTGAGGAAAGAATTGGTTACTGTGACTCCTCCCATACCAATTTCTCCCCATTGTCTCCTCTATGTGTGGTGAAAAGCTCGATGATGGCTTCAAGAATCGGCTTTAATATTAACCGGTCACTTCCAATTCAAAAACAAATGATAAATCAGCTAGTGACAAGATTTCACCCCAATAAAATAAAATGAGAGTCGTAGAATGAACGTAGGGAAATCTAATTTTCAAGCATATGTGATTTACGCTATTTAAAACAAGTGACGCAAGCGTCGAGTTCCTGCCGGAGAGCATGATGCATGTTGATTTATAGGAGAAAGCAGATAAAAAAGTAGTGACCAAAGTTAGAATTTCAACTACTTTTAGTTTTGTTTAAGTATAGCTTTTATGGTCATATCCAATTTACTTATTTTTCTACAAAGGGCTCTAAGACATATCTAGAACTGGATTTAATATTTGCCACTAGTCTGGTCCTGATAAAAGTAAAGCTTAAATGCTTAGAAAATTACTATGATTGATAAAACTTTTAGGAAATGAAATAGAAGAAGTACAAAATTAAAAAGGAAGTTGAAAACAAAACATGATGTCCTATAATGTTTAAAGATTTGCTATGCTAGACTTGGATAAGCAAATCATTTGAAACTATATAAATAAATTGAGAAGTTGAAGAAGAACCTCGTAATTAATACATTTGCACTCGAAGATAGAATCCACCCAAAGTTTTTAGATTACTTTGTAAACTATGCTATCAAAAATAATGCAAATTATGTAGTTGAAAAAGTGAAAAGACATTAAAACAAACTTTGGCGTCTTTTAGGGATGACTTTGGTGTGGATTTGTGTAACATGTGCTTGTGGTGAAGAGGAGTGTGAGGTTGCCCAAATACAAGTTATTGTTAGTTTGGATGTAAGATGGAACCAAATTAACTAGTAATGTTCAAATGCATCTGTAATTTGGAAAATACCTTAATAAACTCCTCTTGAGGCACAATTTTCTCTTGGTTTCAGTAACTTGAAAACTGTGTGAAGATCATGAAGACATGTTGCATTTTGAAGTGGCTTAAACACTAGAAAACTATTAAGAATTAACTTTTGCAATAGCCCATGTTGTGTGCATGGCAGTCAATGCAAAGAATTAAAAATTAGACTTTATGGTAAAAGGAATTTTCAATTATGTTCATGCAACATTCTTATTTTGGATTTGTGTAACACTTATCTATTTATGCATATAAATGATATTTATATCCAAAAATAAAATTATTCTTGTAATAAAAGTCAAAGTAAACAATTTGTTTATGTATTGTTTCTATAATTTATTGCATTACTAATGAAAAATAAAATAATTGTCTAATTAAAATATGATAAACAATGTTAAAAATAAAAATAAATTGAAGTGAAAATTTAAATTGTTAGTTTCTATATATTTTTAATTGAGTCTTTTACCTATTTATTATGTGATTAAGCAATAGTTTAGATAAATAAGGAAAATTGATATTATATAAATATTGTAAAAGAAAATACTTTCAACTTAAATTAATTCATAATAGCTTTAAATGATGAAGTAATAAATGATAATATATAACCAATTTAATATGGAAATTTCAAAATCACTCTCATATCTTTTGAATAGATGTATTTAAGAAATATACTTTATTTTATAATTTTAATTTAAAATAAATAAATTATATATATTTTTTACTTATACTATTATAACATAAAATTCTACATGTACTATTATTTTAAAATATTTTTTATATAGAAAATGATTATTTTTAACACCAATCAAAATGTAAAATTGTAAAAATTAAATAAAAATCAAATTTGAAAATTTTTAAAAAGTAAAATTTAAAATATCATAATTGAATTTTCTCCAAAAGATTTTAAAAAATATGTGTACAACAATATAATATAATAGAAATATATAAACAATATAATATATTATGGAATGAAGGTTTACCAAATGCAAAAAAAATTGTAGTTTCATTTGAATTGTGCAGATTCAGTGTGAATGTTTAACCAATCACCCCACCATTTTTAACAAGTGGCATCCTCTAGTTAATATTTTCTGACAACTATTTTGCAAAATAGCACAACACTTATCCTTTAAAACAACTCCTCCTCCTACACGTAGTTGGGCTGCATGCTGGTTTTATATGCATGATTTTGGCACTTGTAAATTTGCATGTTTTTATTTGTAGATTGTTGGGTTCATCAAAGAAAATGTATTTAGTTTTTTTTTCCATCCTTGAAGATTGCATCATTCTTTTCTCTCAGGTTTGATGTATTGTTTGTTTGAAGATTGTTTTTCTGATTTAAATGCCTACAATATCAAATGTACCACTTTGAAGGAGAGTAGTTTTGGTTTATGTATATAAGCTTAGTTATGTTAGGGATTTTCAGGTTTTGAACCAGTATTTTATATAGAAGGAATTTATAACTTTCAACATTTTGTATCAGAGTTTTATCAATAAATATAATGTATTCTTGCAGCATTTGATATATTTTTTTGTATAATTGTCTGGCTAATATCTAATGTTTAATCATTAGAATGGGTTTTTGTTACTGTTTATCTCTTTTAAAACCAACAATGCTAGTGCAAGCGACTGTATAATGAATGAATGAAAGGTATAAACTTGCTCTAGAAATAAAATTAGCAAAATAATCAAAGCTACAAGAATGAATCAACACCTCACAGGCTAACAGTCTTTAGTTATTTAAGCTCTCCTAATGACTCCAAAGATTTGTCCAGCCGAAATCTCTCCAGTTGTCCGATTTGCAACACTTCCACAACTGCCTAGTTAGCTAGTTGCATGTCAAGCAGGTTCAAACCTTGTGCCTTCTACATTTTTTCTCTGCATGCTGTACTTTTCTTTCTCTGCGGACTGTGTAAAATACTTTTATTTTTGGGATCTTTGTCTTTGTCGCTAGTTTCTTAAATTCTGTTAAATAAATACCTCTTGTTAAGAGCCTCTATTTCACAGCAAAAATTAAGATTTTAGTTTTGTGTAGAATGCCACAAAATGTTCGCAATCAAATTTTCTTCTTTGATGCTTCGTAAGATTTTTGATATGTGCATTTTCCATTGAAAATTGATGTGAAAATATCAATTTTTTTGGCTACTTGTTTGTTTTTATTTTGGTTATTCAGAAACTAAAATTACCCAAACAGGTCAATGCCCACATGCCCAAGAGCATCCATTGTCAATACCATTACTTCAACTGCACAAAAAATACAGGGAAAGACAAAATCATAGAACTCATTTCATTTTCATTGATTGACCTGGAGAGCCTCAAGTCTTTGTTCTGCATAGTTGGGCTGCTCATAGGCTACACATTGTTCATCAATTCTCTTAAAACTTAAAAGTGTTATGTCCAAAGAATTTATCAATAAAAACCAAGTACATTGTGACTAAAAGCTAAAACCCACATAAATAAGCCATGAACGGGACTCAAACCCATGAAACCTGGCTAACAATTCCTCCCACAATCGCGCCGAAAACATGCTCAAAAATTTATTCTTCCAGGTTATTCAAAGATACAAGCACAAAAAAACAACAGAAATCCAAAAACCATAGGCAGTCATAAAAATTGATCATAAACCCTAATTCCGACAAATAGTCTGAAAACAAGCTCATACATAAGTGATTGTTCAGTAATCCAATAGCAGCAAGTAAAACCCAAACCCACAAGCACTCAAACAAAAAGGATAGAAATACAATAACGACCTGCAAATTGGGCCATAAAATAAAACCCTACTAACCAGAAGGTCAAATGGACCAGTAACCAGTGAATATTAGCGAAAAGGTTTCTAGCAGCTTCTCCTTCTAGCATTTAATGCACTAATTATAATATCTCAGCTAAAATTATTCTGGTCATTTAATTTTTCAAATTTTTTAAAAGAAAAATGAATTATCCAGCTACTCTGACCAATAAAAAAAGAGATAAATAATAATTTTTAAATATAAAAATATGTTTTAAAATTTAAACTATAGAAATAGAAAGAAATATTTTAGATTATGCAATGTGATTGGTTAGTTTCGAAAGAAAAATAAAAACTAACGATTGCAATAGTAACCTGCCTATTGACAGGAACTAATAACGATCATATTTTCCTTTCCACTAACTGCGAGCTTCTCATTTGAGTGTCAAGCCATAGCAATGCGATTCAACATTCAATATATATATTTATAAATGTCTATACATTTAATATTTAAAGATAATAATATTATCATGAAAGTTCATCAATGAGGATAAAATTCACGTCGGTATAATAGTCTATACGTCAAAGGGAACAAAATTAAATATAACCGATGAAATCAACATTACCTCATTCACTTAACTTGATGATTAATACCAAAACATCCAATGGTAACATATACAAAATAAAAATATATATATATATATAAGCATACTTATATTCGCTTGCTTGGTTATTTAGATAAAAGGAAACGTGATGGTTAAGAAACCCTAAAACCCCACCCCACAAATTAGGGAATGAAACATCCTACGCAAGTTTACTTACCTCCAATTGGGTAAAATGTGCCCTAGACTTTAAGTTGACCAAAGCTCATCCAATTGAATCGAACCCAAATGGAAACATTGAGACTTCCCAATGTGTAACCTTTCTATCAGATGATACTTTCCCTCTTTTGTCATGTTGAGGCTTGATTTGTCCTACATCATCACTCATAAAGAGCAAAGTAGTTAGACTGACAATATTCCAAACCTTCATCTCACCAAATTTATATTCACAATTGCTTTGTAATATAAAAAGAACTTATATACATCTCTTCCTGAAATAGGGCATCATGTATCCATAGCTCATTCAAAGTGTAAATCAAACATCATGTATCCATAACTAATTTAGAATGTAAATCAAACATCATATATCCATAACTCATTCAGAATGTAAATCAAACATTGTATTTTTCATCATAGTATCATTGTTTTCTTTGAACTTATAACATATCATTGTGAAATTAATGGAAAATAAATAGTCTGTTGAAATTCTAGGGAGGGATGTAATAATTAACTAGATTCTTTTTAGGTGTCATTTTTCTTTAAGTTAATTTTTTAGCACTACATATTTTTGTGGATTTGAAACCCTTTTTTAATTAGAAAATATTTTAATCTAGTGAAAATTATTACAAACACATTAACCGTAAAGTTTTAAAATTTGTAATTTCCATGAGGGTTATTTCAAAAACTAGTGAAAAGGGGGGTGTCTTGTGTGCCTTATTTTTACACTTATTTTTATGCATAACAATAAGTGACTTCTCTAAAATAATGGATCAATTAATAGTTCTTTTCCTAACACCATACAACTACTATTAGAAGTTTGAGGAGATTGTTAAAGATTGTCATTGATGATGTTGTTTGGAAACATGAGCATGGATGGTGTTAGGACAATGTTATCATTGATGTCAACATTATTATAGATCATTTTGATTAATACTAACAGGTTTTAGAGATGTTAAGGAAGACATTTGTGCAAGTTGAGTTGGTCCAGAAAGATCAGTTCCATAGAAAATTGACTGTGTCAAATCTTCCAATACAGTGTAACAGTGCATCAATTTTTGGGTCCACACCACTTTGCAAATGAAGATATCACTCTGCACTTCTAACATCATTTTTCTAGATGTTAGATGCACCTAAATCCAATAATCCATCTTGATTGGACATGTAGTTTGAGATATATGAGTAACAAAGTTTAGACTGGCATATTACAGTTACTTTCTGTACAGTGTGTTTATGTGGGAGAATTTTCACTTCTCCACGGATAAGTTTTTGGCCATGCAGTGTTGAAGATATGTTTCCAGATGTTAGTTGAACATGGATTCCAGATGCTATCAAGTTTTTAGGTCCATGTGTCAAGATGTTGATACACAGTTGAATATTTTTGTATTTAGTTCTTAACGAAGCCGACCTAATATGTTTGAAGGTATGCGAAGGATTAATATGTGTTGCTATCTTATGTGGGATGTATTATAGGTCCATGCCAACCTATCTTAAGGTGTTTTAAGTTTTGAATTATGGTGTGCATTATGTGGATGAAGATTTTTGGAGCTGACAAATTATATTTTTGGTACTACATCTAATTAGATTGACCTAATTGATGTTATACTTGATGCAGATATATAAGATTATTTTCAGTGTTTTTAGTTTGAGATGTAAAATGTAATGTATGTGATGTGAATTTGAGCAAAGCAGTACAAAGTTAAGTTGTGAATGCTAAGTTGAAGATCAAAATTGTGTGAATGAAGAGTGAGGCAAAGTGTTGAACCAGAATCTGAACCAAATTGTTATTATACTTCAATGGAACTGTAATTCATGCATACATAAGATGCAACTGTAACAGTTCAAAATAGGTTGTGAGCCATCATCTCTCTTCTATCTTTTTCTCTGTGGATAGTGAGTCAACCTATAGTGAGTATTTTTGTAATATACTATAATTGATTATAATATATTGTTAGCTAACCCTCACCATGGTTTTTCCCATTTTGAGTTTTCCATGTAAAAATCATGGTGTTCATGTGTTATTTGATGTTGTGGATGTTTTCATGCTTTCTTTCCTTACTACAGTTGAATATGCATTAGTGATTGGATATTTAATGTTTGAATAGTTTAAGAGAATATTGATTCACCCCCCTTCTCAGTATTCTAGGTGTTCAACAATTGGTATCAGAGTTTGGTTCCTTGGAAGGAGCTCAAGCACTTTGGGAAGGTCTTGGAGATTGAACACATGTTTGATAGAAAGTTTCTTATTCCTTTGGAAGAGATACATGCTTTTTATTTTATAGAAGAAGATTACATACTTGATAAAGATGGAGAACTCAAAGCTGCTCTTGAAGATCTGGAATGAACTGAAGGTGCAAATAGAGATCTAAAGGAAAATGTCAAAGAAGCAAATGAATGTGTCAGAAAATTGAGAGAGTAGATCAAGAAGTTCATAGAAGGCATAAGGAAGTTAGTGAACAATTGAAAGAAGAAAATGAAAACATCATTGGAAGTTAAAAGTACAAGTTGAAGAAAAGAAAAGAGTTGTGGAATGTCTCAATGCAATGGTGAAAATAAAATCTGATGAATGCATAAGGATTGAACAAGAAGTGGTAAATCTGAGATTTGATCTATAAAAATCAAGAAGTCATGAATAAAAATTCAAAATGAGTTCTACAATGATTGATGGGATGATTGTTGGCCAGAAAACATCCAAAGAAAAAGGTGGTTTAGGATTTGAAAAAGGTGAAAGCTAAAAAGCATATCAGACACATGATTCAGAAGAGAAGATCAATGAACCAAAGAAGACTAAATACAAGAAAAACAATGGAAAGATCTGAAATCAAAGAAATGATGCTAGAAGACCTCCAATCAGACAACCAAATGTTCAAAGGTACCCACCTCTCAATGGTTTTTGTTTCTCTTGCAATAAATTTGGACATAGAGAAATGGAATGTAGAAGCAAAACAAATCAAAATGTTTCATCCTTTGTTATTCAATGCTTTAAATGCAAGAAATTTGGACATAGAGCAAGTGAATGCAGAAGTCAAATGATGAATTCATTTAGTAATGGTAGAATGATTCAATATTTCAATGGTTATCAAGTTATACATGCTATGGATTTGGATAAGAATCTAATCATTTTAGATCTAGAATGAATGGAAGGAATATTGTTTAGAAGAATGTTGTATGTCACAATTGCAGTAGACCTGGACATATTGCTAAGTTTTGAAAAAGCAGAAACACAAGGAAGGATAATATAGTAAAGAGGAATGAACTAGTCAAAAAAGGTGTATCCAGTAGAAAAAAGAAGGAAATGGAAAAGATCTAGAGAAATAGGAAGAGATAGAAGACAAGGAAGGATCTATACCATCCTCTGATGTAGATGTTTCCTCTAGAAACTAAGCTAAGCATTCTGGCTTAGGGGGAGCTTTAATGGATATCTTTTGTCCCTCAACAAAGAAGAGGTGTTGAGGCTACAACACAAAGATATGTGATGTAGATAATCATGATTGATCTATTGGTGAAGATTATGGAAGAAAATATGTCGATGAAGAAGTTTGTATAGCTTCAAAAGCTGACTGTGCATATAGATTAAGTGTTGCTAGCTTTATGTGTTGAAGCATTCAATGTAGAATTAGGTCAAATCAAAAGGTTATAAGAAAATTTACTAAGGAAATTTCATTTCACACAAAAATTCAAAGAGGAGTAGAGCTGCAAGAAGAGAATTTAAAGTGTTTAAGGCAATTTGAGATTTAGAGCATCGAAACCCTAGTTCGGCGAACGAAGTAAAAGGTATTTTATGAATCTTGTGTGCCCTAGTTTTCAAAAATATTTGTTTAAAATCAATTTGGATATATATTGCAATGGCTACACCAAAGGTTATAGAGGTTACAGAGAAACCACAACCAAAATTTAAAAGATACCCTATAAAATCCATAGACAATGACTTGATGGGCGCATTCTCACATATTCCATATGGATTTTCACCGACTGAGGATATTAGGGAATACATTCATTGAAAAATGGAAGAGAATTCTCCCAGTAAGTTAACTGATATATGGTCAAATGAATTAACTAGTGAGGATTTTCCCTAAAGCCAAAATACAAAAACCTAGTTGAGAAGAAACTAGATGTATGACAATGGTTCCCCAATTTATTTTATGATGTCAAGTGGATTAGAATGGCCTTGAGTAGAATACACAATCAATTTTTCTAGACTAATATGCCTCACATGATCACAAAGGAAGTGATAAGATACGTCACTAGTCTATACTCCAACATACCCGTTCTCATACTAAAGTCTGTTAAAAAATAAAGAGGTGATGGAGAAAACAAGTGCTACATTTGAACAAGGAGCCCTTGCAGCGAATCCCATTAGAAATTCAGCTGTTAAGTATGCTGCTATGGTTATTGGTTACAAGATTTACTTTACCAACAAAGATAAATCTCTTTCTGCAATCAATCCATGTGGCACATGAGATGATAGAAAATGGTGCAGACTATGGCTTGTGTGAGTTGCTTAGGGAATAGTTAATGAAGAATCTAAAGTAGACCAAGGAACATAAATGTGTTTAAGTATGACACTTTGGTCATGTGCTTACTCTTCTACTTTTTGAAGGAGGTTCCCATAATTGGAAAAGTAAACTAGATAAGTTGAAGGCCTTTTGCACATCAAATTGCAGATTACATGAGGAGCCTTAGAGATGTCAATGCATAAGATGATTCCCTTACTGCTTTCTTATTTCATAAAAGAATGTATGAAAGAGAAAGGATTCCAAAGAAAATTGTGGAAAGATGCAAAAATGATATCATGTTCCTAATTTCTATAGATCATTGTATCATGGAGGCAGTGGAACCAAGATTTGTTTGGGTTCCTAAATTAGGTTATGAAGTAACAGAGGTAGAGCTTATTGGTTGTGCAGATGTTTTATTAAAAATTCATAAGGACACTACAAAGCCAAGGTATGGGACTTATGAGTAAAAATCCATGGAAGTCCACATGGAACAAAAGAAACCACCGATTAGGAAGAATGTTGAGGCTATGGTTGATGTGTATGCTAAAGAAATGGGAATTTCAAAGGAGAAAGTGCAGTATGCTAGACAAAGAGCTAGAGCAGATATGAGTATTAATGAAGCTTCAATTAGCTCAAGGATAATAGGTAGAAAAATTACCACTCCACCATCTATTCAACATTCTACCACTAGTCCTCCAAAAAGGGAGAAATCTCGTCTGATTGTGATGCTACCAGGGCAGAGAAGAAGAAAATTTCCACCACTACACCTCCTGCTGCCCCAACTAAGAGAAGAATGAAACAAAAAGCTACAAGAGAAAAAGGATATTAGAATAAATGTTGCTAATGAAGAGGAATAACTATAAGAAGAAGGACCACAATTGGTCCGGAAAAGGAGTGATGCTTTACAAGGTGAAGCTAGTGCAAAAAGGAGAAGAGTTGATATAGTTGATACCAAGAGTGAAGAGGAGATAGAGAAAGAGAAAGAGGCATTCAAGATACACATAAGGGAAAAGAAGAAGGAAGCCAAGAAGAAGAAGAAAGAAAAGGAAACAAAGAAGACTTTGGGTAAAGGCAAAGCAGAACAAAAGGAACCAGTAAGGCGTCACTCCCTAATGAAACTTGAGGCACTATTTAATAGTATTGTGAAAAATGAGATGTTAGCAAAGACCGTAGCTTTGCATAAGGATACAAATGTGGATAAGGCCACCATCATTGAGGCTATAATCAAGTATATTGTTGTGTTTGAAGTTGATATGCGAAATATCAAGAAGGATATTCGTAATGACTTATGGAATATTTTGTTGAAGAGAAGATAAGAGGCAATACAAGAGCATGCGAATCTTAAAGATGAAGCCTTGGAAAGAGTTGGTGCTCCACTTTCTAAAGATGATAGAGCCACATTGGCTATTGTGTTTAGCAAGGAGCTAAGGAATAAAAAATTGGTTTTTACCCTTATGAGTAAAGACAAAGATGACCTGGAAAGGATCCAAGAGGAGAGTAATGATAAAGCAGAGGAGATTGTGTATAATCTAGTATTGAATTTGATATCCAAGGAAGAAGTGAATGTTGAAATCAATACTCTGGAACAAAATGTACAAGAAAAAGTGCAGACAGATGATGCTCAACATGAGCAGGATACAAATGAGGAAACTACACATGAAAACATTCCTCTGGAAGTGGAGGACATGGCAAAAGAAAATGATGAAGATGCAATGATCAAAAAAGATATTGCAAAGGAAAACTTCACCACTCCTCCTATACATAATGATGAAGTTACTCCTCTGGCAAACACTAAAAATACTGCATAGGAAGAGAACACTAACAAGGTTGATGATAAAGATGATGTAGAGAATGAAGAAGAAAAGGTTGATGAAGGGAAAGAAGAAGAGAATGAAGAGGAAGATGAAGAAAATAATAAGGATGCATCAAGAGATGTAGGAAAAGATAGATCAATTGAATTTGGTACTGAAAATGACAAGGGAAAGGTTGTGAAAGTTACTAAAGCTTTTGGTGAATCTTTTGGCTCCTTTGGAGATTAATTGAAGAATATTTTGAGCATGCAACCTAAATTTCAACATGTTGTATCATCCCAATTGCTATAGTTGTTGATGCAACAAGGAAATGTGGATTTGGACAAGATATCTCCCATCCATAAGCTGCAACTAGGAGATATGTTCCATGCATCTACCATAAAGGAAATAATTGGGACACACTAGAAAAGTGGAGAACTTGTGGAAGAAGTAGTTAAATTACTTCAAGAGACCATACCCAGATTAAACATTGACACCACACTCTTCAGTATGGAAAATTTGAAACTAATAATTGATTCTTTCAAAACTTATAGCTCCAGATTGAAGGTAGAAGTAAAGAAAGAGATCAACAAGAGGATAAATGATAACAAAATGCTAAAAATCATAGAGAAATGTGCAATTAAACATAATAGATTTTTAGAATTATTGAAGGATGTTGAAGGGTGCATGGATGAGGCTGAGGCACTGCTTCAGTATGGCATGAAGTGGCCTAAAGCCACACAAAGTATAAGAAAGGAGATGAACTCTATTGAGTCCAAAATACATTCTACCTCTAGTGTATATGACCCATCAATTGACCTCACCTGTGTAACAAGGAATGCCATAGAGGATCTTCACAAGAAGTTCTTCTAGCTGTAGGCACAAAAAGAGCATATTATTTTGTAGTTTGGAGAGGTAAGGGATATGGTCAATCCCAAATTCACACTTTTTTCAAAATATTTTCTTAGTTTAGATAAAGCCAAGAAGATGAATCTAGTACCTGCTACTTTGGAAAAAGGGAGAAAAACTTCTATTGGAGCTTGAAATGCAAAATAGGTTACTTGCAAAAGCTAAGAAAGAATGGGAACAAGGAAGGAAATCCTGGGAAGACCAATTGAAAAATTTGCATGCATCAACCACCTCTAGTTGACTTATCTTTTGTTATTTTATGCATTTTGTGTATCTATGTTTAGACTACTTGTACATATGCAGACCATATAGAACAATTTTTCAGTATAATTTTGAGTTTTTGCTCCATTATATGAATCAAGGGGAATCAATACATTCCTTTCAATTTGTACACATGCTTATATTTCTTAGGGGGAGTTCTGGTAAGAGTCTGAATAGTTTTGTAAAGGAATCGGTTTCCCTTGATGTCAAAGGGGGAGACTATTTTTGGATTTTTTGGCATGTTTCCATCAATAACAAAGGGGGAGATTGTTAGACTTTTGAGGAGACAGTTAAATTTTGTCATTGATGATGTTGTTTGGAAACATGAGCATGGATGGTGTTATTTAAATGTTGTAATTGTTAGTGATCCAAATTTGCACCCCTTATGCCAAGTTGTGAAAGAACTCAGCAGTTTGGATGTAACATGGGACTACTTTTAGGTTGTGGGTGCCCTATTTTGAAAGTAGACCTCCAAATTATGGGTTGGCTCCCCTTTTGATGGTGTCACCTAAACTATTCCACTAATTTTTTAAGGAAAAGGGTAAGAAAGGGTACATAAAAATGAAACTAACCCTATGGTGATGCACCTAATGATTATCTCAAACCCATACAACTGCTTTCACACACAGTTTTATCAAAAGCTTAGCTTAACTTGACACAAACCAGACATTTAAATATATTAATGCATAAGTATTTTGTAAGGAGGCTTGGTTCATTTTCCACTTTGAAGGGAATAAGTTTCCACAACTAAAATAACTATTTGACCCATCACACAACTTACAGCTTGCATAAATATATGTTCATTCTACTTAAAGGTACTAAAATGAGACAAGCATTGAAGGAGTTATCAAATTTCACAATAACATTTATCAATCACCACATTGCACTCAATAAAGTAGCTTCTAAGAAGGTAAAAAGACTAAAATTCATTAATAAAATGGTGTCACATACTGCTATACATGTCTGATATGAAGTCACAATGCAGTCCTCTGCCTAAAAAAGCTCCAAAGTGCTACAATACCCTGCAGAAAGAAAGAAAGAACCCTTCAAAAACTCAAGTCTGAAGATACTTAAGCCATTCCTGAAACAACTTCCCACACAAGTCCTAGAAACCCTAGGTTGGATGAAGCACAAAAGCCAAAATGGAAGCTTCCAAAACCCCTCCAAAAGGTCCTCCAAATGTAGAAAGTCAAGCTAAGTCCAAGGTCACATTGAAGGTGTGAAAAAATAGCCAAAAAAAGCTCACACACTTTCCACATGTTGGTCAATATTCCTCCAAATTTCTCACATGCCTCCAAACTATTTGACTCACACTTTTGGTGTGCAAACATGTCTTCAACCTATTGCACTATGTTTGGAAGACATAATCTTCAACTAAACCTCCAAAAGCATGTGTTGAAAGTTCAATGCATTTAATTTTGCATTAAAAGTAACATTTAGACTTAAGTGATTTATAAATTATCACTTAAGTTAATGTTTTACATTTTTCATAATAAATGCAAAAAAACAACCATTATCACAACCACCCCTCAATACATCAAAGTTAACTCACCATTATCTTGCATTTTAAAATAACATTTGTAATTAAGTGATTTATAAAATACCACTTAATTAAAATGCCACACATTTTAAAATCAATGCAAAATAGAAAGCAAAGCACGGTCTCAATGGGAGATAATGCAATAACATAGTCTTGAAAGACTTATACTCAAAGTGATGGGAGGTTGGAAATAAAGTCTTAAGTCTTGAAAGACCTGCAAAATTCAAGGAGACATTAAAATCCACCAAGGAAAATATGATAAGGTCATAAAAAAACACCACTAAGGCATGGGTCTTCAAAAAGGTAACAAAGGCATGATCACAAGGCATTAGTGAAGGTCTTTTTTGACTTAAATCAATGCGATAAAAGTCCAAAACTTGAAATAGGGCAACTTACAAACCCTAAAACAAAACAACGAGCTCTACCCTTCGACCATTCATTTGGTATGAAAAGCCTATGCATTTGGCCGCCATGATGAGTTAGGGTTCAAGTTTTCTACATGCATTTTTAGTTGATTTCCCCATGCTTGGGGTAAAAATCCCTCTACAACCTGGTGGTAAGTCATTTCTTGAGTATCCTTTTGCATATCACTCCATTTTCGAAGGGCTTCGAGGCTTCTTGGTCGCGATTGTGGCATGCTTTTCTAATGTATTTCTCTATATTTTCTCTCTATAAAAGCTTCACCTGCACTTGGGCCACCATTGAAGTGACTTTCTGAAGCTCCCATAGAGGTTTGATGGCGGATTCTTGCAAATTTTATGAAGAAAAGACAATATTGAAAAATGTGGTAAGCCTTTTGCGCATGTAAATATGCATTTTCTCTTTTCATTTTTTGTGCGACGAAATGTATGGTGAGCTTAATTTCCCTTTTTCTTTGTACATTCACTTCAAAATGAATCACTTTGTGGAAAATATCAAAGCTTCTCTTTATGTTCACAAAAAAATAGCAAACCCTTCATTTTTCATGAACTCAACCTTTGAATTTTTAGTAGATAATTAGGGTTTTTGCATTATGCGGCTCGCCTCAATTTTGGCCACGATCTTTCATATTCTTCCTTTGATGAAGATTGGAACACACTATAGCATTCATCTTATTGCAGATTTCTTATTGGTAGCTTGCAAACTCCATGATTCCTTTTATTTCAAAGTGAATGAAAAGCTCACTTCGAGCTCTATAAGTGCAGAAAAATGGTGAATACTAATTGCTTCCTATGTATTTCATAAAATTTACTGAGAAAACTTCAAGCTTCTTTTTGCAAAAATTCGCGGCTACATTCTTTCATGTTGAATTTTTCAAACAATGGGTATCTTTTTTTTATTTTTGATTCCATGAAATGGTGACCAGCTGTGTCAAAACTCCATTTACTGTGATAAAACGTGCAAGATTATAATGTGAATGAGATTTCATGAGAAAGTCAAGAGTTATCACAGTCAACTGTCCCATAAGAAATGCTACCCTACAAATCTTTTTTCATCTGATGCAATTAGTATGTTGCTGAAAAAAATTCCATCTTGCATCGTCCATGATTTCAACTCCAATAACAACAATTGGTTCCAAATTGGGCCTTTCCAACTCAAAGTATTCTGGGTTGGGGATCTGTTGCGACTTCCAGATTTTTGCATTTCTTTGTAGATTCTAAAAACCATGGCATCCTGTTAATACATGATATGAATGAGATTTCATGAAATTTATCAGTTAAAACAAGAGCTATCTTAGCCAACTGTTACACAAGAAAATGTTGCCCTGCAAATAATAAATGGTTGTAAGATGATTCAATGCCATTGTACTGCTCATGTGACTTCTTGAAGTCTTTACATGTTTCATTGTTCTTTTCCATTGCCTTTTCTCCTTGAAATTGGATATATCTGTCATTCTTTTGATTTCGACAAAGAGATATGAAATGATTTCTAAGCAATGCTTTATTAGGTCAATAGAATCACTAAAAGTCTAAGACCAATGATAATGCTTTCTTCCTCTTTCATTGAATGCTACTAGGATCCCTTTTCCATGGTATCAAACTGCCTCCCTAAGCCGACATCTTGGTATTGTATTCACCACTTAGGATACTAAGGCATTATCATTTGAAAGTGTTGTCCCTTATGACATTGATTCTCCAGTTTGAGATAATATTTGCAGCTTATATATGAACCTCCTTACTGTCCCTTGATGACATTGATTGTACTTTTGTATCACTTTACAACTGGTTCTTGACAACGTTTGGCATTGTGCATGGAAACCACCTTGAAGAAAGGTCAGATAAGAGTGTTTGTGCAGTCAACAAAGCATTTACCTTATTGTTGTCTCCTATGACATGAAAATACATTTTCTCCTATGGACTGTCCTGATTTCTTGGTAGTTATCAGGTATCTCCTTGAATACATTTATTTCAATGGTGTTCTTTTATGTAATATTGACATCATTTAATATTGTCATCCTTTAGAGCTTATGGCTCACTGCTTTTTGATGCTCTATTCTATTTTGTGGAATTCTATCTCTTGATGACATTGCCTCTCCATATCACTATTATGCATACTTGTTCTTAAGGCATTGTCCTTCAATAAGCTATGTTATATTCTCCACTTGAAACATTCATTGCCTCTCACCGTATTGCCTATGGAATTCTAATCTTATTGATGCAATGTTTTACCCTTGTCAAAGCCTTTTCTGTATGCTGTTACAACACTGGTGAGTTATGGCTATTACATGTTTATGCACTAAGGGAAAAACTAAGTTTTTTAAAAACACCATGAACACTTCTCTAGCACTGACGTTTGGCAATTTATCTCATTGTTGCAACGTTTTACCCTTTCATACTCTCATTCAATTTCCATCATAAGGCTTCATGAGTCATTTATGCTTGACTGTCCTTGTGAGCATATGATTACTCTAGGATGTTCATGACTCTACCTTTGATAAACTGACATCTATTAAGTTGTATACAACTAGCTCATGTACTTGTTTCCTGATTTGATAGTTTTCTTTGTAATAGGCTTTGCTACTTCAAGGTTTATGCATGATGATTACACTCTTTGTAGCTTGAAATTTTAGCTCAATAAGCCTCATGGCTGCTTTTCTCATTTGTGCACTGTAATCATCATGACTACTGATGCATACTTGGTCCTTCCAAATGCATTGTTGCTCTTGACTATTAGACTGTCATTAATGCTATGTTACATAGCCCCTTCCCTCTTGAAACAAGTGATCAAGCTACTCATGTAAGACCGTCCCTTATTCATGGTTGCCATATCAACTAATGTTCTCCTCCACACCGTTAGGTAAGGCTTAACCATGATTTTGATTGATGTTTTCGTTCACTTTTCACAATTGATAGTGGACTGTTTTAGCATTTTCCACACTATTAGGTACCCTTTGATCTTTGTGCAACAAACTAATATCCTATCCTCACTTTAATCTTAGTGTGCAGACATATGTCACTTATGTTGGTGACATGAAAACTCACCATCCTAGGTGATGTGTGGTTGTCTAATAGGGTTAAGGTGAGAGGGACTTGACAATACCTTGGATTGTTCCTTCTTGCTGCCCCATATGCTTCATGATGGCTTCAGGCATGCCTTGATTTCTCCTTCATTATTTAAGAGATGCATAATTGAACTTGATTCATCTCTGAAATCACTTACTTCTTTTTATAAAATGGATCATGGATCCACTTAAGATGATTGAAGACATGTCCATCAAAATGTACCTTCCTTTTGACATGATGGTAGCTATATGACTGATTCATTATGAAGTATGAATTTCATGACAACTCACATTATGTGTTGCATCTTTTGAATCTGATAATGAAAGTTGATCAATTGTTGTGACTCCATATTGATTTAATGCATTAATAGAATGTCTATCTTTGATCAAGTTTCTCAATTTCCTATCCCTCTTAGAACATCAGAGGGTAGCATGTTGAGCTCTACCCTCGTGGGAGCCACATTTACCCCACATGTTGTAATTAGCTAAATCAGAACAGTAACAAGACTTGTCCTAAATATGCACAAGGAGCAAACAATTAGATAAACAAAGCATATCATAGGTGTGTTTGATCACTTCTTTCTTGTTTTCAGGGACACTTATGGTATGCTATTATTTTAATGCTTGTAGACATTTGATCACACATTTGTGGATGTTTTGCATATAATTTTGATCAGGGATCTTTCATTTCTCTAACAACACTTTTTTAGTCCAATGCAGGAAACCTAGAAGCAGCGAGGAGGGAGTCAAACAGAAGTAGAGCAACAAAGATGATGCAAGGCCAAGTCATCGGGATTCCTCATTCCACCTGGAAATGACGGGTCCCTTTTCATGTTATATGCAATTCTAATTTTGTATCCATATGTGTATTATTTCTTCTTTACTAGCATTAGGATAGCTAGTCCCTTGGCTTGTGAGGGACATTTACACTCTCATGATTATCAATAAAGATTACATTTGCAATTCATTTGGTTCTCTTTCTCATTTGTCTATAATTGTAACATGGAATAAAATGCAATCTATTTTTTGACAATCTCTTTCATGCATATTAATGAACTTAGCAGACTATGGTTTATCTTTTAAAATGTATAAACGAAAACATCAAAAGAATAAACACTAAATTACTTGATTTCAACTGAAAGCTAAAAATTAGGTAACAGTAATTAATGCCAAAATTGTTGTGGATCATTTTGATTAATCCTAATAGGTTTTGGAGATATTAAGGAAGACATTTGTGAAAGTTGAGCTAGTCCAGAAAGATCAATTGCATAGAAATTTGACTAAGTGTCAAATCTGCTAGTACAGTGTAACAATGTAGTGGTTTTTGGGTCCGCACCACTCTGAAAATAAAGATATCACTCCGCACTTATAACATCACTTTTTTGGATGTTAGATGCACCGAAATATAAGAATTCATCTTGATTAGACATGTAGTTTGAGAGATATGAGTAACAAAGTTCATCCTGGCATATTACAGTTACTTTTTGTACAGTGTGTTTATGTGGGAGAATTCACACTTCTCCATAGATAATTTTTTGGCCTTACAGTGTTGAAGATATATTTCCAAATGTCAATTGAGCATGGATTCTAGATGGTATCGAGTTTTTAGGTCCATGTGTTGAGATGTGGATACATAGTTGAAAATTTTTGCATTTAGGTATTATGTGAAGCTGACCTAATATGTTTGAAGGTATGCAAAGGATTAATATGTGTTGCTATCTTATGTGGGATCTATTATAGGTCCATGTTGACCTATCTTAAGGTGTTTTTAGTTTTGAATTGTTTCACACTGTGTGGATGAATATTTTTGGACCAACAAGTTATATTTGGGTATTACATCTAATTAGGCTGACCCAGTTTTATACTTGATGTGGGTATATGTTTAATTGTTTTCGGTGTTTTTGGTGTGGGATGCAACATGTAATGTATGTGATGTGAATTTGAGTAGATCAGTACAAAGTTATGTTGCAAATGTTAAGTTGAAGATCATAATTATGTGAATGAAGAGCGAGGCATAGTGTTGAACCATAATCAGAACTAGATTTTTATTGTGCTTCAATGGAACTGTAATTCATGCATACATAAGATGCAATTGTAACCGTTCAAAATAGGTTGTGAGCCACCATCTCTCTTCCATCTTTTTATCTGTGGACAGTGAGTGCACTTGGACAATGAGTCCACCTGGAGTGAGCATTTTTGTAATATACTATAACCGATTATAATATATTGTGAGCCAACCCTCACCATGGTTTTTCCCATTTTTGGTTTTCCACATAAAAATCCTTGTGTTCTTGTGTTATGTGATGTTGTGTATGTTTTCATACTTTCTTTCCTTACTACAATTGAATATGCATTAGTGATTGGATCTTTAATATTTGAATGGTTTAAGAGAATACAAATTCACCACCCCCTCTCAATATTTTGGGTGTTCAACAACTACTTTGGACAAAATGATAATTTATCTTAAAAAGAAAGGACTAATTTGAGTTACAATGGGACTTCAAATGGAATCTACATTGACTACAAAAAAGTCAATATGGTTAATAATTTTGGTGAATCATATGGCACTTTGTTTTGGTGTGAATAAGGTGTTTTATCTAACTAGTTCACCTAGTAGGTTCTATGTTAAATTTAATTAGATCCTATGAATCTTTATAGAAGTCTTAGTTGTCATGAGATCTTATCTCATTTTATGTCATTTACTTCTTATCTCTTAGGTCATTTAATGGTTTTTGTCTCATGTCATAAGATTAAGATACTTGTTATAATCTTATTTAATCTTATATCTATCCTTCCCTGGATATAAGAAAGGCTTATCTTACATGTAATATCATCTTGTTAATATTGTATTCTTGATTGGTAGAATATCATCTTCTATTGTTGCTTCTCTTTCATGTGTGTGGAAGGTTATTTGGTTTTTCATATTGAAGATATTGGTTGCTCACTTCAACATGGTATTAATGCTTTGAATTTGAAAATCCCCTTTCCTAATCTAGAGAGTTTCTACCATCAATTTTTTTAAAGTGTGATTTGAGTTTTTGTATGATCATGTAAATTCTCGTATGCTCTTCTCTTGTGTTTAATACAATTTACAGAATCAAAAAGAAATGATCAAGATTTATTGACTCAATATTATATGTGTGGTTTTTGGTCAGATCTAGTGATTGTAGTTATTATAGCTATATTGATAGCATTTTTTGTTATTCTAGTACATCCAACAGGCTCAAGAAAGTCTGATTTTGATTTTTTTCACTCAAATGGCCACCATATGATGCAAGAGAAAACACTTGGGTTTGAATCCCAAATGTAGTGAACTTTTTACTAGATAATTTTTGGCCCAAAAAAACCCTTCCATTGTGCTTAGGAGGCTAAAAGATGAATTTTGACTATAAATTTATCTATATTTGGTGTCAGGTCTTTTTGAGGCAATTTTTTAAAGAGGGTTGTGCAACCTCCTACACAAGTTCACTTAATGCTAAATAACCTATTCCTAAACATTGACCACTAACACTAAGGCTAGTGCATTGGGCTAATAGCCTTGCAGCTATCAAATTCTCCCAACTATAGGAGACTACATGACTAGGTCATTAGCAGTTAAAAGAAACCACCTCGCCATGACCAACACATCAAACTGTGACTGTGACTTACGCTTTGTCAACCACCACTCATTTTCCACCTAAATGCTACCCCTACTATCCACTCAATTGGTGATGATGTTTAAGGACCACCAAAGCCCTCCTATAGGCTAAATTGGGCCTTTTTTCAATTTTGCATTAATTTTGCTATAGGTATTAGTTTTTGGTGAATGAGATATCATTATAAAGTTGGTTTAATGAAATTTGTTGTTTTGTAGGTGATTTTTGAATATTTTTGAATTTTTTTCTAGTTTTACCAAAGAAAAGATACATCTTACATTTATTTCTTGCAACTAGCATAACTTTTGCATACAAATTCAAAATTTAGCATTTTTTTGAAATTGCTTAGAGGCATATTTGACATCACTCTCTCCAAATGCTTTTCCTACTATTCAAGATTACCTTACATAGTTTAAATTATTTTTATCACAATTGAAAGGATGCGGGAATGATACAATTGATGATGAATGTATCTTCTTGATTTTATCAAAGTTAAGAGATCCTTACCAATTATTTTCATCTACTTTTGATTCTAATATGGATGTCTTGTGGAAAGATCATAAGATGCATACCTTTGAGTTGTTTTGTGAGTATCTTACTAGGGATTAGGCCAAGTTGATTCGTATGGATGTACTTCCTGGTTATAAGATCCAAGCATTGGTAGCTCAATTTTCCAAGGGTAGAGGAAAGAATAAGAAGAATCCTAAAATAAAATATCATTTAGGTAGTGAGTCTCCCTCCAAACCGAAGTAGAAGAAAAATCATAAGTTCACTCCTTCTCCTACTTCTTCTAACTTGGGAGAATATTCCTCAAATTCTAAGAAGAAGAAAGGAGATCCTTGCTCATTTTATGGAAAATCTAGACATGATGAATTTCATTGTTTCAATAAGCTAGAATCCTTGTATTAAGCTATGAGGAGACAAAATATTTTAGTGTCTAAGTCTTCTTCCACTAGAAAATTCCAAGCTCTTTCTATGCAACTTTGCTTTCATCTAAAAATAGCTAAATTCTTGATCTAGATGCTTCACATCACATGACCAATTCACATGATCTACTTGATTTCATTTTTTATAGTCGTTCTTCTCATATTATAGTTGGAAACTCTTCATGGATTCCAATTTTGGGAGAAAGCTTTATTTAGATGTAGGATGGTTGCATTGAGGATGTTCTTCTTTCTTCTAATATTTTAGTGAGTATTGTGTTTTTATATATCAGACTTATCATTATAGGGATAGAAAGATAGTTTAAATTACTCCACATGATGTGACTATTCAACAATTATAGGATCCTGAGAATGTTTTTGCTATAGGGATAGTAGGTTGTGAGGGCTTTTTATATAGTTTTGATGGATTTGAGTCTTCATCAAGTTCATCGCTTATTCCTCATACAAATTTGATGAGAAAGCTTTGGCATAAATGGTTCGGAAACTTGAACAACATATATATTTAGTAGATGAGCACACATGACTTGATGATTGGTTTTGCTAGGATTTCTTACATAGAGGGAGTTTGTTGAGGTTGTATCCTTGGAAAAAATCATTGATATCCCTTTATTAAGGGTAATACCACACATGCTACAACACCCCTAGAGTTGGTTGATAGTGATCTCATGTCATTCCCAACTCCATTTTTAGGGGCCAAGTATGTGCTCACTTTTATTGATGACTTCTCATGATGCACATGGGTGTACTTTTTGTAGTACATGAGTGAGGTTATTCACACTTTCAAGACCTTCAAATCCTTTGTGGAGAAGTATCAAGTATTTCTCTTTGATGGATATGCAAAGATAATGGGGATGAGTATGTGAATCAGACATTTCAAGATTTTTATAGTAAGCATGGTATTCATCATCAACACACTATTCCTTCCACTCTTTATTAGAATCATGTGGTCAAGAGGAATACCAATACTTTACCAAAGATGGCCAATTGTATGATTCAGTCTAAGTCCATGGCTCCAAATTTTTAAGTTGAAGAACTTATCAATTGTACTAATTATATTCAAAACTGTATGCCTCACAATATAGTATGGAATATCACTCCTCAAAAGGCTTGGCCCCATTTAAAGCCTAATGTATCCTTCTTTAGATTATTTTGTAGTGAGGGTTGGGCATTCATTTTGGACGGTCAATGTAAAGCAATAGAGAAGAGGCATCGATTAATTTTTATTGGCTATTGTGAGGATGTGAAGACATACAATTTTTTTGATCCTAGCACACAAGAGGTTTACTATCACTATGATGTTCAATTTGATGAGTATCCATCACTTGCTTCTTCATCACTACCTACTCAACCTTATTCATCAATTGAGGATGCATTTATTCTTGAGGTTGATATTGATGATGGTCCTAATCCACATCCTCCAAATTTATAGAGTTTTCCATGATGGGATCATGCTACTCTTGAGAAGGTTTCCCCTCTTTTTTGTGATCCCATGGATACTTTTCATACCCACTCATTTACTTCAGGTATTGGTATTTTGATTTGTGGCATTTTATTTGATTCTCAAAAAATTTCATATGCTTCAAGTGTTCCTTAGTGGGAGAGTATTATGGTTGAGTATTATCCCTCTTTAATGAGGAATCATACTTGGGATATTATACCTCTTCCTAAGGGAAGAAATTTGGTTTGATGAAAGTGGGTGTACAGTACCAAATATGCAAAAAATGGTTTTATTGACAAGTACAAGTCTCCTCTTGTTGCAAATGGGATTTCATAAGTTAAGGGAGTTGAATATTTTGAATCCTTGGATCATGTTACCAAAATGAATTCTATTCTCTTTACCTGCATTTTAGGGATGGTTAGTGTATCAAATTAGTGTGAAGAGTGTTATCTTGTATGTGGACATTCATGAGGAGATCTACATAGAGAAGCCGCTTATTTTTGTACAAGAATATTCACTTGTTTGTGGGATTTTTCATTCATTGTATGGTCACAAACAAGCTCCTCGATCTTGCTATAAGAAGATGGATAGATTCTTTCTTGCTTCTAATTTCTCATGATACTATTATGAACCTATAGTTTATACTCAAAGGAATGGGGATGATATTCTAATTATTGTGTTATATGTGAATGATTTGATTCTCATATGGAGTTCCACTTCCATGATTCAGAGTACTCAGTGATTATTGATGAAGTGTTTTGATATGACCAACCTTGGACTTTTGCATTACTTAGAATATAGGTTCATTGAAATTTTGAGGGGGTCTTCATTTTCTAGCAAAAGTATGCTCTAGATTTTATTTAGATATTTGAAATGGTTTATTGCAAGCCTACCCCCACACATTTTTAATTAGGTGGTGTATTGTATTCCAATTACACTACTCCACAAGTTGATCCAACATTTTATCGATCATTGGTTGAAAGTTTTTATACTTGACACGTAGTCATCTTGATATTTCCTTTTTGGTTGGACTTGTCTCTCATTTATCTCAATAGTATCATGAGATTCATTGGAAAGTAGAAAAATATATCTTGAGGTATATTCAAGGCACATCACACTTTGGCATTCATTACAAATCAGGAGATTCTCAAATTATGGGCTTCACTAACTCAAATTGGGTTGATGATGTTGATGATTAGAAGTATACTTTTTTCTTTGTATTTTTCCTTGGTTCTAATTTGATTTCATGGTCATGTAAGAATAAAATAAACATTACATTATCATCAATACAGGTTGAGTATTGAGGTGCAGTCTTATCTAGTTAGGAGGTTTTTTGGTTTCATCAATTTATGACTAATTTTATATTTTCTCCTAAGCATCCCACTACTCATTGGTGTGATCATCAGAGTTCTATTCATCTCATACAACCTAGTGGAGTATTAGTGTACTAATCATATCAAGATCCACATGCACTCCATCAAGTAGCTCATCTAGGATGGTGTTTTTAGCTTGGATTTGTTAGTAGTTAGGTTAGTTGGGAAGTTTCATTCTCATAAATAAGTTAGTATGGTAATATATTGTATTTGCAAGCCCCTACAATGTAAATATGAAATTATCCCTTGAGATTCAATAAATATAATATTTTATGTTTTTTATGTGTAATGGTTTAATCTAGTTTTATTTTTTCTTGCTACACTATTTCAATACGATATCAAAGCAATAGCTTTATTTTCCTGTATTTGATAAAGTTCTTGCATTAAATAAATTATTCATGCCTTGCAAAAGGAGATAATGAATGTCATACTGTGGATTGGCATGATGTTTTAAAGTTGCATACTAGTGCACAAAAATATCTAAAGAAATAGAGGTGTCTAGCAACCAAGTATGAATGTAAGCTTTTAAAAAATTATTTGGTGCTTCACAAGAAGTATTTTTAGAGGTGACTTGTATTTTTTACATAAGTGTGGTAGCCACTAAAACTAGGTAAGACAAAGGAAAAAATGAAATCAAAGCTTAGAGGGTGATAAAAGGTGCAATATTTTCTTAATGTTACTTTGCCCCTCTTTGGCCTCAAAACCACTACCACCAAGGGGAGTTCCACAGATCAATGTGTACTTTGAAATCGATGGGAATGGAATTTTGTATGTCTAAATGGAGAAAAGATTACAATTAATTTATACATTGTAGTATACTACTCTTGTTTAAGGTTTTAGTCCGTCAAGGGGAAAATATGAGCATTGTGGGATGTGATGTTTGCAATGAGAGTTGCAATGTGGCCATGGCTAGGAAACACGTTGTTAATGTTGTATCAAAGCCCAAAAATAATAATGACATAGAAACCAATGATCATATGGAAAAAATGGAGGGTGAAGATTGGAGACTACTAGAAAAGGTAAAAATAAAAACAAGCATCCTTTTTTATTGACCCAACATTGAGTATTCTCTCCAATATGTTTTACATTGTGCTAGAAGCTAAGCCATTGTTTATTATTTGAATATGTG
The DNA here is from genome assembly GCA_007258455.2 of Sequoia sempervirens. Classification (NCBI taxonomy): domain Eukaryota; kingdom Viridiplantae; phylum Streptophyta; class Pinopsida; order Cupressales; family Cupressaceae; genus Sequoia; species Sequoia sempervirens. The sequence goes on from VDFB02000015.1 coordinate 537,586,381, forward strand.
GTATCAATGATATGTATCTAAAGACAAGAAATATTTTACAACTTATACATTTGAGGTAAATATTTAATGGTGCTTTTCTAAAATTGAAAAAAGAAGTAATGAATGTGTTGCATCAAGTTGAGCCATATGTGACCTTTGGATATCCAAATTTAAAAGGCATAGTGCTTTTAGAAGTGGGTTATTTTTTTAAACTTATGTTGGGAGTGTTATTGGTCAAAACCTACAACTTATTTGTGTACATGGAAACATACATACTAAAATGTAGAAAATGTGGAGAGAGAGACCTTAAGTTTAACTTCCAAAGCCTAAGGTTAATTCCAACATTTCTAGGATTTCATTAGGATGCAAATCAACAAGGTATGTAGATTGAATTTCAACCTCCAAGGTGAGTCAATAAGACCTAGATCTGATCATTTTGAGTTTTAGGAATGAATTGGAAATTATTTAAAATGATTAAACTAATGAAACTATATGACCTAATATGTAAAATGCAAATTCACAAAGATAAGTAAACTGTAACAACACTTTGCAGGAAAATATGGAAGATATCAAAGGATATGTATCTGTCTCAAAAAGTTGATCCTAAGGTGTACAGAGGGACTAGTTCACCCTTGGTTGAATGGGTCTTTGTGATCCTTTCCAGAACTTCAAAATTTTATGTTGTAGCCATTTGTCTTCTCTTTGTTCTTGTACCTGCAAATCTTCATCTTTGAATCTAGACCTATAATAATGTGGACTTGATGTGTTTGTCCTTGATGACAAAGTTGAATCTTATAATGGTGCTCTTTGTTTGACGTGATTTGGTATTGGTTCCCATGATATGCAGATGCTATGTATCCTTGGTTTGGATAATACATGCACACAGTTTATATAGTTGGGATGATCTAATCTTGGTGGCATATGATTTGGTTTGACATGATGTGGTATTGGTTCCCATGATATGCAGATGCTATGTATCCCTGGGTTGACTTGATGTGTTTATGGTGTTTTTCCTTGATGACAAAACTGGTTCTTATAATGGTGTTCTTTGTTTGACATGATTTGGTATTGGTTCCCATGATATGTAGATGCTATGTATCCCTGGTTTGGATAATACATGCACACAATTTATATAGTTGGGATGATCTAATCTTGGTGGCATATGATTTGGTTTACATCATTTTGATGGGATCTTGATGCATATTGGTACTGATAGTGTTTATTTTTCAAGGTGCTACAAGTTAGGTTTTACATGATGACATGTGTTCTTGATGTTGGCAATGTGGAATCCTTTTTGTGGACATTGGTTTCAGGATATACATGATGTTCAGTTTTGGATCTACTCTACATGATGTTCTTTCAATATTTATGATCATGTTGGATTAACCGTGTTAATAAGGAATTGGCACAAGTTATTCAGGATCATTTGAAGGCTCTATTTGAGGTTGCATGTCATAGGTTGTTTGATCATATTCCAATTGATCATTTGCAGGTTCAGTTTGACAAAACAATCATTTCTCAGGTGACTAAGGTTATTTGGTCTTACATGTTACTTTTTAATATGTTTGATTATGCACATTTCTATTGCATATCTCATGGCATTTTGACTTGACAATATCATTGTGTCAATAGTTATTTGATTTCTCTACATGGGCATTATAAGGTGACTTCTCTATATAGGCCTTGCTATGATAATCAACACTAAAATGCTCATAAGCATCTTGATTGATTATTTAATGTGGCCTATATTATAAACCGTAATTGGTTTCTTTTGTCATATTGTATTGTTGTTTACCTTGACATATTAGGTGGTTATTTCTGTTAAAGTCACATGGTAGTGACATTAATAATATATGGTATCATATTCAAAAACATATTATTAAATTGTTTGATAAATCCTATTCAAAAGGTTAATAGCTTTGGGCTTTATTACAAAGATAAATAACTTCAAATTGAAAGTCACATGGTAGTGACTAAGTTATCAGGCAACATCATCTAAAGGCTTATATTTGATTTTAATCCGAAGGTAAATGTTTTTTATTAAGCTCATGGAAATATGCTTCAATGATATTGTTATGAGCTTAATTAATGAAGTCACAATATACATGTGACTAACATCGACAACAACTATTATTTTTATACAGGGATATCATTTGGCTTAAGTGGTGTTATCGTCAGTCATCATTGAAATATTATCATAATGTTGTCAGCTTTATTTGTCAATAGAAGTGGACTTCAAAATGATTTTAATCATTGTATAATCTACCAGATTTCAAATGATTATTGTTTTTTTTTATGAAATCTTTGAAAGCTTTGAAGGAAAGAAAAGTTTAGGGAAAATTTATTATTGTTCCAATGTGGAAAGAATGTGAAACACTAGCTGCCACCATGAAGATGTGTTAGCAGATTTCTGAGCTCAACAGTGGAAGAAGATAGAGTGCTGACTGAGGAAGTTGGAAATAACAGATGGAGATCTTCAGTTTGGAAGTTTGGAATTGGTTCCTCTGGTTTTTATTTATTTTCATTCCTCCTTAAATAGGTATTAAGGTAAATACAATTTAACGTTATTTTTTTTTGAGGCATTAGTTATGAAGATTCAATGGTTAATGTTTTTTGAAACCCTCGATTATTTTTGAGCAAACAAATAAAGGGTTAATGCATTCAATTATTCCAATCTTGAAATTTCGATGAAGATACATGAGAACATATGATTCTTGAAAGAGTTAGTTGAAAACTCTTTAGGGTTTTTCCTTGTAACCCTAACCCGCATTGGTTTATAGTTATAAAATTGTTTGCAGCGATGCTTATGCAATTAGTTTTTAAGAAGATGTATTTTCTGAAAAACTGAGAAGAAAAGAAAAGGTTCTTGGAAATATCAGATTTTATCTTTACAATGATAATAAGTTGAGTTACATTGAAATTTTTTGATCTCTAATACTTTGTAAAAGAAGATGTTGTCAATATTATACAACATTCTTCATCAGTGAACTTATTAAAAATTATTATAATCCTATGTTGAGATTCTAGGATTGCAATTACTACACTTCTAGGGTTTTAACAGTTGATTATGTTAAATGTTTTATGGAGTTGGTGCTCTTGTAATTTGAGAAGTTGGTGATTTTGTAGTGATTGTGGAGTTGGTGCTCAAAGTGAATAGAGGAAATATTTTTGAGTGGTTTTTATTCCCCAAGAGGGTTTTCCACTTAGGACAAATAATGTGTTATGCAATGGCTCTATGTGTGTAAATTTTTCATATCTGTTTATGTTGCATCAAAAGTATTGAATGATTGTTAGTCATCAATCCTTCATATTTGTCATCTTTCATGTCAAATCTCATGCATAAAGGTTATGGTTTAAAAGTAAACTCTGATACATGTGAAAGTGTTGAGTTTCATTTCAATTAATGTTTCTTAGTTCATGATATACTATTTCAGCATAAATCAAACCTGTTCTTTGAATTGTCATTTCTTTACATGTTGTAATTTGTCCTCTTGATACAACAACAAACAAAATTCTTGTTGTTTAAAAAATTTGTGACTTAACTAAATCACTGATTCACCCCCCCCTCTCAGTGATTTTAGTCTTCCAACAAATACATTTATAAAAAAGTAATTTTTTGTTGTATGGGGGTTTGCCTCGGTCAAACCTTAGTTTGGTAATTAAACCTTGATAAAAAGATAATGATATGATAAAAGATAGTGTGTGATTCCTATGTCTAAGGTTGTTAAGAGCTAAGGAAACCCTACTCAAGTGCATTAGAGTATGATATCTATATGATAATGATAAGATCCACTTAGGGAGAAGTCAAAACACCCTAAATAAATCTAAAACATAATAATACCTTATTGTAGGTTCCTAGTAGAATGGAGCTTGAAGATGAGAACAATAAAAAACAAGTCATTAGATAGAAGGAAGTAGCCAAATGCATCTCCCAATACTAAAATCCATCATGTTCTTCTATAGGCATCAACCTTCAATCATGGGACAAAGCTTGCTCAAATCTAAAATGGGCTTGAAGACCTACGATCTCAAGTAATGTTGCTCCAAGACTCTGCATTTTTCTTGCTTGAATACTTCTTATGTTCTCTTGCTCTCTCTTTTTTTTTTTTAGTTTTGAATTGATGAAAAGACTAGGCTTTTGTAGGAATTTATCTAATTTCTCAAAAATTAGATCTTGATAGTCGACAATTAAAAGTTAAATTTTGTCAAAATTCCATCAAGAAGCTATTAAAATTTGGGTCCTGGCTAATGAAGGGGACTCATTTTCCCATGGTCGAATGGGTCCTAGCCTATATCTCTAGGAAACACTTGTTTTAGGGAAATTTAATGATAGGTTGCATTAGTTCAATGCTTGTTTCAATATTGAAAAATGATAAAAATAAGACTTTGGATGCATAATAAAGGGAATTAGGGCCTATTTAGGAAGGGTTATAATGCATAAAAGTAAGTTACTAAAATAGGTCCAAATTAAGTGTGAAATTTTACTATCACCTAAAAGGGAGCATAATTTCCTACACTACATTTATCCCCCACTTTAGCAGCCATATGACGTTACATGCATATGCAAGCTAAAGTATCAAAAGTAAATCATGTTTCATAAAAGAATACTCATATGGATATTATAGTTCATTTGTGAATGGGAGAATGAAGCCATAATATAGTTATCTAAAAAACCACAACATTAGGAACCAAATCCTACACAACCAATTCATTATCTATTCAAAATCATCTTATTCTTTGAAATAGACTTGTCAAACTTCTACAGAGAATCAAATTCGAGGGTAGATGTGGTGCAGGAGCACCTAATATACAATTTTTGCTCAAATAATGCAATTTTGGAGTCCTTGTGGTCTTAGGGGGTTAATAAGGTCTTTAATGACCATGATTAATGTTGTAATGTCATTTTCAATCCATTTTGGGCATGGGTTTTTAGTTTGTTACAGTTTTCAAAAAATTGTCAAAGTTGTTATTTTCGATGTCATACATTTTGGCAACTTGACAAAAATGATGAAAAATCATTAATGGAAATGGGAAACATCTTGTAACTAAAAAAATGGATTGTAAAAGGCATGTTGGAGGCTAGAATGGTTGATTTTTGAAGATGGGAAGTGATTTTTAGTGTTTATGCAAGAATTTGAATAAGATTTTTGAATGTTTTCTATAGTTGCAACAAGTTTTTAGATTTAGTACAGCTTGTACGGCCTTGTTTGTGCAATGAAATATTTTGCATGTTAAATTAATTTGTTTCTAATTTATTTTGGCTTTTATTTGAGGTATTTTCATGGTGAAATGAGAAAGTTACAGTGATTTTGGTGAAAATTGTCCAAACCCTAGCTAGGGCTGGCAACAAGCACTAAAAATGTAATAACTTTTTTTCTACTTGTCCAAAATTTTGCATTGATCTCTACTTTGATTTGGATTTGGTTTTATTTCTTCAAATGCTCATTTTTGGGAGTAATCTTCACCAATCCGCTTCAAGAAAACATAAAAAAAGGTTTCTAATTCTTTAACAATCCATTTTTGACCTATTCCATACAAAGTAACCCTAGCCCATTTTCAAATATGTGTAGTAAGAGACAAAAGGGTATTCTAAACAGGTCTTACATTTTTAATAACAGGTATACAATGAAATTTATGACCAAAAAACCCAAATTGTTGCCCCCATGTTTTAGGTTTTAAAAGCAAGTTGTCAAGAATGAACAAGAATGCACATTTTCGCCATTTGGATTGAAAAACCTATTTGTGATGTGTTTAGTTTGTCTTTTCTTTTCATAAAATTGATATTAGAGCACAAAGATCTAGGAAAAATAAGTTTTGGGAGTTGTGTATTGTCTTTTACAGGTTGAAGGAGGAGCCTGGATACCAAAAGACTAGGCCAAGGGAAAAGAAAGGGGCCTAAGGCGAGGTATCCCAAGATAAGAAGCAACATTGAAAAGAAGCAAGGTGAAAGAGACTTTATTGAGAAATAAGAATGGAAATGTTAAGAAGATTCGTCCATGGAGACTTGCAGAGCAAGGAGTTACCAAGAAAGAAGCAACAAGAGAAAAGAAGAGAGAAAAGTGAGATGAAGAAGAAAAATGAGAAAGAAGAACAGATAAATGTTCAGCAAGAGATAATAGAGTTGAGGCATGCCTTGGAAGAAATGCAAAAAAGAATGGATCTTGAGATGCAACAGTTTCTTGAGAGAGAAAACCAGGAGAATAGTTGGCATTTACCAATAAGAAAGAAGGTTCAGTGGCCCATCAAGAAGATCATTCAGAAACGAAGAAGGAAAAAAAGGACAACAACAAAAATGGATGAGTTGCAAGATATGTTGAAAGGAAGGGTGCTATAACCATCTAAAGAGAAAATAAAATCTTTTTTTTTAAAACTAAGCCTTTGTGTGAGTATGTGTTTATAGGTGCAGTAGATGGAAATGAAGATGGAAAAGAGTCTAAAGAAGGAGGAGAAGTGCATACAGTGTATGAAGATGGCTACACAAATATAACACACTATGGCGAAGAAGATGTTGCCAAAATAACTGAGGTAATGGTTGTATTTTCTAATTTTATGGATGATGAATATGCTGACACATTGTATTTTAATGATGAAGATGAAGACATAGACGGTGGTATTGAGGCATATGAAAGATAACTCGAATTTTGGTACCTTGAAGTTGAGAAGATGCTCAATAAGAGATGGTACAAGAAGAAGAAAAAGGATCTAGGGAAAGTTTCAGAGATGAAGGGAAAGTTGTAGAAGAATTGGAAGACTAGGAAGAAAGAGGAAACCTACACTCAAGTGGACTTGAGTTTTTCTTTCCCTGGGGAGTATGGTGCAGAAGCATCTAATATGCAATTTTTGTTCAAATAATGTATTTTTGCAATTTTGGAGTCCTTTTGGTCTTAGGGGGTTAATAATGCCTTTAATGACCATGATTAATGTTGTAATTCCATTTTAAATCCATTTTGGGCATGGGTTTTTAGTTTGTTGCAGTTTTCAAAAAATTGTCAAAGTTGTTATTTTGGGTGTCATACATTTTGACAACTTGACAAAAATGATGAAAAATCATTAATGGAAATGGGAAACATCTTGTAACTGAAAAAAATGGATTTTAAAATGCATGTTGGAGCCTATAATGGTCGATATTTGAAGATGGGAAGTGTTTTTTGGTGTTTATGCAAGAATTTGAATAAGATTTTCCAATATTTTTTGTAGTTGCAACAAATTTTTAGATTTGGTACGGCCTGTATGGCCTTGTTTGTACAATGAAAATTTTTGCATGTTAAATTAATTTGTTTCTAATTTATTTTGGCTTTGATTTGAGGCATTTTCATGGTGAAATAAGAAATTTACAATGATTTTGGTGAAAACTGTCCAAACCCTAGCTAGGGTTGGCAGCAAGCACTAAAAATATAATAACTTTTTTTCTACCTATCCAAAATTCCTAAAATTTTGTCCAAAATTATCTATTGATCTATATTTTGATTTGTATTTTGTTTTATGTCTTCAAATTCTCATGTTTGGGAGTAATCTTTACCAATCCGCTTCAAGAAAGCACAAAAAAGGGTTTCTAATTCTTTAACAGTCCATTTTTGACCTATTTCATACAAAGTAACCTTAGCCCATTTTCAGAAATATGTAGTAAGAGATAAAAGGGTATTCCAAACAGGTCTTACATTTTCAATAGTAGGTCTACAATGAAATTTATGACCAAAAAACCCAAATTCTTGCCCCCATGTTTTAGGTTTTAAGAGCAAGTTGTCAAGAATGAACAAGAATGCACATTTTCGCCATTTGGATTGAAAACCTTGTTTGTGATGTGTTTAGCTTGTCTTTTCTTTGCATCAAGATGCATACCCCACTGATTTTTCTTTCTTTATGGAGGTGAAATCAGGGTAGCAATCTAATCACATAAAATTTCTAAGTTTTTTCATGGAAATGCTTATGATAGGGTCATGATATCACAACACCATCTATCATTAAACATTGGATAACGTTAGGGATGAAACTGTGAATCCAATGCAACAAATAACATAAAAAATAGAGTTCTTTAGCCCCCATTATGGTGATTTGAGTGAGACATATTATTAAGAAAGTTTACTATATGTTGGTGAAAAATCATTATTTTGACTATCATTTTGACATTTACCATTGAGAGATACCTTGTTGCAAAGGAGTGAAAATATCAAGCTGACGACCATACCAACCCCCACGAATTGAGCATCTTCAAGATAAGGTTACGAGTGACACCATCACAGTAAAGGTGAGTTTGTTGTACCTTCTCCCTACAATTTACCTTTATATTCTTACTATTTTTGAGCTTTTTTGGAAATCATGGCAACCCTATCCCAAAATGGTGACCTTGTCCCATTTTGGCAATCATGTCCTAGAATGGTGACCCTGTCCTAGAATGGTGACCCTATCCAAAAATGGCAACCCTATCCTAGACCCCTTGTCCCAAAATGGCGACCTTGTCCCATTTTGACCACAATGTCCAAGGGCATTTTATCTTTGCATGTAACTATTTGGTTAACTGAATTTACTATGTTTCTAATGATTTCCTTTGCTTCTTTTAGAGTCTGCCATGTGCTCATTAGTATTTAGGAGGACATATGTTTTCCATTCTCTGTGAGCAAGTTACTTGATTGACTAAGGAGGAGGAGGAGACTCTCTATATTACTAGATTATTTTGGATATAATTCATGCCACCCATGAGGTATCATGATGCTATGCTAATGACTTTCCTTGAGTGGTGAGATGCTGATACTTGCACATTTCATCTCCCAATAGGGGAGATGAAAATGACATTAGAGGATGTGAATCACATTCTTGGATACCCATCCGGGGTAAAACCATCCATCTTGAGGAGGATCGCACACACCAATAGATGATGAATGATATCTAGTATTGTATCAGTTGTTGTAGATATCCTACATCATGTATTGAATTGTAGTGGCTACTATATGATTTTTTTTGTTTGATTCAACGTATTATGTGTGTGATTGTTGCACTAGCTCTTGTACCTAATGGACAAGACACACACCTTGATGGAGTCCTCGTACATACTATACGTGAGATGGAGCAACATCAAACAACTTATGCATGGGGACAGAGCGTGCTTGCTCAAATTTATTATGATTTTGGTCAGCTCATTTATCAAGAGCTTCATAGCATAGTACATTGTACACTTCTTTAGGTGTGGTCATTTGAGCATATCACATGTACTAGGTTGACTAGATATCCCAAGTTAGTAAATCTTAGGGTCACTATGGAGAAGGCATTAATAGCAAAGGAGTTACATAGTTGGGCATAAGAGACTTGTGAGTGGCTTTGAAACTGCAACGAGGGCTAGCAGGACCATAGCTCTCATAGACCACCCCTTCCAGTGAAGGGGGGTATAGACCTACATTTGGGACTCCTAGGTCACAATAGTCATAACATCCAAAATAGAGAGCCAGATCGCAGGAAGGTGTGCAAGGTGGATCTTCCAAGACATGGCCTGCATAGAGCCCATGCAAAGACCAGAGGCCCCAGAGTTAGCAGGCAATTCCCCCTCAATCCCAACAGTCATTTAGAGGAGGACATGGTGGATTTGGGAGGTTTGGATCTTCTCAGTTTGGTAGGACCCAGTCAACATTTGGTCAATCGAGGGGACCTTGTTATGTATGTGGCAGAGTGGGTCACCTGGCCAAAGAGTTCCCACAGGGTTTTGCAGTAAGAGGACCCCGTCCTGTAGCCTCAGAGCCTACAGTTGGATATGTGGGTAAATCCCATAGGATGTTTGCAATAGTCAAGAACTATCAAGCTGAGCATCATGCCACCATTATTGAGGCAATAGGTGTGATTGATGGTGTATCAATTAGTATATTATTTGATTCGGGAGCATTAAATTCTTTTATTTCCCTAGCTATAGTGGATCACTATAGGCTTGATCTGATGCAGAAGGGATATATGACAAACATTGCTAAGTGATTATGCACAAAGGTGAAAAGAAATTAACCAATGAAGTAACATGAACAATAGATAGAGAATGATAACACCAAGAAAAGAGAGAGAAAGAAGACACCAATTTGATTACATAGTTCATCTGAATGGACTACGTCTCCGGGTCTAGCTCAACTGAGTGACCAATCTATTGAAATGTTCTGAACTGGTAGTACAATCTCCAATGGAGCGTCTTGCAACACTACTTTATAATATCTATAGCCTATCCACAAAGTCCCAAAAAGTCTCACTCAAACCCCTCTCAAAAGCTCTCATAGCTAGGAATGATTAACAAAGAGTAAGAAAACTGACTTTGCCTAAAAAGGACACCTACTATAGACTCAGAACCATATTCTTCTCAAATCCTCTATTCCCTCAAATTCTCTCACAAAAAGCTCACAAAGCTAAGATAATGGAATGAGGAATTGGATACAATGGAGAATGATCAACTGATGGATGATCAACTCTAGAAGTGATGATTAGCTCTCCTACACACTCCCCTTTTTATATGTGAAATTTGCCAAATATGGTAGAAAACCATAAAATTTGAAAAATCACCCTTATCAAAACAAATCCCCTAAAAATAATTAACAAACCCCCTAATAAAATATTTGATTTGTTTTGAAGCCGATGATTTATTTCATTTTCGGGCTTTGTTTCAGAGTTTTGTTTTCAATTTACAAAACCCACTCAATAACCATAAAATGGTTATTTAGTTATGAATTTCAGGCTTAACATGGGTTATTATAAACCAGCTCACCAAATACGTTAAACGCCATCAATGGAATATCAGCGTACTTATATTTTATCACTCAACTGATGCGGGGTTCAAATCCCAGCGGCTATTTTTAGCCTTTAATTTTCAACGGACACATAACAAAACAATCGCCGGTCTAATTATAGCAAAGGCACCATGTGTGGTGTAGCGGATGGCCTGACGGTTTGTTGCATGGAATTCAAGGGTTCGAGCCCCTCAAAACCTTTAATACACTGCCCTTTCATATGCAGTGAACACCAAAGGAGATAGGAATAAGCCACGTGTCGCGTGGAGAGAGTGCCACGTGGAAAAATGTGATTTGTGGGTGCCAAATCACCTGCCACGCCAATGGTACGATCTTTCTGACTGTGTTGCTTTTAAATGCCACATCATCAGTTGACTCACCTCCTACTTAGATGTACGAATGCCACGTGTCATCCTGTAATTGGTCCACGCCAGTGTACGATCCATGTCAACTGCTACGTCAGCCAAGCCACATCGCCTGTACGGCATGCCACATGTCAAGACGCTATTGGTCCACGTCAGCATCTGTATGATGACTCGTCCACCAAGTCAGTACGATGATGTCATGCTGAGGTCAGCGTTGTACCTTCAAGTCAACCTAGTCAACCACGAGCTTTGACCTTCCATATCTCGCACATACAAGCTCTGATTTGCGCAAAACGAACACCATTGGAAAGCTCTTGATGAGCTCTTCGTGATGACGCTGAATTCGATCAATTTGGTGACAATGAATTTTCCACCCTTTTTTCTCGTCCCCAGTACCCGAGTTGACTAGCCTTTGACTGAACTTTGACCGGTGATATCTCACACATGCGGGCTTGAATTTCAACGAAACGAACATCATTGGGTTCGTGTTGTCGAGCCCTTTGAATTGACATCGCTTCTGACCGATTCTGAGTCGGTCAAATTTTTTGCCTTCTGATAGCACCTGGTCTAGGGTTGACCGAGCTTTGACCAAATCTTTGACTACGCGTAACTTGAGCAAACAGATTCCTTTTTCACCCGTTTAAGTTGCACCAGATTCATTTCTTTGAGCTCTTCGTGATGGCATCGCTTCGGGGAGAAACTAGAACACTTCAATTTTCAAGTTCTAGAGATCCACTTGGATCAAGGCTAGTGGCATCTAGGAAAGATGATAGGTGGGAGGCGGAGTTGGCTTTAGGGGCCAAGGTGCCCGTTGATTTAGTAATTCATATTGCTAGTTGGTTATCACTTCTATTACCACCTCAGGGGATCTTTGAATCACTCCTTTGGGGTCCTATGATATAGTGTTGGGTATGGATTGGCTTGATGCACACCAAGATAAGATTGATTGTCATCACAAGATAATTGAGTGTACAGACGATCAAGGTATGACATTAATATTATCAAGTATTCTTAGACCCATTTTGCTTCACATGATATCAACTATGCGGCTAAATCGGTGCCTGAGGAGAGGGTGTCAAATGTCTTCCATCACCATTAGCGATAGATCCAAGGATTTGAAAGAAGTGTCATTAGATGATCATCCTATTCTCAAGGAGTTTGCAGATGTGTTTCCTTCAGAGTAACTAGGGATGCCTCCCCACAGAGAGGTGGACTTCCACATAGATCTAGTTCCAACAGCTCAACTAGTTTCGAGGGCACCTTACAAGATGACTACATAGGAGCTCAATGAGCCCAAGATTTGGTTAGAGTATTTGTTAGAGAAGGGGCACATTTGACCTAGAATCTTTCCTTGGGGTGCACCTTTCATCTTCGTTAAGAAGAAGGATGGATCCCTTTGCCTTTGGATTGACTACAAGCAGCTAAATAAATTGACAATTAAGAACTGCTACCTGTTTCCCAGGATTGATGACTTGTTTGATCAGATAAGGGGAGACAAGGTGTTCTCCAAGATTGACCTAAAGTCCAGATACCATCAATTGAGGATTGTGGAAGTAGATATCTATAAGACAACATTCAAGACTCATTATGGGCACTATGAGTTTACAGTGGTACCCTTTGGACTGACAAATGCCCCCATAATGTTCATGAGTTTGATGAATGGGGTATTTTGCACCTTCTTGGACAAGTTTGTGTTGATATTTTTGGATTAAATTTTGATTTACTCTCGATTTGTAGAGGAGCATGAGGAGCATCTGTGGTAGGTTTTGGAGTGTTTGAGATGACATCAACTTTATGCCAATCTAGCTAAGTGCTCATTCTTTCAGACAGAGGTTCAATATTTGGGACACATCATTTCAAACGATGGTATCTCAGTAGATCCATCAAAGATTAGTGCCATTATGGACTGGCCAACACCCACTAGTGTTACAAAGGTTAGGAGCTTTATGGTACTGGCGGGTTATTATCGTAGTTTTGTGGAGGGTTTCTCCAAGATAGCACATCCCATTACTTCCCTCTGGTGAAAAGGGAAGATATTTGAGTGGATAGAGCAGTGTGAGAGGGCCTTTCAAACCCTCAAGGAGTGACTCATGAGTGCTCCCATTCTATTAGTACCCGATCCGACATTAGATTTTTTGGTTTGCACAAATGCATCATTGGATGGTATTGGAGCAGTAGTTATGCAGGAGGGTTGAGTGGTTGCGTATGAGTCACAAAAACTTAAGACCCATGAGTTGAATTACCCCACACATGATTTATAGCTTGCAATGGTAGTACATGCACTCATGAGATGGAGAAAATTTCTCCTTGGCCACCACTTTGAGCTTCATTCTAACCATAGCAGTTTGTAGTACATCTTCATGCAGCCAAACTTGAATGCTCGACAAAGACAATGGATGGAGTTCTTGTGTGAGTATTAATTTGATGTTCATTACATCAAAGGGAAGGATAATGTAGTGGAAGATGCCTTGAGTAGACGATGACACAAGATGATGGCTATGACAATGATTACAAACTTGAGGAATCACATTTTACAGCTTTTATCGGAGGATGATTGTTACTGTGATGTTCAGAGGGAGATATAGTCTCAGCGAGCCCTTAAGGGCAAAAATTCAGGATACACATTGGATTTAGATGGGTTATTGCATCATAGAGGGAGTATTTATGTTCCACAAGTTGGGGATCTACAGACAATGGTTTTGACAAAGGCACATAGTGACAGGTTGTCGTAAGCTCCTAACACTTTAGTTAGAAATATATCAATTATGTCAATTGGGTAGTGTTCAAAGGTTGTATGCAATAAGGGATTTCTTAGCCATCTCTCTTAGATTTTCCGAATGTTTAAAATGGTTGTAAATAGAAATTAAACTAGAAATCCATTGAACTAGAAAGCATGAGATTGTTTAAACTAGAAAGCATTCAAATTCTTATTCTAGAAAGCATGTGAATTACCTAGGAATTAATACTTGCAATTAAACTATGAAATTTAAATGAAGGCAACTAATGACTAATGACTAACTACTGATAGAAAGTACACTTAATGACTTGTAACTAACAACAAAAGTAGGTGCTCCAAAATTTCAAAGTAATAGAACTTAAAAGATTGTAAACTTAAAACTACGACCTGCAGGAGTACATGATAGAGCTCGACACAAAATAAAATTCATCCAAATTCAACATGTAAAAAATAAAAGTAACAATATTAACAAGAGAAATACTTATCTACTCTATGAGATCCCTCGAGTGGCCAGCTCTCGGGCATCCTACAATTAACTCATATCACACGTGGTATTTTTGCATCTTCAAAATAAATCCATTCATGGTACTTCCATTACACAAAACTATTGACTTAGAATAAGACTGGAAATATTTATTTTATTCATATCATAAAAGTGTAACACACAAAGACAACTAAATAGTGTTCAAAGCATATCATAACAACATAACATTGCTTTTGATGGTTACACATATATACTACTTACAAAATTCTAAATTTTAGATGGCGGTAGATCACCATTGAAAAATTCTTTTAATAGAATTACAGCTGACTAACTTAACAAATATTCATGACATAAAAACATAATGGCTCAGAGTGGAGCCGTAAAGTCTTAAACATAAAGTTTAACAGATATCTTTAAAGGATATTGTTGCACTTTGCACGCTTAACTTTTTGGCACCTAAACTTCTGGCGCTTTAACTCCAATTGCTTGAAGTCTGCTCATAGTCCACTTCATTCTTCGGTCATGCAAAATTCCTATACGATGACTTGAAATCTATACCATTAAATCAACATTAGTTAGTTAATTTCAATCGATTTGAGAAATAGAGATTTATACATCATCTTATAAAAAGTAGACAATTATTGATCCTAAAAATAAACAATTAGTAGGGCTAAAGTGATTGGTAAGAACAAAGAAGGGTATTTAGCCTATTATAATCATGAGGTTATTTATACCTCATCACATAGCCTTATGCAGCACACCCAGGGGTGAAGAAGATGCATGCAGATCTTCGCTAGATGTATCATTGGGCAGGGTTGCATAGATATATTGTAGAGTTTGTGGCTCGATGCCTTGAGTGTCAAACATTCAAGGCCAAGCATCAACACCTGGAAAGACTTCTTTATCCCCATGAGATTCTAGAGTGGAAATGAGACACCATCACTAAGGATTTTATTGTTGGTCTACCCTTGTCTTCTTGTCACATGATTCCATTATGGCGACAGTTGAAAAGTTGACCAAGGTGGCTCACTTTTCTTTGGTTCAAACCACTTTTATAGTTCCAATAGTAGTGAGGGTGTTGTTAGATGATATATTTAGGTTGCGTGGGATTCCTCACAGGATTATATCAAATAGGAATCTTGTTTTTACCTTAGCCTTTTGGTGAGCATTATAGCAGGCCTTGCGCACCAAGATCAATTTCAGTACCGCATACCACCCAGGGAAAGATGGGTAGATAGAGAGGGTTAATCAGGTGTTGGAGGATATGCTATGTATGTACGTGATGGACCATCAGTCTAGGTGGGAGGAGTACCTTTACCAAGTTGATTTTTCCTACAACAACAATCATCACAGTTCTTTAGGTATGGCACCTTATTAGGTGTTGTATGGTAGACCTTGCAGGACACCTTTGAGTTGGGATAGGATTGAGGACAGAGTCTCTATTGGTCTAGACTTGTTATAGGATATGGAGTGACAGGTAGTTCTGATCAAATAGCGGTTACAAGAGGATCAGGATCGACATAAGATGTATGCAGATGCTAGGAGGTTAGATCAGAGTTTTTCAGTGGGTGATCGAGTGTTCTTGAGAGTGCACCCTCATAAGAGTCCAATCTGTTATGGTAAGGGCTCTAAGTTAGCACCTCGATTTTTGGGTCCCTTTGAGATTTTAGTGTGGATAGGACCAATCACTTATCATCTATCCTTGCCACCGAGCCTGTCATGCATCCACAATGTTTTTCATGTTCAATTTTATGACGTTATGTGCATGAACCATCTCATGTTTTGGATTGAAATTCCTTACAGGTGGAGTCATACGGCTAGTTGGCGTTGGAGCCCATTCACATATTGGTTTATTGGACATTGGCCCTTTAGGGGCGAGAGATGGACCAATTCAAGGTCTAGTCGGACAAGTACGATGAGGTCACTGCTATCTAGGAGGACACATCACATATGCGGACCTTGTACCTGTTACCAAATTTTTGCCTCGGCTCAATTGGTGAAGCCAGCTGAATTTAATTTATCATAAGATGGTATTGTACTTAAGTTTAAATGTTGTTTCGCATTACTTTTGCATTAAGTAACAATTATGCATTTTAGTGAAGTTATAGAGTTGCAGAGTGCCATTCAGATGTTGCAAATTTAAAAGAAATATAAAATTGAGCACATGAGCAAAATAGCATTTCAGATGCTTTCATTTATTTCGTAAAGAACTCATATTTTTACAAGGCTTCATTTGATTTCACAATCATAATGGTATTACAACATTGCATGAAAATGCATTTTCTTTTCAATAGAGAAGCATAATTGAAATCAAAGATCCACACAAGCCGTGGATATAACTGTGACAACATATTTCTAATAGCACATTGCACTACTGAAGATGCTAAAGGAAAGCACATAAGCAACAACATAATCATCATTGCCTGATTATCGACGCTTGATGTTGAATGGTGCACCTCGTCGTCTCGAGCTTCGTCGACCTGTAAGAGGAAAAGAGTGGTGTCAATGGCTCCGACTATGATGTAACTTATATGATGCACCTACAATAGTACATCATACTATTAGCAATGTATTGAAACAATCAAATTTTATCAAGTACAGTATGGAAGAAGTGAGCTGAAGAGGAAGTAGCAACATCATAATCAACATGTTCTATTTTTTATGCTAACACTTTTTGTTTCCTTGTGCAGGTATAGGTAAAGTCATGAAGCTGAACATTATTCGAGGACCAAGCATGTGGAGTAAAACGGGCTCCCACAAGGGTAGAGCTCGGCATGCTGCCTTATTCATTAAATGGGCTAATTTTAAAGGATACTTCATTATATTCATCAAATGAAATGAAATACAACTGAAGAGTAAAATAGAGAATCCATCAAGTAACGAAACCAACTGTGCATTCATAACGATCAGGATTTCTTGTTGAAGGCTACAGGGGAACAGTGAGTTTAGTTCACTTAAGGAATTTAACTGAATACATTTATATTAGAAATTGTTGAATAACTACATTTCCATGTTGATTGTAATCATAAGTCATGCAAGTTCAATTCATCAATTCTCTTTCGGATAGTGAACAGGCATACATATGCCTTAATGTTTTGTTCTAATTTTCATCATCAAAGAGAGCAGTTTTGTACAGTGAAATATAAAAATGCATGAAGAGTGCCATGTTGCTCAAGAATGCAAACACAGACGGTGTATTTGAATATTGAATGAATTTTTGGTTCCAGTTGACTGATTAAGTAAATACCGCATCATGAATAAGTAATAACGAGGAGATCATTCCAGAATAATAAAGGAGTAAATAGTTTATTTCCAGAAAAGTTTCTGAAGTTACCAGTTATGCATATGAACTGGTAAATAGAGGTGATTCATAGTAATGCAATATTTCATTATAACAATTTCTACAAAGTTCAAAAATAGAAGATAGATATTGCTTTGTTAAAATTGAGTGAAAATCAAAGGACACTGATATATGTACAGAATACGAGCATGAAAATTCCCCTCTTCAGAAGCATTTTCAAGGTGTCTTAACTATCGAAGAGAGTTACAAATTTTCAAGCAAATATGGGAGATCGAGTTCTGTCAGAAAGTAAGAGTGCATGCTTTTAGCTTTGAGAATTTTAATACTCACGAAATTGTTTTATTCCAGAAGTTGAAAGTAAGTCACTGTTTATTTTAGCTCGATTTCATGTGGAGATGACAAACAGCAGTAAATCACAAGATATGTAGATTTTTGTGCTAGGTCGAGGTTCAAAAGAGAGGAAATGCATTTTTCTTTAATAGTTCCAAAGACCCATTTTCAGTTTAGCATCAAATACAGAAAAATTGAGTTTCTCTTAAGGATTTCGAATACCCATTTTCAGGGTTAGTTTCAAAATGCAGGAAAATCAATTACAAAGATAACCCATGTGAGATCTTGAATTTAAAAAGCAAAAGATATATGACCGATGCAAGTTTCTGAGTTGGGTCGAGCAATAGATGCAGTCTTATTCAAAAAATTTGTGATACCTATGAACATAAATGCTTTTAAATTGGCATAATGATAGGTAATATGTTCTGGGTCGAATCAAAAATTAATCAAAAAGACTTTCGGTATGACTCAAGCTCTCTATGAGAGGTCTCCCCGAAAGTGATATGTCATGGTGACGGGAATGAAAGCATGAGCTTTCGGCGAGACACAAGATGTCACCCCGACTACACATTGTCTTGGCGACTAGGAAATAATAAAGATTTTTGGTATGACTCAAGCTCTCTATGAGAGGTCTCCCCGATGAGGGTAAGCTATAGCGACACTCATAAGACAGAAACCAGAGCTTCATGAAGTTTTCAGAAACCAAAGGGTTGAGCTCTCAAGCTGGTGGTCGAGCTTTAATAGTAGTTTGAGCACAGGAAATTCACAGAAAAGCAAGGCAAAAGATATTAGAATGTTTAAAGCCATGGCCTCAAGGCCATAACAAATCATTAAATAAAGCTTACCTTTGCACAGTAAAGGAAAACAAGAGTACAAGTCAAGCTTTCATGGAGCGAACTGCAGAGTTTGAGCTTGAGCTCGTTGTGGCCAGTGGAGAGCAAGTACAAGGAAAGGTCAGAAGAGAAAAAATGACAGTCCGCGGCCTTAGTGGCCTGCTTTTATTCAATAATGAAGTGAAATCCATGATACAGATGGCATGAATCTTACCCACTGGAGTCTCAGATCTCTAGAGTGCTTGGAATAGTTCTTCTAAGCATCCGAGCTCAAGTTTGACAGAGTCATGGCGGTGGCTGAAGGCAACAGAGTTTCCTTCTTTCCAAAGTCACGAGTGTGAAGTGAAATGATAATTAGGGTTTGACCCTGTTTTGATCAAAGCCCTAATTTGAGCATTATGAAGTTCCAGAATGTTCATTCAAGGCACATGGAGGATATCAAAGTGGGGTCAAAAATTTTAATTTATGCCTTATGTCTTTATTAAAGTCTGAGTTCAAAGCTTAAGAGTGGGGCCGAATCTTCTTTGCTAGGTCGAAGGTTAAGTCTTTTAGACTTATTCATTCCTTAGTATTTTTGAAGGGGTTGAATATTGAAAATCAATTAGGGGTGAGTTGTGAATACCCTATGATTTAGGGTCATTTATTCTTTAGGGTTTTTATTTTTGATTGATTTTGAAGAAATCAACTGTGGAGTTGAGGATAGAGAGAGATAATAATGTGTTTTATTTTAATGATTTTTTGAGAAAATAAAATATTGTAATTGGTGAATAAGGAGTTTTTCTTTTTTGCAAAATATTTTCAATCTTTAATTGCAAAAATAGGTGATTTGAGCAAATCTGCATCTTGTAAAGCAGAATCATAAAGCAATATTCTATAAATTGCTTTATGTTTTCTTGCTATTTTTGGCAGATCTTTTATTGACTTTTCCTCTTGGTCGGATTCCAGACTTATCTTGGAGAGATAAGGTGTTTTTTGAACTTTTAAAAGCAGGATTTTTCCTATTTTTAGAGGCTTGACAGTGTAATCATAAAAGCATTGTGCTTTTTTCTGCTTTAAAGCAGTTTTTGAGTTTGTTTGAAGCCTTTTCCTGGAGCTTTTTTCTGAGCTCGGATTAGGGTTTCCTTGAGAGTTCCTTTGATAGACTTAGTCTTTCAACTCTCCATTCTCAGGAGTTCGGATTAGAGTTTCTTGCCCTTACACATTTCGGGGAGCTTGTAAACTTATGTGTGCTTAGATTCTAAGAGTTTTGACTCCATCATTCAATAAAATAGCAGAGTTTTCCTTTCTCATTTCCTTTTCATGACTTGGAATAGTAATTTGATTTGATTTGTGATTCAAATCTATTGGATCCTTTTCTTTTCTTACGATTATCAAGTGATTTGTAGGAGTTACATGCTAGTTCGGGTTATGCCTTGTGTTAATTTAACCTTTGCATAAATCACTGATTGAATACATGTGTTGTGAGATTGTGAGATTTTTATTTTAAAGAATTGGTGGGAGTGAGTTATTTTCAGGGTCTTCTTACAATTGATCAGTATTTTAGGATGATAGAATTTCAGTTTTAGATTTTAAGTCCAGTTTATCCTTCTATCCTTTTTCCTAGAAAGTCACTTAGAATAGAATTCATCATTCGGAGAACCAGCTCGCTCTAGAGATTCCTCTTTCATGCAGATCACCCACATCTGAAAGAGGTTTCCATGTTTCAGTAGTTTGTTGAACACTGTGTTTAGCAAGGTGCAAAACTATTGAAAACAGTACCCACACTTCTTTGGGAACTTCCCAGAGGAAGTCCAACCCTAGGGGGGAGGATGTGAGACCCATCTTTTTAGTACCAGGGGTTTTATGGTTCATGTTGTCTTGTATGATCTGCACAGACAATTCTCTTGATTTTGGAAATTTTGATATCCTGGATTCTAGTCTTGGTATACTAATGCTATCATAGATATATCATATTTATACATGTATGTTGATCTTCATCGATATGGTTTTGTGGTGTTATGATTGATTTATAAGTTTTGCAATAATTTGATTAATCTGATGGTTATGATTCATGTTGTCTTGTACGATTTGCACAAATAGTTCTCTTGACTTTAGAAATTTTGATATCCTAGATTCTAGTATTGATATATTGATGCTATCATAGATATATCATATTTATACATGTATGTTGATTTTCATCCATATGGTTTTGTGATGTTATGTTGATTATGGGTTTTGCAATAATTCAAATTAAACTGATGATCCTGTTAATATTAGATTATGAGCATGTGATAATGTGATTTCTATATAGTTAATTGGGTTAATCTGAGGACTTTGTTATCATTATCTTATGAGCCTATGACAAGTCATTTATTTTGTCAAGATTGATCTTGTGGGTAATAAGCTAATTATGTCATATAGTGAATAAGGTGATGAGTTGTGTGATTCCTTACAATGTTGCTACATAGTTAACATGTTACAGTCTCATACTTGTTTTATTTCAAAGATGGATTAACGTTACAAATAAGTGTGTAGGTAAACCATGGCCAATTGACTATGGGAAACCAAGGTGGCAAATGTCATAAGGATTGTGAAGTATTGCTATGTGAATGTGTCAGTAAGCATATTTCCTTGTTGTTTTATACCATGTTTGGTGTAAATGTTTGTGGTGGAATTTTAGACCAAGTCTTGAGGCGATTTAAGGGGGTCATGGTTATGTTTTGTGGTATTTTCTTGATCTTAGGATATAAATTCAAGTCTTGGGGGAAACTTTATATGTTTAAAAATTAATTTGAAGGTCATAGGTCCCCTTTTTGAAAGCACTTTTTATAAGTGACGAAAATTCAAGGTTGAAAGAAAGTTTTAGGAGCTTACTCACCAAAAAGAGGGAGGTGTGTCTAAGAAAGAGGTAACACTTGTCACTCAGGGGATAGATCATCAGTGACTAAGGTTCTGCAAAGGGTTTCATTTTAAGGGGGGATTACTGTCTAGTATGGTTGCTTGCTTATTATTTTTCTTTGCTTCCTGGTTGTTGGTTGGAAAAAAAAAGAGAGGAGAAGGAAAGAGTAGTAGAAGGGGAGTTGTATGTGAATTCCATAGAAAATTTGAAGGTTCACAGGTTGGTTCTCTGTCCCTTTATCTAGTAAATTCTGTGAAATATGCATGTATATTTGTACTAGAAAATGTGTGTTTTTTTTATTATTTCTATTTGAGACTGTCTAGTATGGGGATAGTCTGTTTGTTATATGGATCATCATCACTTCATGGTGGTCTATTCTATGAGGTTTCTAAGAGGGAGATATGTCCATGGGAGGGGAGTTGACATGTGGGTATGAGTACCCTGGTAATTATGATAATATGCTTGAGTTGTGTGGAGTTGGTTGTAATATGCTTAATTGAGGAGGTGAAGGTGTATGGGTGAGAATTCAAGGGTGAAATGGAAGTATCGTGGCTATTGTGATATGTGATAGGGATATTGATGGCTGAAAATGTTTAAGTATGTGCTCCTCTCCCCTATAGATGTCCCTTCTCCCCCTAGTGTGGGCTCATGAAGGTGAGTCCTAAGTGATGTGTAGTGTTGTGTTGTAAACCATGTGTTGTGTCCAAGGAGTAGAGTAATCTATTCTATGTGTTGTCATTTGCATCAATGTTGTTGCAATCCTTGTCATGGCATAATGAAAAGGAGAAATAGAAAAATAAATAAATAAAGAATTCTATGTAGTTTGGTGAAATTGGTCGAAAATGATGAAAATTTGAATTAATTAAATAATGTATTATTATTTAATCAATAGAGGAAATTAGGGTTTTTCTTGATGTAAATGATGAATATTAGTGTTAAAATGCTAGTTCGTAGGCTAGGAAAATTTTAGGTGTCTACATCTGGTCACCTTGGTTTCCCTAGCTTGGGGGTGGGATGCATTTATCCCTATGGCTGGGAAGTGAGCTCCCACTGGTCAAAAAATGGTAATGTGTGTGTTTGTGTAGGGAGAATTCTTGCAAGGATTAAGTTGACCTAGTTGAGTGCATGGAAGTCTCTCATCCCTTCATTGTTACTCCATGGGATTGAACCTGGATGCATTACAAGTGTGCATGTGTTTCATGAAATAATTTTGTGGAAAGTTGTAATGTAACTTTTGTAGAATATATATATATATATATAGATATATAACAATAAGTCAAATAGCAGAATGGCAACAAATAATTCACTCTCTCTTCTATGATGTTATCTATTAAATATATTGAGTCTGTGATTTATCAAAGAAAAATTCTATTGTGATGATTGATGTTCTATGCAAATGCAAATGATATTGAGGAAAATTTAAGCTCTCTATTACTCAATGGAATGTGTGCTAAGTTCAAATTACTGTGGGTCTAAATGTAAAGTTGTTATAGAAAAGGGAAATATATTCAAAATTCAGTAAATAGCTGTGAGAGATTACTTTTGGGAAGTGTTTCCATATTATTTTGGCAATGTTAATAAACAACCCTTTATAAAACCTAGATCTGCAAAGAAAAAAATGAGAAGAACTAGATAAATATATTGACTTAGCAACAAAATGAAGGACAATATTATTGCTGGGTTCTTTTTTTCTTAAAAAATATGCAAACTGATTTATGAATGAATCAACTAAGGATGCTTGTGTAATATATAAGAAGTATGGATTTATGAGCGTTCCTTGGAATTTAATAAGTACATCTAATTTAAAACAAGATAATAGATCTAGACAGATTGATTTTGTGTGGTTCCATTAAAGATCACTTCTAATGAATGTTTACTTCTTAACAAGATGTTCTTTTAAGGAAGTTCTTTTTTTCAATCTAAGACTCATTTTCTTGGGGAGTCATATACTGATCTTAAGAATTTTAATAGAAAAGCAACTGTAGAGAAGTAGTAAATAGAACAAGGAAAGAGGAATGGAAATCTACATGTGGTATTGTAGATATGACATACATTTAAATACAAAATAAATAGGAATAGAGAAAAGAAAAAAATCAAGTTGAATTTTATGGTTGGAGGTGTAACCCTCTCCACCCTAGCCATGCCTGCCTCCCAAAACCCATTCATTCTTTTTCCTCATCCAGCAAGCCAAAAAAACTGAGGATTAGGGTTAAGCTAGAGCATTAGAAAATGTAAAGGAGACAAAATGGGGAATGAAATATGTTTTAAATGAAAAAAAAACTCGGCCAAGGTGTTGTTGGCGGATATGCCATAAGACCATTTAAAAGCCATATCCAGAGTCACAAGAATGGGCACATCTAGTTCGGTGGTCACTCCTCTCCCTGCCAGCTAATTGCACTCATGATGCCCTACAATGAAACATCTATAATTAGCAAAATCTGGGTGGAATATAGGATTAAGGAACAAGCTTTCAAAAAACAAAAAAAAGAAGGGCGCCTGGTAGATAAGACAAACCCCCAAACATCTCGCGCAGCAAAGGTGGTCTTGGTCTCTGTAAGAAAAAATGTGAGAGGCGAAGCCTCTTCCACCATTCCCAGTGCCACTCTTCTCCCCTCCATATCCTTTTCAAGCTAAGAAAGCTTAAAGAGGGATGGACATTAGGGCTGCTCATTTGGAGCACTGAGTTTAGGGTTAGGTAAGAAAATATATATAAAGAGAAACTTTTAAAAAAAAGAAATCACTTCCTATAGGAAAAAGAAAAGAGAATTAGGCTTTAGAGGGATGCTTCTATCTTTTGATTTAAATCGATATCCATATATATATATATATACCATTTATTTGTGAGAAGATTTGTATTTTTCCTTCTGGAAAACCCCAAGTCATTCATATGTGTGTATTTATTTTGAGCATAAGATACGATTTATTCATAATTTCCGACAAGATATTTTAGGCTAGCATTAACAAACTTAGCAAACAATGTTTTAGAATAATTTATCCATGATGGGATCCATGTAATCTTACATTGGATCCCAATATAGCCCAAATCGAAATAAGTTTTAAAACTTGGCTATTAAAAGATTAAATTTATAACATCTTCAATATTAATAAAAGTCAAGTCAACAATTGATGTCATGATTTAAATATTGGTAAAGATAAAATTCTTAAGAAATATATATATAAATATTAATGATAATAGTGCATATAAAATAATAATCTGCAAAGATTTAAATGTTGGTATTGGTAAAATCCTTAAGAAGAAAAAAAAAATTGCATATAAAATAATATTCTAACGATCAATAAAAATATACATATACATAAATTAATAATCAATAATCAACAATAATAATCATACATTAATGTTACCTGATTAATTGAATAACAATAAAATAGGGTCATATGAGAACAAGGAATTAAGGTGATAGTAAATTTTAAAGGGAAATAACACTGTTTAAAATAACAAAAGACACTATTTAAAAATATTAATATTTGAATTTGAATGATTATTTCCAAAGAAATTTAAATGGTAATTATGTCTGGTTAGATGGGGAAAAATATTAATAAAAAGATTACTTGAGGATAAAGTATGCACTTATGAGTAATAATTAATTCAGCAAGAATAATGGCATTAACATTTTCCCATTTGGTTTAGTATTGTGAAATGATTTAAGCAGTAGTGCCTATGTTGACATAAAAAATTATAATTAATAATTAAGTTAATAACCCAACAACTAATAGGGTGCATTATAAGAGTGTTATAATAATCTTATGTTACCCATTATGTTATGCATCAAAGGAGGATAAATAAATAAATAATAATAAAATACAAAAATTAAAGATTGATTGTAGTAGAAAGGAAGTAGTAGTAGTTGACTCTCAAGGGAGAGTTAAATTTGAATTGTGCATTAAATAATAATAGTAGTAGAAGTTGGTTCCATGGAAATTGTTGGACTTCTACATCTAAGGGAATCATGCAAGTAAGATAATTAATAAGAAAACAAAGAAAAAAGAAAAAAGAAAAAAAAAAACAATTTTAAGATCATGTCCTTAGTGTAGTTTGCTTGGGGCATGACATAGGTATCAGAGCAGGGTTTTTACAAACACTGGGATCTTTGGGCCAAATTGGAATAGGAAACTAAATAAGAATTTGGTGTTTATAGGATGCCTCATAGACCAAGGAGAGGAGCTCGTGGATGTGGGGTGCCACAAGAGTCCCATCACATGGAGGTTGCCCACCAAGAGGAGTAGTGAGAGTTGGGACCATAGATTTTGCAGGCACTACAAAACTTGATAAGCATTATTGAGAAGAGGCTACCAATAGCTGGAGTACTGCATGTGGGGCAACTAGGGGATGGGCCCCCGCATGTAGAGCAACCTAAGGGTGAGGAGCATGATGCAAGATCTTGCAAGAATAACAGGAGCCCCCACGCCATCGAGGGGCACAAGTCGGGTATTCAGAGGAGGATTCTATGCATATCCCACCACCACTTGAGGCACCAAAGGTTCTATAGAGTTTAGGAGATCAACTTTGAGATCTGCTTTGCCTCAAGCTACCAAAGTTCACAGGATCCGCCAATGGGGTGGAGGTTGAGTCATGGTTACTTAGCCTTGATAAATACTTCAGGTTGCAACCATATGGGGGAAACCTCAAGGCTAGGGTGGTTATTCATTTATTCAGATAGATCACTTCTACTTGGTGGTACCAAGAGGAGTGGAAGTACCACCTGTCCATGGACACAATCACTTGGGACACCTTCTTGGATCATTTTAGAGTACGCTATATCTTAGAGCATTTCCGCCAGAGGCATATTGATGAGTTCCACGACCTACAGTAGAGGGATCTCACAGTGGCACAGTATGAGAGCTGGTTCCTTGAGCTTTTATAGTATGTAGACTATATCCAAGATGAGAAGTTGCATGTCAACCAGTTCATTAGAGGGTTGAACCCCAACATTTCAGG
Source organism: Sequoia sempervirens (assembly GCA_007258455.2). Lineage (NCBI taxonomy): Eukaryota > Viridiplantae > Streptophyta > Pinopsida > Cupressales > Cupressaceae > Sequoia > Sequoia sempervirens. Next base: position 537,612,993 of record VDFB02000015.1, read on the forward strand.
ACCCATGCGGATGGCCAATCCCACAAACCTTAAGGTCTCCATGGAGAAGGAATTAATAGTAGAGGAGGTATATAGCTGGGCACAAGAGACTCATGAGCATGAGCGGTTTCAAAACCGCAACCAGGGCCAACAGGAACATATCTCTTGTAGAATACCCCTTCTAGCGAAGGGGGGTATAGACCTAAATTTGGGACTCCTAGGTCACAACAGTCATAACATCCAGCATAGAGAGCCAGAACATAGCAAGGTGCGTATTGTGAATCTTCCATTACATGGCATGCACAAAGCTCACGTAGAGACTAGAGGCCCCAAAGTCAGCAGGCAGTTCCCCCTCGATCCCGACAGTCATTTAGAGGAGGACATGGTGGATTTGGGAGGTCTGGATCCTCTCAGTTTGGTAGGATCCAGTCAACACTAGGTCAATCGAGGGGACCTTGTTATGTATGTGGTGGAGTGGGTCACCTGGCCAAAGAATTCCCATAGGGTTTGGCAACAAGAGGACCTTGTCTTGTAGCCTCGAAGCCGACATTGCAGATGTGAATAAATCCCATAGGATGTTTGCAGCGGTTGAGAAATGCCAAGTTGAGCATTAGGCCACCATTATTGAGGCAGTAGGTGATTGATGGTGTATCGGTTAGTATATTATTTGATTCAGGAGCATCAAATTCTTTTATTTCCCTAGCTATAGTGGATTGCTACAGGCTAGTGGCATCTAGGAAAGATGATAGGTGGGAGGTGGAGTTTGCTTTAGGGGCCAAAGTGTTCGTTGATTCAGTAGTTCATGATTTCCAACTGGTTACCAAGTCCGTTACCAACACAGTGGATCTTTGAATCACTCCTTTGGGGTCCTATGATATAGTTTTGGGTATGGATTGGCTTGGTGCACACCAGGCTAAGATTTATTTTAGGTGCAATAAAATTGAGTGTATAGATGACCAAGGTATGACAATAATATTATCAAGGATTTTTAGACCCATTTTTCTTTGCATGATATCGGCTATGCAGCTGAAGCGATGCCTGAGGGGAGGGTGTCAGATGTCTACCATCACCATTAGTGATAGATCCAAGGATTTGATAGAAGTGTCATTAGATGACCATCCTATTCTTAGGGATTTTGCATATGTGTTTCCTTTAGAGTTATAGGGATGCCTCACCATAGAGAGGTGGACTTCCACATAGATCTAGTTCTAGAAGATTAGCCAGTTTTGAGGGCACCTTATAGGATGACTATATAGGAGCTCAATGAGCTCAAGATTCAGTTAGAGGAGTTGTTAGGGAAGGGGCACATTCAACCTAGTGTCTCTCCTTGGGGTGCACCTATCATTTTCGTTAAGAAGGAAGGGTCCCTTCACCTTTGCATTGACTATAGGTAGCTAAATAAATTGAAAATTAAGAACCGCTACCCATTTCCAAAGATTGATGACTTGTTTGATCAGATGAGGGGAGCCAAGGTGTTCTCCAAGACTGATCTAAAGTATAGATACCATTAGTTGAGGATTGTGGAAGCAAATATCCATAAGAAAACATTCAGAACTTGTTATGGGCACTATGAGTTTATAGTGGTACCCTTTGGGCTGACAAATGCCCATGTAGTGCTCATGATTTTGATGAATAGGGTATTCCACACCTTCTTGGATAGGTTCGTGTTGATATTTTTGGATGACATTCTAATTTACTCTCGATCAGTAGAGGAGCATGAGGAGCATTTGAGGCAGGTTTTGTAGTGTTTGAGACAACATCAACTTTATGCCAATCTGGCTAAGTGCTCATTCTTTCAGATAGAGGTTCAGTATTTGGGACCTAGGCAATGGTATTGTTACCATATTTCGCTCACAACTCAATTTGGTAGAGTTGAAACAGTTGGTTGCATTTAAAAGTGAAGGGTATTCAAACATTTTTGCTAAGTTAAATCATTGCACAATAGGGATGCTATCAAAAAAGAATTCAATTTTTATTATGCGGTGTTTACAACAGAAAGGAATTACACAAATTGCATAATATTACTTTATTTTATTCATTTTTTAATGAAAATGTATACAAAATTGCATAAACATTGTTGTTTCATACATCGAGATCAAAAGAATGTTTGAATATCCCATACAAGCCATTGAAATCACTGAATTGAATTAATACAACATGGAAAGCAAGCTATACATCTGAAGATAAAGTAAGGGAAAAAAATATGAAAAGAGATCATATCCTTCATTGCCTTAATGGTTGATGTTGGTGTTGGTCCTTCTATCTTTAGCTTGATCCTCCTATCTTCAACTCCTCTTGTTCCCAATCTCTAGATGTACCTACAGATGAATTAAAGATTTGGTTAGAGCTTGTGACATGAAATATCATCATATATTTCATCAATTGACATATAACCTACATATATGATGCATTAAATCAATTGAGCCATTATCAGATAAATGAAAAAGAGCCAAATTAGATCATCAAATGAAAGTCATATCATCAGGAAGATCATTGAACTTCACTATTTTATCTAACTAGTTTTCTCATTATGTAGGTACAATTTCATCTTTCATTTCATAGTCCATCTCTTTTGACATTTCAGCATGTGGAGAAAATGGGCTCCCACAAGGGTTGAGCCCAGTGTGCTGCCCTCTTAGATTTTAAGAGGGATTTGAAGTACATTTCAAATTTATGCAAGTCTTTTCATTTTTCATGTAGGTGCAGTCAAGAAGGCACATCAATCATATCACCAAGTTACCATGTGCATAATGAATATAGGACTACTCACTCATAGGAGCAAAGCTTTTGAGGAAGATACAGTTAAAAGAATGAAGAAAACCATTAAAAAATGATTATTCCAAAGGAACTGATGTTATCAATATTTTGTTAAGAAAATACCAAATCTGTGAAGGGATAAAAAGGACAATCCTCATAACTTCAAGGACAGTCTATAGAAAGCCATTTGAGATAGGTCTACAACCTACAGATATAGCATCAACAAAAGCTAATACATGCAAGGAACAACAACACATGGAGTCACTAATAATTATGTTGAAGACAAAGTCCATACAAAGATACATAGTGATAGTGATTTTTTCTTCCTCAAGATTCATCAAGACTCCATTATCCTACACTTATATAGTCTTGGGTAGTAGAGTATAGTCTCAATGCAAGGTGTGTTAACATTCACTAAATGCAAAGGAAGATGGAAGGACATCAAATCATGTGTAAGAAGCACTTTTCAAACCATAGAACAACTATTAAACTATCATCAAGTGACAATAATAAATGAAGCATAGCATACAATACAAATGAGAAGATGCCATCTACAGAAATATAATATGCAGCTTAAAGTATACCAATGTGTATTGAGATAGTAGCAAAAGAATACTTTCCATAAAGCAACCATAGAAACATTTTATCCTGTAAAAATAATGGTTGCTTATTGCTTTTGAGCAATGTAAGTAAAAAAAAGTGCAAGAAATATTAAGAACAATCAATCCAGTTGATGGTAGTCATAGTAGTTTGAAGGAAAACCAAATAGTGCTCTTTTACATCAATATCTAATCACAATTATATTGGTGCCAAAATATCTTCTTATTTTTTGAAGGGGCAGTCATGATAAGACAACAGTATGGCACAGAAGAAATCATCATTTTCCATGACTTAACAGTGATCATGTTTCTAAATATCTAGCAAAAGAATTGTCTTTTTGTTTCTCACAGTGATATATTAGTGATGGTAGGAGAATAGCAGCTTGAACATTCACTTTTACTACCATTTCAGGGTGATAGTCAAAACATTGGGAGAATTTTCAAGCAAATCAAACAGTCACAATTGAATGTTCAATGGAGGGATGGCAATGCCCTAGAGGGTTTATTCATACAAGTTTTTTAACATTGTAAACTTGAAGAACAAAGTCTCTATAGTTAAGGACTGTGAGCAAGAATGAAATGACAATCCACGACCTACAAAGATCATGAAAAGGTGTAAAGTTTATGAAGAAATGTTTCTACAGAGAGATCAAAGAATAGTGAAGGTCACAGGCTTACAACCCTAGTTTCAATGCACAGAAAATAAAACCCTCGGGTTTTTGCACAAAAGATACCACATATCAAGGCTCAAGCAAACCCTCGGCCATAACCAGGTGCAAGCCCTCAAACATAGAGAGAGTTCCATTTTTGTCATGGTAATAGAATAAATCAAACCCATGGCTTGCAAGAATGAAAGGAGAAACCACAACCTAGAATAAAGGGGGTTGAGCCAAATATTTGTAGTAAAATGAAGCTCAAACATCCATAGCCATGACCATGATCTTTAAGAGAAAACTTGAAAGATGCTTAAAGAAAAATAGAGGAGGGAAGAGAGTTTTCGATTTTACAGAATGAAATGATACATGAAAATGGAGGCTTTTTTCTTTTTTCTTTTTGCAAGATATAGTTGCAAAAGCATGAATCTTTTTCCACAAAAAATTGGTGAACACAAACAAGGATACATAAAAATAAACTTACCATGCAATCCTAGTTCATCTTCTAAGAAAGAATCTACATGAATGGCTCGATTTTCCTTCAAAAATCTCCATCAAATCTCACAGTGCTCAAGAACACCCTAATAGTGGCGGTGTATCAAGCAGAGACATGGGTTACAAATGAAAAAGAATGAAATGCAAAGTATGAGACCGTGAGTCTGAGTTTAGGGTTTCTTTTACCGTAAGAATGCCAACCAAGTTTAAGGCATTTTTTGCCTTAATTTTATGCTATTTCTTTCAAACTAATGCCCCCTGCTAAGTATTGTTAAGGATTTGTTCACCCTCATTTCCTTTTGCTATGCCTTGTCACTTGTATGACTCACCTTTAATCTTGCATACACAAAGCACATATTGATTTATCTTAACATTTATTAAAAGCAATTTATTTTCCTTAATAAATTTGTTAATGATATTGTAATATTAGTTTTATAAACACTTATTAAGGTAAATAAATTTAATGCATTACCTTTAATATTTGTTAATACAAACCAATACATGCTTCCTAAATGTGCAAGGAGTAAAGATGGGTCATGCAAGTAAACTAGAGTGTTGTGCTCATCCTTTAAGTTCATTCTTTGACTTGGAGTCAAAGTTGAGTCTTTTTGGAGATCTCGTTGATTGAGGCCATCATTCATGAAGGATTTTGAGGCATGAGCCTTAGTTTTACATCAGTTTTGGAGTTCTTTTGGTCATGCGCATTGAGAGGGGGATTTTGAAACTGTTTGAGCCTAGTTTATATTAGTTTCGACCCCTCTTTTTAAGGGTTTTCATCTTTTCTCATGGGAGGGATATTTGAGAGATATTTTCACTTACAGTTGACTGCCAGTGCCACCTCTTGGCACTTTGGAGCCATGCATTGTATATATGGGAAATTTTTTATCTTTTTCCTCGGTTCTTGCCTTTTTTCTCTCTTGTGTATTGCAAAGAATCTAATAAGTTTTTGTAACTCAAATTGATCCACTTGTAGCAGCAAATTCCTTTCATTTTCAATAAGAAGCAACATTTCCTTCTCAATTATACGTTGTTCAAGTGTTGTTTGTGAGTATTTTTGATAAGAATATTGTGGTTTACTTGAAACCTTTCATTTTTATCTTATTCCTTCAATGTTTGGTACAGGTATAGTATGTTATAGTGCAGGTCTGTGATTGTGTATCTCATTTGTTGAATGTGAGTTAAGAGAACAACATTGTTTTCTTTCAAACAAACTTCAAATATTGAAACCTTTCACGTGAAACACTTTTGCAAAACATGTCAATCTGAGTTGTGAATAAACAAGGCTTCATATTTGGAATAGATTGTGAATTTGACCAACAAGTAGATCTAGAACAATTAGTGCATCACCTCCTAGGATAGGTTTCCATTTCAAGTTTCTTTATATCTCTTTTCCCATAAAAGAAGGTAGTTTGTAGGAGGTATCACAGGGAACCAACCCTTTATCTAGAGATTCATATTCACTATTTAGCCTATTATAATCATGAGGTTATTTATACCTCATCACATAGGGCTCCTTATGCAGCACACCCAAAGGTGAAGAAGATGCATGCAGATCTTTTCCAGATGTATCATTGGGCAGGGATGCGTAGAGATATTGCAGAGTTTGTGGCTCGATGCCTTGAGTGTCAAAGAGTCAACGTCGAGCATCAACACCCGGTAGGACTTCTTTATCCCCATGAGATTCTAGAGTGGAGATGGGACACCATCTCTATGGATTTTATTATTGGTCTACCCTTGTCTTCTCATCACCATGATGCCATTATGGTGATAGTTGACAAGTTGAACAAGGTGGCTCACTTTTCTCTGGTTTAGACCACTTTTACAATGCCAAAAGTAGCGAGGGTTTTCTTAGATGATATAACTGAGGGTTATTTTTAGGTTTGATTAGGAGTGTTAGCAAATCAATAAAGATAATGAAACCCAAAGAAATTACAAAGAACAAAGGAAGCAAACGTAAATGAAACAAGTATACCAGATAGTTGTTGAAGCCTCCATGATTCACCTTTGTAACACCTTCTAACTTGCTGATTTGTGTTGCCCTCAGATTCGGCGTGCAAGCAATCTGAAAATAAAGCCTAAGTCCTACACAAGCTTTGAAGGATTTGAATCTAAATGCCTATGCCTATGTCTATGAAAAAATGACTCTAAAATGCCAAATTAATCTAAGTATTATGCCTCTATCTAATCGAGAAATGAGAGGAAAATGGCATTTTATAGAAAATGCCATTTTGAATGGACGGGTGAGATTGACTTCCTACAAAGACCTAAAATGAGAGGTCTAGATTAAATCTGATAATCCCTAATTAGGGTTAGGGCAGAATCATTAATCGAGCGGTCAAGATGTCATTTCAAAGAATCGAATCGACAGTGGAGAATAAATGAGGAAATTATTTCAAGAATAAATATTTTCAAAAAAGAAGAAGATAAAGACTGAACTGAAGATCAGATTTGGAAAAATCAAGAATCTGCCCGATTACTTGATTTTTGGAGGAAAGTTACCATTTTGAATTAAGTTAATTCAAAATATGGATTTGGTGAAATAATAAATAATCGATTTTCAGATTATTTACTAAAATGAACTGACAGTTAAGATTGATATGACATTTTAAATAATTTAATTTATTTAAAATGAGAAGAATATCTAATTTGGCAATTAAATAATTACATTTAATTATTTAATTTAGGAGATAAGACTAATAATTAAATTAATTAATTCATTCATTTAATTATGACAATTAGTGACATATTAAATAAAAACTTATTTATTTAATAATCAGAAAGAATAAAGTGTATAGAAGGTAATTAAATAAATTAAGAAATTTATTTAATTAAGGGAAGACTTAGACAATTAATGACGTATTTAATAAATAAATAAGATTTATTTATTTAATAATCATAAAGAATAAAAGGACATGAATTAATTAAATAATTATGAATTATTTAATCAATAGTCGAATGTGGACCAAAGACATAATTAAATGTCATAATTATGCTAGGACGAAAGTGATAAAAAATGAAGCTTGTAGGCCTAGGTCATTTTTAGGTGTCTACAGATGATATAGTCAAGTTGCATGGGGTTCCTCATAGGATTATATTAGACAGGGATCCTATTTTTACCTTAGCCTTTTAGGGAGCATTATAGTAGGCCTTGGGAACCAAGCTCAATTACAACACTGCATACCACCTAGAGATAGAAGGTTAATCAGGTGTTGGAGGATATGCTACGTATGTACATGATGGATCATTAGTCTAGGTGGGAGGAGTACCTTTACCTAGTTGAGTTTTCCTAAAACAATAGTCATCACAATTCTTTAGGTATAGCACCTTATTAGGAATTGTATGGAAAACCTTGCAGGACACCTTTGAGTTGGGACAAGATTGAGAACAAAGTAGCTATTGGTTCAGACCTATTATAGGATGTGGAGCGATAGGTAGTTTTGATCATACAACAGTTATAAGAGGCTCAGGATCGACATAAGATTTCTACAGATGCTAGGAGGTCAGATTAGAGTTTTTCAGTGGGTCATCGAGTGTTCTTAACAGTGCGGCCTCATAAGAGTCCAATCTATTATGGAAAGGGCTCTAAGTTAGCACCTCAGTTTGTGGGTCCCTTTGATATTTTAGAGAGGATAGGACCAGTCGCTTGTTGTCTAGCCTTGCCACCTAGCCTATCGCACATCTACAAAGATTTTCATGTTTCAGTTTTACAATGTTATGTGCATGACTAGTCTCATGTTTTGGATTGGAATGCCTTACAGGTGGAGTCAAATGACCAGTTGGTGTTGGAGCCTATTCACATATTGGGTCATCGAACGTTGTCCCTTCAGGGGCAAGAGCTAGACCAAGTTAGGGTCCAGTGGGATAGGTATGATGAGGTTAATGCTACTTGGGAGGACGCATTACGAATGAGGACCTTGTACCCTCACATCTATGGGGAATTCTCAAAAGAATTCCAACCCTGGGGGGAGGATGTGAGACCCATCTTTTCAGTACCAAGGGTTTTATGGTTCATGTTGTCTTGTATGATTTGCACAGACAGTTCTCTTGATTTTAGAAATTTTGATATCCTAGATTCTATTCTTGATAGACTGATGCTATCATAGATATACAATATTTATACATGTATTTTGATCTTCATCAATATGGTTTTGTGGTGTTATGATTAATTTATGAGTTTTGTGATGATTTTATTAATTTGATTTTTATGATTCATGTTGTCTTGTATGATCTACACAGACAGTTCTCTTGATTTTAGAAATTTTGATATTTTGTATTCTAGTCTTGATATACTGATGCTATCATAGATATATCATATTTATACATTTATGTTGATTTTCATCCATATGGTTTTGTGTTGTTATGTTGATTATGGGTTTTGTGATAATTCAGATTAAATTGATGATCCTGTTAATATTAAATTATGAGCATGTGATAATATGATTTCTTTATAGTTAATTGGGTTAATATGAGGACTCTGTTATCATTATCTTATGATCCTATGACAGGTGATTTATTTTTTCAAGATTGATCTTGTGGGTAATAAGCTAATTATGTCATATAGTGAATATGGTGATGAGTTGCATGACTCTTTACAATGTTGCTACATAGTTAACATGTTGCAATCTCATACTTGTTTTATTTCGAAGATGGATTAACGTTACAAATAAGTATGCAAGTAAACCATGGCCAGTGGACTAAGGGAAACCAAGGTGACATATGCCATAAGGATTGTGAAGTATTGCTATGTGAATGTGTTAGTAAGCATATTTCCTTGTTTTTCTATATCATGTTTGGTGTAAATTTTTGTGGTGGCATTTTAGACCAAGTCTTGAGGTGATTTAAGGGGGTCATGGTTATGTTTTGTGGTATTTTCTTGATCTTAGGATATAAAGTGGAGTCTTGGGGGTAACTTTATGTGTTTAAAAATTAATTTAAAAGTCACAGGTCCTCTTTTTGAAAGCACTTTTTATAAGTGATGAAAATTCAAGGTTGAAAGAAAGTTTTAGGAGCTTACTCACCAAAAAGAGGGAGGCGTGTCTAAGAAGGAGGTAACACTTGTCATTCAAGGGATAGATCATGGGTGACTAAGGTTCTGTAGAGTATTTTTTTTAAGGGGAGATTACTGTCTAGTATGGTTGCTTGCTTATTATTTTTCTTTGCTTGTTGATTGTTGGCTGGAAAAAAAAGAGAGAGAAGGAAAGAGTAGCAAAAGGGGAGTTGTTGTATGTGAATTCCACAACAAATTTGAAGGTTCATAGGTTGTTTGTCCCTTTATCTAGTAAATTCTATGAAATATGCATGTATGTTTGTACTGGAAAATGTATGTTTTTATTATTATTTCTATTTGAGACTATCTAGTATGGGGGTAGTCTGTTTGTTATATGGATCATCATGACTTCATGGTGGTCTATTCTATGATGGGTCTAAGATGGAGAGATTTCCATGGGAGGGGAGCTGACATGTGGGTATGAGTACCCTAGTAATTATGATAATATGCTTGAGTTGTGTGGAGTTGGTTGTAATATGCTTAATTGAGGAGGCGAAGGTGTATGGGTGAGAATTCAAGGGTGAAAATGGAAGTATGGTGGTTGTTGTGATATGTGATAGGGACCTTGATGGCCTCAAATGTTTGATTATGTGCTCCTCTCCCCTGTAGATGTCCCTTCTCCCCTTAGTGTGGGCTCATGAAGGTGCGTCCTAAGTGATGTGTAGTGTTGTGTTGTCAACCCTATGTTGTGTCCAAGGAGTAGAGTAATCTATTATGTGTTGTCATTTGCATCAATGTTGCTGCAATCCTTGTCATGGAATAATGAAAAGGAGAAATGGAAAAAAAAGAATTGTGTGTAGTCTGGTCACCTTGGTTTCCCTAGCTTGGGGGTGGGCTATATTTAGCCCTATGGCTGGGAGGTGAGATCTCACTGGTCAAAAAATGGTAACGTGTGTGTTTGTGCAGGGAGAATGCTTGCAAGGATTAAGTTGGCCTAGCTGAGTGAATGGAAGTCTCTCATCCCTTCATTGTTACTCCATGGGATTGAACCTAGATGCATTATAAGTGTGCATGTGTTTCATGAAATAATTTTCTAGAAAATTGTAATGTAACTTCTGTATATATATATATATATATATATATATATATATATATATATATATATATATATATATATATATATATATATAAGTTAGATAGCATAATGGAAACAAATAATTCACTCTCTCTTCTACGATGTTTTTATCTCTTAACTATATTGAGTCTGTTATTTATGAAAGAAAGTTTCTATTGTGATGATTTATGTTATATGCAAATGTAAATGATATTGAGGAAAAAATGAACTTTCTATTACTCAACGAAATGTGTGGTAAGTGCAAATTACTATGGGTCTAAGTGTAAAGTTGTTATGGAAAAGGGAAATAAATTCAGAATTCAGTAAATAGCTGTGAGAGATTACTTTTGGGAAGTGTTTCCATATTATTTTGGCAATATTAATAAGCCACCCTTTATAAAACCTAGATCTTCAAAGAAAAAAAAAAGAACTAGATAAATGTATTGACTTAGCAACAAAATGAAGGATGGTATTATTGCTAGGTTATTTAAAAAAAATGTGCAAACTAATTTATGAATGAATCAACTAAGGATGCTTGTGTAATATATAAGAAGTATGGATTTATGAGTGTGCCTTGGAATTTAAATAAGTACATCTAATTTAAAACAAGATAATAGATCTAGACAAATTGATTTTGTGTGGTTCCAATTAAGATCACTTCTAATGAATGTTTACTTCTTGACAAGATGTTCTTTTAAGGAAGTTCTTTTTTATCAATCTAAGACTCATTTTCCTAGGGAGTCATATATTGATCTTAATAATTTTAATAGAAAAGCAACTGTAGAGAAGCAGTAAACAAAACAAGAAAAGAGGAAGGGAAATCTACATGTGGTATTGCAGATATGACATACATTTAAATACAAAATAAATAGGAATAGAGCAAAAAAAAAAGCAAGTTGGGTTTTATGGTTGGAGGTGTAACCCTCTCCACCCTAGCCGCACCTGCCTCCCAAAAACCAATCATTCCTTTTCCCCATCCAACAAGCCAAAAAAAACTGAGGCTTAGGGTTAAGCCAAAGCATTAGAAAATGTAAAGGAGACAGAATGGGGAATGAAATATGTTTTAAACGAGAAAATGTAAAGGTGTTATTGAGTTTCAAAGTACACACAAAAATATGATTCTATTTCTTAATACTCATTCAACACATATTACACATTTATAGGATTTTAATCTCCTGTATCTTAGGAACCAATCCCTAATAATATGAGTTGGTCTAACAACTCATATACCTGAAAGCTCTCTTATATTTGTCCTATACATAATATTATAACAAACCACACTAACAATAATATTAAGTTGTTTCTCAACAACTTAATAAACCATGTGAACAGTAAATCCTAACAAGTGTTGCTGGCAGATACGCCATAAAACCCTTTGCAGGCCGCAGCCAGAGTCACAAGAATGGGCACATCCAGTTCGACAGTCGCTCCTTTCCCTATTGGTTGATCACACTCATGACGTGCTGCAATGAAACGTCTATAATTAACAAAATATTGGTGGAAGATAGGAGTAAGGAACGAGCTTTCAAAAAGCACAAAAAAAGAAGGGTGTCTGGTAGATTTAAGATGAACCCCCAAACATCTCGCGCAACAGAGGTAGTCTTGGTCTTGGCCTCTTCCACCATTCCCAGCGCCGCTCTTCTCCCTTCCATATCCCTGTCGAGCTACGAAAGCTTAAAGAGGGACGGAAATTAGGACTGCTCATTTGGAGCGCTGGGTTTAGGGTTAGGTAAAAATATATATATATATAAAGAGAAACTTAAAAAAAAAAAATCACTTCCTATAGGAAAAAGAAAAGAGAATTAGGCATTAGAGGTATGCTTCTATCTTTTGTTTTAAATCGATCTCCATCTCTTTTAATATATATATATGCCATTTATTTGTGAGAAGATTTGTATTTTTCCCTCTGGAAAACTCCAAGTCATTCATATGTGTGTATTTATTTTGAGCGTAAGATAGGATTTATTCATAATTCCCAACAAGATATTTTAGGTTAGCATTAACAAACTTAGCGAATAATGTTTTAGAATTATCCATGTAATCTTACATTGGATCCCAATATTGCCCAAATCGAAATAAGTTTTAAAACTTGGCTATTAAAAGATTAAATTTATAACATCTTCAATATTAATAAAAGTCAAGTCAACAATTGATGTCATGATTTAAATATTGGTAAAGGTAAAATTCTTAAGAAATATATATATATCTATATATAATATTAATAGTAATAGTGCATACAAAATAATATTCATAATGTTTTAAATGCTGACAATGGTAAAATTCTTAAGAAATATATATATAATGATAATAGTGCATATAAAATAATATTCTAACGATCAATAAAAATATTCATATACATAAATTAATAATCAATAATCAACAATAATAATCATACAATAATGTTACCTGAATAATTGAATAACAATAAAATAGGGTCATATGAGAACAAAGAATTAAGGTGATAGCAAATTTTAAAGGGAAATAACACTATTTAAAATAACAAAAGACATTGTTTAAAAATAATAATATTTGAATTTGAATGATTATTTCCAAAGAAATTTAAACAATGGTAATTATGTCTAGTTAGATGGGGAAAAATTTTAATAAAAAGATTACTTGAGGATAAAGTATCCACTTATGAGTAATAATTAATTGGGCAAGAATAATGGCATTAGCATTTTCCCATTTGGTTTAGTATCATGAAATGATTTAAGCAGTAGCACCTATGTTGACATCGAAAATTACAATTAATAATTAAGTTAATAACCCAACAACTAATATGGTGCATGCATTATAAGAGTGTTATAATAATCTTATGTTACCCATTATGTTATGCATCAAAGGAGGAATAATAATAATAATATAATATAAAAATTAAAGATTGATTGTAGCAGAAAGGAAGTAGTAGTAGTTGACTCTCAAGGGAGAGTTATCTAATTATGCAGTAAATAATAATAGTAGTACAAGTTGGTTTCGTGGAAATTGTTGGACTTCTACATCTAGGGAATCATGCAAGTAAGATAATTAATAAGAAAACAAAGAAAAAAGAAAATTAAAAAAAAAAAACAATTTTAAGATCATGTCCTCAGTGTAGTTTGCTTGGCGCATGACACTTTATTAAATATACTTTTATCCTTGTACTTCTTTTAAATTCATTAATTCTTTTCTTATTTAATATTGTTTAAGATCATTAGAATTGATTAAGAGCAACCCAATACAAGATTTGTTTTTATATATATACTCTATGTATATTTATTTTTATATCAAGGCTTCTAATCACATGCTTCTCTTACCATCCATATTTATTCTATTTTTACTTTCTTCCAATTTTGACCCATTAATCATACCCTTGTGCTTATGTGATTCAAAAAATGTTTCCTTTCTAAATTAAAAATCTTCTAAATGAATTTTGATAATATAATCCTTCCTTGGAACATTTTGAACCATATTAAATTTATTGTTTTTTTGTCAAGGTTTTGATGCACATCTATTCGTAAATTTCTCCTATAGATATATAAATTATACCACTATGTATGAAAAATCACATGCTTGTTGGATAATCTCTATCTTTGATTTATTTATGCTCCTACATTGTATTTTATTGCATATATTAATAATTATCCCTTTTTACAAAGGTTGTCTCTTATAATCATTTCTCTCTTTTAAAAGAGTTTTCTTAAATATTCTTCATTTCTCTCTATTTTTATTTTATTTTGATTTAGGAAAAATTATCTATTCAATATATACAAAAATAAATTAGGGTTATCTCTCCCCTTGTAAAACTTTATCATGTCCCCATGTATCATCCTAAGCAACATTATTTCATTCCAACCAATGCATCAATGCAATATTTTCAAGGTTTAAGGTGTAGAAATAGCTTGCGCTTATAATATGTTATTCTCAACAATTCATTTTGATGGAGCTTCCAAAATTTTGCCAATTTTTATGCAGCCCATGGACTCTGTTGGCACTCAAAACCCTTATCCCCATATGTGAGTAGGGTTTTTCCTTTGAAAGCATTCAAATATTCTAATATTGCATTGACCTACCCTGCTAGTTTCCGGTTGTTTGAGTTATCACCTGAGCCATCATTTGCGTTTGCCAACCAGACCCTCTGGTTAAGAGCGCTAGTCACCCAGTCAGCCCATCAACCTTAGCTACTTCCTAAAGTTGAGTTTTAATTCTCCCCCAATGATCTTAGCTTAAGTCATTAGCCTATGAGGGTCATGTCACCATCAACCTAACAAAGGCCCTTTATTAAATGCTAACCTTGTCGTGTGTGCAGGTTTTGAGATTCAAGGCTGTGGGAAGAGATCTTGACCATACCCCGCCAGTTCGCGGATGATAAATGTCAGTCAGTTATGCAATGTGAGAATAGTGAAATGAAGTTACATGTTTTCATATGGATGTGGGGCCCAATCTCCACTATCGATTTCATGGCCCGTAG
This sequence comes from Sequoia sempervirens, assembly GCA_007258455.2. Taxonomy (NCBI): domain Eukaryota; kingdom Viridiplantae; phylum Streptophyta; class Pinopsida; order Cupressales; family Cupressaceae; genus Sequoia; species Sequoia sempervirens. Next base: position 537,628,024 of record VDFB02000015.1, read on the forward strand.
TCTTGAACCGGCAGTCGAGATCAAATGTCGGGGATAATATTCACCGTTCCCCGATGGCTCGCAAGGAGAAAGTAAACGATCGTTAAAAGCCGTGAGATCAGTGAGATCTTGACACATGGATCAATCCACTCAGTTTGTGAAATGGATGGAGCTTGCTAACGGAGAAGTTGCCATCTGAGGTGGGTTAACACCATTGGCCGAGGACAAATCAATGAAGCACTGTTGGATTTCAAACCTTGTCAACCTAAATGGAGTCATTCGATTTGCCAACTTGTCGTGAGATCAATGTCCAATATTCAAAGTTGATAAAACAACACGTGATAGCCATTTCATTATGCAACCAATGGGCATTAATGATATAATCTCTACAGATGCAATCAAATTGATCTCCATGCATGTAGCGACTTAATTGTTGGCAATCATGAAGTGCAATTTGTAGATTTCCATGTACTTGGGAATTAAACGGTGACAATACGCATGACAACAAATTTCCCAGTTTGCACGTGTGTTTTTCGTTAAGTATTCATGGTTGATATCATCACATTGCTCAATAAATATAAGTAGTGAGTTGTTATTTTAACTATAGCAAGTAATTGTCAAGTCTTCAAGTTTGTGCAGAGAGCCGAAGTTTGAGTGTATACTCTCTTGCAGCAGAATGAGCAAGCCTGGTGTTCTGTCGATTCCAGTACAATGGTCTTCCCGACCAAGCTCATAGAGGTCCAATGATGAGGACCTGGAACAAAAGCAATGTGCCCATGAGGATGTCTGGGGAAGGGGTTTTGTGTCTTTTGCTACCAGATGTAGCTATCATTTGAGAGGCCAGGCTGAGAGCTTGGTGGCGGTAGAAAAAGAAGAAGAAACTGTTGGGCCTTCTAGCAGAGTTCAGCGCAAGCTCTGATATGGTCGTGGCTCCTTCAGATGACATAATTTTCCCATCAAAATCACAGAGAGTTCATCAGAGATCGAGACAGAGACAAATTTAGGCTACCGTCAATACCTTGAGACCCTGGGGCAAGCTCCATCTCTTGGAGCTGAGGTATTGTCTGTTCAGCCTCTGGCGATCAGGACTCCGAGTGGGCGTGATGGGGCCATGCAAAAGCGAGAAAAGGAAAAGGAAGGGGTGGAAGTTTCATCCCCAACCCTTGCCACAACACAAAGTGTGCATGTGTATCGTGGTGCATGTGTTGTTGGTAAAAAGGATTCTGGTTAGTGAAAGGGTGGTGGTGAATTAGATTTTTGTGTTGATAAATGATTTCGGTGGTAGTCATTTTCTCTCTCTGTGTGTGGCAGCTTTTTGGGGCGTTGAATGTTGATTGTGTTCCCTCATGGCGATATGGGCATTGGTCTGGCTATTTACATGGTGATCAAGGAAAATTTTGGCGGTACTTTGCTGCTTCCTTGTGGTGGCTGTGGTAATTTTGGCTTTCCCCATTCCAACATAATTATCATGTGGGGAATTTTGAAATGTAACTGAAATGCGATATGAAATGAAATTTTTATAATGTAACTGCATTTTGAGCTTGAAGCTTGTTGGCTCCCTTGTTCTATAAAAGAGAATTCATGGCTCATTTGTAGGGGGTTTTAACATTTTTTATTCTTCAAGTCTAATATGTAAAAGGGGTAGAAAATAGTAGAATACCAGAAAATTGGATAATAGAATTGTCTTGGGTTCTAAATTTTGCATATGAAAACCTTAAATGGTTTTGTAGAAATTATTGATATCAAAAGTAAATTCCATACATAGTTTATCTACTCTTCTTTGTAGACCATTCCACAAGTTTTGAATATAATATCAAGGATATTTGGTTCATCTTCAGATGTTTCATTTGGATGCATGTCTTCATTTCTTCTTTGGTTCAATGAATCAATTAAATGTTCAAGTGAGGTCATGAACTTGTGATGATTTACTGAGAATTTGGTAAGAAGTGATGAATTATATGGAGAGAGTTTCCATAATGCAAGTCCTTGTGGAAATAGTCCATAATTATCAGGTTTAAAGAATTTATGCATGACAGGTTGTAATATGTATGACTCCATTGCCCAATCGATGAAGACACCAATCTGTTTATCTTGGTATTGGTCTTTTGAATGATAACAATATATCGGACTGTTGATTCAAGGTTAGAATACAAATCTTTTAAAATTATCTACAATGAAACATGTATGTGAGATATTTTCCATGTTCCTGGTAGATGGATGGATATTTGCTTAAAGATTAGCCAACCTTTGAGTGAATTGTGTTGTTTACCCCTTGTAGGAATTGATTTGTGATTTGCTATGTCATCTATTGAAATAGTCAAATAAAATGCTAAAAGGAACACCCTCCTAGGTCCCACAAAGCCTGAAGAGTAGAATATTTCAGTCTTTGACTGAATCTTGTTAGTTGGCCATTCGCTTTAAGGATCTTAAACATAAGAGTTGGCTACTCTTTAGAGATTCCTTAGGTGTACTAGGAAAACACCAACAAAATGGCGGCTGTGCTGGAGATATTCTCATTCTCCAAATGTAGATACAAAATGCAAATTTAAAGGGTGAAGGGAACCTGGACATCTTGATTGGATAACAACAAATTCTAGAACCTGGCAAATATTTTGAGTGCAACAAAGATTGAAGGGTCTGAACATGAGTATGCTAGGGAAGATAGCCCATAACGTGTATTATGTATAGAGAAACTTCATCTTACTTGAAGTTCATTCCTTCGAAAGGAGGTGGTGACTTTGATTCAAAGAACCTATCAAAGTATACATCATTTGATCGGATCTGCAACTTACAAGGCAAAGGATAGTCACATGCTACAAATTACCAGGTATTTTCATAGAATTTGAAGAAATAGGAGCATATTTTTGGTAAATAAAGATAAATTTCCCATGATGGAGATGTAAATGATTCCCTAATGAGTGAATTAGCACTAGATGAGGGGATGATAGTAATATTTTAGCATGCTTTTATTTACAAGTTAAAATCCTGCATAATGATGAAAGGAGCATGTCAAATTGTTAGATCTTATGTAGCATTTGTAAGTACATATGCTAGAATCTTGGGATCATATTTTGTGAAATGAATTGGGATAATATTGTATGTTTACCTAGAGTATTCTAAATTCCTTTTTAAGAACTAAGGACGGGTTATCAATTCACATCATCTGGCACAAATATGGAAAAGGACATGCAAGGTGAACAGTCATTGTCTCACCAAAGAAATTTCAGTACTGATAGGTACAAGGCTATTAGCTTTGACAATGTTTATGGCTACCCAAATATGGTACCACCCAAGTTCAAGGACAAAATACCAAGATTCAATGGTGACAAGTCAGAGTCAACAAGTAGGCATGTGCAGGAATTTGTTGATGTGATGGGTGATTATGAGATAGATTGCGAAGATGTGGTTATGAAGCTATTCGTCTAATATCTAAAAGGAGATGCAAGAGACTGGTTCTCTTTTTTTCCTGCTTCTTTTGTACATTGTTGGAATGAACTTAAGGAAGCCTTCATGGACCAGTTTGGTGAAAGGATAAACCCAAGTGTTGCAAGAAATAATTTCATGGAGATTTCTAGGGATAAGGGGGAATTGGTCCTTGCTTTTAACCTTAGATTTTTGAAGGTCATAAGGGAAATCCTTGAGCACATGAGACAAAACGATGCAAAGTGTTTGATTGTATATTTGGGAGCATTTCATAGTAAGATGAGAGGACCTGCGATTACTAGTAGTAGTTCTAATAGTATTTAGGTTAATAAGCCAAACCAATTGGAAGTAAAGATGTTTGTCAAGAAAAGGAGCCCATAGATGTTGCATCTACATTGCTCCTACTAGTTGCAAAATATGAGCAAGCATCAACCTCACACCAACCAAGGATGGGGAGGCTGACTTGATTTTCTCTATTAGAAAGTTGTATGAAATGAAGAGACATGTGAATGAGTCACCATATGACTTGTTTTCAAGATTCTTGGATGTTCTAATGGAGATACCCAAGAGTTTTAGGCCTAGTGATTTAATGCGCATCAATTTTTTTTGTGAATCTTACATATCAGGATAAAGCCAGTGGTCTAAGAATTAGAAGCCTCGTAGCTTAGATCAAGTAGTAGATTGGATAAATACTATGGAAGAAATTAAGCATGCTCATATGCCCCTAGCTGTTTCCTAGAACGTGGGAAATAATTGCCACAGTGAGGAGGATCAGAGACTAAGATTGACACATCAAAGAGAAGCATCCGAGTCTGAGCAACTAACTGTTGAATGTTGTTATTTTACAAGCAACATAGAAGCAAGTTCCTGTAGTAGTGATGAGGATGAAGAGACAGAGTGTGAGAACAAGGAGGTAATACCTAATTATCTTCCTTGGGATGTCATAAACTATGACAAAACACAAGAAGTACAAGGTGAAACCTCACAAATTGATTCCCCTAGCATTCATCATACTCCAATCAGTGAGGGGAATCCACTTGGTTTTAATGAGATGGCACAAATGAGGAATCAAAGTGATGAGATCGAGTTTGAATAGTCTTCTATTGAATATGATTCTTCTTATGAAGTGGAGATGGAATCCCTTGCTTTGAGTAGGGGATATGTTAACAACCTTGAGGGTGTGTGTTTCCTAGGTAGTGAATAGTACTCTTCATGTGAAGAATTCTCAGAATGTGGATCAATTATTGTGAGTGCAAATGATGAGGAGGATGTTGAGAATGTTTCTCTATGTTCTTCAAGTGATTACATTGAATTTGAATGCATTGATGATCAGAATTGTTGGAATCCTGATACTGATGAAGATGAGATACATCTAATTACCATGAAGGTATGGAAAAATCCTTTATTTGATGAACCTGCATTAGACAATGAGGTTATAAATGATAACCCTTATTGGTATAGAAGCAATCCTCTTTTTGAAGATACCCCTGATGAGTATTTAACAAGTGCTACTAGTGGATGTGTCATGGATGGAACAAACAAAATTCAAGGTGATATAAGTGTTGGCAACTTTTCCTTTGAAAATGTCACCCCTAACTTGATGATCTCCCAGTTAAATGGAGGAAATGAAGACACAAATACTGGTGAATTAGCTTCCCAACACGTGATTGAGCAGATTGTACTTGATAAGTATCAAGAGAATGCCTTAGACTTGCTGGAGTCTAAATGTGACAGTAGCTCACATGATAAAGAAGTTCATGGTTATGATGTCAGCTTTGAATGCAGTAGGGATGTCAAAAGGGATGTAGATGATTATGTTGATTTTCCTATGGTGACTAGCTATGTAATTGAAAAGATAATTGAAATGTTAGCTATTCATGTTCCACATGATGATATTTTCCTTAACATAAAAGGAAGTCCACTTTTAGGAGACCAAGAGGTAAATCTGAATAACAGCATGAATGCTCATACAACATTATTTTATGCTGAGGAGAAGGAATTACTTGATGATTCTGTAAAATATGTCAGTATTGCAGGATTATTTCATCCATGGAAGGAGTAGTTCAAAGGAATAGGTAACCAAGGGAATGATATAAGTCAGTATGAAGTTGAAATGGATTTTTTTGCAAATGCTCCTTATCTCATGGACCTTATCATGGAACTTCTTTCATCTCATGAGGACAACACTTGTGATAAACAGATTAAGAATATGTCTGATCATGTTTTCTTTTTCTCTGATTTTATAGAAGATTGGCTAGATATAAGCCAAAATGTTTATGAGGCTTTTAAGTTTAATGAGCAAGTGGAATGTGATTCTACACTTCATGACAATGTGGAGTATGAGGGTTTCATCTTCCCACTCCAGCTTGATGAACCTCTGGTTGGGAAGGATAAATGTGGCAATGTTATATCAAATGTCATAGGCTATGTTGATTATGCTGGTGCTAGTAGCTTGGAATTGCATAATGTTCATATGGATCTAGTACTAGTAAAATAGGCCAAAGTGTTCAACAAAGGAAAGAATTGTCCCTGAATTTTGGGGGTCGAGGGCCTTCGATTTACTGAAGTAAATTGTAATGTATTTTTGTAAATAGTGTACATAGGTTGGTCTGGTGTTTCCTTTTTGTTGTGTTTGATTGCCTTGTCCAGGCAGGCTCTTAGGTTTTGGTCTTCTACCTTGGTCTGCTTCAACCTGAGATTTGGATTCTCGCTATACCCACTGGGGGTATACGTCCCTAGGCACGAGCCACTGATGGAGCTTCTAAAAAATTTCCAATTTTTAAGCAACCCATGGACTCTGTTGGCACTCAAAACCCCTGTCCCTAATGTGAGTAGGGGTTTTCCTTTGAAAGCATTCAAATCTTCTAATATTGCATTGACCTACCCTGCCAGTTTATGGTTCTTTAAGTTATCACCTGAGCCATCATTTTCATTTGCCAACCGACCCCTTTGGTTAAGAGCGTCGGTCACCCAGTCAGCCCATCAACCTTAGCTACTTCCTAAAGTTGAGTTTTAATTTTTCCCCAATGATCTTAGCTTAAGTCATCAGCCTGTGAGGGTGATGTCACTGTCGGCCTAACAAAGGCCCTTTATTAAATTCTAACCTTGCCATGTGTGTAGGTTTTGAGATTCAAGGTTGTGGGAAGAGATCTTGACCGTATCCCACCAGCTCATGGATGATAAATGTCGGTCGGTTATGCAATGCGAGAACAATGAAATGAAGACGTGTGTCTTCATACAGATGTGGGGCCTAGTCTCAACTATCGAGTTCATGGCCCGTGGTCTTGAACTGATGATCGAGATAAAATGTCAGGGATCATCTCCACCGTTCCCCGCTAGCTCGTGAGGAGAAAGTGAATAATCATTAAAAGTCGTGAGATCAATGAGATCTCGACACATGGATCAATCCACTCATTTTGTGAAATAGATGGAGCTTGTTGATGGAGAAGTTTCCATCTGAGGTGGGTTAACACCATTGGCCAAGGACAGATCAGCGAAGCACCGCTAGATTTCAAACCTTGTCAACCTAAATGGAGCCGTTTGATTTTCCAACTCGTCGTGAGATTAACGACCAATATTTAAAGTTGATAAAATGACACGTGATAGCCATTTCATTCTGCAACCAATGGGCATTAATGATATACTCTCTGCGGATGCAATCAAATTGATCATCGTGCATGTGGAGACTTAATTGTTGGCAATCATGAAGTGCAATCTACAAATTTCCATGCACTTGGGAATTAAACGGTGATAGTATGCATGCCAACGAATTGCCCAATTTGTGCATGTGTTTTTCAATAAGCATTAATGGTTGATAACATCACATTGCTCAATAAATAGAAGTAGCAAGTTGTTATTTTCACTATAGCAAGTAATTTTCAAGTCTTCAAGTTTGTGTAGAGAGCCGAAGTTTGAGTGTATACTTTCTTGCAACAGAATGAGCAAGCCTGGTGTTCTGTCGGTTCCAGTATAAAGGTCTTCTCGACAAAGCTCATATAGGTCCCATGATGAGGACCTGGAACAAAAGAAATGTGCCCATGAGGATGTCCAGGGAAGGGGTTTTGTGTATGTTGTTACCATATGCAATTATAGTTTGAGAGGCCAGGCTGAGAGCTCGGTGGCGACAACACAAGAAGAAGAGACTGCTGGGCCTTTTAGCAGAGTTTAGTGCAAGCTCCAATATGGTCGTGGCTCCTTTGAATGAAAAAATTAACCCATCAACATCATAGAGAGTTCATTAGAGACTGAGACTGAGACAGACTCAGGCTACCGTCAATACCTCAAGACCTTGGGGTGAGCTCCATCTCATGGAGCTGAGGTATTATCTGTTCAGCCTCTGGTGGTCAGGACTTCGAGCGGGTGTGATGGGGTTGTGCTAAAGCGAGAAAAGGGTGAGGAAGGGGTGGAAGTTTCATCCCCAACCCTTTCCACAACACGAAGTGGGCGTGTGTATCATGGTGCATGTGTTGCTGGTAAAAGGGCTTCTGGTTAGTGAAAGGGTGGTGGTGAATTAGATTTTTGTGTTGATAAATGATTTTGGTGGTGTTTGTTTTCTCTCTGCATGTGTGGCAACTTTTTGGGGCGTTGAATGCTTATTGTGTGCCCTCATGGTGGTATGGGTGTTGCTCTAGCTACTTACATGGTAGTCGAGGAAAATTTTGGCGGTACTTTGCTTCTTCCTCATGGCAGCTGTGGTAATTTTGGCTTTCCCCATTCCAACAAAATTATCGTGTGGGAAATTTTGAAATGCAGCTAAAATGCGATATGAAATGAAATTTTTGTAATGTAACTGCATTTCGAGCCTAAAGCTTGTTGGATCCCTTGTTCTATAAAAGGGAATTTAGGGCTCATTTGCAAGGGGTTCTAACATTTTTGAGTCTTCAAGTCTGATATGTAAAAGGGGTAGAAAATAGTAGAATACCGAAAAATTGGATAGTAGAATTGTCTTGGGTTCTAAATTTTGCATATGAAAATATTAAATGGTTTTGTAGAAATTATTGATATCGAAAGTAAATTCGATACATAGTTTATCTACTCTTCTCTATAGACCATTCCACAAGTTTTGAATAGAATATCAAGTATATTTGGTTCATCTTCAGATGTTTCATTTGAATGCATGTCTTCATTTCTTCTTTGGTTCAATGAATCAATTAAATGTTCAAGTGAGGTCATGAACTTGTGATGATTTATTGAGAATTTGGTAAGAAGTGATGAATTATATGCAAAGAGTTTCCATAATGCAAGTTCTTGTGGAAATAGTCCATAATTATCAGGTTTAAAGAATTTCTACATGGCAAGTTGTAATATGTATGACTCCATTGCCCAATCAATGAAGACACTAGTCTATTTATCTTGGTATTGGTCTTTTGAATGATAATAATATATCGGACTATTGATTCGGGGTTAGAATACAAATCTTTTAAAATTATCTACAATGAAGCATGCATGTGAGATATTTTCCATGTTCCTAGTAGATGGATGGATATTTGCTTAAAGATTAGCCAACCTTTGAGTGAATTGTGTTGTTTACCCCTTATAGGAATCGATCTATGATTTGCTATGTCATCTATTGAAATAGTCAAATAAAATGCTAAAAGGAACACCCTCCTAGGTCCCACAGAGCCTGAAGAGTAGAAGATTTCAATCTTTGACTGAATGCTGTTAGTTAGCCATTTGGTTTAAGGGTCTTAAACATAAGAGTTGGCTACTCTTTAGAGATTCTTTAGGTGTACTGGGAAAACACCAACACATTCCAAATATATTGTCATTTCCCTAAATTTAAGATAGAAATCCAAGGACCTATGGGTTATGGACCCACAACATAACTTAGGTTAGAATTAGATAAAACTAGATGTGTATTTTGTGAAGAATGAGTATGTTATCACTATCCTCAAAATTCACCTTCCATCTTTACAAAATACACCTAGACACAAAACTTAAAGTTTCAGTTTTAAAATCTCTTTTAAGATTATAACTATCTAGATCTTAACATAGATGAAAAAGCAACCCATATATTTCTTTGAATATGTATCTCAACACAACCTAGATCTTATACCAAATTGTGACCTGACTAATTCCCAATAATTTCTATGCAAAAAATTAATATAATATTTAATTCCCATATTCAATAGTTTTGAAATTAAATTGAACAGCTTGTAATGTCCCTAATAGGAATATTATTGGTTTTATTCTAAATTATCAATTTCTAAATAAATAGAGGATTTAGAGAGTACCTTGGCTTGATTTAATCTCGTTGGGACTATTTTCCCTGTCCTCTTTTCTTATTTCATTCCATTTAAATAAAGCTATAGGTTTTCTTATGACTATGACTACTATGAAATAATTTTAATATACATGATTTTAATACCATTTTTGTGAATTACAAAATGCACACAAGAGAGAGAATGTGGAGGAGATGTAGTAACATCTATTCTCTCAACTACTGAAATTACTATATTAAGTGTATCTAAGGGTAAATTTCCTAAGGTTAGATTAGATTAATTGTAAAATCCATGATAAGCATAAACCCAAAGAAGTTATGAAGCATAAAGAAAGCTTAAAACAAAATGAAACGATTATACTAGCCGATTCACAAAGCTTCCATGGTTCACCTCCATAACACCTCCTAGCTTGCAGCATATGATTGATGCCCTCAAATTGAGTGTGTGCGCATTTCAACTATGACATTGTCCTATGCAAGTTTTGAAGGATTTAAAATAAATTTCTATGCCTATACCTATGACAAAATAATTCTAAAATGCCAAATAACTCTACGCATAAATGTGTCAGAATAACCAAATCTATGTGTGTGTAATCCAAAAATGTGAGCAAAATAGCATTTTATAGAAAATGCCATTTTGAATGGACAGACGAGATCGATTTTTGACAGAGACCTAAAACCAGAGGACTAGATTAAATCTGATAATCCCTAATCAGGGTTAGGGAAAAATCCTTAAATGAGTGGTCGAGATGTCATCTAAGAAGATCGAATCAACAGTGGAGAATAAATGAGATAATTAATTAGAAAATAAAGATTTTTGAAAATCAAGAAGATAAAGACTGCCTTATTTGTGAGATTCAAAAAATCAAGAAGATAAGAACTGAAGATCAGATTTGGAAAATCAAGAATTTGCCCGATTACTTGATTTTTGGAGGAATATTACCATTTTGAATTAAATTAATTCAAAATATGGATTTTGTGAAATAATAAATAATCAATTTTCAGATTATTTACTAAAATGAACCTAAGAATGTGAAATCATTTTAAATAATTAACTTATTTAAAATGAGAGAAATGTTAATTTTGACAATTAAATAATTAAAGATAATTATTTAATTTAGCAGATATGATTAATAATTAAATAAATTAATCAATTCATTTAATTATGACAATTAGTGACATTAAATAATAAAGGAAATTCATTTATTTAATAATCAGGAAGAATAAATGAATAAAGATAATTAAATAAATTAAGAAATTTATTTAATTAGGGGAAGACTTAGACAATTAATGACGTATTTAATAAATAAATAAAATTAATATATTTAATAATCATGAAGAATAAAAGGACATGAATTAATTAAATAATTATGAATTATTTAATCAATAGTCGAATATGGACCAAGGACATAATTAAGATGTCATAATTATGCTAGGACGAAAGTGGTAAAAATAGAGCTTGCAGACCTAAGTCATTTTTAAGTGTCTACATTTTGCCCCTCTTTGTCATAATGTAGCATGTCGCATTGTGACAAAGAAAATAAGTCAAAGCCATGCCCTAGTGAAGGTATAGAGTATCAATGCCCCCTCGGGAAATTTTCAAATTTTGGGCCGGCGGCAAAAAAAATTGGGAAGGGTCCTGATAAGTCAATTTGATGAGTAGAAAGACAGTGGTGCAGACAGCTTCAAATTCTGACACATTTAAGGAAGCCAACGGGGTGGTCAAAGTTGCTCAACGGAGCCTCCAGTAATAACCTAGTTGATAAATGCCATTTTGACTTTTATAAATAGGTTGACAAAGGGGTAAAAGTTAATTCATTTTCACTATTCGCATTGTAATTTCGAGAGCTCAGAGCGAAAAGGATGGCATCGAGGATGGTGATTCCAGTGACAGAGCATCATGGCGAGATTGTGTGGACCTTCAAGCGGCCAGAGGGCTTAGAGCCAGTGGTATGTACCCCTAACCCCCTTTGTAATTTTCCCATTTTACGTGTCAAAGTTAGGGTTTTAGGGCGAACAACGAATGCGCTGCGACGCATATGCGTGCGCGTAAGCCGCATTTGACTTTGCGTACAATGCATTTGATGCGTCGTGAGGCAAGTGAAAGGTATTTTAGGGGAGGCCAAGGGTTTGCAATGCATTTGACAAAAAATGCGACGCATTCACCTTTTTTAGCCGCATTTGAAAGTTAGAATGCTGCATTTGTCACTTTGAGACGAAATCGCTTGTTTGAGTGATGCATTTGAATGGAGTGACGCATGTGTCATATATCGTGACACAAGTGCTCTAATGCGACACAATTGAGTGACAGAACGATGCAATCAGCATATTGCAACACATTTGAAGTACAACATGACGCAAGTGTAGACAACATGACACATTTGACTTTGACTTTTACTTGGGCTGATTTTGATGCTTTTCAAATTTAAAATGATTTTTGATGATACTGACAACTTTCTAGAAGGTATTGACGTGTTTTTTGGCTTCGTGTAGAGACAGCTTGCATTGATATACACGTGAGAGAGCAGACCATCGACTTTCTGGTTTGCTGATCAGCTGACTCCGCCAGAGCGACGACAATTGATGTCACTAGGTTTGTTTTATGCTGCGTATATGCCCATTATTCTGGCAAATAGGGGACTATTGACTGTGTTATGTGAGCGTTGGCATTCAGAGACATGTTCCTTTCACCTGCTGACGGGTAAGGTGACCATTACACTTGAGGATGTTTACCGCATTCTACGCGTGCTGATCTGAGGAGATCAGATCGTTTATGACCCTCGCCATGGCCATCAAACCTTCACAACGTACTATCGGGATGAGGGAGCAAGACTCGACATCCAGGGTTACGAGATCCACTGAGAGTTTATGGCAGAGCATTATGCTCATTTCGATGCATTCTTGTCGACACTGACTGGCGAGATATTGATTCCTGACCGTCACGGACATGGGTTCCCTATTGGCTGGGGAGACGTCTTAGTTGGGATGAGGCAGGACAGGACCGTGTATGCCTGGGGCCCTTATTTCTTGGGCACACTCTACCACCAGCTGCACGAGGTTGTCTATAGGAGGGCAGAGAGTATATCATGTGGCACCACACTAATGATGATTTGGGCTTGGGAGCACATAGCGATATTTTGTCTGCCTATTCAGAGACCGCAACTGGCCGAGGGGATGCCCTATGCGTATTACTATGCTGGCACTCTTTAGCAGACACGGATGGGGGAGACAAGTTGGTGGCGGCATCGGGTTGATACTATGGTGTCCTTCATCTAGAGGCCGTACAGAGACTACCAACACTGGGATGATGAGGTCGACCATCTCAGCCTTTGCAGGAAGTATCGTTACCTGATTGGGAGGACAGTGTAGAGACAGCTGATTATAGAGATGTATCTGCCACAGTGTGTCCTCAGACAGTTTGAAGAGCAACAGAGGGTACTTGCAGGCACAGTCGAGTATGCTCGATCTTCCAGAGAGTCATCTTGGGGGCCAACGATTCTCGTAGCCTTTGTTGAGTAGCAGATTGATGGGTTAGGAGCCCAACAGTGGGGATGGAGAGGTGGGATTGCAGATCCCAGGACCACAACAGATTATGACCTATGGTGGCAAGCACATAGACTAGTGCCACTGACAGATCCAAATGGGCCAGCACCTATGGATAGGAGGTCAGTTATACCTCATGTGCCAAGAGTTAGGCGAGGGGGTAGAGATGGTGATAGAGGCAGAGGCCGAGGGATGGATGGAGGCAGGGATGGAGGCAGGGGAGGGATGGAGGCCGAGGTGGAGGGCAAGATGGAGGCAGGGACAAAGGTCGGGGTGGAGAGTGAGATGGAGGTAGGGACGTCGGGGTGGAGATGATGGAGACGATGGGGATGATGGAGGAGATGGACGGAGATGGAGGAGGGATGGCCAGAGATAGGGTAGGAGAGTGTGACCACATGTGGTCAGAGTGGCACTAGATGCTATCCCAGAGGTGGTCGAGGAGGAGGAGAGATAGGAGGAGCAGCTGAGGCAAGAGGAGGAGGAGAGACAAGAGGAGCATGTGGCTGAGGAGGAGGCCAGACAGGAGGAGGATGTGGCCGAGGAGGATGTGGATGTAGATGTGGATGTGCCTCGGGATGAGGGAGTCGGTGGAGAGGATGTTGCAGAGGATGATGATGATGATGATGATGATGCCATGGACGAGGCCAAGAGACTCCTGAGACTTAGGATGGTGGAGGGAGATGAGGCGATACCATCCAACTCGGCACTGCCCCATGATTCAGAGGAGACTGGATGAGAGTGCGGCAAAGGTCAGGGAACTACAAGCAGAGTTAGAGGTGGCTCGAGTAGAGCGGGATCAGGCAGTGATCCGCCAGTAGGAGTCAGTACAGTGGTGTGTGGAGTTCGCAACACTATGTTCAGGGCCCTCAGGGGATATAACTTGTGAGCTAGCCAGGGTGAGCACTTGGTATGGGAAGTACAGGACTCTATATGAGCAGGTAGTGCCTCCCGAGCGATGAGATCCTACACTGTCATGCTCATAGATGAGGACAGGCAGCGGTCACAGGTCAAGGAGTGGGAGCGGTAGCAAGAGCCATACTAGTGTAGGAGGATCCACCTTCCCAGGGCACACATCAGGGCACAGGTCCCACCACTCACACAGACATTCCTCGAGTCATCATTTGAGCCATAGTCATGGGTCCACCAATTCAAGGCAGAGATCGGTACAGAGGCAGCCACTAGTGGCAGAACCTTCAGCCTCACAGAGTCAAGCCACAGTGTCATCACAGGTGTCTATTACTGTGGAGATGATGCCATCAGTGTCAATTCCATTGGTTGCACAGACAAAGGCAACTACAGGTCCACCCATTATCTCAGCGCCAGTCACAGATCCTCAGCCACCACATTTGTCGCCACGAGGGGATGATGAGAGCCTTTCCTAGGGGCATGTTTGCTGCATATTTGTTTCTATGTTATGACACATTATGTATAGACCACTGAGCCTACAAGCTCTATTTTTGGGATATCTCTTGACTCTTATCCTGTGACATTGTATATTTTGAGATGATGTTATATGATGATGCAGTTTTTGATGCGGCCTACATGTGTGTTATGCGATGTTATGCGATTTATGCATTATGATATATGTGATGTGATGCTTTATGTATGTTGTTGATTTATGATGTATGATGGTACTATTTATATGTCCTTCATGTATGTGCTATGATGCTTACTTATGATATGATTCCATGATGATGCAATGCTTATTTATATGTTATGTTGATTTTGTGATTCTGGTGATAATGATATGCATAATGTACTTATTTGAATGGATGCCATGTTTATGATAATGTTAATGCAATATGCAATGAAATGTTATATGATTTAACGCTATGGATGATGTATGTATGGACCTAATGCAATGTTTATATGATCATGTATGCACTTATGTTTTTGTATGTCATAGGATATCATCATGAGATGGACGAGAGAACATGACCAAATTGATGAGAGAAGATGCATGTTAGTTCCTAGACCAAATCCTTCAAAACTTTACCATAGGACTTTAATATTTATTGCTCTTAATCATCATTGGGCAGACTATTGTAATGGCCAACAAACACCATGATATGACATAGATCAAGGTGTACAAGGTCGTACCATTACATAAGACAAGAAATCATAAACAAGGATGATCATGACTCATACTAAGAGCATGATTGCCCCAGTCTTTTTGTCATAACCAACCACAAGCAGAAAAAACCATAAGGACAAATCATGAAACGTCGTTGCTTCTCTAAATCCTGTTTCCAGGACATCCTTGAGAAACTAGCAACATGATTGTCAAAATACAAAATAGAGCCCTTATCATGATACGTTGCTGTTTTTCTAAATCCCGAAATCAGGACCTCGCTGAGAAACTAGTAGTCATGCGTGTCAAAAGTCAAGACAAATGTCATGATACGTCATTGCTTCTCTAAATCCTGTTGTTGGGATCTTGCTGAAAAACTAGTAACATGATAAAAAGCCAAAAGACAAGTGCCAAGTGTTTTCCAAGTGTGTCTGGATACCCAAGATGTTAGGTTTGATGATGTTAAGATGTCAGGGTATGTTTTGACGATGCCAAGATGACGAATTTTGAAGGTTGCCAAATTTAGGAATGACACATCCTGAATGATGTTGATGTTGAGAGGATTGATCCCTAAATGTCAAAAGGGATACCTCGAAATGCCAGGTGATAGTGACGATGACGATGCCTAGGAAGGACACATCCTAAAACATAAATGACAGAGTTTGTTCTTCAGAAGGACACATCTAAAGAATACTGATGTCAAGGGGAGTGATCCTTAGATGTCAAGAGGATCCCTTAAAATGTCAAATGACAGTGGTGATTCCTAGGAAGGACACATCCTAAGGCATGAATGATCAAGGTTATCTTTCAGAATGACACATCTGAAAGCGAACCAAGAGTTGACAGTTTGACAAGTTATGATCATTTGACTTGTTTTGACTAAGTTTGACATGTGTTGACCATATGTCAATTTTTTTGATATGCTGATGTGATTGTCATGTTTGAATAAATGATTGCCATACCTTGTTTTAGGAGTTTTCCCGTTTGGAAAATGATTTGTCCTGACTTGAATATTTTTGATGTGTGTGCTAGTGTAATTCCATGAACCCTAATGGACTAACCTAGTACAACCTCAGGGGCTCATCAACAGATGGCCTTGCCTACGTCATACACTCAGAGACCTCGTAGTTCGACATGACCAATGACTTTGTCTTGATGACCAAAGATTGCACCATGATTTTATTTTGACAAACCTAAAAGGATTGACCTAATGTCTCGGGGACTCGAAAAAGAGTCTTGCCTACGTAGCAAATGTGCAGAGACAACGTAGTTTGAACGAATGACGAAGACTGATAGATTGACCTGACAGACTTAACAAGGGATGACTCTGTGTTTGCGTTCTTCGAGTAGTTTGACGTTTTGTTGTGGTTTTCGTCAGGACGTTTTTTAATTTTTAGGTCTTTCTTTAGGACATTTTGCAATGTTTTTGGTCTCTTTTCAGGGCTTTTCTGATGTTTTTGTCTTTTTTCAGGACCTTTTCTGATGTTTTTGTCTTTTTCAAGACTTTTTACGATGTTTTTGTCTTTTTTAGGACTTTTTACAATGTTTTTGTCTTTTTTAGGGCTTTTTACGATGTTTTTGTCTTTTTTCAGGACTTTTTGCTATGTTTTTGTCTTTTTTCAAGAATTTTTGGCAATTGTCGCAACCATGTGTGACATCCACTACAATTACATGATAAAAAAATTTCCCCCAGTTAGGTCCAATACTTAGCCAATTTTAAAGGACATGAAGAAGGGATATGTATGCGGTGCCAGATGGACAGTAAAGAGGACTTGATGTCAACCATTTATCAACCATGAGAGGAAGGGTATGGTGTCATGGCAGATGTTGTGGTGGTGACAGAAAATGTATTTCATCCTAGGCCAAGGCAGACAAAGTAACAGAAGATGGCAGAGCAATGATTGATTACACATGGTGCCTGTTTGCCAAGTTTTCCCCATGGTACCTATCCAAAGCGCCTGTTTTCTAGGTTTTCACTGTTGGATGAATCATTTTTCTTTTTTTTTTTGGTGCCGCCAAGATGCCTGTTTTCTAGGTTTTCATCAGGGCAACAATTTTTTTTACCATTTATCTTTTTTTTTTGCATTTTATGGTGTTCAGCTCGATCTCCTGATGCTATGCATATAAATTTCAAAGATGTAAACTATTGATAAGCTCTGTCAGTTGTTCACCATCTAGAGTAGCTAGTTGATATGCTCCAGAACCAAAAGAAGATACGATGACGTAAGGACCCAACCAGTTTGGTTCAAACTTTCCTAGATTTTCTCTGTCAACCTGGTTCTTAGAGTTCTGCATGAGGACTAAGTCACCAATGTCAAACTTCCTGACCTTAACCTTCTTGTTGTAACTGTGATAGAGATGGTTCTAATACACTTGTAGATGGTTTAGGGAATTTTCTCTTCTTTCCTCTAGCATCTCCAGCTCATGCAGGAACGACTGTCTATACTCCTCATCATCGGTTAAACCCTTCAGGGAGACTCATAGAGAAGGAATCTCAACCTCAATGGGAAAGATGGCCTCAGCTCCAAAGACCAAGGCAAAAGGGGTGGCTCCTGTAGGCATACGAATGCTAGTGCAGTAAGCCCACAGAGTAGGGTTGAGTTGTATATGCCAGTCATGGCTAGCATCATTGACAGTCTTTTTGAGAATTTTAACAATGTTTTTATTTGACGCCTCAGCTTGACTGTTTCCTTGTGGGTAATATGGAGATGAAAAATGGTGTTGGATGTGAAATCGCTCACATAACTCACCAACATCTTGGTTTTTGAATGGACGTCCGTTGTCAGTGATGATGGATTGCGGAAGGCCATACCAGCAAATGATGTAGTTAAGAATGAACTTGGATATTTGTTTGTCGGTTATGTATGTTAGCGGGATGGCTTCTATCCACTTTGTAAAATACTCCGTGGTGGTGATGATGAATTTGTGGCCATTGGACAAGGTAGGATGAATCTTGCCCACAAGGTCAAGTCCCCATTGAGCGAAGGGCCAAGGAGAGGTGATTAGCCAAAGTTCCTATGTTGGAGCGTAGATCAAATCACTATGAATCTGGCATTGGCGACAAGTCCTGACATATTCTATTGCATCCTTTTCAATGGTCGGCCAATGGTTGTACATGCTTCATTGGTGTCGAAACATCTAAGGAGGGTGTCGTCAAAACTATGGCGATAAAGGGTGTCACTGACGATGGCATATCTTGCAGCTTTTCAGATAAAGGACTTCCTCTGGTTATTAGAAAGGTTAGGTGGAATGGTTTGAGATGTAAGGTAGTCATAAATATCTTGGTACTAGGGAGAGTTGAGACCAACAAGTTCACAGACCATCTCTGACTCCAGAATGTCATAGGTAGGAACCAACAATTGTTCTATTAGGAATTCCAATTGAGGCATATTGCTTGGAATGTCGAGGAGAGATCCTATTGTAGCCATGGCATCTATTGCTTTATTCTGTGCTCTCGAAACTTGTTCAAAAGTTACCATATGAAAGTACGTTTGGAAACTATCAACCATTCATTTGTAGGGCATCAGTTTCTCATCTTTTGTGTCATAGTCATCATTAACTTGGTTAATGACTAACTGAGAATCCCCATAGACGTGTAATGCTTTGATTTTCCATTTTATTGCCATTCTAAGTCCCGTAACCAGTGCCTCATATTCTGCCACATTATTGGTGCATGGGAAAGCTATGCAGAAAGACTTAGGAATGGAGTCTCCTTGAGGGGTGATGAACAAGATTCCTGCCCCTGAGCCATGATTTGTGTGTGATCCGTCAAAGTAGAGTCGCTAAGGTGACTTAGGTTCCGTATGGAATATCGACTCATCTGGAAAATCTGCCACTAAAGGGTGATCACTTTGTAAAGCTGCGTCCACCAGCTGGTCTGCTATCACTTGTCCTTTTATTGCCTTTCTTTCTACATATTGAATGCCATATTCACTCAGAATCATGACCCATTTTGCTAGATGTCATGTTAATGCTGCCCGACTTAATAGATATTTGAGGGGGTCAATCTTTGCTACTAGTTGTGTTTGATGGCTTAACATATAATGTCTTAGCTTTTGTGCTACAAAGACCATGGTTAGACAATCCCATTCAATTGATGTGTAGTTCAATTCATACCTGACCAATGTCTGACTAATGTAATATATAACTCTTTCTTTTTCTTCTTGGTCGTTTTGCGCTAGTAATGCCCCTAGTGTTGAATGAGTGGCCGAGATGTATAGGATCAATAGTTTTTTGTGAATGGGCGGCATGAGGACTGACAGTGACAGTAAGTAGTCTTTTATGTGTTGAAAGGCTTCTTGGCATTTATTTGTCCACACAAAGGGGATACCTTTGCGCAAAAGATATTGGAATGGTTGGTATTTATCGGCCAATTGGGCTATGAAGCGCCGAATAGATTGTACCCTACCTTGTAGGGTTCTGAGCTCATTGATTCCTCTGGGTGGAGGCATGTCTATGATGGCCTTTACTTTTGCTGGATCAACCTCAATGACTCTTTGAGAAACTATGCATCCCATGAGTTTACCCGATGTTACACCAAAGACACATTTCTTAGGATGTAGCCGGACTTTGTATTCTTCTAGTCTTTTGAAAATTGTGTCTAACACCTTCAAATGATCCTTTCTTGTTTTTGATTTAGCCAAAAGGTCATCTATGTAATCTTCCATTATTTTATGCATCATGTCATGAAAGATTGTGGTCATAGCCCTTTGATATGTGGCACCTGCATTTTTAAAACCAAATGGCATGACATTCCAATAGTATGTACCCCAAGGGAAAGTGAATGCTATTTTATGCTGGTCTTCGAGGGCAATACAAATCTAATTATAGCTGGAGAAACCATCCATGAGGGACAACATCTCATATCCTACTGTGAGGTCAACTATGATATCAATATTCAGTAGAGGAAAGTCATCTTTTGGGCATGCCTTAGTTAGGTCTCTGAAATCTGTACATACATGGATCATCCCATTTGGCTTTGTTACTAGCACCAGGTTGGATATCCATTCAGCATAATCAATAGACCGTATGAATCCAGCGTCTAAAAGTTTCTTCAACTCGACCTTGACCAATATAGCGACCTGAGGATGCATTTTTTGTAGCTTCTGCTTAACTGGTTTGGCATTAGGCAATAGTGGTAGATGGTGCAAAACCAATTCTAGGTCTAATCCCTACATGTCAGCATAGGACCATGCGAAGTTGACTTTATGTTCCACAAAGGATTTGTGAAATTTCAGTCTCTCTTCTTTAGTCAAGGATGCAACAAAGAGGACCATTTTGGGATCTTCAGCTGTTGATATGTCTTCGATGGTGTCTTCTATAAGCATAGTTGATTTCTCTTGAGCTACGGGAAGAAAGTCCAGTCCTCCATCTTTGGGCACCTCAGAGAGGTTTTCACCTGCAGATACGTCCTTTGTTTTTACTTTTTTGTCGTTAGAAGGTGCCTTTCAGTTTTCACCTAAAGACGTTTAATTTTTTATTTTATTTTTATTTTTAATTTTACGACTGGAGGACGGAGCAGTCTCACTGAAGTAGGCCGCACAATCTAGATCAGTGGTGAATCCTACCTTGTGATCACCACTTGGTATGCCCTCATGTAATCCAATAAACTTTGCAATTGCCTCATCATTCTGAAAGGTGTCTAGGACAAGCGGCCCATGTTGGTCCCAATTGACTAGTTGAGGATAGACTAGGGAAATGCCATTGTCAGTGTTGGTGAATTGAGGGGAGGATGCATAAAGCATGTAGATAGATTCAGTGATATTGTAGATGAAATTATCATCATCCAACTCCACATTAGACTCTATCCAATATTTCCCTTCACTAGTCTCATATTCCTTGTCAAAATTAGGGGTGAAGAACTTAGAGTCATGGTTGTCAGTGTTGTCTATTACCTCAGATGGATTGGGCTAAAGGGATTCAGATGGTGGGGTTTGTATTTCATGGGGAAGGGAAATGGAACTATGACTATTTGGTGCCTGATCAATTTTAAAAATTTGCCAAAAATTTTGTTCCGAGGTGAGCTTGCCCGTTTCGACAAACAAATCATCGAGGCAACAGTCACTTAAGGATCTTTGAGAGCCAAATTCCCACTCTTGGGAGTTAGTTTCAGTAAAGGTTTCCTTAGTGGTCTCGACACTTTCTGAAGCATGTACGTGCTCACTCGAAAGTTCAATGGTACATTGGTCGTCATTGTCGGGAAATCCATACCCAAATCCAAGATATTTTGGTATTTTGAAAGATTCTATGGACTCTCTTCATCCAGTTTTATTTCTGCCTAGGCCACTAGTGCCATCGTAGCCCTTAGCCTTCATTTTGTCATATCCCTTGCCATATTTCTTAACTGGTAATGGTGGTAGGTCTGCCATTTCCTTATAGAGCCATCCTGTAATATCGGCAAGGTCTTCGTTACTCATGTCAACCCATTTGATGAAAACTATTTTTGGTGGAACTTTGAAAATTTCTTTGGGTTCCATTCTAAAACATGGCCGACCATAGACCTGCAGAGACTTGGGTATTGTTGTGATGCTATATGTTGTATGTAGTTTGAATTCTCCATAGCTGAGGTCCTGGATCTTGACAGTGGTCTCAGCCTTAGGGTTTATGGAAGATGGTGGTGTGGTGGAAGACGTGGACGAAGTGGACGTTGAAGATGATGTGAGTGTGGATGGGTCAACGTATTTAGAAGAAGAGGAGCCTAGTGCTTCTCGGTTAATAGGCACTCAGTTTGCAGAAATACCCCTTAGGTTGGTACAATATTGAAAAGGGTTGGGGTCTCCATATATAGTGATTTATGTGCCATCAAATGGAAATTTTAAGCATTGGTGATATGTGGATGGAACGAATTTTAAGGCACGAATCCATGGGTGGCCGAGCAAGATGTTGTAAGGTAATTCTAGATCCAGGACCTGGAAGGTTGTATCCACAATGACTGGTCCCACTCTGATAGGAAGAGAAATAATGCCTCGTGAAGAGCGTTCTTCGTCATCATATGATTTTATCACTATACTCTTTGTAGGGTCCACGCATGCATCAGAAAATCCTAGAGCCTTAATCAGTTTCAAGGAGCATATGTTCAATCCTGCTCTGCCATCTACTAAAACTCTTCTGACCTTGTGCTTATGGATGAAAGTTTCAATGTGTAATGCATCGTTATGGTTAGTCTTGGGTGAAGAGTAGTCTTGATAAAAAAAGGTGACATGGTGAAGCATAGTGAGGTAACCCACCATGGTCTCAAACTGATTGACATCAATATCCTTAGGGAATGACGACTCTTGCAGGGTTTTATCCAATATAGCCTTATGCGTGGGAGAGATGCGAAGTAGCTCGAGTATAAAAATTTGTGCGGGAGTTTTACCAAGTTGGTCGATAAGGTTAAACTGACTCTTTGGTTGCCACTGCTTTGTGGTCGAGGTGGGTTGTGACTGTTTAGGAGATGGACCAGGTATGGTAATCTTAGGTTGCCTAGCGAGAGACGGACCAGCTATGGTGACCTTGCCACTTCGAGTAGTGGCATTGCATTGGGGTGCTTGTTTGATTGTAATGGTGTTGATGTATTCATCGCCAGTTCCGACATTGTTTATAATAGGTCCACCAGAATAGTCATATTTGGCTCGAGCGAAATTGGCTTGATTATTGTTTATCTGTGGACCTAACGTGGAAGCATTATTAGAACCATGGTCTTGCAGTGGGTTTTTATGAATGGTATGATCAGAATTAGAGGCAAATTGTTGTCCACCTACCTCAATGACATGACTCTCGATAAGGTCTTGTACCAAGTTTGAATTGTTCTGGGTCATATGGTTTTGGTTCTTGAAGTGTGATGATGCCATTCTAGAGGAATTTCTTGAGGACTTCTTCAATAGGCTCACCCAAGGGAGTGTATGTGCGACCCCTGGGGAATTGTCTCATTTGACGGTATTGTCCTTGATTGTTTTGGCTGCTTTCGTTGTTTGAAGGGACATTGGTATGGGGTGTTGATATCGTTGTTGGTTTGTTTTGTGGTTCAACCCCTTTCAGGGCCAGTACAGGACCCATAGTGTTTACAGCCTTGGCGTCAACAACACCATCATTTGTAACATGTTTATTTTTGACCCAGTACTTGTTTTTGTCAATGGGAGGATTTGCATTTGTGTTTTTAGGACCATATCTTAGCTCCCCCTTAGCAATGAGGGCTTTCTCGATCTGGACACCCTTTTCAACTAGATCCATGAAGGTTGTGCAACAATGTACTTGTAATGCATATTTTAGGGGTCCTAGAAGTGTTTGAACAAACATGTCCACCTTTTCCTTTTTGGGTATGTCGATGTGACACCGACTAGCTAGACTTATCCATTTTTGAAAGAATGGGATGAATGTCTCATCAGCATCCTCTTGCGTGAGATTGCATAAGCTAGTAATAGAGGTGTCCATGTCAATGTTGTACATGTAATTTTGTATGAATTTGTGTTTAAGCTCATCCCCTGTTTGGATATCCTTTTGGGTGCGAGACTTTTAGAAAAGAGTCTCATCAAGTATGTTTTTTCATAGGCGACATCCATATAGTTGGTTGCAAATTTGCGGACATGTTCGATGGGGTTTGTCTTTCCTCTGTATTTGGTAAAATTACGTGACACATATCCCAGAGGAAATGGTGGCATGTATAAGTTCATGTCGAAGGGATATATGTTTAGATCATATGACACTTCTGATTTTTTGCTAGATATTTGTATGTTTTCTATGGTCTTCTCTAGACCCATTAGTTTTGCTTGTAAGGCGTCTATTACAGGGTCATTTGTGGTCCCATACATTGGATTGCTTGGTACGCCATAGGTCCCCGTTTGTTGTGTGTGGATATTGATGTATTGTGGAGGGATGGATTGTTGTGACATGTATGATGTATTTGGATTTGTGTGTTGTTGGTATTGAAATTTTGGATTGGGGGGATGTTGGTGAGTATGAATATGGGATGAGTATGTTGGTATGTGCCCCCCAGCCATTTGGGTGATTATTTGGGGAATATGGTGACCATGAACATTTTGATTTGTGAATGATGCCATAGGTTGTGTGTGTTGACTGCCTTGTCCAAATTGTTGGGTTTGGACAAGGGGAATGGTTATATTTTGTCCTTGGAGTTTGATGATGATAGTGTTCCATGGTTCAAGGAGAAAATGAAGCAAGGGAAGATAATGGTTATTTTTGTTCTAAGGAGGAACATTCATGAATGAGGGTGGAAAAACCAATAGGATATGATGGAGGACTTGCAATGGGGTCAATGGTGGGTGATGGAGGATCATTAGGATCTTGATTAGCATTGTGTTCACTTAGATCCAAGGAATTTGTTTGATCTTCTATGTGTGTTTGGGAGGTACATGTCTCATCATGGGAAGTGGATGTTGATGGATTATGGATAGGACTAGGTGGAGGTGAATTTGGAATAGCTTTCTCATGGATGGGTATAGGATCAAGTTGCTCATGGATAGGCTCTTCATCATTATGGATATCATCTTGATCATAAAAAAGATATAGATTATGGATAGGTTGGATGAAAATGATTTGATCTTGATTAGGACTAGGGCTTAATGTTTCCACATGCTTGGGAGTAGACTCTTGATATAACTCTTGGGTTTCTTGAATGGAAGTGGAAGGGGATTTCTCATGCAGATACTTGACATGTTCTTGATGGTCAACAACATAGGAGCATGAAAGAGGGTGACTTGGACTTACGACGGGAGACTCTTGAATTGGATCAAGGGGTTGTGGATGACATGGTTGACTTGAAGGGCTTGGAATGATGTTTGAGGACTCTTTTGTATGTTCAAGTATATGTTTTGAATGACATGGCAACAATTGATTCCTTAGTTGTAGCCCTTGGGTCACATCCTTTATAGGTGGATGGGTGGATTTAGGTAATGCCATCAATTTATTTTTTAAATATCTAAATGTAGGGCATTGATTTGATGGAGGATTAGATGATGATGGGGGTAATGAAGAGTTTGATTGGTTAGAAGGTAAAGAGGCCAACAAATTAGGAATCAAACATGGTGGCTTATGGATAGGCATTTGATTAGATGGTGGTAAGGGTACATGAACTAGATTGGTGTTCCCCTTGTCAAAGGTGGCATAAGAGTTGAAAGGCTCTTGACTTTGTTGCCAAGGTGGACTTTGGTTCACATGTGCTTGTTGTGGGATGAATTGATGGGTTGATGTAGGATTGACATGGAAAGAGGTGGGATAAGGTGATATGGAATTATTTTGATAGGTGGATGGATTAGATTGGTATGGAATGGAGGGAGATGCCACATAGGAATGAGGTGGAATTGATTGGTGTTGAATGAATTGAGGATGAGTATGTTGGTATGTGCCCCCCAGCCATTTGGGTCGATATTTGGGGAATATGGTGACCATGAACATTTTGATTTGTGAATGATGCCATAGGTTGTGTGTGTTAACTGCCTTGTCCAAATTGTTGGGTTTGGACAAGGGGAATGGTTGTATTTTTTCCTTGGGGTTTGATGGTATTGGACTGTGTTGACGTGTTAACATTTTGTTGTTGTCCTTGAATAAAGATACATCGTTTTCCTCCACCCAAAGGATTTTGTGAGATACCACTGGAAGGATATGATGAAGATGCACTCATGGTACTAGATGTAGTTGTCAATGGAGGATTTGTGTGACTTGATGATGCCCACGTGGCATTTACCGTAGTGGTAAAGAGAGGATTGGAATAACTTGCCCACACTCCTGAGGAGCCAAAGGTGGTTCTAGCTGATTGTGACGGTTTTGTGGATATTGTGGGCACTATGATAGATTGTGATCCTCCAATGGATGTAGCGTTTATTGAATTGGAGGTGTTTGGAGTGTTGGAGGTAGCATGCACGGTCGTTGTAGCATCAAAAAAGGTATTGCTTGTAGTGTTTGGAGGTTGACCACTATTTGACATGTTATGCGCGTTGTTGACATTAGGGTCAGGAGATGTTGATCTCAACATGTTAATGTCAAACCCATGGGGTAACTTAGCTCCTTGACTTAAGAGTATGGCCAAATATCTGTCTCTATCATATAGGACCATTTGTTCCACAAATTGAGAGGCCTCTGGATCTTGTGCTGCTACCTCTAGGTTTTCCTCAAGTATTTGTTCGTATTCATCCTTACGTAAGAATGGTTCAAAGGGACTATTTGATGAGGATGGTATGGTCATGAGAGGTTGATCATTGGTGTTGCCAAATGGGTCATCAAATGTCCAATTTGGGTCATACGTGGGATTGTTGACATTGGAAGTGGATTCTTGTCTAAAGTTTGCCATTTGTCGTTTCTATTTTTGGAGTCTAGTTTCCACCATAAAATGAGATTGCTCAAATGAAAATGACAACTAAATGCAAGGATGACAATATGCAAGGTCTAGGTTCAAAATGATGACTAGGATGAATAATATTTTTGGATTTTTTTTTTTGGAATAAAATATGCAAGGTATAAACTAGAATGCAATTTGGAGAAAAGGATACCTAAACACTTTTAAGCTCAATCTTTGTTTTTGATTTTGGTTACTAAAGGACTTATTGAAAATGACAAAGTGACAAGGTCAAAATGACTAGTGAGTTTTCCTAACTAGACTGTTGAGTTGAAAAAAATCTCACAAAAGGGACAATGACTGAAAAAGGGAATGATGATTAAGTCCAAGATAACCTAGTTTTGAAAGCAATGATGTTGCAAATTGTGCTGAGATTAACCTAATCCAAATTATGCAAGGATTAAAACCTAGGGTCAAGCTAATGTCTAATGTATGCAACTAAAAAAAAATGAAGGATGATGCCTATGGTCACGAATGCAAACTAATGGTTGTTGAAATGTTTGAGCAATTTCAAAGTTGGTTTCTGATAGAATCCCCTTGGAAACAGTGTTTGACAAAACATTGACATAATTTAGACTCAGTTTGGACTTTGTATGAAGATTTTGCTTATGACAGGCAAATACATCGTTTGAGACCTCAAATGTGTCACAGAATTGCGAATGTGTCTCATTATAGTGAATGCGGCTCTGGGACTAACAAATGTGACTGAGTTTTGAAAATGTGGTTCTGTGAGTTTCAGATGTGTCGTGATGCATACAGATGCAGTGTTTTGAATTGCAAATGTGGTTTAACAGGTCTAATGCGTTGCAAAATTTGGAAAATACGGTTCGACAGAGCGATTGTGTTTTAGGAGTTGCGACATAGTTTGCTAAAATTGAGGTTTTTGATGTATTGAGAGCAAATCTGATCTGTCTAATGTTGAATGTTTTGTGTAGAAGTGAAAATGTGGTGAATAACGTTGGAAAATTCAGCAAACACTTGACAAGCACAATGTTTTGAATGTAAGCAAGCACACATAAGACAAGTACAATCCTAATAGGCCAATAGGCCAAGGGTTTGTAAACTTGGTATAGCCCACTGATATACCCCGGATTGGTGCTAAACACCTTTCCTTCTCGAGAGCGGATAGCTTAGAATTTTGGTGGCATTGGGTCCCCTCCACGGCTCATTAACATCATTCGAGCACACCAACTTTGAATTTTTGGGTAGTGACTTCCCAAGAACTGCTATCTCTACTCAAGGGGATCAGTACTGAGTTCCTTCGTGCATAATACTGTACCCTGCACTATACCAAGCAATGGCTGAAGAATGGTTGGCCTCTAAAACAAAAGGTGTTTAATAAGGACATTCCATTCGTACGGCATGATCCATGCGGTGAGAGTCCCCTTTCGGATCCATCTTGTCGGAACCATATGCGTGATTCTTGGGCTTTCCCCAATAATCCACTTTTATATACCGGCTGGAAGTCCCTCGGGTTCAGGGTGCTACCGGTCTGAGTTGTCCTAGGGTGAGTACTTTTTCCCACCAGAACAGGCCCAAGTTCTAGAGTTAGGAACCGTTTCTCTTACACCCAGGATCGCCTGAAAGTGCAAGGGGAGAGGATACTTCGATTACTAAGTCATGAGGGTAATAACATATAAAAATGGGTCTGGTTTTCTGATCACCAAGTTTTCACAAGGTGAGAGCATAATCACATACCATTTTGCAAACACATTCAAACAAAGTAGAAACACAAGTTCGTTTTATGTGCACCAAAAATAAATGTGTTTTAATCTAAGAAAAAGATAGGCACAATGTTTGGTAGTGAGTCTTCGACACTCGAACCTGCAAAACCACAAGTTAGGATTTTTATCCACCAGTCTTGGACCCACGAAATGTAACCGCCACAGGTTGTAACCTAAGATTAGTAACACAACAACCTATGCTAGGAAAAATGCAGAAAAGAAAACTAGAATGTTTGGAAAAACCAGAAAGTAAACAAAAAAGAGCAAAAAAATAAATAGAAAAACCCGAATGCTAAAAAGAAGAAAATGTTACCAGGAAAATGCGTCACAACAGAGCGAATGAGTTGCTCTGTGTTGCAAATGCGACTCGGTAGTTCAGGTGTGGCTTTCCAGACTTTGATTGTGGCACATCAGAGCGATTGCAGTGTTAGAGCCTGTGAATGCGTCGTGACGCATCAAATGTGTCATGATAAAATTCAAATGCGTCGCTCTGTACCTATACCTGCAAAAAATGATAGAGAACAAAAAAGGTTGTACGGAAAAATAAAAGAAGTACAAAGTCAAATTCACCAATGTATCTAAGGGTAAATTTCCTAAGGTTAGATTAGATTAATTATAAAATCTATGATAAGCATAAACCCAAAGAAGTTATGAAGCACAAAGAAAGCTTAAAACAAAATGAAACGATTATACCAGTCGATTCGCGAAGCTTCCATGGTTCACCTCCATAACACCTCCTAGATTGCAGCATATGATTGATGCCCTCAAATTGAGTGTGTGAGCATTTCGAATATGACATTGTCCTATGCAAGTTTTGAAGGATTTAAAATAAATTTATATGCCTATACCTATGACAAAATGATTCTAAAATGCCAAATAACTCTACGCATAAATGTGTCAGAATAACCAAATCTATGTGTGTGTAATCCAAAAATGTGAGCAAAATAGCATTTTATAGAAAATGCCATTTTGAATGGACAGATGAGATCGACTTTCGACAGAGACCTAAAACTAGAGGACAAGATTAAATATGATAATCCCTAATCAGGGTTAGGGAAAAATCCTTAAATGAGTGGTCGAGATGTCATCTAAGAAGATCGAATCGGCGATAGAGAATAAATGAGATAATTAATTAGAAAATAAATATTTTCAAAAATCAAGAAGATAAAGACTACCTGATTTGTGAGATTCAAAAAATCAAGAAGATAAGGGTTGGACTGAAGATCAGATTTGGAAAATCAAGAATTTGCCCGATTACATGATTTTTGGAGGAATATTACCATTTTGAATTAAATTAATTCAAAATATGAATTTTGTGAAATAATAAATAATCAATTTTCAGATTATTTACTAAAATGAACTGACAGTTAAGAATGTGAAATCATTTTAAATAATTAACTTACTTAAAATGAGAGAAATGTTAATTTTGACAATTAAATAATTAAAGATAATTATTTAATTTAGCAGATATGATTAATAATTAAATAAATTAATCAATTCATTTAATTATGACAATAAGTGACATATTAAATAAATAAATGAAATTCATTTATGTAATAATCAGGAAGAATTAATGAATAAAGATAATTAAATAAATTAAGAAATTTATTTAATTAGGGGAAGACTTAGACAATTAATGACGTATTTAATAAATAAATAAAATTAATTAATTTAATAATCATGAAGAATAAAAGGACATGAATTAATTAAATAATTATGAATTATTTAATCAATAGTCGAATGTGGACCAAGGACATAATTAAGATGTCATAATTATGCTAGGATGAAAATGGTAAAAATAGAGCTTGCAGGCCTAGGTCATTTTTAAGTGTCTACATTAAGTACTAGAGTAATTCACTACCTTCAATATGAAATGCTTAAACTGATAGTTTATCTAATAACTTGATTCGAGAATGACATGATATGATCATTGTTGAGGAATTTGTGAAATTTGAATTATCTTTTGTGAATTTACAAAAGGAATTTGATTGTATGAATGATTATTCTTTGTTGTTACCATTGATCTCTGCATGACAGCATATTAGAGAGGTAAGATACTATTGAATATGTTCATAGTAAACAAAGAAGATCATATTGCATTCTTGGAAGAGAAAGTCTTTTTCTATTAAATTCTTTAACCTAGATCTTCTGATTTTGTTGATGTGAATAGCTTAGGATTGTTGTAAGAAGGAAATTAGATTTAATTTTATTTGTGAGCCTTAGCATTATTATTCTTGGTTTTATGAAATTATAAACATTGATGAATGATTATTAGAGATAAAAAAAATGAAAACCACTCAAGTAAATCTTGATAGATATGTATTCATTGTATCTATACCCAACATCCCCTTAAATGAAAATAAGTTCACATAACCTTTGAGTGACATTTCATAACACTCCAATGGGTATATGCAACATTGGGGCTAAAAAGGATTGCAAAAGTAAGTCGGGGTAACTCGTTGTTTATGCAGATCAAGAGAATAAGAAAGGACCACAATGTCAATGAACAAGAGAGCAACAATTATCACCCAATGCATTATACAACCATCATCAACATGTTACATGACAATGCTACAACTAGAATTTTTAAGCTTATTATTATACTCCCAAAAAATGAATCATTGAGAGACAAAATATTTGTTTGACCAATAATTATCTTGATAAAGTCCAATTGTCCGTGAGGAGTTTGAAATTGGATATCAATTTTCTCATGGAACCTCAAGATGACAATATTGAAGGGATTTGATACACACGTTATAGTACACAACCTCAAGAAAACTTAAAAGAAAATGTCTTAGGACAGATTCGAAGATCATAAACTCCATAGAATTTATTAGGATCATTATTTTCAAGCATCTAATTATACAAATATTTTCTCTTATAGTGAGATTTATATAAATGTAAGTATTTATAATAACATATAAACCAATATTCTTGTAAGTATTTACAATAACAATTAGTGATTTAGCATTTGTAATAGTGAGATTTGTATATTCAAAAAATAGTTTTACTATGCTTGTTATGAATAGTTAAAACCAACACATTGGCATGTTTAGTGTAAGTACATTGTAGGCCCATAACCCACAGGTCCTTGGATTCACATCTTAAACTTGGAAAATTCACATTATGTTTAGAATGAGTTGGCAAGAATAACACCACATTGTTATAAGATATGAAACCAAATAGACTCTTAAGCTTAGACATGGGGACATGTCGAATCTTACAGGGGGAGAGAATATCTATTCCAACCTTTTTCTATGATATAAAATTAGGTTATGTGATGTTTAAATCTTTCGCATATTTCTTTTATAAATCATTTTAGTGAATTTTCCTATGTTTTCAAACTTATAAGAAAACAATAGGTTATGAGAGTCAGGTTGATCAGGATTTCCTCTCTTTCATTTGGTATCAGAGCTAGGTTGATCAAACTCAAATTAGGTTGCTGGATAAACTATCAGTTTAAGCATTCAAACACTCATGAAAAAACCATGCCCTAGCTAGGACTATTCTAAGTGCACATTTGTACCCCAAGTTGGACACACACTATGGATGTGCCCCATTATTTGTCTTGCGCACATCCTGCTAACTTGGAATCCTATTCTTGCAATGTACTGTGCTTGATTATTTCCTCTTTCCTGTATGTCCAAATTATTTAGTTTTCATGGGTTTTATACAATGTAAAGGGTAGTTCCAACCAACAAACCCTTTTGAAAATAATTACATTACAACATCTCGTGAAAACTCAAATAATTGTTTTATTACATTTTTCTTGAACAATAATAGTTACATTATTTTAGTTTTATTTTATTTTCTTCTTTTCTTCTTTCCCCATGGGGAAAAAGTCTCATAATAGGCTATCAACGAGCTTACAGTTATGCTTTGAGATGATCCTGGTAGTGTGGATATGTATTACACTGGATATTCAGGTTTGGTTATCTTGAGGAGGATGACATAGTATGGAGACCATATAGGACTCTACTACAGTGGCCAGATCACACATTAGAAATGACCAAGATGCAATAGGATAGATTGTTTGTTGGATGGCGTAAGTACATTGTGATGCCATTCTATTATGATTTAGTCATGTGTCAATTCAGACATACTCAGATAGCACCTAGACATGACCTACATTATTGAGAGTCACATACAGCAGTGCGAGGCCAAGAGACATTCATTTTCCTACCATCGACGACATCATTTTTAGTGACTCAGATGATGAGGACTAGGATGCACCCCCAGTAGCAAACCTAGATGATGTAGGCACCACTATGGTGTATGAGCAATGGTGGGCGAGAGCATGACCTCCACACATCTTCCTTGATGATCATCCATATGCGACGTTGGACCACTACCATTTTAAGGGGATGAGAGAGAGGATGGGAACATTGATGGGGATACTATTGATGATGATGATACAACAGAGAAGAAAAAGGATGATGAGGACTAGAAGCCCATAGGAAAAGAGCCTGATGAGCTAGTGGAGGTTGTGGATGCCCCTCAAGAGAGATCGACATCTCATCCTCATGTCACCTGAGCACATACAATGACTATAGCAGGAATCTCATCCCATGAGCATGGAGAGTACAACCATACTACACCTACCACCCTTCCTACCCATGATAAGAGTCCTGATAGGGCACCTATTGTATCTTATCAATATCTCAATTGGCAGGTTGGCGATCCAGGTGATGAAATGTTATTTGATTTTTTATATTTTAGTTATGCATTTCTTGTTATATCTTGTTCTAATTTATGTTATGCTTTTCTTCATGAATTTTCTACACAAGAGTGGCTAGACTTCTTCAATTGAGTCACCTCGGATATGGCACCTCCCATGCCCCCATAGAAAGCAAAATGAGCGAAGCATAGGCCACCACCTAGTACAGGGCACCATGTTGACTTATTTGAGCCCTTATCTAGATGGAGGATAGCCTATGATGATTCCATGAGGACCATTGATTTATATAGAGCTGAGATTTAGAAGGGAAGAGCTAGGGAGGAGTAGTCTAGAGCTGCACATGAGGAGCTTAGGATTTCCTACAAGGAGCTCAGGACTACATATGAGGAGCTTTGAGCCACTTGAGTTCCTTCTAAGATTGACTCACATGCTTTTATGTGGTCAAAACTCAACAGGTTGCATGCAGAGCTCACTAAAGTGCAAGCATACAATGATCAGATAGCTCAAGAGCATGTTGTAGCACTCATACATGAGGGGATAGCTAGAGGTGAGGTACAAGACCTTTGCGATCGGATGAGCTATATGAGCCACTCTTGCTCCATTGTCTCTTAATGAGCACCAACACCAAGCCTGAGGAGTCTAGTAGTCATAAGCCTCACTAGATGTACTATGTTATATCACACCACATTTGTTATCATGGTGAGTATGCATATAAACTTTATGATATTCTATACATATATGAGCATGTTTTATTTGCATGAGTTCTTATTTTTATTAAATGTCAATGTGATCTATTAAAAAATCTTGGTAAGATTACTTAATAGTTGTCTCTATGATCTAATTTATGTTACGTAATGTAAGGGGGAAAGTAAGCTTAAGGAAAACACCAATGAATCAATCATATCAAATCAAAGCAAAAATATAAATTCCAACCATGCTCATGAAATGAAATGTAAAGAAATGAATTCAATCAATAAAGGTAAGCATAAGCAAGAAACCATAAATGAATTCATGAAATATAGCTATGCCATCCCATGTTGAAGTGTAATTTGTATTGCTGTTGGATTATGTTTGAATAAATACAAATCATCCATTGTTGTTGCAAAAGCTTCAAAGCGTGTGTTAATGGTGATCAAAGATGTGTGTATTTTCTCTCAAGAATTTGAATGTTAATTCAGCATGACCTCTTTGCACAAATTCTCTAGATTCTCCAATCATTTATGAGAATGAAGAGGGTTGTTTTATAGATTTCTAGGTTTGAGATGAATGATTGAGATTCAATAGTGAAAGATCATGATCAACTGTTGAGAACCGTTGAGAGGAAATAGAATGGCCAATTAGCTTCTCTGATTGATCCAATTAAGGATTTTAATTGGATAATTAGTGGAATTAGGTTTGAATGATTGGTGGGATTGAGAAAGCCAAATTGAGTGGTTAGTGGGATTGAAGAAATCAGTGGGATTGGTTAAATAGATGAGTTAGTTAGCCAATTAGAGTGAGAAATCAGAGATCCTGAATTACTCAATCAAAAGAGGGTGAGGATAATTTAATTAATTGAATAACTAATTAATATTGGAAATGAACGTGCAAGTCATGTTTTGACTTTAACAAATAAAGATATATTTGTTTGTTGACCATGTTGAGTGATTTTGAATAATTGATTTAATTATTCAAGTTTAGAGAATGAGAAGTTGGTTTAAATTAAATTATTAATGATAATAATTTAATTGATTTAGATGAATAAGGAATATTAGCGACATAATTAAATAATTGATGTTTACTTAATTAATCAAGAAGAATAAAGTTAGATAATGATGAAATAATGAATTAATCAAATAATCTAATATTATTCAATTAATAGAGGAAAATAGGGTTAATGATACAAATGATGTGAAATGCAACTATATTAATGATAATAATGCCACTAATGGAAAAATGACAATGAGGATGTGTGATATGTGTTAGGTCATTTTTACATGTCTACATTTTTCCCCTCTTTGAGACAAAGTACTAGTTGCTTTGTTTCAAAGAATTTGATGTTTAGATCAAGATTTGAAAATTTTTATATGCCCTGGTGATCCATAAATAGATAATACGACACTAGATTTCCCCTCAAGAGGTTGGCCAAAAAAATTACTTTTTGGGTCGGGCTCACAACAAGGTTTTGTTGTAGTTCAAATGCATAGAGGATGAAAAATTAGGCTATAGGGCTCATTTTTATGGTTTCAGATGTTCAAGGGTGCTCAAAATTTAGACCTGGGAGGGTTTCCATGGTAAAAATTAGGGTTCATTTTTCCTCATTTACACTCTTAGCCTTTAGTGAATTCTTGCCTCTAGAGATCTAGTTGCGGTGATTCTCAATTTGTGATGGAGAGGATTCCAGGTGCCCCACATCATGCAAATGTAGTTCATTCTTTCGAGAGGCCAGCTAGCGTGACATCACAATATGTACCACTTCCTTTCTTATTTTTTTCCTTTCCTGTTTATGTAATTAATTCTCAAAAAAAATTGGACAATAGTGGTAATTTCACAATTTTCACACTTTTGTATTGATTTTCTTTTCATACTAAATTAGTATGTTAGGTATCTGCTTTTGTAAAATGTGAATGCTATTGTTTAATTTGACCGCTAGTGTAAAAGGTGACTGCTATTGTTTACCGCTTATGTAAAACGTTCACGCTATTGTTTTTCTTTTAGGAAAGTAACCGCTTTTGTAAAAACCAACTGCTAACGTATTAACCACCCACTTTTATAAAAGGTAGTCATTATCATGAAAAGTATCCACTATCATACTAAATAGAGCTGCTATCACAAAATGTTTCTGCTATTTTCAAAATTGAATGATTAGCTAGTTTGTTTGTAATTTTATGTTTGTTATTTGATTTTCTAGCAAATTCTTGATGTTGTGGGTTGAATGTTTGTAGGCAGTTCTCAAACCGCTATATTCTAGGGAGCGACAACCATGAAAACTGTTCAAATTGATTATTGGGTTCCAAAAGGTCAAGAGAGACTTCCTTGACATTGTGGGACTACAACATATATGTTATATGCCCAAGATCTGATGTCATAGGGCAATGATGACCTCACTTGTAGAGAGATGGCATTTTGAGAAGTCGTCTTTCCATTTGCCAATTGGCGAGGTGATGATTACACTAGAGGATGTTTGGAGGATTCTATGTATCCCCATTCATGGCGATTTAGTCACTTGTGATGTTAAGCAAGGTACCTTCACCACGTAGCAAGTACTTGGTGTGCGATGACTACAGGCATTGGATTCAAAGATAGACCTATCTCAATTCATTGATGGTGTTGATCCTCTATCGATGGTTTTAGCTGGATTAATTAGCAGGCCTCTAATGCTCGATCATAGAAATTAGTTATTTCTTGTTGGTTGGGGCATCTACATAGAGTAGATGATGGAGCATAAGACCCGATAGGCATGGGACCCATGTGTTTTGACACATTTGTATAGAGATATGCATGAAGCTGCTTATCGTGTCGGCACCATTATTTTCACAAGCATGACACTTTTGCATGTATGGGCCTAGGAGAGGATCCCAATGACCATGCCCAATGGTATTCTTGATTGAGATCCTGATGATCCATTTTCTTATAGGTATTCATATTTTTTTCATTACACTATTGGCGAGGCATTTTTGACGATATGACTGAGTTTATTTGGAGGCCATGGCTATCTTGTGAGGCCTAACATGATGGAATGGAGAAAATTCCCTTTTGCAGATAGACATGGTGGCTTATAGTCCATGTGGATACTATTCTCGAGAGGTACTCTTCGATAGTTCAGAGAGTGACAGACTCGATTTGCAAATGATTACCATGCACAGTTCAGGCGAAAATCCCAAGAGGTCAAGGTGTGGGGATTGAAAACTCCTCTACTGATTTGTCAAATATTTTAGAGCACTTTCCCCATTTGGATGGGGATGGGCTATAGGTCTTTCTAATCCAGGCACTACCCAAGATTTTGATTAGTGGTGGGAACGTCGTGTTCCATTATGATTTGCATATCCTACTAGCGTTGGGCTAGTCATGGTGCACGTTCAGAGGAGGGTTGGTGTGATCAGGTAGAGAGGTGATTGACAACAGGTCAAAATCACAATGGAGTAGCTTGATAGGGCTCAAGGGTAGAATGATCTATAGGGTAATCAACAACACCATGATTAGTAGCCATAGTGGACCTCCCCCATAGGGGGATGCAACAACCTAATAGCTCAGTTGACAGTGGAAAGAGATGCCCACATTATAGAGAGGGATGCTAAGATTTATTGATGGTAGGCTACAGAGGGACAGGTTGTTATTACTATAGAGTGGGATGGTATTTGTCAAGAGAGATATGCTTTGAGGCAGGATCTTTCCATAGAGAGACAATAGAGACTAGCAACTGAGATTTCACTAGCCTCCTCCATTCCCCTAGCTCAATATCAAGTTGAGTGAGATAGGCTAATGATGCAGAGTACCTATTATCAGACTCTCTATGAGGCTTTTGTTCCTAGAGCACATAGAAATCCTTGTTTTGGTGAGCCAAGTGTTCAAACAGGTGGGTAGTCCGTTAGACAGCCACAACCATCTCCTATTAAGATCGTGTTGTTGGAGTTAAAATGACACTGAGAGGGGGGGTGAATCAGTGTCTTAACTGATTTGACCAATTTTCATTAATTCAAAAACAAAGCTTAGATTTGATCTCAATATTACTCTGATTAAAGCATTCATGAGTTGAATGTAATCATTCATAAACAAAATTGAGAAAAGTAATAATCCCAATAGTGAACTGAAACAACAAGAACACAGTAAAGCAGAGAGCACATAGAAGAACAAAGAGACAAGATTTTGCCGAGTGGAAAACCCTCCAGGGGTATAAAAACCACTCCCGAAATGCCTTGCAAGCTTAATATTTTTAATCAACTATTCACAATGCCTTATAGGCTGATTTTTGAGCACCAACTCAAGGAGCACCAACCCCTCATTTTGAGACACCCGTCTCAAGGAGTACCAACCCCTCAAATTATGTTTTGAACAATAATAATGACTCAGAGGATTTCTCTGTTTTCAGTTAAGCACATATCTCTTTGTTTTCTCGTCTACAAAATACCCTAAGGATTCGATAATTGAATCCTTAAAATACTATATAGAGAAGAAATTTTCATATCAGAGGTTATTCATACATTTCCATACAAACAAGGAATGATATTCTCAGAATTACACCCCGAGATTATTACTATTTTCAACACTAGTATATCTATACATTTCAAGTATGTCTGTCAATAAGAAGGTCTTCAGATAATGCATTTTTCACCAGAATCTGAAACTCACTTGCTAATTTTAGCTAAATAATGACAGTCTCTAGATGATGGTAAAAATCAAGAGTAATGCTTATCCAGAGGGCTGCAAATCATCCATTATTTCAAAAACGCAACTGCCCAAAAAAGAAACTCAATGAATATTCTGCCTTGTAACCGTTCTGAGATTTGATGCCAACCAATGATGTCAGCCTGCAACTGTATTTTGAAATTTCCATGATAGCCATAGAGTTTGAGACTTCGTTAACCATTCGCTGAGACATCCATATAGTCCTTTTGAAGGCAATTAAATCGCCAGTCATTCCCCTTAGTTATCGCTTTCGCCATGACCCATCAGAGTCGGGAAGACCTCTTGCAGACCACATTAAGTTTCACCGAAAGCCCTTTTATCTCTTATGTGTCACTGTGACATTCTGCTGTCGAGGAGACATTTTGTAGATTTCGCTTTGTTTTACCGAAAGAAATCCACCATCTTGTGTGTCACTGAGACAATTCATAATCGGGGAGACATCTTGTAGATAAGTCTTTGTTTTGCCGAGAGCCCCCGTGATCAACCTTGTCACCGTAACATATCGTTCTCGGGGAGACCTCATATAGATAAAACTTCGCTATACTGAAACACCCTAAATTCATACCTATTCGCCAAGATGACAAAAACCTCTCGCTGAAAGCCACTCATTAGACTTCATTGGCGAGACTTGACGAGCTCGCTATGACAACACTCTGATGCTACAAAAGTCTCGGCGAAATAACCCTTTGTATAAGTCGGTGAGACACCACAGAATCGTTGAGACCTCCCTCCAAATATCACAAACTCTTACTAATAAGCCAATCCATCCACCGTTAGTCGTCGAAACCACGAGAATGTCTTGCCGATAGACTTCTACATGCATATGGTCGATGAGACATAACAATTTTGTTGTGACCCTTCGCCGAAGCCCTAAACTCTTGCCAATATGTTCCCATTCAACCTTCGATTGGTGAGACAAAGCAATTTCGCTGTGACCACATACTGACGGTATAACTTATGCCAATATGATCCCTTTGTGTCGCCGAAACAAAAGAGAAGTCTTGCTGAAAGCTGCCTGTGAAACTCCATGTGTAAAGTCGGCGAGACCAAAGGTAACTCGCCAAGACCTCACATCGATAACCCTAACTCTTACCGATGTATCTTCTCGCCACCAGTTGGTGTGACAATAGTGCAAACGCTATGACTTCACACCGAAAGTAACATGTCTGGCCGAAGTGAATCTTTAATGTGTCATTCGGTCGATGTAACAAGTCAAACTCACCAAGACACAATGCCGATGAAGGATTTATTACACCGATGAACCACCTCATGAATTTGTCAGTGAGACCCGACTCATTCGGTAAGACCTCTCAGCAGTGAACAAAACTCATGCCGATAGACCTTTCCACTGTCGCCAAGACCACGTGAATGTCATGCCGATAGACCTTTCCTCTGTCACCAAGACCACTTGAATGTCATGCTGATATGATACCCAAAGGTGAATTTTGTCATCAAGGACAAACCAACCAGAACACAACTGAGAACCAACAAACTCCCCCTTTGTCCTTGATGGCAAAACACAAATGACTCTCCCCCTTTTTGCCTTAATGACAGATATAGAAGAGAAGAATGTGCATTTCCATGAAAACATAACTAAGAATTCAACCAAAATATCATGAGAAACAGCTGCAAAAAAAGAGTACCAGTGCAACAACCAAGATTGTAGGAGAGTTGTAAGTGAATCAAAATATATAACATGCTCCCCCTAAGTAGAGGCTTGGTGAATTACAGAAGTAACGATTGAGAGATAACTCCCAATCAAAGTTGCAGCCTTTCAAATAACTCTTTTGCTAAGGGCTTAGTAAAAATATCAGCCACCTGTTCTTGTGATCCAACAAAATGTAAACATACTTCATTAGCCAGTACCTTTTCTCGCAGAAAATGAAACTTGATAGCAATATGTTTAGTGCGAGAATGCATAACAAGATTTTTGGAGATATTTATTGCACTTGTGTTATCACAGAGAATTGAAACAGGTTTAGGAACTTCAATACCCATATCAGATAGAGTTTGACTCATCCAAAGAACTTGAGTACAACATGAAGTGGCAGCAATGTATTCTACTTCAGCAGTAGAAAGAGAAACAAATACTTGTTTCTTGTTGTGCCATGCCACTAAACGATCACCAAGAAAGAATGCAGCACCACTGGTGCTTTTCCTATCATCCAAACAACCAGCCCAGTCAGCATCAATATAAGAAATCAAAGAGAAATCATTTCTTCTAGGAAACCAAAGACCATAATCAAGAGTGCCCTTAATGTATTTAAAAATCCTTTTAACAGCAGTGACATGGGATTCTTTAGGTGATGCTTGAAACCATGCAACAGTGCAAACTGCATGCATGATGTCAGGTCTAGAAGTAGTTAAATATAACAGACTGCCAATCATTGATCTATATTCAGTTTGATTTGTATCAGGAGAATCATCAACCTTAGTAAGTTTGCATCCAGTAACCATTGGAGTGCTAACTGGATGGCATTCATCCATCTGAAATTTCTTAAGCATCTCTCTAGCATAGTTGGTTTGAGAAAGAAATATTCCATTTTCGCGTTGAGAGATTTGAAGACCCAAGAAGAAATTTAATTATCCTAATAATGACATTTCAAATTCAAATTCCATTAGCTGAGAGAATTTTTTACTCAATGTAACATTGTTGCAGCCAAAGATAGTGTCATCAACGTAAATTTCAACAACCAAAATATCAGAACCTTCAGTTTTAACATAAATATTGCTATCTACACCTCTTCTAACAAAACCATTTGAAAGCAAATGACTGTCCAGCCTAGAGCACCAAGCTCTAGGTGCTTGTTTTAAGCCATAAAGGGCCTTTTTCAATCTGTAAACATGATCAGGCTGTTCAACATAGACCTCTTCATCTAAATAGCCATTTAAAAAAGCAGTTTTGACATCCATTTGATAAACAGTAAAGTCTTTATAAACAGAATAAGCCAAGAATATTCTGATAGATTCTAATCTAGCAACGGGTGCAAAGGTTTCACCAAAATCAATATCTTCTTGTTGAGCATATCTTTTGCAAACAAATCTTGCTTTGTTGCGAATAACATTACCATTTTCATCAAGCTTGTTTCTGTATATCCATTTGCCTCCAATGAAATTCTTGTCATCTGGTCTTGGGACTAACTCCCAAGTCTGATTTTTCTCAATTTGATCAATTTCTTCCTGCATAGCATTAAGCCAACATGAGTCTGTGAGAGCTTCATTAAAAAATTTAGGCTCAAACTGAGTAACTAGGCAGAAAGCTATTTGTGCCTTTTCATCAGATTTTGCAGCCTTTCTTCTAGTTTGAACTCTTGCATTTTTATCCCTAATAATCTGATCTTTGGGGTGATATTTAGCTAGAGCTTTTGATGCAACCTTTTCAGGACTTGTTGTTTCATTTCTAGGGCTTGCTGAATCAGTATTAGGCTTTGTTGTTTCAGCTCCTTCTGAAATTATTTCTAGTTCAAGTTCTTCTTCCTCATTATCCTGCAAAGATTCAACATACAAATGTGGTCTTTCATCAAATTTTACATTAACAACTTCAACAATCTTATTAAGCCTTTTGTTAAGGCATTTATAAGCTTTGTTGTGAATTGAGTATCCCAAAAAGATACCCTCATCACTCTTTGATTGAAAGCTCCCAAGGTTATCATCATCTTTCTTGATAAAACACTTACTTCCAAAAATTTTGAAGTGTTTGACAGAAGCAGTTTTTCCATACCAAAGTTAATAAGGAGTGTGCTTAGATTTCACCCTAAGCTGAACTCTATTCAAAATGTATGCAGCTGTATGAACAACTTCTTTCCAATACATATCAGACAACTTAGCTTCATCTGGCATGGTTCTAGCCATTTCTTTTACAGTTCTATTCTTACGTTCAACTACCCCGTTTTGTTGCAACATACTATCTTTTAATGTCGTGTTGTTCATAGTAATCAATAAACTCTTGAGAAGTGAACTCACCTCCTTTGTCAGATCGCAGGCATTTAAGTTTCAAATCAGATTCCTTCTCAACCAATTTACGAAATATTTTAAACCTTTCAAATGCTTCTAATTTGTGCTTAAGAAATTTGACCCAAACCATTCTAGTATAATCATCCACAAAAAACATAAAGTACTTTCACCATTAATAGACCTTGTTCTGGTTGGTCCACATAAATCAGTATGCACAAGTTGTAAAGGTTTTGAAGAAGAATGTTCTTTTGTTTTGGAACTGACTTTTGTTTGTTTACCACTTAGACATTCTTTGCACACAAAATTTTCTGGCTTATTAAGGATTGGTAAACCTCTAACATTCCAATTCTTATTGATTCTAACCAGATTTTCAAAGTTTATGTGTCCTAATCTTTTATGCCATAACCAGCTCTCTTC
The DNA here is from genome assembly GCA_007258455.2 of Sequoia sempervirens. Taxonomy (NCBI): domain Eukaryota; kingdom Viridiplantae; phylum Streptophyta; class Pinopsida; order Cupressales; family Cupressaceae; genus Sequoia; species Sequoia sempervirens. The sequence continues at coordinate 537,670,747 of VDFB02000015.1, forward strand.
AATTTGGCCCATTAAACACATACCTTGATTATTGTCATTGCTTGATGTGTCAAGAAGATTTTACAGATTTCCTTTTGTCCTCCTTCCAGCTGCAATGGCCTTTCCAAGCTTATTCTTAATCTCACATCCCTGCGAAGTGACAAGAACATGATAACCACTATCATAGATTTGACTAACACTTAGAATTTTGTGCTTGATACCTTCCACATAGTACACATTATAGATAGGAGTGTCTTCATTCAGAAGAATTGAACCTCTACCTTTAATTTGAATACCAGAGTTATCACCAAACTTAACATATCCACCTACATAATCTTCAAGATTTATAAACTTATCCTTGTCGCCAGTCATATGGTTAGAAAATCCTTTGTCCAGGACCCATAAGTCCTTTTTCTTGGAATGAAAAGTTGTTTGGACCAACATAGTTTGCTCAATGTTGTTGACAGTCTTAGGTTTCCAAACCTTTTTAATTTTCTATTGTTTAGATTGCAGATCAGTTCTGCACTGTTTGACAGAATGTCCCAAAGTATTGCATTTAAAACATCTAATCTGTCTTACAAAACCATAGTGTTGTCTAAGACCAAACCTGGGTATTCTAGGATTCATAAGCCTGCAAGTGCTCACCTTATGGCCAAATTTGTTGCAGAAGAAAGGATTTACTCTGTATGAAGATCTATTACCTCTTAAAGACTTAACATGATCCTTACCAAATTCTGAGTGATTTGAACCTGAACCTTTGACTTCAGAAGAGGGGTTTTGTTTTGCATTTCCAATTGAGCATTCACCCTTTTCAAAACCAACACCAGTTTTATCTTTGTACATCTTCTGCTTGCTAAGCATCTCATTCAATTTTAGAGTGCTTTCGTATTTTTCAATTTCCTTCCTAAGATAAACTACTTCTTGTTCCAGTTTTTGAATTTCTTGATCTTTGCAGCTTACAATCTCTCGAAGATAGTCTTCAACTCTTTTTGCTTGTTCAAGTTGAGTTTTCAGAGAGACCATTTCTTGATCTGGTTTATGTTCTTGAGCAAGAACTTGTTTTTTGAGTTTTATGATCTCTTGTAAAGCACATTTCAGCTCACTTTCTAGATCTATTTCACCTTCTTCAATGTCAATGGTGTTTGAATCATTTTGCTGAGTAATTTCAGCCATGAACAAAGTTTCATCTTCTTCAACTGATGAATCTTCAAACTCAATATCAAATTCATCCTTACTAAATAGAATTTTCTTCTTTTTGAAATAGAAGTTTCGATTAGGTTTGAAGGCCTTCTTCTTAGGCAGTTTTTCAATTGTCTCGTTGTCACATATTTGATCATCATAGGGACACTTTGCAGCAAAGTGACCTATTTTGCCATAGTTAAAACATTTAAAGGGAAGTTTTCCCTTATATTTTCCTAATCCCTTTTTAAATCTTCTAACAAAATGGGATTCTTTAGAATCAGACAACTCTGATTCACTGACTTTGACTTTTTCTTTCTTTTCAGTGTTGAAGGCAATTTCTTTTCCTATTGAATTGTTTTTGCTAGTTCTCATTTCATAGGCAATAAGGATTCCCTGCAGACTATCTAAGGTAAGCTTATCAAAATGTTTCTTTTCTTCAAGGGCTGATACCTTATATTCAAATTTAATCGGTAAGGTTCTAATGACCTTTGTAACCACATCAAACTCTTTTACTTCTCCTAATCCTTTCATAGCATTGACAACTTCATCAACTCTTAGGAAATATTCAGCCACTTTTTCATCATCCTTCATTTTCATCTCCTCAAACTGATGTTTGAGTGTAATGATTTTTGATAGTTTGACTTTCTCATTCCCTTGGTATATAGTTTCAAGTTTTTCCCAGATTTCATGAGCAGATTTGCAATGCATAACTTTAATGAACACATCTTTAGTTAACCCGCACAAGAGGGCATGCTTAGCTCTGGAATTTGTTTCATACCTCTTCTTTTCAGCAGGATCAGTGGGAATAGAGGCTGGTACATTGTAATCATTTAAAACAATGCTCCAAACATCAACATCAAAAGAAATAAGAAAAGCTTCCATTCTGATTTTCCAGAACACATAATCTGTTCCATCAAATAACGGAGCTTTGGTTACAGAGGCACCATCTTGAGAATGTGCCATTAAAAACAAACTCCAAGACCAAGATCAATCCAAGGTGATTAAAACCTATTAGAGGACCCTATGCTCTGATACCAATATCAGAGAATGCATTTTTCACCAGAATCTGAAACTCACTTGCTAATTTTAGCTAAATAATGACAGTCTGTAGATGATGGTAAAAATCAAGAGTAATGCTTATCCAGAGGGCTGCAAATCATCCATTATTTCAAAAACGTGACAGCCCAAAAAAGAAACTCAATGAATATTTTGCCTTGTAACCGTTCTGAGATTTGATGCCAACCAGTGATGTTAGCGTGCAACTATATTTTGAAATTTCCATGACAGCCACAGAGTTTGAGACTTCGTTAACCATTCGCTGAGACATCCATATAGTCCTACCGAAGGCAATTAAATCGCCAGTCATTCCCCTTAGTTATCACTTTTTCCATGACCCATCAAAGTCGGGAAGACCTCTCGCAGACCACATTAAGTTTCACCAAAAGCCCTTTTATCTCTTATGTGTCGCTGTGACATTCTGCTGTCGGAGAGACGTTTTGTAGATTTCGCTTTGTTTTACCGAAAGACATCCACCATCTTGTGTGTCACTGAGACAATTCATAATCGGGGAGACATCTTGTAGATAAGTCTTTGTTTTTCTGAGAGCCCCTGTGATCAACCTTGTCACCGTAACATATCACTCTCGGGGAGACCTCATATAGATAAAACTTCGCTATACCGAAACACCCCAAATTCATACTTGTTCGCCAAGACGACACAAACCTCTCGCCGAAAGCCACTCATTAGACCTCATCGGCGAGACCTGATGGGCTCACTATGATAACACTCTGATGCTACAAAAGTCTCAGCGAAATAACCCTTTGCATAAGTCGGTGAGACACCACGGAATCGCTGAGACCTCCCTCCGAATATCACAAACTCTTACCGATAAGCCAATCCATCCACCGTCAGTCGCTGAAACCACGAGAATATCTCGCTGATAGACTTCCACATGCATATGGTCGATGAGACATAAGAATTTCGCTGTGACCCTTCACCGAAGCCTTAAACTCTTGCCGATATGTTCCCATTCAACCTCTGATCGGTGAGACAAAGCAATTTCGCTGTGACCACATACTGACGGTATAACTTATGCCGATATGATCCCTTTGTGTCGCTGAAACAAAAGAGAAGTCTTGCTGAAAGCTGCCTGTGAAACTCCATGTGTAAAGTCGGTGAGACCGAAGGTCACTCGCCAAGACCTCACATCGATAACCCTAACTCTTATCGATGTATCTTCCCGCCACCAGTCGGTGTGACAATAGTGCAAACGCTATGACTTCACACCGAAAGTAACATGTCTAGCCGAAGTGAATCTTTAATGTGCCATTCGGTCGATGTAACAAGTCAAACTTGCCAAGACACAATGTCGATGAAGGATTTCTTACGCCGATGAACCACCTCATGAATTAGTCGGTGAGACCCGACTCATTCAGTAAGACCTCTCAGCGGTGAACAAAACTCATGCCGATAGACCTTTCCACTGTTGCCAAGACCACGTGAATGTCATGTCGATAGACCTTTCCTCTGTCGCCAAGACCACTTGAATGTCAAGCCGATATGATACCCAAAGGTGAATTTTTTCATCAAGGACAAACCAACCAGAACACAACTGAGAACCAACATGTGCACCCTCAGCCTTCTCCAACCCATAGTCAGCAACATCATCAAGACTAGCAGGGTTGAATTTTATTATGATCTTTATTTATTGTATTAGAGACTTGTGTAGACATGATATTTTATATTTACATTCATCGGCCCAGTTAAGACCTCATATATATTTTTATATATTTTAAATATCACACATGATGCTTGATGATGTATATGACATTCCAATTTTTGATGATATATGAGATATACCATGTTTTGATTTGGCTTATTATGTGTTATGAGATTCTTATGGATGATTATGGATGCTTATTTGTGTTGATGATTTATGATTATATGTTCATTTTTTTTGTACTTTTCTTATGCACTTATATGATTGGATGGATGTGTGATTTATATATCTATGCAATGGATGATCATATATGATGTATACGATGGATGGTGATATATTATGTATGCGATGGATAATGATATGTACTAACAAATTTTTGGATGTAGGATGCATGTGGTACTAAGATATTGTGATGCAAGATGGAGCTATTAGTTAGAAGAAATGTTAGTTGGATTTCTAGCAGAAAATGGATGTTTAGTCATTGATGAGTTTTCTTTTTCTTTCATAGAGACTTCATAGTTTTAGAAATCCTTATTGATGTATCAAAAAAACACAATGCACTAGGGTATTAATAATCAGGGTGGCTTTGCATCCATTGCGTAGACTTTAACTCTGCAAACAAAGAGTATTCTTGCTCATACTAGACATATGGAAACCTTGTTAAAGTGCATGGGTGAGAAGTTTCAAAACATTTCAGACTAGCTACATAGAGAGGTATGAATTACCTAATATGAAATTGCTACATGAATTGCCCCAAAACAATCTTCCACACATAGAACAAAGCAAGTATTCACTGTGGTAGTATCAAAAATAATCTAACAAACAAAAAATAGAAATCGACGATCAATGCCCCATTCCTTCCTCTCTAAATCCTTATGGACATCTTTGAGAGATTCTAGGAATGTGACAATACGATAAATCAAAAAGATAAGATCATAAAAAGATAAAAAAATGTTGTTGTGTCACTTTCCATAGCTTTTTGATGTTTCAAGATGTTATCCATTATTGATGTCTATTGTAGGAACGTTGTATCTATTAAGACATGCGTTAGGATGTTGATGATGAATTATCGATAGGTAGGTAGTTTAACACTTAGGCATTGTTTTAGTCTAATGATGATCAAATCTTCATGATCTTTTGCGTGGGAGTCTTAGATTATGATTTTTTTCTTTTCTTGTCGATTTATTTGTCAAAGATTGAAGTGGATGTTTGTTTATTATGGATGGAGAGTTTATTGCAAGTAGGTGTCAATGGAGATAGGACTTTTGAGATTTTTTGGATTATTCGATGTTGTTTTTGTCATTTTTGGGAGATTTAGAGACAAGCAGGGGTACCTAAAGGGACTGACCTAGTGCCTCAGGATATGATCAAATATTAGCCTTGCCTATGTGACAAACGCAGAGACATCATAGTTCAACTATATTGAGTGACACTGTTTTTGGAGTTTTCTGACTCTTTATAATTACTTTTGGATTTTGATAAGATATTTGAATGTTTTTTTGTTTTGTTTTGGGGGACTAACCTAGGGCCTCAGGGGCTCATCAGTGATGGCCTTGCCTACATTATACATGCAAAGGCTCATAGTTTTCTTATTTGATAAGAGTATGTTTTTTCTTTACTTTTTTTTTTTTTTTTTGAATATTTTTTTGGGATTTTTAAAGGATATTTGAATGTTTTTGGATTTTTTTATTAAGTTTAAAGACCATAACGGGCACCTAAAGGGTCTAACCTAGGGCCTTGGGGGTTGATCAAATATTATCCTTGCCTACGTTATACATGCATAGACCACATAGTTTGACTTTTTGAATCAAAGCATAAAATGTTTTTGGGATTTTGATGTTTTTGAATTTTTTATTTTTATTTTCTTTCTGGATGTTTTTTTTATATTTTGTATGGTTTTTGACAGTGATGGGATGAACAAGGATCTAATCAGCTACTAGTTTTTGGAAGTTACCCCCAATTCGGGACAACATTACGTTTACTAGGGTAGATGGATTTTGATAGTGCAACGAGGTTCAACACTTGATCAATCATCAAGCCATGGTTGGTTGCACATTTTATTATGGGAGAGATGGGGTGGATGTGACAGATAGTACCAATAGATAGAGATGCAGGTCTTATTCAAGTGTAGTGCTCGTTTGGAAGGTTTTCACTGTGGTACTAGTCCTAGAAGCACCACAAGGTGGTTTTCACTTAAAGGATGTTTTATTTCTCTTTACTATTTTTCTTGATTTTTTATTTTTTTTATTTTTTTTCTTTTTTTCCTGGGATATTTTGATGCATTCAAGTATAAATTTTTTTGAGATGGATGATAGTCATAGGTTTGACTAAAGGTTCTCCTTCAAGAGTAGCCAATTGGTATGCTCCAAAGCCATAGCTTGATGTTAAAATAAAAGGATCTAACTAGTTTGGTTCAAAATTACCCTTCCAATCTTGATTTAGCTGGATCTTCTAATTTTCTTTCAATACCAAGTCACCAACTTGAAATATTTTGTTCTTTATCTTCTTGTTGTAGCTTCACTTGAGCCAATTCTGATAAATATGGAGATGGTTTAATGCACTCAAATGTGTTCTAACTCATTAAGTCTAGATACCTGATATTCCTCATTGCTGACTATACCTTTAAGGGATACTCGAAGTGATGGAATCTCGACTTTGATAGGTAGGATTGCTTAAGATCCTTAGACCAAGGAAAAAGGGGTGGCACTCGTAGGTCTGCAAATTTTGGTTCAATAAGCCCAAAGGCATGATTTAGCTACAAATTCCAATCACAATTGGTGTCATTAATAGTCTTTTTCAATACTTTCAGAATGGTTTTATTGGATGCTTCAGCCTGACCATTTTCTTAGGGATAGTATGGTGTTGAGAATCGGTGTTGGATAGAGAACTTTGAACAAATTTCACAAACATCTTGGTTTTTAAATGGGGTTATGTTATCCATTATGATAGTTTGTAGAATTTCATATTGACATATCAAATAGTTCAAGATAAACTTATCTATTTGTTTCCCAGTGATGTAGGTTAGAGGAATAGCCTCTATCCACTTTGTAAAGTACTCAATTGTAGTGAAAATGAATTTGTGCCCATTAGATGAAGTAGGATACATCTTCCCTATCAAGTCAAGTCCCCACTATGATAAAGGCAATAGCGTAGTTTTAGGTCGTAGCTCCTGTGTCGATGCGTGAACAAGATCACTTTGCTATTGACATTGGTGACACTTCCTTGAGTAATGAATGAATTCTTGTTCCATTGAGGGTGAATATTACCCTGTTCTCAACAAATTTTGTACTAGATTAGGTCCACTAGCATGAGACCCACAAACACCTATGTGCACTTCTTGTAACATTGTTTGTGCTCCATCGACGTTGAGACATCGAAGTAGTGTACCATCTAGACTTCATTTGTATAGGGTATCTCCTAAGATGGTGAATCTGGAAGTTCTGTGGACAAAGGTTTTCTTTTGATTTGTCATTAAGTTAGGGGGTATGATCCCATGCTAGATATAAGCAAATGTGTCTTGGTACCAAGAGTTAGGACCAATAACATCACATACAAGTTCTAATTTCAGGATATCAAATGTCAGTATAAGTAGTTGCTCCATGAGGAATTCGTATTTGGGAATGGTAAGGAATGACCCTATTGTTTCCATAGCATTAGTGCTCTGTTGTTGATTTTGGGAACCTATTCAAAGGTGATGACCCCACAAAGTACTGTTTGAACCTATCCACCATTCTTTTGTATGGCATAAGCTTGTCATCCTTTATCTGGTACTCATCATTTATAACTAGCTAGGAGTCCTCATAGAGTTGTAGTTCCTTTATCTTCCATTCTACAACCATCTTCACTCCAGTGATGAGTGTTTCATATTCATAAATGTTGTTAGTACATGGAAAGGTGATCTTGTAAGCTTTGGGTATACTATCTCCTTGAGGTATGAGAAATAGGATACCAGCCCCTGAGCTGTGTTGAGTGTGGGATCTGTCGAAGTATAAGGTCCAACAACTTGATTGATTGGTTAGAAGTATACTTTCATCTAGAAATTCTAATACTAGAGGCTAATGATCTTCCATAGGTACATCTACTAGTTGACCTGCTATTGCCTGTCCCTTTATGGCTTTTCCGTCAATGTATTCTATATCAAATTCACTAAGTATCATTACCCACTTAGCAATCCTCATTGTTAGAGCCACCTTAGCCAATAGATATTTTAAGGGATCCAATTTTGATATTAGATTTACTTGTTTGTTGAGTATGTAGTGTCTAAGATTTTGTGTTGCAAAGACAATAGATAAAATTGCTCTTTCTATAGGTGTATAGTTTAATTCATAACCCACTAGGGTTCATTTGATATAATATACTACTCTTTCCTTATTTTGATCATCTAGTTGTTCTAATAGAGCTCCTACAGTTGTCATTGTCATAGATACATACAAGATCATTGCCTTATCCTAGATTGGAACCATCAACACTAGGGGAGTGAGCAAATAATCCTTGACTTGTTAGAAAGCTTAATCACACATTCCATCCCATTTGAATGTTATTTCCTTATGTAAAGAATGGGTAAATAGATGGAACTTGTCTACTAACTGTGCAATGAATCGTCTGATGGATTGAAGCTTACCTTGTAGACTTCGCAGTTGTTTCAATGTTTTTGGAGGAGGCATTTCTAATATAGCTTTGAATTTGGTAGGATCCACCTTGATACCTCTTCTAGATACAATGTAACCCAATAGTTCTCCTGACGTTACATCAAATACATACTTCTTTGGGTTGAGACGTAGGTTGTATTCCTCTAGTCTATCAAATATCTTAGCTAGGTTAGCCAAATGATCTTTTCTTTGGATGAATTTTGCTAATATGTCATCCACATAGTCCTCCATTGTACTATGCAACATATCATGGAAAATGGTGGTCATTTCTCATTGGTAGGTTGCCCCTACATTCTTCAAACCAAATGGAATGGCATTCCAACAAAAGGTTCCCCATACATAGGTGACAATTATTTTATGTTGATCTTCGGGGGCTATCTTTATTTGATTGTAGCTAGAGAAACCATCCATCAGTGAAAGAATTTTATGCCCCGCAGTTAGTTCCATGATCATGTTGATGTTGGGTAGGGGCCGGGGAAGTCACCCTTGGGGCATGCCTTGTTGAGATCCCTGAAGTTCATGCAGATCTGTATGCCCCCAGTGGATTTCGACACTGGCACAAGGTTAGATTCCCACTCAAGATAGTTGATGGGTCTGATGAATCCCACATCTAGAAGTTTTTGAAGCTCTACTTTGACCAAGAGTTCTATCTATGAGTGCATCTTGCATAGCTTTTGTTTGATAGGTTTATCTCCAAGAAACATTGATAGGTGATGCACTACTAATGTTGGATCCAACCTTGGCATGTATGCATATGTCCATGTAAATTTTATTTTACATTCATTGATAAATGCCAAGAAATTTACCTTTTCATTAAGTTCAAGGGAAGTTGCATGGTATGCTATTTTTGGTGTCTTCGTTGTGCCCACATTGATAGGTTTAGAACCTTCAACCATGAGTGTTGATTTTTCTTGATATTCTATAATGGGAATATTGAATCCTCCATCTTCGAGTGCCTCAGAGAGGTTTTCACCCTCAAATACATCCTTTGTTTTTCTCTTTTCTTGATCCGATAGAGCCACATTGTGGTTTTCCCTAGGGGATTGATTTTTTATTTTTAAAATTTTTGTGACTAGAGATGCAATCTCCCCTCCAAAATATGCTCCTTGATCAAGCTCCATTACAAAACCAACTTTATGATCTCCTAGTGGTATATCAATTTGAAGTCTCATGAACACTGCAATAGCTTCATCATTTTGGAATGTGTCCAAAATAGGTGTATGATGTTGTTGGTCCCAGTCTATTAACTGTGGGTAAAGCAAGGGTATTTTTTCATTGGTGTAAAGCTTATGGAGGTTGTAGCTAGGGTAGAGATATCATTTTTATCAAGGCTCCATAGGGTATCCAGGTTATAATCACTAGAGGCACAATAATCCCATTCATATTCATTGGAGTCTATTTCAATGTGGTAATCTTCAAATGTAAGTTCAGTAGTGATGGTATTTATGTTGAGGTTTCAAATATGTTTTGGATATACAAGTAGTTGTCTAGACGTTTGCAATTTTTTGATGTCTCAATAGTGGTAGAAGGAGCTCCCTCCTCATAAGAGGTGATTCCAGTGCTTGGGGTAATTGTGTCTGATGAACCATAACCTAGTCCAAGATTCTTCTTACACTTTTCTACGATGATTGGTTCTCTTATGCCTTGTTCATGTAGACCAAGGCCACCTTTTCCAGTGAACCCCATGCTTTTTGCTATCTAATAGCCTTTATTATTTTAATCAATAGGAAGGGGAGGTAGTGGTTTATCTCATCCTTCTTCTTTGTAAATCCATGAAGATAGGTCTTCTTCAAACACTTCGTCATCTTGCATGTCTCCCCACTTGGTGAAAATGGTGGGTTTGACTCCATTGTAACAGCTTACACATGCTTGATCTCTCTCGGTCATCCATAAGTATTTGGTGTAGGGGGAAGAATTCCAATGCAAAAGGATTGGTTGAAATGGCATTCTCCATAACCTTTTTCAAGCACTTGGATTTTAAGATTGAATTTTTGTGGTTCAGTTGATGGAGTTGTAGTGGAGGGTGAAGCTAGTGATGATGGGTCAATGTATGAAAAGGAGTGGAAAGATGTATCATTGTTGGATATTTGAAGAATCTTTTTGTACTTCTCCAATTTTGTGCAGTAATGAAAAGGTTCAGGTTTAGAATATATGGTAACTTTCTTATCATTATAAAGAAATTTTAAGCACTAATGAAATGTGGAAGGGACTAATTGTAAGGTGTGGATCCATGGTCATCCCAAGAGAAGGTTGTATGGTAGCTCAAGATCCAGTACTTGACATGTTATCTCTGATATTGATAATCCTAGTTGAATGGGAAGTTTGATTGTTCCTTCCGAGTTTCTTTCCATATCATCACAAGCCCTTATGGTGATACTTTTGTTTCTTTCCTTCCGAGTTTCTACTATCCCAGTTGTTTTACTCATTTTAGGGTACAAATTTTTAAGGCTATGCCATTATCTATTAGTACTCTCTTGACTTTATGTTTATGGATAGAAATTTATAGATAGAGAACTTGATTATGGAACAATATTTGTGGAAGGTCTTTCTCAAAAAATACTAAGTGATGGGTGGAGGTGATGTTACCAACCATGGCTTGAAACTAATGAGTGTTAAGGTCATTAGTGACTGATGTTTCAACAAGGGATTTCTCCAAGATTTCTGTATGCACTGGCGACAACTTCAAAATCTCAAGGATGGAGATTAAGGTGGGAGTTTTCTTTAATTGTTCCACAATATTGTAGTCATTTGATGTATTACTTGTGGCTTTTTCTTGGGGTGGAGTTCCTTGTATTGTAACTCTCCCTCTTCGTTTTTGGTGTAATTAATTATTTAATTACACTTTAGCATAAGTTTACTTAGGCATATTTTATTTCCTAGGTTAATTATTATCCTTATCTTGTTGAGTTGTCTTTTTGCTCAAGATAAGATTAGGTTTGTGCATGATTTCCTTTTTGAAGGCTTTTGTATTATTTTTAAAACAATTACTATCAATAATCATTATTCTAGTTTTTTGCTTGCACATATTGGCTCTGAGGGTTTACAGAACATCTCTCCTTTTGTTCTGAATATCTGTTGCATGTGATAGGTGATTGTTTGCAGGTGATTCTTGGGGACTGTGAAGTTGGTTTTTCAACTTCTACATGGTATTAGAGCTCCAGACCTATGGCTTCCTGTTCATGATTTGCATATGTTCTCTCATAGTTTCTTTTTATGTGCAAGGGTTTGAAGCCAGACTTCTTTTTTTTGTGGATTTGGTGGTACGCAATTTTTCTGTGCAATTTTGGGCCAAACGGACGTCGCCATCGCGATCAAAGCGTCCAAAAACCCCATAAACGCCTTTCGTTTCGTCAATTTTGGTGAAAGTTGAAAAAAGGAAAAAAAAATTAGCCCCAAGGCCGTACGGCCCCAGGGCACACAAATTGAGGCAAAAATTTAAAAAACTAAAAAAAATCATGTGCAGTTTTGCACGGCCAGTTTAAAACAACTCCGCCGCCCTCCCACCACCGGGTGGCCACTGGCCACCAACACCGCCACCTATCTGCACCACCGCTTCGCTCAGCCTTAGCCCCCGAGGGCTATGAGCTCCAGTCTGTGGTCACCTTACGGACCAAGAGCTAGCATTCCCAGCCCCGTGCCATGTTCAACACCTATTGCAATCCTATTAAGGACCAAGAGCTATGCTTAACCCACTGGCGGATTTTTTTTAAAAACCCCTGTAGCCAGCGGTCACATGCAAAACCGAGGGCCAAGAGAAAGAGGGCTTCATTTTTTACCCTGTTTAGTGCTGAAAGATCCTCAAATAGGCCTTTTTTTCATTTTCTCATAACTTGGGCAAACGAAGGCTTTTTTTCGCAAACGACATATCGTCGGAAAGCTGGTTCGACGAACTTTGCAGTGGTGGAGGTTTAATTTTTTTATTTTTCTATTTTGATTCTTTTTTCTACCTCTAAAGTCAAAGTTGTTGTTTTCACTCCGGAGGGCATATCTTTTGCCTCATTTTTTAGTTTTTCGAAAACAAATAGGCGTCGGAAAGTTGGTTCTAACCTCTTCTCAGATCTCAAACCTAATTTTTGTAGAATTTTCTCCAGGTATCTGATTTTTTTAATTAGAACTCAGCCTTTTTTTTGGGTTATTTCTTGAGAAGTGTGCAAATCAGGAGTTTTTTTGAGATCAAAGAGGATTTTTTTTATTTGAGAGTATATATTGTTGTTTTCTATCATGGATACACATAATATTGCACCCTTTACTCCATTCAACTATTTTGGTTGGAAAAAACAAATGGAGATTCACTTGAAACATAAAGGGTTGTACAGGGTAACCATGGGTACAAAAATTGAACGTACAGGTGCTACTAAAAAGAGAAAATGGTTTAATAGGTGTGATGAAGCTTATGGTACATTATTTTTGTCTCTTTCATCTAACCTTCTTTTTCATATTGAGTCTTGTACTACACCCAATGAGATCTGGACTACTTTAGAGTCTTTGTTTGGGAAGCAAGATACTATGACAGGGTTTCAGTTAGAGAATGATCTTATTGGCTTAAATCCTAGGGATTTTGATAGCATCCGGGAGTTTTTCACCAAACTCAAGTCTCTTAGATTACAGTTGTCACAGTGTGGTTTTCAGAAGGAAGAATCTTAGTTGATATTGTCCATTCTTTCTAAGCTTGGACCCAGATTATTCAGTTTTTGTATCTACCTTTTATGCCACTAGGGATGCACTTGGTACGAGATTCACTATGCCATCTCTTGATGACTTTGCTTCATCTCTCACTCAAGAGAAAGCTAATTTAGCTAGCATGGGCACATTGAAACCTTCTTCCTCTTCACAGGCACTTATTGCATCACAGGAGCCCAAAGATCAGAAGGCTTCTATAGGACAAGGCAAGAAACAAAAACAAAAGGATTCCAAACCTCATGAGCAGCAAAAGGAGTCCTCAGATTCATCCTCCTCTTCTAAGGGGAAATCATCTAGGAAGGAGAAGACTACATGTGCATATTGCAAGAGGGAAGGACATGCAAAACATAATTGTTACAAGAAGGACATTGATGAGCTTAAACATCTTCTTCAGAAACATCAGATTGATTTTCCTTCTAGGATGTCTGCATCATCTTCTTCTCCTCATTCTTCTTCTTCAAAGCAGCATGACAGGGGCACAACTAGTTTACATACTTCATCAGATATGAAGGGACATGCTCTTTGTGCTTCTTCAGGTGTTGGATCAAGGAGATGGCTTCTATATTCAGGAGCATCTCATCATATGGCATCTTCATATTCTATGTTCACTTCCTTTGAGCCTTGCACTATGTCTCCCATTTTGATGGGGAACAACACTCACATGAGTGTTATAGGGAAGGGGTCTATTAGTTTTGGGGACCACTCCTTTCAGGATGTCTTGTGTGTCCCTCACTTGACAAACAACCTTCTTTCCATCTATCAGATCACACATGGAGGCACTGGGAGATCTGTGGAGTTCACACCCGATTTGGTTATCATCAGAGACTTGGAGAGTAGAGCAGTTATTGCTACTGGGATAGTGGATCACTCATCTTGGTTGTATTCCTTTACCGATTTTGCTACTAATGGTGCTTCTGTTCCTACAGCTGTTCCTCACACTTCTAGTGTGCATCATCATTTAGAGGAGAGATTTGGCTTCTTGAACATTGGTGTTCTCACTTCGGATCTTGTTCTTGAGCCTTCCATTCCATCTCCTCCCCCTCTTGTTGCTATTTTTGTGGCTACCGATGTGGCTTCTTCTGTTCTAGTGCAGCAAGATTCTGTTGATCATCCATCTCTGGAGGTTTCTATTCAATCTTCACCTACTTCAACTTATTCATTGGTTGAGGTCACACCTGCTTCTATGGAGACATCTTGGGCTACACCTATTCCACCTTCAGAGTTTGCTTTCATTCGGCCTCTTCCCTCTCACTTCTTTCAGGAGATGCGGTTTCTTCAGTCTTATTGGAGCTACTTCATTCTGGGGGGGCTATGTGGCCTATTTCTTCCTCTCTTATGGGGGGGATCTCTCATGTATCTTTTTGATGGATGGTGTCCTTGGGGGGTCTTATGGAGTCCTCCATCTTTCATCACTTAGTTAGTTTGCATTCTATTTTGGGGAGGAGTTTTGTTCCCATGTGGTTTTCTCCTTTACCCCGTTTGATTTAGTTTGCATTACATTTGTAAATGGGTACCTAATCAGGCCTTGTTGCTGGGACTCATCTTTGCATAATAATTTGCTTCTCCCTAAGTTGCACTTATGGGGGGTGTTGGTGTAATTAATTATTTAATTACACTTTAGCATAAGTTTACTTAGGCATATTTTATTTCCTAGGTTAATTATTATCCTTATCTTGTTGAGTTGTCTTTTTGCTCAAGATAAGATTAGGGTTGTGAATGATTGCCTTTTTGAAGGCTTTTGTATAGTTTTTAAAACAATTACTTTCAATAATCATTATTTTGGTTTTTTGCTTGCACATATTGGCTCTGAGGGTTTACAAAACATCTCTCCTTTTGTTCTGAATATTTGTTGCATGTGATAGGTGATTGTTTGTAGGTGATTCTTGGGGATTGTGAAGTTGGTTTTTCAACTTCTACATTCATGTAGTTACATTACACTCAAGATCTTTTCCTAGTATACAAAATTGATGATATGATCTGCTTGGGAGATGTTTCCTATGAGTTCATCATAGGAGAAGTTGGTCTTACAGTAATATTTCCCTTTACCCTTGTCGTTTCCCCTAGAATGGTCAGGGATTGGATCCTTGTATATTTTTAAGTCTTTATTTCTAGAATGATGTTCTATGTCAACCTCTCCTTTTTCTATTAGGTCTTGCACAATGTTTTTAAGCCTCATGCAATTGTTGGTGGTATGACCCTTGATCTTGTGAAATTCGCATTGATAGTTCTCATTCTACCAAGGGGGTTTGAAGTTTGGCTCTTCATAGCTTATTCTATTGTTAATCTTGATAAGGTTTTTTTGGATCAATTTGTGCATAATTACTTCAAGGGGTTCTCCCAATGGAGTAAATTTTCTTCTAGGTTGGTCATATTTCCTTGGTGGCCTCCTTTCATTATCATGTCCTTGATTTTTTGTTGGTTGTTCTGAGGATAATTGAGTTGGCTGTTTGGAACGTTATTTGGAGTATATCTTTGTTGTGTTGTTTGAACATGATTTTGTGGCACATTGGGAATTTGTATGTTGCGTACAACTTTAGCATCAACCACTCTATCATTGGCTATGTTTTTGTTCTTTTCCCATATCTTTCATTTGTCATTTGAACTAGATGGTTGATACTTAGTGTTGTAGAGTTTAATTACCCCCCTTGCAATAAGAGCTCTTTCGATGAGAAAACCCTTTTCAATAGTCACCTCAAAGTTACTAGGGCACAACACTATGAGTTGGTAGTTGATGTCCGTGTGTATGTTTGAGACAAAGATGTCTATGAGTTTTTTCTCAGGAACGAGCCCCTTACATTTGTTAGCTTTGTGTCTCCATCTTTGTAGATATGAAGCAAATGAATCCCCTTGAATTTGTTCAATTTTGTAGAGATCAAGGATAGTTACATTTTTCTCTATGTTGTATGACAAATGGTTGAAAATTTTGTATGAAAACTCATCAAATGTCTTGATACCAGGCGGTAAACGAGAGAACCACTCGATAGCAGCCCTGTCGATACTTCATGGGAAAAGCCTCATTAAGTAGGTATCATTGCATTGTAAATACCTACAAGCAACTGAGAACTCATGCATGTGCTCTATTGGATCTCCTTTTCCTCTATATTTGTCAAATTTTGGTATTTTGAAACTCTTGGGAAAAGGTATCATAGATAAGTTTTGATCAAAGGGATATGGAAAAATATAATGTAGATCATAGCTCTTCTTTGGCTTTCCAATTTGGATGTCTGATATTCTTTAGTTGAGTGTTTGTAGTTGCATGCTTATGTCATTAGTTGGTGCACTTGCTTGAGGATATTGTGTGTTATAGCCCTATTGTCCTATGATATTTGTTTGGTTAGAAATGGGATATTGTGTAAGTATGGGACCTTGAGGACCATGTTGTGTGTAAGGAAGATTGGGTACATGTTGTGTTTTGTAGGTGTGCTGAGTTTGTGGTACACCCTGATATTGATTTTGAGGTGCTCCTTGGTATTGATTGTGTTGAACTCCTTGTTGTTGTGGAATAGGAACTCATTTGAGTTTGGGTTTGTTGAATACCATGATGTTGTGTTTAAGGCATACTGTGGTAGTGTGTTTGGTGTATACCATGGTGTGGTTGTTGAGGAATACCTTGATGTTTTTGGGGTATACCTTGATGTTGTTGATTTTGAGGAGTACCTTAGTAGTGTGTTTGGGGTACACCTTGGTGTTGTTTTTGAGGAATACCTTGATGATGTGTTTGGGGTATACATTGATGTTGTTGATTTTGAGGAGTACCTTGGTAGTGCATTTGGGCTACACCTTGGTGTTGTTGTTGAGGAATACCTTGATGATGTGTTTGGGGTATACCTTAATGTTGTTGTTGAGGAATACCTTGATGATATGTTTGGGGTATACCTTGATGTTGTTGTTGAGGAATACCTTGATGATTTTTTTGGGGTATACCTTGATGTTGTGGATTTTTTTGAAGATTACCTTGGTATTTTATTTGGGGTACACCTTGTTGTTGGGGGTTTTGTTGAGGATTACCTTGGTAGTTTGTTTGGGGTACACCTTGTTGCAGATTTTGTTGAAGAGTACCTTGGTAGTTTTTTTGGGCTACACCTTGTTGTTGAGGGTTTTGTTGAGGAGTACCTTGGTAGTTCATTTTGGGTACACCTTGTTGTTGTGGATTTTTTTGAAGAGTAGCTTGGTAGTTTGTTTGTGGTACACCTTGTTGTGATTTCCCTTGTTGATATTGTGCATTATTTGAAGGGTCAATATATGATGTATGTTGTGACATGTATTTCCCTTGTGATGGGATGTTATCTTGTTGGTCCATTGTTGGAAGGCTTCCCATATTCTATATAGAGTTTTGTGGTGGCATGTTTTGAGTTGAATTTCCTTAATATTGTTGGGCCACCACGACTTGCTCAATTTATGATGGTTGCCAATACAATGGGTTATCTATAGGTTGTGGTTTAGATTGATCATTTTTTTGTGAGAATAAGGATGGTTTATTGGGATCCATCATTGGTTTTGGTACCTATCTAACCACCATTTGATCTCCTACTAGAATGAGATTCGAATCCTTAAGAATTTCCACATTAAAGTATATGGGCAGTTTGGCACCACTTTGTGCTAGTGTAAGGAAATGTTGTTTTGCATTCTTCCCAAGAATTTTTTCCATAAGTTTCTACATCTTAGGATCTTGGGAGTGTTCTAATATTTTCTCATCACTAAGTTCATCACTATCATATTCTTCTATGGTGTAGTTTGAGAACTAAGAGGTTGGTTTTTTCTAGCAATTCCTTCTTGATGTCTAAGATGTATTTCTACCTCAATAGGTGGTTGGTTTTGTTTAGCGTTAAATGTGGGTTCTCTTTGAGGAGTTGAAAGGTCATTTAGATTGTAACCCCATGACTGAGGTTCCTCATAGTGGTGTTTGTCTTGGGTGTACTAGAACTACTCTTGTTAGATTTCATCCTTTTCTTGTGTTGCGATATTGTTGTTGTCATAAACAAGTCCAAGACCTTGGGGAGTTTTGTGATCACTAATTATGAAAAGGGATGGTGTTTTGTTTTTGAGATTTTTTTGTTAAAAATAATGATGTATGAAGATGATGTGTGAAAACCCTTTTAGTCAAAGGTGTTTGATGGTTTTCTATGGATTGTATGTTTGATGCTCAAGACCCTAGAGTATGAGTGATTATGGTGGATGTTTTGATATGACACTAATTTTTTAGACACAAAGTGTACAAGACTTGGACTGATATTTTGCTTTGTTTTGGAGGATATGTTGATACTTTACTTGAACTAGCCTTGAGGTTACAAGAAAAGGTTAATGATACTATCCTAGAAAATGAGAGCAAGAGGATAATCCAAGTTGTTGTGTTTGATTTTTGTCCTAAAACTAAGTTGATGTTTTGGTTTTCTAATGGATATGGAAAGATGCTAATATGACTTGGTGTAGGTCTGATTGTTTGGGTTTCAAAGGATGATGGATTAACCAATTTTGAACCAATTCTTATTTGCACCAGAAAACAAGACAATAGTGGTCTCTGTTAAGGACAATAGTAGTTGCTTTTTCAGAATGATCATGGAAAATTTGAGCAATAGCGGTCTCTGTTTCAATTTGTGACTAGTAAACAAATAAGACAATAGCAACAATTTTAGTAATAGTGGTGAAAACTAAGACAACTATGGTAAATTCTTTAAGATAGTAGTGATCAAAGTTTGTACAATAACTTTCATGAATCAGTGCTAGCAATAGCAGTCATCTGAAAAATAGCAAGCAAGTTTAGGTCAATTGCGTTAAGATTTTTTGGATAGTAGCAACAATGTTGTTAGAACAACTGTGGTTATGTTTAGGACGACTACGGAAGATATTTCAATAGTGGTCTCTGTTTCAATTTGTGATTGGTAAATTGAGAGGAAGATAGTAGAAATTTTGGACAAAAGTGGTCAAAACATAATGTAGCAATAGCAATATTCTAGAATAGACGTGGTTGAAACGACAGTAGCGGCTCTGTTTCCAAAATTTCCAGTTTCTGATGGCAGTTTGTTGGATAATTTTGCAAGTTTCTAGTTTTTTGTTGATCTGATGTTTTGAGAATTATGTCTAAGATTTGGATAGTGATAAAGCACATCAAAAAAATTAAACATCTCAAGTCATGTTCATTTTTATTGCACCACATTCAAAAATGAGTTCATTTTAATAACACCAAAATAAAATGTGAAATTTGATTGTTTGATTTTTGGAACACCAAAATGAAATGTGAGATTTTATTATTCAATTTTAAGAGCACCAAAATGATATGTGAGATTTTATTGTTCAATTTTAGGAGCACCAAAACAAAATGTGAGATTTGATCGTTCAGTTTTAAGAGCACCAAAACGAAATGTGAGATTTGATTGTTCAATTTTAGGAGCACCAAAATGAAATGTGAGATTTTATTGTTTAGTTTTAAGAGCCACAAAATGAAATGTTTGAACTAAATAAAATGCTTTGAAAATTGAAAAGGCCTTCCAGACCATTCGTCAACTCTGCAAGATAAATGTTAGTTGTTCTCATGAAAAGGGTGCCATAATCCTACAAGGGTTGCACCAACAATGTTAGAAAACCTCACATGCACAACAAACAATCAATCATAAGGGTTAGGAAAATAAAAAAATCTAAATAACCTTTGCAAATTAAAACAAAACAAAAAGCAGAATAGTAGTGGATCTATTTAGAATAATAGCACCCTTTTCGTAGAAACGACCATGGAAATCTCAGACGATAGTGGTATAAATAAAGTATAACCGCAAACTTGTTTAGGATTAAAGTGGCCCTGTAAATGTTAGTTTTGTCAGAAACCTTCAATACAGAACAAACAATAGTGGAAAAAATGATAATAGTAGTTATTTTTAGGACAATAGCAGTCCAACTTAGGAAGACCATGGTAAAATGGTAACTACAACCGCGTGAAAATTTTGGGACTTCCGCATTTCAAATGACAATAGTATTTCATGCAAAAGATGTCAACATTATGGAACCTGTAACTACTCAAAAAACTTACGAAATTATTAGTGTTAAGGACCTAGGGTCCCATCGAGCTTGCCAATTAATGTAAGGAGGAAAATAAGCATAAGGAAAATAGCAATGAATCGATCAAATCAAATCAAAGAAAAAGTATAAATTCCAACCATACTCATGAAATGAATTGTAAAGCAATGAATTCAATCAATAAAGGTAAGCATAAGTAAGAAACAATAAATGAATTCATGAAATACAACTATACCATCCCATGTTGAAGTGTAAATTGTGTTGATGTTGGATTGTGTTTGAATCAATATGAAGCCTCCATTGTTGTTGGAAAAGCTTCAAAGCATGTGTTAATGGTGATTGAATATGTTTGTATTTTCTCTCAAGAATTTGAATGTTAATTCAACATGACCTCTTTGCACAAATTCTCTAGATTCTCTGATCATTTTTTAGAATGAAGAGGGTTATTTTATAGATTTCTAGGTTTGAGATGAATGATCGAGATTCAATAGTGAAAGATCACGATCAACAGTTGAGAACCGTTGCGAGGAAATAGATTGGCTAGTTAGCTTCTTTGATTGATCCAATTAAGGATTTTAATTGGATAATCAATAGAACTGATTGGAATGATTGGTGGGATTGAGAAAGCCAAGTTGAGTGGTTAGTGGGATTGAAGAAATTTGTGGGATCGAAGAAATTAGAAGGATTGGTTAAATAGATGAGTTAGTTATCCAATTAGAGTGAGAAATCAGTGATCCTGATTCACTCAATCAAAAGAGGGTGAGGATAATTTAATTAATTGAATAATTAATTAATATTGGAAATGAATGTGCAAGTCATGTTTTGAATTTAACAAATAACGATATAATTGTTTGTTGACCATGTTGAATGATTTTGAATAATTGATTTAATTATTCAAGTTTCAAGAGGGGAAGTGGTTTAAATTAAATTATTAATGATAACAATTTAATTGATTTAGATGAATAAGGCATATTAGTGACATAATTAAATAATTGATGTTTATTTAATTAATCAGGAAGAAATAAAGTTAGATTAATGATGAAATAATGAATTAATCAAATAATTAAAGATTGTTCAATTAATAGAGGAAAATAGGGTTAATGATGCAAATGATTTGAAATGCAATTATATTAATGATAATGATGTCGATAATGAGAAAATGTCATTCAGGATGTGTGATATGTGTTAGATCATTTTTACATGTATACACCTAATTAAACATTATTTTTTACTTAGATACAATATTTTTATTAAGTGTGACATGTTAAACTAGATGCCCTAGTGATCTAATTTAGAAATTAAAGGCATTAATGATTTAATCTAACATAACACACATATGATCAAATGGCATGTAAAAGAAAATAATAATTCAAGAAAATGAACAATTACTCTACATAATTCAAGACACGCCAAAAATGTTTGTCAAGAACAAAGCAATGTGAGATTAAATAGAAAACCATCTACCTAATCTAACAACATGCTCTAACATACATACTATTCAAAAATATTGTTAAGTGTAGTACCCACACAAATGCACAACATTGATAGGTTCTTTAGAGTTGTTCCATCCATAGATTTTAGTGTATATGCTCCAGACCCATAGCTTTCTTCAATGATGTAAGGGACTAACCTATTCAAACTAAATTTTCCTTTTTCTTTTGGAGTGGTGTTAACATTGCATTGATTTTCATATAATACTAAATCCCCTTTGTTAAAAGAACAAGGAATAACATTATCATTATAACTACGTTGCATTCTTTTGGAATAATATTGGAGATGTTCGAGAGCATTTATACAATGTTCATCAAGAATTTCAAGTTGTTGTAACTATTTCTCTTTATACGTGTAATCATCAATAATGCCCTTGAGAGAGATTCTTAAAGAAGGAATTTCTAACTCTAAAGGAATTATTGCATCAACACCATAAACAAGATTATAAGGTGTATTTCCTGTGGATGTTCTAATACACGTACGATAAGCCAATAATGCATAAAATAGTTTTCTATGCCAATCCTTGTTATGCTTATTTATTGGTTTTTGTAAGATTTTCTTGAGTGTTTTGTTTGTTGCTTCTTCTTGACCATTGGATTGTGGGTAATAGGGTGTTGAAAACCGATGTTGAATGTGAAATGTTTCCAAAAATTTCTTCACTTCATTATTTTTGAATGGTGTGCCATTATCTAAAACTAATGCAGAAGGAAGACCAAATCGAACAATAATATTTTTCACGATGAAATGATTGATTACGTCAGAAGTCATGGATTGAAGAGGGATTGTCTCTACCCATTTCATAAAAGTCATGGATTGAAGAGGGATTGTCTCTACCCATTTTGTAAAGTAATCTGTAGTTGTAATTATAAATGTGTGTCTAGAGGAATAAGCAAGGGAAAAATTTCCAATGAGATCCAAACCCCATACCGAAAATGGCCAAGTAGGAACTTGGGCACAAAGTTCAGAAGGAAGAGCATGAATCAAATTGTTATGCTCTTAACATTTATGACATTTTTTAACATGATCGAAACAATATTTTTCCATATACATCACCAATAGTATACTATGTGGATTAATTTTTGAACTAGCGATCTTCCCCCAAAATTCCCCTTACAAGCACCTACATCAGCTTCCTCAAGGGCTATAGGGATTTCAGATTGTTTAAGGCATCTGAGAAAAAGACCATCAAAGGATCGCCTATATAAGACATCCGCTAGGATAATATATCTAGTCAAAAGTTTCTAAATACAAGTTCTAGTGTTCTTAGTAGTTGGTTCAAGAAAGGTTCCTTCTTTTAAATAGTTAAATATTGATGTGTATCATTCACTAGAGACTTCAATATTGGCAACTAAAACTTCTTTCACAATTTCATCTATTGACAATTTTTTGAGAGTGTGAATAATAAATGTGAAATCCGTAGAAAAATATTTGAGAGAAACAAGGGAGGCTACAATTTCCATTACATCTGCATGTAAATTATCTTTTCATGGAACATTGTCAATGGTGTACAATATTCAAAATGTTCTAGCAATTTCATTGTCAGATTTTTATATTGAGATAACTTTTCATGTTTTGCTTGATAAGAACCATTAATCTACTTAATGACTAATTGGGAATCACCAAATATACAAACGTGTTGAACACGTAAGGATAAGGCTACACGTATTTCAACAATGAGGGCCTCATATTCTATAGTGTTGTTTGTACATAGGAAGTTTAGATGGTGGGATAATGGAATTGGCTTTCCTCAAGGTGAAATCAATATAACCCCTACTCTAGAGCTAGTTCGACACTTAGAAGTATCAAAATAAAACTCCCATGTTTTATTATCATTTTTGTTCAACACATTTTCATCAAGGAATGAGTCATGATTGGGTAATGCTAATGGTGAAGGATTGCCAGCTAAATGGTTGGTCAATTCTTGACCCTTAATAGCTTTTTGAGAAACAAATTTAAGGTCAAATTCAATTAACAACATAACCCATTTAGCCAAATGTCTTGATAAGTTTGTTTTAGCAAAAAGGTGTTTTAAAGGATCAAATTTCATGACAACATGCACTTCTACGTTTAATAAATAATGTCTGAATTTGTTAGTAGTAAACACAAGATCAAAACATTAATTTTCTATTATTGTGTATCGAGTTTCATAATCAATCAATGTTTGACTAATGTAGTAAACAATATTTTCTTTACCATTCTCATTTTGTTGAGCCAGTTGTATCTAAGGGTTATTTTTGGATTGTTAGATTATCAAATCAATAAAGAATAAAACCCAAAGAAGCTATCAAGAACAAAGGAAACTAAAAACAAGAACGATTATACCTGTTGTTCATCGAATCTTCCATGATTTACCTTCATAGCACCTTCTAACTTGTTGATGGTTTCCCTTAGATCGAGCGTGTGAGCAATTTGAAAACAAAGACTAAGTCTTACACAAGCTTTGAAGGATTTGGAGTGTCTAAAATGAAATAAAGTGTCTATGCCTATGACAAAATGACTATAATGCTAAGACAAGTATGCCAAAATCACAAATAAACTGCAAGCATATGTGTATGTGAGTATTTGTAAGTGTCTAAGTGTAATCGAAATTGTGAGCAAAATTGGCATTTTATAGAAAATGCAATTTTGGACGGACGGACGAGATTGAATTTTGACAAAAGCCTAAAATCAAAGGACGAGATTTAATGCGAAAAATCCTAATCAAGGTTAGGGAGAAATTATTAAATGAGTGATCAAGATGTCATCTGAGAAGATCAAATCGACAGTCAAGAATAAATGAGATAATTAGTCAGAAAAATAAAGATTTTTGAAATCAAGAAGATAAAGACTGCCTAATTTGTGAGATTCAAAAAATCAAAAAGATAAGAGTTGAACTGAAAAGAGGTTTTGGAAAATCAAGAATTTGCTCGAGTGCTTGATTTTTGGAAGATTATTACCATTTTGAATTAAATAAATTCAAAATATGGATTTTGTGTGATAATAAATAATCGGTTTTCAGATTATTTACTAAAATGAACTGACAGTCAAGAATGTAAGATCATTTTAAATAAATTTATTTAAAATGAGGGAAATGTTAATTTTGACAATTAAATAATTAAAGATAATTATTTAATTTAGAGGATATGATTAATAATTAAATTAATTAATAAATTCATTTAATTATGAGAATTAGTGACATATTAAATAAATAAATGAAATTCATTTATTTAATAATCAGGAAGAATCAATGAATAAAGGTAATTAAATAAATTACGAATTTTTTTAATTAGGGGAAGATTTAGACAATTAATGACGTATTTAATAAATAAATAAAATTTATTTATTTAATAATCATGAAGAATAAAAGGACATGAATTAATTAAATAATTATGAATTATTTAATTACTAGTCGAATGTGGACCAAGGACATAATTAAGATGTCATAATTATGCTAAGATGAAAGTGGTAAAATAGAGCTTGCAAGCCTAGGTCATTTTTATGTGTCTACATTTTGCCCCTCTTTGTCATAATGTATAATGTCGCATTGTGATAAAGAAAATAAGTTAAAGTCATGCCCCAACGAAGGTATGGAGTATCGATGCCCCCTCGGAAAAATTTTCAAATTTTGGGTCGGCGACAGAAAAATTTGGAAAGTGTCCCAATAAGTCAATTTAATGACCAGAAAAATGATGATGCAGACAATTTCGAATTTTGACATGTTTAAAGTGGCCAAAGGGGTGGTCAAAGTTGGTCAAAATGGCCTCCAGTAATAACCTAGTTGACAAATGTCATTTTGACTTTATAAATAGGTTGACAAAGGGGTAAAAGTCAATTCATTTTTGCTATTTACTTTAGCAAATTCGAGAGCTCAGAGCGAAGAGGACTTCTGCAAGGATGGTGATTCCAGTGACTGAGCATCGTGGTGAGATCGTGCGGACCTACAGGTGGCCAGAGGGCTCAGAGCCAGCGGTATGTACCCCTAACCCACTTTGTCATTTTCTTGTTTTGTGTGCAAAAATTAGGGTTTTAGGGCGAACTATGAATGCGTCGCGACACATATGTGTTGCATAAGCCACAATTGACTTTGCGTTCGACGCATTTGTTACGTCGTGACACAAGTGTAAGGGGTATTTAGGGAGGCCAAAAATGTGTAACGCATTTGCTAAAAAATGCAACGCATTCGCAATATCATGTCGCATTCAAGAGTTATAACACCGGATATGTCATTTTGTGACGCATTCAAATGAAGTGACACAAGTGCTTTGATGCGACACAATTGAGAGACAGAACGACACAATCGATATGTCGTGACGCATGTGAAGTACAAAATGACACAACCATTGTTCCGCAACGCAAGTGCAGTCAACACGACGCATTTGAATTTGACTATGACTAGTGCTGATTTTGATGTTTTTCAACTTTTAAATGTTGATGATGATAATGATGATTGTCCAGAAGGTACTGATGCGTTGTTTGGATTTGTGCAGAGATAGCTTGTGGCCATCTATACTCGAGAGAGCAAGCCATCGACCTTCCGGTTTGGTGATTAGCTGACTCCGCGGGAGCGACGATGGTTGATGTGGTTGGGCTTCTATTAGGCTGCCTATATGCCTGTTATTTGGGCAAATAGGGGTTTGCTGACTGCATTATGTGAGAGGTGGCAGTTAGAGACATGCTCCTTCCACTTGCCGATGGGAGAGGCCACAGTGATGCTGGAGGACGTCTATCGTATCTTACAACTATCGATCCGAGGAGAGCGGATTGTTTAAGACCCTCGGCATGGATATCAGACATTCACAACGTACTATCGAGATGAGGGAGCAAGACTCGACATCCAAGGCTATGAGATCCGTTGGAATTTTATGGTGGAGCATTATGCTCAGTTCAATGCATTTCTAGCGACACTGATTGGCGGGATACTGATTCTTGACCGACGTGGGCATGGGTTCCCATTGGTTGGGGAGATGTGATAGAGGGGATGAGGCGGGACAGGACAGTGTATGCCTGGGGGCCTTGTTTGTTGGGCACACTCTACCATCAGCTTCATAAGGTGGTTTATAGGAGGGCAGAGAGCATTTCATGTGGGACTACACTTTTGATGATATGGGCCTGGGAGCATGTGGCCATATTTGGACCTCCTATCTAGAGACCGCAGGTAGCCGAGAGGATGCTTTACGCTTACTATTATGTCGGTGCCCTACAGCAGACCAAGATGGGAGAGACAGGTTGGTGGTGCCATCGGATTGATACCATGGTTTCGTTCATATGGAGGCCATATAGAGACTGTCAACAGTGGGATGATGAGGATGACCACCTCATCTTTTGCAGACAGTATCGCTATCTGATTGGTAGGACAGTGCAAAGCCAGCTTATTATAGAGATGTACCTACCACAACATGTCCTTAAACAGTTTAGAGAGTAGTAGGGTGTACCTACAGGCACAACCGAGTATGCCCGATCTTCAGGGAGTCCGGTTTGGGGCCAGCGATTCCTGTAGCTTTTTTTGAGCAGCAGATTAATAGGCTAGCAGCCCAACAATGGGGATGGAGAGGTGGGATTGGAGATCCTAGGACCACTGTTGACTACAAATTATGGTGGCAGGCATATCGACCAATGCCACTGACAGATCTAGATGGGCCAACACCTGTTAACAAGAGGTCAGTTATACCACGTGTGCTGAGAGTCAGGCGAGGGGGCAAAGATGGTGACAAAGGCAGAGGAAGGGGGAGGGATGGCGGGAGGGATGGAGACCAGGGTGGAGGGCGAGATGGGGGTAGGGATGGAGGTTGGGGTGGAGATGATGGAGATGATGGGGATGATGGAGGAGACGGCCGGAGGCAGAGGAGAGATGGCCAGAGACAGGGCAGGAGGGTGCGACCGCATGTGGGCAGAGTAGCATTGGATGTTATTCTAGAGGTGGCCAAGGAGGGGGAGAGAGAGGAGGAGGAGTCGAGGCAGGAGCAGGAGAGACAGGAGTAGGAGGAGGATGAGTCAAGGCAGGAGCAGGAATAGGAGCTTGAGGTAGATCTGGATGTGGATGTGCCTCGGGATGAGGGAGTTAGTGGCATGGAGGTGGATGTGCCTCAGGACGAGGGAGTTGGTGGCAAGGAGGTTGATGTTCCTCGGGACGAGGGAGTGGGTGGCGAGGAGGTTGCAGAGGAGGACGATGATGATAATGATGCCATGGATAAGGTCGAGAGACTCCTAAGATGGAGGATGGTGGAGGGAGAGGAGGAGATACCCCCTACCTTGACATTGCCCCAAGGCGCCACGACAGACCAAAGGGTGGTAGATCTATAGAGGAGGCTAGATGAGAGTGTGGCATAGGTCAGGGCACTACAGGAAGAGCTAGAGGTGGCTCGAGTAGAGCGGGATCAGGCAGTGATCCACCAGTAGGAGTTAGCACAGTGGTGTGTGGACTTTGCAGCTTTATGTTCAGGACCTTTAGGGGATATTTCCCGTGAACTTGCCAGGGTCAGCACTCGTTATGGGCAGTACAAAACCTTATATGAGCAAGCAGTGCCCCTTGAGCGACAAGATCCTACACTGTCGCACTCACAGACGAGGACATGCAATAGTCATGTTGATGTTCAAAACAACACAACAACATTAAACAAAATATTACTATTCTATTTCTCCTGAAAGAGAAAGATAACACATGGAAATCTAACTCCCAAGGTCTTGGTAATTGGTTCTCAATTATGCTGATTTCATTCAATGATTGATGTAACTTTAATGTTCAAGGGACCTTTGCTGATAACAAAGAACAAGATTGCATAGCATCAAGTAATCTACGTTTGGGGGGTTTTAAATAAAAGAAAAAGATGAAATAGAGCTTTAAATTAGAGAAACGTGAGTAAAATTCTTACACATCTAGACATGCATATTAATAATGAGTGTTTATTCCAACTAACCACAACTATAGCAAGATGCAATCCATAGAATAAACTATGCTACTGCATACATCCATAATGCTAATTCAGCTACCATCAATAATCACCAAACTTACTTCAAACAAATCACTCACTCATCATCCAAAACACAGATCAAATGAACACAATAACAATTCAATTCACAGATAATTCAATGATATGATCTTGAATCCAGTTCCTTCTATTAACTTTCATCAAATAAGGAACAATTAAGCACAGCAAAATCAATGGTGTATGGATTGATCATGTACCATTAACCTTATCAAATTGGATCCAAACTTTGAAAATCATGACATGAAAATGTATGAAAAACTATAAAAATAATCAAGCCTTCTTACTGAACTTCTTAAAGTATCTTTCTAAAACATTGAAATCCTAGATCTAGATTCTATCCTCAGGTGGCTGATATTTCTTCAATTAGCCGACCTTTACAAAGTAGATTCTAATAATACATATAGGGTGCCACATGCATGAATTTCTCAATTATCAATCAAGATCCACCATTCATGGAGTTGAAACTAAACGCAGAAGTAGACTTAAGAACCCCTGTTTTCAAGGTTGATCACTCTATTGTACAAAAAAGGAAATCTGATACCCCAAGAAGGAAGTGAAACCCACGGATCGGACTCAGAGTTGAACTTATGTCAAAATCCACAAAAATAGAAGAGTAGATAGAGCATGGTGAAAAGAGTTAGTCACTTTTGCATTGAATGCTCAAGAATGTACTCATCAAAACTGGAGAAAACCTATAGAAGAGTATCCAAATCTGGCCCATCCAACCAATCACCTTCAAATTTAATTCTTTCAAACTCTGTGGAAACCAACCTTTGCATCTCCTTTAGCTTGATTAGCTCCTTTCTGGCAGTTCTTACCTCCTCCCGGATATCCATAAATTGATCTAGCAATAAACTCTCCCCATCATCTCCCTTTTGCATGATTTCTTCAAATCTACTCCTCCATATCTCCCTTAGTTTATCCAATGACAGGCCTTCTTTATTGGAGGAATCTAAGTTGATCAAAATGGCCACAACTACCTCTAACTCAATCATCTGTTGATTCAAGTCCTTACTCATTTCTTAGACTTCTTCTTGATGTACATGCATAGCCCTTGACTTATACCTTATGATGCTCACAGTTTTCTCCACAAAATCTTCATTACCCTACTCAAGAACTGAATATTCTATCAAAGTGGATTTGGACACTTTGCTGACGTCTTCAAGCCTTTTAACATATTCCTTGTATTCATCATCTTGCTTATCCAGATCCTTAGCCTGTTGGTCTAGATCTTCTGCCAATTCAAGAGTAGCCTTATGAATCTTAGAGTCTTCAACAAGAACATCATCAACCTCCTGGTTGAGCTTATCCAACCATTTATCCATCATCCCCACCTTGCTTTTCATCTAAATCAAATCATTTGTTTCCCTCTTTGTTAACAAAACCGGGGATTCAGGAAGAGCAACCTGTTGAGAAATGGGACTAGAAACATCTTTCAAGAAACCATGGAGCTGATCCAATTGAGCCTTAAGCTCATCCTTTCTTTGCTTATCTTTAATCATCTGGGTTTTGGTTGAAGAAGCCACAATATCAATCAAACTCATATGTTGGTTTCTAGTAGGCTTTCCCAAATTCACTTCCCCCAACTGATAATCCGTGAATTGCATATCATCACGGCTCTTCTCCATTACAGGTATGGTGCATTCAGCAATGATCTCTCCAGCATCAATGAGCCTAGTGGAGTGAAGAACCTGAGCCTTCTTCTTAGGCTTCTCTTTCCCAATTTATTTCATCATTTCTTCCCAATTCAATGGCTGTGGTTGAACAACCTATTTTCTCTCTAAATCAAGTTTTAGCCAAGTAGGAGCAATAGGAGTAGTGGTTGCCTGGGTTGAAGAGGAAGCAAGAGTAGTGGAAGACAGAGGTTGCAACAATGTAAGCCTTGGCTGAGAATCAACCTCTTGCACATTTTGTTGATCACTTTGCTCCATTTCCTATGCTAACTTTTTTGCTTCCTCTTTATCCTTTTGCTCTTGCACCCTTTTAGCCTCCATCTCCTGCTTTAAGCATTCCTCTTCTATTCTCTTCTTTTCTAACATTTCATCTTGTTGCTTTTCCAATTCTTCAACATAGTCCCATGCCTCCTTGGACTTCTTTTCATGTTCAGCAATCTCAGCAGCCTCCTTTTTCCCTTTTCAAACGTTCTTGCTCTTCCCTTTTTCTATAGGCCTCCTCTTGTTCCTTGAGTTTATCTTCAATAGCTTCTTTTTCTCTTCTTTGCTGAGCCTTTTCTTCTTCAAGATCATGAATTTTCTGTTGCATTATCAACCTATCCCTTTCTTCTTGAATTTTGAGCTCTTGCTCCTTTTGTTGTTGTTATTGAGCTAACTCGTCGGCCTTCACTTTATCCTCCAACTCCTTCTGCTTGACTGCCAACTCAGATTGTGCCTTGGCCTCCTCTTCCTATTGCTTAGCTAATGCCTCAACTTGTGCCTTAGCATCAGCTTCCCTTTTAGCATCTTCAAAAAGTTTCCATTGATCTTCTTCAGTCAATATGTGCTCAGTCCCTGCATCATCTGTCATATCAAAAGATGTTAATGTCGGATGCTCTTTATCAAATGCAGTCTTTTCTGAATCTGTTTCAATAATATGTATCTCAACTTCACCCTCCATTTTCTTTAAGACCTCTGCTTCATCATGGAGAGCTCCCTTTGGTGGTTCCTGACCCAATTCTTGTTCATCAAAGGGTTGAGTAGGTGCTTCCCCTGCAGGAGATGCAAAAGCACCCACCTCCGTAGTTGTTTCATCTTCATGTACCTCTAGAAGATCTTGAGGAACCACCTCCTCACCTTGTGCACTAGAAGGCATAAACTCTAAAGGTTCCTTAGGCACCATCCTTCTCTTTACCCTTTTATATCCTTGAGTGGTACCTGCAGCATTCCTCTTCTTGGATGATATAGCCTCGGTCTGATTAGCTCTCAAACTCACCCATTGAATACTCCTATCGAGCACTAGTCTTGCAATCTGCATTATTTCAATTGTCTCACCCGCATTCCAATCTATGGGATCAAGATCCTTAGTTCCAATCTTGTTTGCATACCCGGGATCCAAAACTATCCCATCATCGAGTAATGTGTTAGGAATGTCCTCTTTTATCCCAAACTCAATCATAAGTGGGATAGGTATCCTTTCATAATTCCTCCTCCTAAGATCATACTCATCTTGTAAGTCCTCCCAAAAATCCTCCAATAGATTAAAATGCTTCTCAAAGACACTGGGAAGCAAAGCCCTCATCTTGTGTTTGGGGTCATAACATTTCCTAGCCGTGTACAGGCCCAACTTCAAATAAACTAATTCATCACAAACAGTCTTAGCTGCCTGAATGTGTGGACAGCAAAAGGCTCCCGGCTTCATTGGAAATTTATGGCAACCAGTCTTGTGTTTGTTGCGAACTGGAAATTAACAACTAAGGCTTGATAAATAAACTCCATTAGGATGATTCTATCACCACAACACCTAGGTAGAAAATGGGGATGACCATCAAAGCCTACCAACCTAAAATAGGTGAATGTGGGGTACTAGATAAACCAATGCCCCCATTCATTCACAAAATCCATTGCCTCCCTGCTAAGTCTATACCCAACATCACCATTAAGCTTGTTAATAATAACATAAAGAAAGGCATCATTAACCCTTCTATAATGTTGCTTTGATGCCTGCAAGGTGAGCTGGTTATAATACTCCCATACTCTCTTATGTCCTTGGGCCTCCCCCAATATACCTACTGTCTGAAGTTCTAGGAAAAATCCCCACTCGGGCAGCTGCATAAACCACATAGGAGGTCATAAAGAAACTCTTGGTTTCTCTCACCTTTATCATCTGATTGTGAATGTTGTCTGATACTATCATTGACCAGTCAAATTATTGCCTCCCATCCAAAATAGTTTGAATGAAAGGAAACATCCATTATTTAAATAGTGAAGCATCCCTCTTACCAAACACCCTAGAAAGGAACATGATTATATCTCTAATTTCTTTACTAAAGTATACCCTCTTAGGCTGGTCTGGAAGCTTTGCCAAAGACTTCTTCTCCACCCTCATCCAAGTCTTATTCATATGAAATCTATTCCTCTCCTTGTTATCACTGTAAAGCTTTAAAGCCTCCACCTCGTTCAATTGTTTAGGATTCTTGGGATCAGGTATATGAAACAAGAATTTGATCATTTGAGGCGTAAAGTCAATAATGACATTACCCTTTATATCCACACACTGCCTAGTAGTAGGGTTATATGCTCCAGCTGCTGCAAGAATCAACTCCGGACATTGCATAGATAGGGGGAAGAGTGCCACATGTGCCAACCCAGATTGAACAATCCTTTATGTCCTTCCCGTGACCTACTCCTCAGTGAATGTCTCCTCATGCAGCTCCTCATAGTTGAAAGAACCCAAATTGGTGTCAGTTATGTCAGTCCAGTCAGAGTCAATTTTGCTAGCCGTGAGGACGGCCTCCCTATGCTTACATCTCAAGGTATATGGGAGATGTTCCACTTTGATCTTCTTTGGCCTAACTCCCTGCCATGAAGTTTCACCTGGCTGGCTCCTTTGAGAGGCCTCATCTGATGCTCCTGACATCTCTTAATACCTGCAACAATTTCCTGTATTAGATGAACAAAGTATCTAAGTTAGTCAATCATATAATCCCTCTTCCATCCTCCTAAGATAACATTTGGTCAAACTATGCCTTTATCAGAGGCGGAACCGTAGAAGCATCAGGCATAGACAATGTTTCATATCATGTGATGGAGGCAAGACCGGAATGGGGACAGAACCATAACATGGTCAGAGGCGGGGCGGGAACAGGAATCAAACTAGAAACAAAAGCTAGCTACCAAGTTCAACTTCCTCCCCGGATCCACTTCCGGCCAGAGTAAAGATATTCATCATAATAATGAATGGGAGTGGATCAATTCTAGCAAATGGAGTGTATTCAAAACAAGGTGGTCATATGAACCCTAAACCCTAGGTCACATGGGCCCTAAAGGAAACTAGAAATAGATCAGCTTAACCCTCCAAAAACTCCTCTGTACAGAAGTCATTAAAACCTTGAATAGGTTATATTTGTAAAAACCCTAATTCGCTCGATACCCTATTTGCAAAAACTAGGGCACAACGATAAACTCGTACGAACAACCCAAAACCAACGTGAGAAAACCAAAACAGGGTCCCAAAAACAAAATTCATTACCCAAGCAAGGAAACCCCTTCAAAATTGAAACCCTAGTCAAAACCCAGAGCACGACAAAACAAACCTGTCACGAAAGCAACAACAGAACAAACAACAAAGAAAAACGACAAACGGAAAGACAAACCCAACAAAATAGAACAAAACAGAAAGAAAGAACCAAAAAAAGAAAACAAAAAGAACATAAACAAATACCAACCAAGCGAAAAAATTCACAGAATCAACCCTCCTATGAATACGCTAAAATGACACAAGCGAAAGGACAAACAGGAGAAAGAAAAACAAAAGAAACCTACCTCAAAACGCTCCTTAGGATTGACCAGAAATTCGCCAAGATTCACTCCACAATTCGCCCCCACGATCAAATCAATTCTCTCAAGACTTTCCTGGCCGTGATTTGCTTAAACAATTCGCATAATAATAACAATGAGGTAGTTTAAGCATAATTAAACCTTTAATTGTTAATTCGTGCATGCAAACAGGCTGTATTTAATGCCATAAATGTGGTTGCTCGGGGATGGAGCCAACAACGTGATCAGACAGTTAAGTCAAGTCAATGGAACATCAAAGGTAAGGCGGACGTGGAGCCAGGTTGGAAACAAGATAAAGAAACTACATAAAGTTCCCTATTTCATTTCCAATCCTGGATCCGGTCCCGACAAAAGGACCGACCAACAAACGACAAATGGAGATGGGAGCGGAGACAAAACCAAAATGGAACCTTCACAAAGTTCAAAGTTCCATTCCGGTTCCGGATCTGGTTTCGATCGAAGGGAAAAGAACAACACAAGAACAAGGGAAGCGGGACCGGAGCGAACACCAGACCCGACCCAAACAACAAAGAAAGCAAGGAAGAAAAAGAGTGGAAGCGGAGTCGGGATGGGAACACAAAATGGAAACTTGAAACTTCCCTATGTGAGTTCCAATCCCGGTTCCGACTCCGCAAGAGCAAACAAACAAAAAACAAGGAAACGAACAAAAAACAAGAGGACAGACCAACCCAAGTGTTAGTCGAAAACCAACCAACAAAACAAAAGACAAGGTGGAGTCGGAGTCGAAACTTTATCTGAACTAGAAACCTTGTGAGAGTTCCATGTTTGGATTTGGTTCCGAACCCGCCTCCGACAGAACAAAAGACAAACTTAGGAGGAAAAAAAAAGAACTCCTAAGACCCAACCAAACAACCAAAGGCAACCAAAACAAAAGACAAAAAAGGGGACCCATTTTATTCCAATACAAAATGGGGTTGTTATGCAAGGCATAACAAGTCACTGATCAAGGAGTGGGAGCAGCAACAGGAGTCACACTAGTGTTGGAGGGTCTACCTCATTAGGGCATAGGTCCCACCACTCACACAGGCATGCCTCGAGTCATCATTCGAGCTGTAGTCATGGGTCTACCGGTTTAGAGCAGAGGTCAGTACAGAGGCAGCCACCAGTGATAGATCCTTTGTCCTCTCAAAGTCAGGCTATAGTGTCAGCACAAGTGCCTATTACCATGGAGATGATGCAATCAATTTCAGTTCCATTGGTTTCACAGACAGAGGTTGCTACAGGTCCACCCATTACCTCAGTGTCGGGCACAGATCCTCAGTCAGCACACTCTTTGCCATGAGGGGATGATGAGAGCCTCTCTTAGAGACATGTTTACTACATTTGCTTATATGTTATGACACATTATGTATAGACCATTGAGACTGCGAGCTCTATTTTTGGGATATCTCTTGACTCTATCCTGTGACATTATACATTTCTTGAGATGATGCTATATGATGATGCAGTTATGATGTGGCCTACATATGTGTTATGCGATATTTGATTTATGCATTATGATATATACGATGTGATGCTTTATGTATGATGTTGATTTATGATGGATGATGGTACTATTTATATGTCTTGTCATGTATGTCCTATGATGCTTACTTATGATATTATGCCATGATGATGCAATGCTTATTTATATGTTATGTCGATTTTGTGATGATGATGATAATGATATGCATAATGTATTTATTTGAATGGATACCATGTTTATGATTATGTTAATGCAATATGCCATGAAATGTATATGATTTAATGCTATGGATGATGTATGTACGGACCTAATGCAATGTTTCTATGATTATGTATGCACTTATGTTTTTGTATGTCACAGGATATCATCATGAGATGGACGAGAGAAGATGACCAGACCAAAGGAGATGCATGTTAGTTCCTAGACCAAATCCTTCAAAACTTTACCATAGGACTTTAATATTTATTGCTCTTAATCATCATTGGGCAGACTATTGTAATGGCCAACAAACACCATGATATGACATAGATCAAGGTGTGAAAGGTTGTACCATCACATGAGAGTAACGATCACATACAAGGATGATCATGACTCACATGAAGAGCGTGATTGCCCCAATCTTTTTGTCATAACCAACCACAAGCAGAAAAGACAAGGATAATTTATGAAACGTCGTTGCTTCTCTAAATCCTGTTTCCAAGACATCCTTGAGAAACTAGCAGCATGATTGCCAAAATACAAAATAGAGCCATTATCATGATACGTCATTTTTCTAAATCCCAAAATCAGGACCTCACTGAGAAACTAGTAATCATGCATGTCAAAAGTCAAGACAAACGTCATGATACGTCGCAGCTTCTCTAAATCCTGTTGTTGGGATCTCACTGAAAAACTAGTAACATGATAAAAATCCAAAAGACAAGTGCCAAGTGTTTTCCAAGTGTGTCCGGATACCCATTGTTTTAATGTCAAGATGTCAGGTTTGATGATGTTAAGATGTTAGGGTGTCAAGGTTTTGACGATGCCAAGATGATGAATGTCGAAGGTTGCCAAATTCAGGAAGGACACGTCCTGAATAATGTTGATGTCAAGAGGATCGATCCCTAAATGTCAAAAGGGATCCCTCAAAATGTCAGTGACAGGGATGGTGACGATGCCTAGGAAGGACACATCCTTAGGCATAAATGACAGAGTTTTTTCTTCAAAAGGACACATCTAAAGAATACTGATGTCGAGAGGAGTGATCCTTAGGTGTCAAGAGGATCCCTCAAAATGTCGAATGACAGTGACGATGCCTAGGAAAGACACATACTAAGGCATGAATGACAGAGGCTATTCTTCAGAAGGACACATCTAAAAGATAACCAAGAGTTAACAGTTTGACAGGTTATGATCATTTGACTTGTTTTGATTGAGTTTGACTTGTGTTGACCATATGTCGATTTCCTTTGACATGCTGATGTGATTGTCATGTTCGAATAAATGATTGTCGTACCTTGTTTTAGGAGTTTTCCCATTTGGAAAATGATTTGTCTTGACTTGAAGACTTTTGACATGTGTTTTAGTGTAATGACATGAACCCTAATGGACTGACCTAGTGTGGCCTCGAGGGCTCATCGACAGATGGCCTTGCCTACATCATACACTTAGAGACCTCGTAGTTCGACACGACCAATGACTTTGTCTTGTTGACCAAAGATTGTGTCATGATTTTATTTTGACAAACCCAAAAGGACTGACCTAATGTCTTGGGGACTCGAAAATGAGTCTTGCCTACGTAGCAAATGCGCAGAGACAAAATAGTTCGAACAAATGACAAAGACTAATTGATTTGAAAAACTTGACAAGAAATTACACTGGTTTTGTGTTTTTTGAGACAGTTTGACGTTTGTATTGGTTTCTTCAGGACGTTTTTCATTTTTTTTTAGGTCTTTCTTCAGGACATTTTATAATGTTTTGGTCTTTCTTCAGGACATTTTATAATGTTTTTTTCTTTTTTCAAGACATTTTATAATGTTTTTGTCTTTTTTTTTTCAAGACATTTTGCCATGTTTTTGGTCCTTCTTCAGGACTTTTACAATTGTCGAGACCATGCGTGATATCCACTGTAGTCATATGATAAATTTTTTTCCCCTAGTCAGGTCGAAGACTTAGCCAATTTTAAAGGACGTGAACGGGATGTGCCTGGGGTGCCAGATGGACAGTATTCAAGACTTGATGTCAACCTTTTATCAACCATGAAAGGAAGGGTATGATGTCATGGCAGATGTCGTGGTGGTGATGGAAAATGTATTTTATCCTAGGCCAAGGCAAACAAAGTAACAGTAGATGGCAGAGCAATGATTGATTACACATGGCGCCTGTTTGCCAGGTTTTCACCATGATACTTATCCAAAGTGCCTATTTGCCAGGTTTTCACTATTGGACAAATTATTTTTCTTTACTATTTTTGTCATTTTTCTTATTTTTTTGGTGCTGCCAAGATGCCTGTTTGCCAGGTTTTCATCAAGGCAACAATTTTTTACCATTTTTCAATTTTTATTTTATTATTTTTTTGTATTTTTTTGTATTTTTAAAGTTTTCGGCTCAACTTTTTGATGCTTATGCATAGAACTTCCGAAGATGTAGACTATTGATAGGCTCTGTCAATTTTTCACCATCCGGCGTAGCCAAATGATACGCTCCATAACCAAAAGAAGATATGATGACATAAGGACCCAACCAGTTTGGTTCAAACTTGCCTAGCTTTTCTCTGTCAGCCTGGTTCTTAGGGTTCTACATGAGGACTAAGTCACCAATGTCAAACTTCCTGACCATGAATTTCTTATTGTAACTGTGACAAAGACGGTTCTGATATGCTTGTAGATGGTTCAGGGAATTTTTCCTTCTTTCCTCTAATATCTCCATCTCGTGCAGGTGCGACTGTCTATACTCCTCATCATCAATTAAACCCTTCAGGGAGACTTGTAAGGAAGGAATTTCAACCTCGATGGGCAAGATGGCCTCAGTTCCAAAGACGAGAGCAAATGGAGTGGCTCTTGTGGGTGTATGAATGCTGGTGCGGTAAGCCCATAGAGCAAGGTTGAGTTGAATATACCAGTCACGGCCAGCGTCATCGACAGTCTTTTTAAGGATTTTAACAATTGTTTTATTTGACGCCTCAGCTTGAACATTTCCTTGCGGGTAATACGGAGAGGAAAAATGATGTTGGATGTGAAATCACTCACATAACTCATGAACATCTTGGTTTTTAAATGGACGTCCGTTGTCAATGATGATGGATTGCGGAAGGCCATACTGAAAAATGATGTAGTTAAGAATGAATTTGGATTTTTTTTGTCGATTATGTACATCAGTGGGATGGCTTCAATCCACTTCGTAAAATACTCAGTGGTGGTGATGATGAATTAGTGGCCATTAGACAAGGTAGGATGGATCTTACCCGTGAGGTCGAGTCCCCATTGAGCGAAGGACCAAGGAGAAGTGATCAGCCAAAGTTCCTGTGCTAGAGCATGGATCAAATCACTATGAATCTGGCATTGGCAACAAGTCCTGACATATTCTAGTGCATCTTTTTCAATGGTCGGCCAGTAGTACCCAAGTCTCGTTATCTTCTTGGCCAGAGTAGGACCATTCGAATGTGACCCGCATATACCCTCATGTACTTCGCGTAAGGTTGTACGTGCTTCGTTAGTGTCGAAACATTTAAGGAGGGTGTCGTCAAAACTACGATGGTAAAGGGTGTCACTGACAATGGCATGTCTTGCAGCTTTTCAGATAAAAGACTTCCTCTGGTTATTGGAAAAATTAGGTGGAAGGGTTTGGGATTTAAGGTAGTCATAAATATCTTGGTACCAGGGAGAGTCAGGACCAACAAGTTCACAGACCATTTCTAACTCCCAAATGTCATAGACAGGGACCAACAATTGTTCTATTAGGAATTCCAGCTAAGGCATATTGCTTGGAATGTCGAGGAGAGAGCCTATTGTAGCCATTGCATCTGTCGCTTTGTTTTGTGCTCTTGGAACTTGTTCAAAAGTCACCATATGAAAATACGTCTAAAAACTAGTAACCATTCGTTTGTAGGGCATGAGTTTCTCATCCTTTGTGTCATAGTCATCATTAACCTAGTTGATGACCAGCTGAGAATCCCCATAGACATGCAGGGTTCTGATTTTCTATTTTACTACCATTCTAAGTCCTATAACTAGTGCCTCGTATTCTGCCACATTATTTTTGCATGGGAAAGCTATGCAGAAAGACTTAGGAATGAAATCTCGTTGAGGGGTGATAAACAATATCCCTACCCCCAAGCCATGATTAGTATGCGATCTATCAAAGTATAGCCTCCAGGGAGACTTTGATTATGTATGGAATATTGATTCATCTAGGAAATCTGCCACTAAGGGATGATACTTTGTATAGGCACGTCTGCCAATTGGTCTGCAATCACTTGTCCTTTGATTGCTTTTCTTTCGACATACTGAATGTCGTATTCACTTAGAATCATGACCCATTTTTCCAGACATCCTGTTAATGTTGTACGACTCAATAGATATTTGAGGGGGTCAATCTTGGCTACCAAATGTGTTTGATGGCTCAACATATAATGTCTTAGCTTCTGAGCTGCAAAGACAACTTCTAGACAAGCACATTCAATTGATGTGTAATTCAGTTCATACCCGACCAGTGTCCGACTAATATAATATATGACTCTTTCTTTTTCTTCTTGGTCATTTTGTGCTAGCAATGCCCCCAGTGTTGAATTAGTGGTAGAGATGTATAGGATCAATGGTTTTTCGTGAATGGGCGGATGAGGACTGGTGGTGATAGTAAGTAGTTTTTTATTTGCTGAAAAGATTCTTGGCATTTATATGCCCACACAAAGGGGATGCCTTTGCGCAAAAGATATTGGAATGGTTGACACTTTTCAGCCAATTGTGCTATAAAGCACTGGATAGATTGTACCTTGCCCTATAGAGTCATAAGTTCACTTATTCCTCTGGGAGGAGGCATGTCCATGATGGCTTTGACTTTTGCTAGATCAACTTCAATGCCTCTTCGAGAAACTATGTATCCCAAGAGTTTACCCGATGTTACACCAAAGACACATTTCTTAGGATTCAGTCGGACTTTGTATTCTTCTAGTCTCTTGAAAATTGTGTCTAACACCTTCAGATGATCTTTTCTTGTTATTGATTTAGCCAATAGGTCGTCTATGTAATCTTCCATTATTTTATGTATCATGTCATGAAAGATTGTGGTCATAGCCCTCTGATATGTGGCGCCTGCATTTTTAAGACCAAATGGCATGACATTCCAGTAGTATGTACCCCAAGGGCATGTGAATGTTGTTTTATGCTAGTCTTCGGGGGCAATACGAATCTAATTGTAGCCAGAGAAACAGTCCATGAGGGATAACATCTCATATCTTGCTGTGATGTCAACTATGATATCAATATTCGGCAAAGGAAAGTCATCTTTTGGGCATGCCTTGTTTAAGTCTCTAAAATTTGTGCAGACTTGAATCATTCCATTTGGATTTGTTAGTGGCACAAGGTTAGATATCCATTCAGCATAATCAATAGACTGTATGAATCCTTCAAAGGTTCCTTTCAGTTTTCACCTAAAGACATTTCATTTTATTTTTTAATTTTATTTTTAATTTTGCGACTGGAGGACGGAGCAGTCTCGCCGAAGTAGGCTGCACAATCTAGGTCAATGGTGAATCTTGCCTTGTGATCACCACTGGGTATGCCCTCACGTAATCCCATAAATTTTTCAATAGCTTCATCATTCTGAAAGGTGTCCAGGGCTAGTGGACCTTGTTGGTGCCAATCGATTAATTGTGGATAGACTAAGGAAATGCCATCGTCAGCGTTGGTGAATTGAGGGGAGGATGCAGAAAGCATGCAAACAGATTCAAAGATATTATAGATGAAATTATCATCATCCAATTCCACATCAAACTCTATCCAATATTCCCCTTCACTTGTTTCATATTCGTTGTCAAAGTAAGGGGTGAAGGGCTCAAATTCGTGGTTGTCCACGTTATCTAGAAATTCAAATGGATTCGACTGCTGGTTACTAGATTTAGGTGGTGGGTCTTGTATGTCATGGGGAAGGGAAATGGAACTATGACTATTTGGTGCCCAATCGATTTTAAATGTTTTCCAAAAAAAAAATTCAAAGATAAGCTCCCCCTATTTCAATAAACAAATCATCGAGGCAACAGTCACTTAAAGATCTTTGAGAGCCAAATTCCCATTCTTGGGAGTCAGTTTCAGTAAAGGTTTCCTTAGTGGTCTCAACACTTTCTGAAGCATGCACGTGCTCACTCAAAAGCCCAGTGGTACATCGGTCATCATTGTCAAGCAATCCATACCCTAATCCAAGATACTTTGGTATTTTGAAAGATTCTATGGGTTCTCTTCATCCAGTTTTATTTATGCCTAGGCCACTAGTTCCATCGTAGCCTTTAGCCTTCATCATGTCATATCCCTTGCCACATTTCTTAACTGGTAATGGGGGTAGTTCGGCCATATCTTTATAGAGCCATCTTGTAATATTGGCCAGGTCCTCATTACTCATGTCTCCCCATTTTATGAAAACTGTTTTTGGTGGAACTTTGAAAATTTCTTTGGGTTCCATTATAAAACATGGTCGACCATAGACCTTCGGAGACTTGGGTATTGTTGTGATGCTATATGTCATATGTAGTTTGAATTCTCCACAGCCTAGGTCCTGGATCTTGACATTGGGTTCATCCTTAGGAAGTGTGGAAGATGGTGGTGTAGTGGAAGATGTGGA
Source organism: Sequoia sempervirens (assembly GCA_007258455.2). Taxonomy (NCBI): domain Eukaryota; kingdom Viridiplantae; phylum Streptophyta; class Pinopsida; order Cupressales; family Cupressaceae; genus Sequoia; species Sequoia sempervirens. The sequence continues at coordinate 537,713,205 of VDFB02000015.1, forward strand.
CGGAGTGGACGTGGAAGATGATGCAAGTGTGGATGGGTCGACATATTTAGAAGAAGAGGAGCCAGGAGCTTCTCGGTTGATGGTCACTCAGTTTGCATAAATACCCCTTAGGTTGGTACAATATTGAAAAGGGTCGGGGTCTCCATATATGGTGATTTCTATGTCGTCAAATGGGAATTTTAAGCATTGGTGATATGTGGATGGAATGGATTTTAAGGCATGAATCCATAGGCGGCCGAGCAAGATGTTGTAAGGTAATTCTAGATCTAGGACCTGGCAAGTTTTATCCACAATCATTGGTCCTACTCTGATAGGAAGAGAAATAACGCCTTATGAAGAGCGTTCTTCGTCATCATATGCTTTTATCACTATACTCTTTGTAGGGTCTACACATGCATCAGAAAATCCTAGAGCCTTAACCAGTTTTAAGGAGCATATATCCAATCCTGCTCCGCCATCTACTAAAACTCTTCTGACCTTTTGCTTATGGACAAAATTTTCAATGTGTAATGCATCGTTATGGTTAGTCTTGGGTGAAGAGTAGCCTTGATCAGAAAAGGTGACATGATGAGGTGTAGTGAGGTATCCCACCATGGTCTCAAATTGGTTGACATCAATATTCTTAGGGACTAACGACTCTTGTAGGGTTTTATCCAGTATAGCCTTATGCGTGGGAGAGATGCGAAGCAACTCGAGTATAGAAATTTGCGCGGGAGTTTTTCCAAGCTGGTTGATAAGGTTAAACTGACTCTTGGGTTGCCATTGCTTTGTGGTCGAGGTGGGTTGTGATTTCCTAGGAGATGGACCGGGTATGGTAAGCTTAGTTTGCCTAATGGGAGGCGAACCAGCTATGGTGACCTTACCACTTTGAGTAGTAGCATTGCATTGGGGTGCTCTCTTGACTGTGATGGTATTAACACATTCATTATCAATTCAAATATTGTTTATAGTAGTTCCACCGGAATAGTCATACTTGGCTCATGAGAAATTGGCTTGATTATTGTTTGTCTTAAGACCTGACGTGGAAGCCTTATTAGAACCATGGTCTTGCAGTGGGTTCTTATAAATGGTATGATCAGAATTAGAGGCAAATTTTGGTCCACCTACCTCAATTATACGGTTCTCGATAAGGTCTTGTACAAGATTTTTCAGTTGTCGACAGGAAGAAGTTTTATGTCCTTTTTCCTGATGATAATCGTAAAATGCATTATCGTCCCACCATGTTGGTTTGAATTGTCTTGGGTCATATGGTTTTGGTTCTTGAAGTGTGATGACACCATTCTAAAGTCATTTCTTGAGGACTTCCTCAATGGGCTCACCCAAGGGAGTGTATGTACGACCCTTGGGGAATTGTCTCATATGACGGTATTGTCGTTGATTATTTTGGCTACTTTGGTTGTTTGGGGGGACATTGGAAGGGGGTGTCAATATCGTCATTTATTTTTTTTGCGGTTGAACCCCTTTTAGAGCTAGTACAGGACCCATAGTGTTTGCAGCCTTGGCGTCCACAACACCGTCATTGGTAACATGTTTATTTTTGACCCAGTACTTATTTTTGTTAGTGGGAGGATTTGCATTTGTGTTTTTAGGATCGTATCTTAGCTCTCCCTTTGTAATAAGGGCTTTCTCAATCTGGACACCTTTTTCAACTAGGTTCGTGAAGGTTGTGCAACAATGTACTTGTAGTGCATATTTTAAGGGTCCTAGAAGTGTTTGAACGAACATGTCCACCTTTTCCTTTTCGGGTATGTCGATGTGGCAACGACTAGCTAGAATTCTCCATTTTTGAAAGAATGGGATGGATGTTTCACCAGCATCCTCTTGCGTGAGATTGCATAAGCTAGTAATAGAGGTGTCCATGTCAATGTTGTACGCGTATTTTTTTATGAATTTATGTTTAAGCTCATCCCATGTTTGGACATCCTTTTGAGTGGAGAACCATTCAAGGGCAAGACCTACAAGACTTTTAGAAAAAAGTCTCATCAAGTATGTTTGTTCATAAGCAACATTCATACAGTTGGTTGCAAATTCGCGGACATGTTTGATGGGGTTTGTATTTCCTCTGTATTTGGTTAAATTAGGTGACACATATCCTAGAGGAAATGGTGGCATGTATAAGTTCATGTCGAAGGGACATACGGATAGATCATATGACACTTCTGATTTTTTTCCAGATATTTGTATGTTTTCTATGGTCTTCTCTAGACCCATCAGTTTTTCTTGTAAGGCATTGATTATAGGGTCATTTGTGGTCCCATACATACGATTGATTGGTACGCCATAGGTCCCCATTTGTTGTGTGTGGATGTTGGTGTATTGTTGAGGGATGGATTGTTGTGACATGTGTGATGTGTTTTGATTTGCGTGTTGTTGGTATTGAAAGTTTGGATTGGGGGAATGTTGGTGGGTATGAATATGGGATGAGTATGTTGGGATGTGTCCCCCAGCCATTTGGGTCGATATTTGGGGAATATGGCGACCTTGAATATTTTGATGTGTGAATGATGCCATAGGTTGTGTGTGTTGACTACCTTGTCCAAATTGTTGGGTTTGTACAAGGCGAACGGTCGTATTTTCTCATTGGGAGGTGATGGAACTAGATTGTGTTGACATGTTAACATTTTGTTGTTGTCCTTGAATAAAGATACGTCGTTTTCCTCCACCCAAAGGATTTTGCGAGATACCAATGAGAGGATATGATGAAGATGTACTCATGGTACTAGATGTAGTTGTCAATGGAGGATTTGTATGGCTTGATGATGCCCCCATGGCATTTACCGTAGTGGTAAAGAGAGGATTGGAATAACTTTCCCACACTACCGAGGAGCCAAAGGTGGTTCCAGTCGATTGTGACGATGTTGTGGATATTGCGAGCACTATGACAAATTGTGATCCTCTAATGGATGTAGCATTTATTGAATTGGAGTTGTTTGGAATGTTGGAGGTAGCACTCATGGTTGTTGTGACATTTTGTGAGGTAGCATCAAAAAAGGTATTGCTTGTGGTGCTTGGAGGTTGACCATTATTTGACATGTTATGTGTATTGTTGACGTTATTGGCAAGAGATGTCGATCTCAAGGTATCAATGTCGAATCCATGATGTAATTTAGCGCCTTGACTTAAAAGTATGGCCAAGTATATTTCTTTGTCATAGAAGACCATTTGTTCTACAAATTAGGCCGCGTCTGGATCTTGTGTTGCTACCTCTAGGTTTTCCTCAAGTATTTGTCCATATTCATCCTTATGTAAGAATGGTTCAAAGGGGTTGTTTGATGAGGATGGTATGGTCGTGAGAGGTTGAGTATTTTTGTTGCTAAATGGGTCGTCAAAAGTCCAATTTGGGTCATAAGTGTGATTGGTGACATTGGAATTAGAATCTTGTCCAAAGTTTTCCATTTGTCTTTTCTTTCTTTGGAGTATAGTTTCCACCATAAAAGGGAATTGCTCAAATGAGGTAATGAAAATGATGATGAAATGCAAGGATGATACTAGCCTATTTTTTTATTTTTATTTTTGTATTTTGAGGGATGACAATTCAAGGTGATGACTAAGGAAATGATTGATGCAAAATGACAAGGTTGTCAAAGCCAAAGTGTTGAATGAGGACTAAGATGGTAATGTTGACGAAGGACTAAGGCGATTAATGCAAAGTCTAGGTTCAAAATGAGGACTAGAGGTGGACAATGCAAAGTCTAAGTTCAAAATGATGAGTAAGTTTGGACCATGTTTGGAGAAAGGTTTGTTTAACCACTCTAAGCTTGATGTATGTCTCAATTTAGGTTATCCAAAGGATTTGGTAAAGGGACTAAATGACAAGGTAAAAATGATGAGTGAGCCTGCCTAACTAGACTGTTGAGTCAGTGGTTCTCACAAAAATGGCAATGACCGAAAAGAGGAATAACGACTATGTCCCAAGATACCCTAATTTTGAAAATAATGGTTTTTGCAAAGTGAGGAGATTTGGCCTAATCCAAAGTTTTCCAAGATGAAGCCTAAGGGAAAAATGACGATTATGATGCCTAGGGAATGCCACTAAAATATGGAAATTTTAAACTTATGGTTAAAGTGTAAGCTAATGAATGCAAATGATGGACGTTTTGAGCAATTTCAATTCTAGTTTCTGACAAAGACTTTTGAAAAAGATGTTTAACAGTAGGCCAAGATGTCTGGACTCAGATTATGGTCTGAAACAGGGTTTACTTTGTTGACAAGCAAATTTGTCGTTACAGGCAGCAAATGCGTTGCAACTATCGAATGTGGCTCTGGGAATGGCAAATGTGGTTCAGTTTTGCAAACGTGGCTTTAAAGAAGTCAAATGCAGTTCAGTATGTTGAATGCGGCTTTACAAAATGTGAATGCAATTTAAGACAAGAAAATGTGATGTTCGGAGCAGCAAATGTGGTTTGTCAGAGCAGATGCATTGCAAAGTTTTTCAAATGAAGTGCGACAGAGTGAATGTGATTTGACAAATGCGTCTCAGGATGTTAAAAAGTCAAATTTATGATGTTGTGGTTAAAAACCCAAATTGTTGAAAGTTTGACTGTCTATTTTGAGATGTTGGAGTGTTGTTTGTTTTGTTTGAGTAACCAACAAACATTTGGAAAGCATGATATTTTCAAAAGTAAACAAACACACATGAGAACAAGTACGATCTTAGGTTAGGCCATGACAGTATTCGCTAGACTCCACATGGGTTTCCCCAGCCGCATATCAGTAGCGTGTGAATCCAGAAGCTTGGTTGCACGAGCTCCCCCTTACAGTGCACTCTCTTCTCAAGCCAACCAAGCTTCCAACCCCCATGAAACTCCCATGGTACATTGATCGCCTCTACTAAAAACTGCAAAGACGTGGAAGGCTTCACACCGACCGGTGTTGTACTAGAAAATAGAAGGTTTTGGGCTTACTACACAATAGTTTTTAATTCAGAACCCCTGTTCGAGTGGCCATACATGGGGCAAGAGATTAATCACCGATTAGGTGGCACTCCAGCCTAAAGAGGTTAAACTCAACAGGGTTTATGGGAGTACAACTCTGTCTGTATGACACATCCGCACTCGTAATCTTAGGTTTTCCCTAAAGATTCACATTTATATACCAGTAAGGGGTAGCTTGGCTTTAGCTCCATTGCTGGTTTGAGTCGTGTTGGGGTGATGAAATCCCCAGGCAGGCCCAATTTCTAGAGGCAATAATCATTTCTCTTACACCCAGGATCGCATTACTGCCCAAGGGGAGAGGATACTCCGGTTATTGCATCAGGTTACACAAGGATAAAGTGGGTCTGGCTTTTTGATCACCTAGTTTGCACAAGGTGAGAGCATACTCGCCTACCACTTTCAAAATCAATCAGAAACAAAAGACACGTTTATTTTAAGTGCACCAATGGAAATATTCCTAAATTAAAAAAACACAAACAAATGGTTTGAAAGATTAGTCTTTGACAATCGTAGCTGCAAAATCACATGTCAGTAGTTTCATCAAATGCCTTTGACCCACGAAAATGCTAACACCCCATGCTACAAACCAATATTAGTAACACGAAAAACCTATGGTAAAGAAGAAAAAAAGAATGCCAAAATAGGAAAGAACATAAAACAGAAAACATAATGCAAAAGAAAAATAACAGAAATCAGAAACAGAATGCACTAGGACTAAAGAAATCACCAGGCAGATGCATCACAACAAAGCGAATTCATCGCGTCCTGATAGGAAAATGCGGCTCGTTATTGTCAAATCCGGCTTTTCGTATTATGAGTGCGTCACCTTAGAGTGATTGTGTAATTTTGTAGTTCAAATGTGTCACAACGCATACGATGCGGTGCGGGAAAACTCAAATGCATTGTTCCATACCTGTACCTGCAAAAAAGATAGAAAACACCCAAAAAAATCGTACGAAACAGAAAAAGAACAATCGGGTTCACCAATGTATCTAAGGGTTATTTTTGGGTTAGTTAGATTATCAAATCAATAAAGCATAAAACCCAGAGAAGCTATCAAGAACAAAGGAAACTAAAAACAAGAACAATTATACCTGTCATTCATCGAATCTTCCATGATTTACCTTCATAGCACCTTCTAACTTGTTGATGGTTGCCCTCAGATCGAACGTGTGAGCAATTTGAAAACAAAGACTAAGTCCTACACAAGCTTTGAAGGATTTGGAGTGTCTAAAATGAAATAAAGTGTCTATGCCTATGATGAAATGACTATAATGCTAAGACAAGTATGCCAAAATCACAAATAAACTACAAGCATATGTGTATGTGAGTATCTGTAAGTGTCTAAGTGTAATCGAAATTATGAGAAAAATTGGCATTTTATAGAAAATGCAATTTTGGACAGGCGGACGAGATTGAATTTTGATAGAAGCCTAAAATAAGAGGACGAGATATAATGTGACAAATACTAATCAGGGTTAGGGAAAATTTATTAAATGAGTGATCAATATGTCATCTGAGAAGATCGAATCGGCGATAGAGAATAAATGAGATAATTAGTCAGAAAAATAAAGATTTTCGAAATCAAGAAGATAAAGACTACCTGATTTGTGAGATTCGAAAAATCAAAAAGATAAGAGTTGAATTGAAAAGCGGTTTTGGAAAATCAAGAATCTACTTGATTGCTTGATTTTTGGAAGATTATTACCATTTTGAATTAAATAAATTCAAAATATGGATTTTGTGTGATAATAAATAATCGATTTTTAGATTATTTACTAAAATGAACTGAAAGTCAAGAATGTAAGATCATTTTAAATAATTTCATTTATTTAAAATGAGGGAAATGTTAATTTTGACAATTAAATAATTAAAGATAATTATTTAATTTAGAGGATATGATTAATAATTAAATAAATTAATAAATTCATTTAATTATGAGAATTAGTGACATATTAAATAAATAAATGAAATTCATTTATTTAATAATCAGGAAGAATAAATGAATAAAGGTAATTAAATAAATTACGAAATTTATTTAATTAGGGGAAGATTTAGACAATTAATGACATATTTAATAAATAAATAAAATTTATTTATTTAATAATCATGAAGAATAAAAGGACATGAATTAATTAAATAATTATGAATTATTTAATTACTAGTCGAATGTGGAACAAGGACATAATTAAGATGTCATAATTATGCTAGGATGAAAGTGGTAAAATAGAGCTTGCAGGCCTAGGTCATTTTTATGTGTCTACACCAATAATGCAGCCAGAGTGTGGGTTGATGTTGATGTAGAGTAGAAAATTGTACTCCTATGTGATAGTATAATTTCACACTTAATTTGGACCTATTTTAGTGACCTCGCATTTATGCACTTTTACTCTTCATAAATAGGCCCCTAATCCCCTTTATTATGCATCCCAAGGCCTATTTTTATCATTTTCCAACATTGCAACATGCATTGAATAAATACATTTAATTAATTTAAAGCCCCAAAACACATTGATCTTCGATTTTTCAAGCCAAGACCCATTCTCCCTTGGGAAAGTGGGTCCCCTTTAGGATACAAATTCAAAATTTGAACATGCTTTTGGCAACATTTTAAATTCCTAGATTCAAGTTTCAAATGTCGGCTATCGAGATCTAATATTCAAAAAATTAGAAAGGAAGCCTATAAAGCCTAGTGTTTTAATCATTTCAAACTAGGTTGAAGAGAAATTTTTGTGAAGATCAAGAAGAAAGTTTAAAATCAAGCAAGGAGAACAAGCAAAGTTGAAGTCTTGGAGTGGAATTTCAATTTTTTTATAGGTCTTCAATCTCATTTTGTTAAGATTGATCAAGCATTGTTCATGATTGAAGGTTGATGCCTATGGTGGATCATGATGGATGATAGATTTTGGGACATGCAACTAGCCATTTCCCTTGATTTAATGACTTGTTTCCTTGTGATCCCATATTCTATCTTCATTCTACTAGATACCTAAAGCAAGGTATAATTAGATTTTTGGATCTATTAGGGTGTTTGATTTCTCCCTAACTAGGTCTCTTGTTCATTATTCATGTTCATTTATGGATCTTATTCTAATACATTTGAATAAGGTTTATTTACATTTTAGCTCTAAACAATCTTAGACACACTTAAGATTAGGTCTCACACACATATTTATGTTTCAAATATGTATTTTTCATCAAGGTTTAATTATCACACTCGAGGTTTGACCGAGGAAAACCCCCATACAAACAAACCAAAAAATTTAGTTTTTCTATAGGTCTAGATCCAGAAGTGAAGATTGAAAGGTGCAAGTAGGAAGTGCAGATCAAAGGCTATAGATCCAAATTTTGAAGTTTTAGAAAATCCTAGCAAGACCCATTCACCCTAGGGCGAATCTATCCCAACAGGACACTAAGCAACAACTTTTGGTGACTAGTACACATCAACTTACCCTTCTTATATCTGTCAAAATTCTATTGTTTCTGATTGTTTTATTCTTTAAATTGATGATCCAAGTTTCACATTGCATAATTGAGTTCATTTACTTTTTTTACTTTATCTCCCAAAGTGTTGTTCAAGCAGATTTTTCCTCATCTTGTCATAAGGAAATTTGCAAGATCTACAATAAGGTTGACTCACCTATGGTTAAAAGTCAATTCTACCTTTGGGGATCTCATTTCCTAATGAAATAAGGAAGATAGGTGCATCACATATTCAATCACTCCATTTTTTGATAAAGCCCCTATTTTTCCACATTTCATTTTGGTGAATCTAACATTGTACATCTTAATTTTTGAAATTAGAGTTCATTAAAACCCTAGATCTAGGATTTGCAACATTTTGCATTACATTACATTAGTTTGCATTTCATTTAGGGTTGTCAATATTGCATTATTCTACATCTCATTTAGGGTTTTAAATTTGCATTTTTCATTGTTTAAAATCTAAAAAATTATAAAAGTTACATGCATATTACATTAATTTTGCATAATACTTGCATTTAGTATATTTTTAGTCATTTACATCAGCAAATTTAGTTAAAATTGCATCCAAAAAATTTTCCCTTTTTTCCATTTTTTTCTCTTCTTGCATTTGCATTAGGACAATCAAAATCTAGAAAATTAGTCACCAAAATCAAAATCTAAAAGCAAAAACAAAAAACCCTAGCAGCAAGCTTCAAACTCAAATTTTAATTTTTACATCTATGGAAGGTCCCATTCACCCTAGGGAAAAAATTTCCCTGTACAAGTGTCCTACCAGATTTCTAGGTGTATTTTTGTGTATGTTTCTACATTTTGCTTCTACTGTTACAACTGCATTTTGAAATTTTGAAATTTTGAAAACTGCCTAATCTGAATGTTAAAGAAAGTTGTTCATTTGGTGCAGTATTGAGGAAAATTGAAAAAGATATTTTTTTTAGTATCAGATTTTTTCAAATCTATAGTTGTTTGCTTCACTTTTTACACCATTTCATTGTTTGGGTAGATTTTTTTTCATTTTACAAACATTGGAAACTATAAACTATCTCAAAATATTACACAAGAAACTACATATTAAATCATCAGCCTTGGAGAAAGCATAGCTATTTGACAATTTCAAATCTCTTTCTACAAGTTAACATATCCCTCAAGCCCTTTAGTAGTGATTACTTTGATATATTAGATGAAGCCCTTGAGGATTTCATCTCACAAGGATCATCCACTAAGGCTTGATATGACAAACCAAAACAAAGGGAAGTTAATGTAATCACACCTCAACTTACCATTTACCCACCCTCACACAAACACCAAGTTCAAACCAAACCTCTGCTCATCATAGGACCACCTCAAAAAAATTCTAAACCTATTTTAAGTATCTTGAACTATGCAAGGCAACTTACTAGTAAGAATGTTTCATAGAAACCGAGTTAAACACCATTTCTCATACATATAACACAAGGAACAATAAGAAACTATAAACTATACCTACTTCATTACCATTGCCTCAACTAATTTTTCCTTGTGCTCCTCGCTTGCCTTTGCACAATGGAAAGGAGTATGATCTTGTAGAACAACTTAAAAACACTCTTGCTAAGATATCCTTGTGGGATTTCATTCAAGCTTCACCTAATTACCAAAACATGCTTCAAAATCCTTTGCAATAATTAGTGGTCCCTCCTAGTGCACAACCAAATGATGTAGTAGCCCTAATTCAAGGTATGAATTCAATTAACATTAACATTATCTTTCATCAATATGAGTTACCTCCATTGGAAACACAAATATAAAATGAGGCCTTCATGATATTGGCTATTATTAATAGACATGGAATAAAAATAACTCTCATCGACAGTGGTTCGGCCCTTAATATATGTGGTGTAAACCTTTTGGATAAGATTGGATTGGATAATACTAAGATTGAACCTAATTCCTTGTCCATCTGTGGGTTTGATAATGTTGAAAACAACCTCTTGGTGTGATAACATTAACCGTGATAGTTGGAAAAGTTACCTTACAAACTCATATCCATGCCATGCCTCATGAGCTGTCATATAATCTTCTTTTGGGCAGGCCATGGATTCACGAAATGAATGGAGTCTCGTCAACCCTTCATAATTTAATGAAATATGTTTACAACAACAAGGTTTATACAATCAAAGCTAACCCTCAACCAGAAACTTGCTTGAAATTTGAGAAATACAAGCCAAGTCATTTGAAAACATTGATACCAACTTCAAAAGTAAAACCCATGAAAGAGAAAGAAAAAGAGAAGAATATTGAAGAAGTCACAAATTTATTAGATGATGATTGGGGTTCATTGGATTTCGCACCTACATTCATGGGAGAATAAAAAATCACAACAAAAGAGTCTAAAAAGGGAAAAGAAACAATGGTGATGTCAACACAACATTTGGAGGAACCTTCAAAAGCATCTAGTTCAACAAGTATAGAAGAGGACACAACTTACACAACAAATTATGATGAAGTTGATTATGAGCACCCACCATCCTTAAAAGAAATGGAATCTCTTTACAGAAGAGGGTATCAACTCTTAAAATGATTGGGGTATAGTGGAAAAGGGTGTTGAGTGAAAGAACAAGGCATTCACATCACTATAGAGCCTAACATACAAGAAACAAAAAATGGTCTTGGATATTTCCCTTCTAAGATAACAAAATCAAGAAAAGGCCTTCACTTAACATCTACACCATCATGCAAGATTTCTAAGACAATTATCACTTTAAAGAATCCTGAATTAATCGATACTACTATTGAATGCTATGGTTGTGTTGTTGATATGTGGTTGTCATTGATGTCAACACTATTAGCATTATTGTATTGAAGGTTTTATATGTCGAGGATATTGAGAAAATTGTTAAAGGAAGACTTGCAGGCTGTCAATGGAATAGTGAAGGTCATGAAGGTGTTTTGTTCTATATGTTGAAGATCAGTTGTTGTGGACTAAAGGGTTTATTGTTGAGAGTAGGGTATGTGCAGGATCATCATAGAAAAAATTGACCCTTAAGTGGCAAAAAAATTAGAAAAAATCAGAGATAGGAAACTTGACGTAAAAATTTGAATAAGTTATCTATATTATTTCAAAAATATGTAAGAATATAATTTGTAGCAAATTGAAAGTAGTTTCTAAACTACTAGTTTAAATTTTATTTTTTTAAATCTATTTGGTGAAAATTTAAAATTTCAATGCAGTAGTACTTAAATTTCAGGGGAAAAAAAAGTAGGTGTCTATCTGACCACCCTAACCACAATAAAATGATAATATTTTTTATAAGATTTTAGATATAAGTAGAGGACTCATGTCTCGATGTGATGCATTATTTTTTGTAATTTTTTTCCAAGTAAATAATTAATTATGATTTTTTTATTACAACTTTTAAAAAATATAAAAAATTGTACATCTAACCACCTTAACTTGGTCAAAACTTCATGAAATTCAATTTTTTTTTTAAATCCTATAGTATACGAAGCATAGAATGTGGTGCATCTTTCAAATTCAAAAAATGTGATACTGTTTGAAAGCTATAGATTTTTTTCAATCAGCCTCTCAATCAAGACTTTAGTTGTAATTCAAATAGAAAATGAATAATAATTATTTTTTAAATTCAAAGTAAAGCATAATTTATATTGGTGGAAAGCTCAGAATCTCCTTTAAAAAATCCTTTTTGTTTCATTAATTTTGGGTAAAAAAAAATCGTCAGCCACATACCCTACAAATACCCATCATATCGCTACTTTTTGGCCCATCATGATCCTGCACATACCAAGTATCTAGATCATCTATCAGAAGTTTAAGAGGTCCGCGTGAAGATTTGATCATGCTATGAACAGTTGTGTTTTGACAGTATTTATGTGGGTTCTATCAGTATTCCTAATTGAAGTTTGTGATTCTGGCAATTTTTGTTGCTATAGATGATTCTCTGTTAGTTCTTGTTGTTTTTGGATGCTTCTAGATCATTCTCTATCCTTGTTGTACGTCTGCGTTGATCGGTGTGCCCATGGTCAAAGATTTTTCTCGGTATGATCGGATTTTCATGTTCTTGGCCGACATGATGGTTGTAATATGTTGCAGATGCTTGAAGATTTAAATTTGAATGTTTGGCACCCTTGAAGATATTATTTTCGGTCGCATCATAATATTAGCCGATAGTGTTTGATCCACATTGAAAATTTATTTGTAAATTTGGGCGACATTGTAAATATGTTCTATATTTTTGGCCGACTAATTTTTTGATGTATTTCATGTTGCGGATATATAATAGCGGTTGTGTGAGCAAAGTGTGAGAGTGAGTGAAAGAGAAGAAAAGCTAGAGAAGAGAAAGTGTGTGAATATTGATCTATTCATTCGATTGCAGAGTAGAGTGAGAAGAAGGTTGAACGAAGTGTGAAGAAGGTTTTTTGTGCTTAACTGGAACTATAATCAGGCTTGTGTAGAAGCTATTTTCTCAATTCACATCTTGTGAATCTAATCCAAATTACTATGCATTGTTGGGCAGTGAGCTCTAGGCAGTGTGCCTGAATGCATGTGCATTCCCATTATCTTTCATTATACTTTTAACAGGGTATAATATTGTGGACTAACATCCACTGTGGTTTTTCCCCTAACAGGTTTCCACGTAAAAAATCTTGGCGTTCTTTGTGTTTCTAATGTGCTGATTGTTTATGGTTTATTATTCATTCATCATATCTAAGATTAAGTTAAGTAAAGTTTGAAAAGTTTAAATATTATGTGACAAATGATTCACCCCCCCACTCTCAGTTGTTTGTCGTTGTTTTTCCAACAATTGGTATTAGATCAGGTTCCTCAGAAGAAGTTTAAAAGCTTGAGGTGATCCGAGATGGCATCATACAAGAAGGACAACCCTAGATTCGATGGAACAAACTACTCATTGTGGAAAGCTAGGATGGAGTGTCATTTGAGGTGTATTGGAGAACCCTTTTGGAAGATTACAAAGAATCCATATGTTATTCCTTAGAATGGTCCTTCCACTGCTGATGAGATTAAAGAGGCTGAGAATAATGTCAGGGCTATGGAAGCTTTGTTGAGTGCTCTAACAGATTCAGAAATGACAAATGTGATAGGTCAACTCATGAGATTTGGATGAAGTTGGAAACTTTGTATGAAGGAGATGTACATGTGAAGATGGCTAAGTTACAAAGTTTGAAAGGCAAGTATGAAAATTTGAAAATGGGTGAAGATAAAAATATTTCTTCTTTTATGCAGAGAGTAAATGAACTAGTGATGGGTATTAGATGTGTCGGTGGTACCCTAGATGAGGAAGAAATTGTAGCTAAAGTGCTTAGATCATTTCCTCACTCTTACAAAGCAAAGGCTCATGTTATTGAAGAAACCAGATCATTGACGAATATGACAAGAGATACATTGATAGGTAAACTTGCTTCCTTTGAGTTGAGTGAATTTGGTGAATCTGTTCCTAAGACTAAGACTGCATTTAAGGCTATTGTATTTGGAAGAAACAAGCAAAGATATGATTCGGGAGAGTGTTCCAAAAATTCATTCAAGTATGAGGAAATGAAACAACTTGAAGATGAAGAAAGAGAGGTAGAAGAGTTGGAAGCACTAATTGTGAAGAAAGAAGGCAGAGGACAAGGTAAGTATAAAGGAGTGTTTCCTATTAAATGTTTTTCTTGCAGTAAAATAGGTCATTTTGCATCAAGGTGTCCTAAAAGAGTTCCTAGGTCCAAGCCTAACAAATCTAGATTCCAAAAGAAATGTTACTATGTTGAAGGAGTGACTGATGATGAGTCCGATAAAGATAATGGAAATGAAGATGAATGGGTGTTCCTTGCTATCAAGGAAAATGATCTGCTGGGTACTCAATCTGCTAAAGTTGAGAAAGCTCTTACAACCCAAATTGAAGAAAAAGATGAGTGGGTTATTGACAGTGGTTGCTCACATCATATGACTGGTGAAAAAATAAAATTTGTAAGTCTTGAGAAGTATGATGGTGGGGTTGTAATATTTGGAGATAACAATGCTGGTGTCATTCGTGGCAGGGGATCTATTTGTCTTGGTGGTAAGCATAACACTGATGACATTCTTTATGTTAAAGGATTGATGCACAACTTGTTGAGTGTTGGAAAGATGATGGACAAGGGTTATGATCTTCAATTCAAAGATGGAAGATGTGGGATACTTGGAAGATCTGGAAATGTAATTGCTTCAAGTAAAAAGACAAAAGGTAATATTTTTCACCTAAATGATGCTAGTGAAAGTTGTTTAATTGCTCAAGTAGATGAAAGTTGGTTATGGCATAGGAGGTTGTGTCATGTGAATTTTGATAACATTATCAAAGTAAGTTCCATTCAAGCAGTAAGAGATCTACCTAAGATAGTAAAGCCTATTAATACAATTTGCAAGGATCGTCAGATGGGAAAATAGACTAGAGTTTCTTTTTGGAGCAAACAACATCATACAAATGGATTACTAGAGATGGTACATACTAATCTATGTGGTCCCTCTAGAGTTAGAAGTCTTCATGGAGAAAGGTACTTTATGTTGCTTATTGATGGTTATTCTAGGATGATATGGGTTGCTTTCTTAAGAGAAAAATGTGAAGCATTAGAAAAGTTCAAAAGTTTCAAGGCCATGGTAGAAAATGAGAAAGGTATAAAAATCAAATGCTTAAGGTCAGACAGAGGTGGTGAATTCACCTCCAAGGAGTTTAATTCTTTTTTTGAAGAGCATGGAATCAGAAGACAGTTATCTGCTCCCCGAACCCCTCAACAGAATGGAGTTGTAGAAAGTAAGAACAGAACAATTTTGGATGCTACTAAAATAATGATGATAGAAGGAAATGTGCCTCACATCTATTGGAGTGAAGTTGTAAGCACTGTTGTGTACACTTTGAACCGGGTAAATGTCAATAGTAATTCTGGTAAGACTCCTTTTGAACTATGGTTTGGTTATAAGTCTACTGTTAGATATTTCAAGATCTTTGGAAGCAAGTGTTATATCAAGAGAGGTGAGGATATAGGCAAGTTTGATGCAAGAAGCGATGAAGGAATATTTCTAGGTTACTCTACTAAAAGCAAGGCCTACCAGTGCTATAACAGAAGATTAAGAAAAATGGTTGAGAGTGCAAATCTTAGAGTTGATGAGGATTCTGCTAGATCATCCAGATACTGTGGATATGATTCAGATGACCAGGAAGACAACACAAACAAAGGGAAGAATGTTCAGACACTGAATCAACTTCAAATTGTGCCATATGTTTAGGTAAAACAACTTCAATTTGTTCCAGTAAATCAAGTAAGTCAAGAAGGAGAGACAAGTACAAGTATAGAAGAAAGAACAGAAGAACCAGAAGCTCGAGAGAGTCCCAAAGTTCCAAGGTATGTGAAGCTAAATCATTCTGAAAATCAAATTATAGGAGATAAGAATAAAGGTGTGCAGACTAGAACAAAGATTACAAAAGAGTATTGCCCGATATCCAAGATTCAGCCTAAAGATGTCAATGAAGCTTGCAATGATGAACACTAGATGGAAGCTATGAAAGAAGAACTGATGCAGATTGAAAATAATGATACATAGATACTTGTTCCCAGACCTAAAGACAAAAATGTGATTGGTACTAAATGGGTATTTCAGAATAAGCTGAATGAACAAGGTGAAGTGGTCCGGAATAAAGCAAGACTAGTATGTAAAGGGTATTAAAAAATGGAAGGTATTGATTTTGAAGAAACCTTTGCCCCTTTTTCCAGAATTGAAGCTATTAGATTATTTTTTTCTTATGTTGCATATAAGAACTATAAAGTCTATCAAATGGATGTGAAGTCATCTTTTCTAAATGGTGAGCTAGAAGAAGTCTATATTGAACAGCCAGATGGATTTCAACTAACTGCTAAGGAAGACATAGTTTTTCGATTAAAGAAAGCTCTATATGGACTCAAGCAAGCCCCCAGAGCCTAGTATGCTAGACTGGAAAAATACTTATTAAAGCTTGGATTCAATAAAGGTACTACTAACAACAACTTGTATTTCAAATTGGATCATGACAAAGAGTTGATTATTGAAGTCTTTGTTGATGACATTATTTTTAGAGGAAATGACAATCTATGTATGAAGTTTGTTGATGAAATGAAGAGTGAATTTGAAATGAGCATGATTGGAGAGATGAAGTTCTTTATGGGATTACAAGTTACTCAGTTAAACAAGGGAATTTTCATATCTCAGTCCAAATATGTGAGAGAGCTGCTGAAGAAGTTTGGCATGGAAGACTCAAAACCTGTTGGTACTCCCATGGTGACCAGATGCAAGTTAATTCAGAATGATGATTCTCCTAAGGAAAATAAAACAAGATATAGGTCAATGATTGGTGGATTGCTCTATTTAACTCAGACCAAACCAAACATTATGAATGCTATATGTATAGTTGCTAGATTTCAGGTTGATCTGAAAAAATCTCATGTGACTGCAGTAAAGAGAATCTTCAGATATCTAAAAGGAACAGTTGATTTTGGGCTTTGGTATCCTAAGGATGATGATCTTACTTTGAATGCATATATTGATGTAGATTGGGCAGGAGATGTTGGTGACAGGAAGAGTACTAGTGGTGGTGCCTTCTTCCTAGGGAAGAAGTTGGTGTCTTGGTTGAGAAAAAAGCAGAATTCCATTTCTCTATCTACTGCTGAGGTAGAGTATATTGCTACTATAAATAACTGTACTCAAGTGATGTGGATGAAGTAGATGCTGAAATATATCAGAATAGTATATGATGAACCTATTGCCATATACTATGACAACTCAAGTGCAATTAACATATCAAAGAATATGGTGCTACACTCTAAGACCAAGCATATATCAATCAAGTTTCACTTCTTGAGGGAGAAAGTGAATGAGAAAGAAGTTAGATTGGAGTATGTGCCTACCAAAGAACATGTTGTAGACATTTTTACTAATTTGTTGTCAAAGGATACTTTTGAGTATCTTAGAGGGATGCTAGGGGTGATTACCCCTCCTGATATGAACTAGAGATGCATTTATTTGCATCAATCCATGTGCTTCATAGATATTTCCTTATCCGGATTGATGTTCTTGTGGCTGCTACTCAAGGGGAGTATTCAGATGTGCAGATATGTGGTTTAGAGCTTGTATGTAGGAAAATAATGCTTATTTTTCCATTGATGTCAAAGGGGGAGAAGAGCAATGTGAAAAATCTTATTAGGGGGAGAAGAGAATTTGAGGAGAAGAGTCAGAACCAAAGGGAGAGCAAGTGTAGCTGTGTTGATGGTATTTTTCACATCATGTGTTGCCATCAATTCCAAAGGGGGAGATTGTTGAATGTTGTGGTTGTGTTTCTGATATGTGGTTATCAATGATGTCAACACTATTAGCATTATTGTATCGAAGGTTGTCTATGTCGAGGATATTGAGAAAATTGTTAAAGGAAGAGTTGCAGACTGTTAGTGGAATAGTGAAGGTCATGAAGGATTTTTGATTTGTACGTTGAAGATCAGTTGTTGTGGACTAAAGGGTTTATTGCTGAGAGTATCTAGATCATCTACCAGAAGTTTTAGAGCTTCGCGTGAAGATTTGATCATGCTATGAACAATTGTGTTCTGATAGTATTTTTGTGGGTTCTGTCAGATTCCTGATTGAAGTTTATGTGATTCTGGTAATTTATGTTATTGTAGATGATTCTTTGTTAGTTCTTGTTGTTTTTGGATGCTTCTAGATCATTCTCTATCCTTGTTGTATGTCTGCGTTAATCAGTGTGCCCATGGTCAAATATTTTTCTCAGTATGATCGAGTTTTCATGTTCTTGGCCGACATGATGGTTGTAACGTGTTGTGGATGCTTAAATATTTAAATTTGAATTTTTGGCATGCTCGAAGATATTATTTTAGGTTGCATCATAATATTATCCAACAATGTTTGATCCACATTGAAAATTTATTTGTAAATTTGGGCCGACATTGTAAATATGTTCTATATTTTTGGCTGACTAAGTTGATGTATTTCATGTTGCAGATATATAAGAGTGGTTGTGTGATCAAAGTGTGAGAGTGAGTGAAAGAGAAGAAAATCTAGAGAAGAGAAAGCATGTGAATATTCTATTCATTCGATTGCAGAGCAGAGTGAGAAGGAGGTTGAGCGAAGTGTGAAGAAGGTTTTTTGTGCTTAACTGGAACTGTAATCAAGCTTGTGTACAAGCTATTTTCTCAGTTCACATCTTGTGGATCTAATCCAAATTACTGTGCATTGTTGGGCAGCGAGCCTTCTTGTATTTGAGCAATGAGCTCTAGGCAGTGTGCCTGAATGCATGTGCATTCCCATTATCTTTCATTATACTTTTAACAGGGTATAATATTGTGGACTATCCACCGTGGTTTTTCCCCTAATAGGGTTTCCACGTAAAAATTATTGGTGTTCTCTGTGTTTCTGATGTGTTGATTGTTTATGGTTTATTATTCATTCATCAGAACTAAGATTAAGTTAAGTAAAGTTTGAAAAGTTTAAATATTTTGTGACAACTGATTCAACCCCCCTCTCAATTGTCTATCCTTGTTTTTCCAACAACCAAAAGTGATGATTCATTGGATTATTTTCAACATGATGAAGCCTTAGCAAAAATAATGGGAGTTTATAATAAGTTACCAAGTCATCACAACAACAAAATATTCACTTGTTCTTTAGTTAGTACAAGACACTTTGGTGAAGAAAATAAAACAAGTGATGTTGAACAAGATAAAGAAGACAAAATTCTTGAAATTCCAAATCAAAGTGCATTACCTATGGGAGATACAATTAATGTATTGATGGACACATCTAACGAAGAGAAAGTGATTCAAATAGGAAAGTGCCTTGATGAGGATGAACAAGAAGAACATGCAACACTATTACATGACTTTCCTGAACTTTTTTCTTGGACTTATTTAGATATGTCAGGTATTGATGCTAAGATACTCATGCACAACATTATCCTTGCAAAGGATTCTAAACCAGTAAGATAAAAGATATGCAAGATGAATCCTAAGATAGCCTTATTAGTTAAGGTTGAAATTGAAAAGATCCTATATGTTGGCTTTATTTATCCTATTGATTATTTGTTATGGATTTCAAACATTGTAGTAGTGGTAAAACCTGACAATCATATTAGGATGTGTATGGATTTTTGTGATCTTAATAAAGCATCTTTAAAAGATGATTTTCCCCTTCCTAATATTGACATGATAGTAGATTCAACTATAGGCCATGATTTTTTATCATTCATGGATGGTTTTTAGGATATAATCAAATCTTTATCAACCCTCAATATGAATGAAAGACAACATTTACTACACCTTGGGGAACATTTTGTTGGGTTGTCATGCCTTTTGGATTAAAGAATGTCAATGCAACATATCAAAGAGCTATGGCATTGATATTTTATGATTACATACATAAAATTCTTGAATATTATGTTGATGATATTCTAGCTAAATCCTTAACTCATCAAGACAATGTTAAAAATCCTTCAAAAGATCTTTGAAAGAATGCATAAGTATTGTTATCAATAAGATTTGCACCCTGCTGAAACTAAAAGTTTAGCAATCTATTGACACATGGAAATGTTCTCGAGTTTTGGGTAATTCTTTGCGAGAATGAATCTCCAAAGTGAGTTGGTTCTCCGAATGATTATCCTATTCTAAATGATTTTCTGGGAAAAAGGATAGATAATATGACTGAAATGAAATCCTATCTAATGTGATCTTAACTTAATAATGGCTTTGATATTTCACCCATAAACAATTTTCAGAAAAACAACAATGACCTCACAATCTCTCATGAACATCAGTACAAAACTGATTTGCATGAAGGTCTAAACCTAAAAACAACATGCAACCTGCATTAAATTGGAGATAGGAATGCTGCTTTTCTTGGATGAAGGAGTGAAAACTCTCAAAACCTTAGTACAAAGAAGGTTACAAGCTCAAAAATGTGTAAGATCAAGAAACTAGAATCTGAACTGGAAAAACACTAAGTTTTCCACAAGATATATCTCCCCAAAACCCTAATCCGAGCTCAAAAGAAAAACTCAAGAAAAGGTATCAAAACTGCCCAAGAAGCTTGCACAAAAGCGGAAAAAACACACTTTTTGCAAATACATATTGAAAAGCCTCTCAAAATAGGCCAAATCTACTTTTAAAGCAAAAAAAAACACCTTATCTCTCTAGCAGGAACCTCAAATCTGACCAAGGAAGAAAAGCAATAACCATCTGCTAAAAATAGCAAAGAATAAAACAATTTGTTTTATTCTTGCTTTACATAGCTTGCATATTTAAAATTCTCTCAATTTGAATCAATTTTTTGCAACCTAAAGATTTTAGAAATCTTTTGCAAAAATCACAACCTTATTTCTCCATTTACAATGCTTCATTTTCTCAAAAAATCATAAAAATTATAAGGCGTATATCTTCTCATCAATATCCTAATTGATTTCTTTAAAATCAATTAAAAATAAAACCAAGGCACACTCATTTACAATTGATTTCTATAAAATCAATTAAAAATAAAGCCTAAGTCATTATAGGAATATTATTTTACTAAGGCAAGATAAAAAAAACAAAAACTTAGGGCTTTAGGCTTTGAAACACCATACCAAGTGCCTATTCCAAAACCTAGGTAAACATATCAATAGAAATGTCAGAAAGGCTCAACCTAAGGAATGAGTGACCATGGCATTAATTTTGAGCTTCATATTTTAAAAACATTGACAAAATTCTTAAGTCGAAATAGGGCAAAGTGAAACCCTAAAGAAAAAACAAAGAGATCCCTCAAATTTCGCATCATTTGCAAAAATGACTTTTGAGAATAAGAGCTTTGCATGAGCCGCCACCATGTGAGATAGGGTTTTAGCTTGAGAGATTGGAAACTTCTAACATTTGCCTCCAACTTGGTCGACCTCCTCTCTATGGCAATGGTAAGCTGACTTTTGTCATTTTCATGACTTCTCCACTGTGTTTTTGAAAGGAAAAAATGGCCATGAGGCCACGGCTAGTATACTTCTAATGCATCTCCTTTGCTCTGTGTTTCCTTTTCATTTTCTTCTCTACTCTTGGCTTCCATGGTGAGAGCTCGACCTCTGCATTGTGTTTGAGAGCTTCTTTAAGAAAGTCTGGCCGCGACATACTTTGCTTCATAGGCGTGCATGGTAAGTTTATTGCTTCTTTTGTACTTCTGAGAACATTTTTTTCAAATCAGAAAGCTTATAAAAGCTTTATACTCTGTAAAAGATCAAAAAAAAATTATGAATTTCTAACCATCACACAAGCCACACTATGTTCATGTATCTCTAATGCATTCCACTTAGAAATTTTGTATGATTACCATTGTTTTCTTTAGATCTTGGACTTACACAGCAAGCTAAAAGAAAGATTTCCATTTCAAATGACACTTGGGGCCTGAAATACCTCCTCTTGGTTGTGACCATTATATGCTCGAAAGGACATCTGAAGCTTTTTGGGCTCGACCCACGAAATCCATTTCTTTCCTCTTTAAGATTTATTTCAAACCCTCATATGGGTATTCATATTTTGAAAGGAATTATATTTACCTGGTCTGGAGCTCGACCCATGACAATATGTTACCTTCCTTTGTAGCTTTTATCAAAATCCCTTCATGGATAAATGATATATTGCATTTCTTTCTTTTTTTTCTGTTGAAAACCCCATGTGGGTAAGCTAGAAATTGTACTATCTTCTTTAAATTCAAAACCCCAAGATGGGTGTTCTGAAAATAAGACATCTATAATTTAAAATATAAACCCCCATGTGGGTTCACTGGAAAATGAAAGGGAATTCACCTATTTCTGTACTTAATGCAAAAACCCAACATGGGTACTCGGTATTCTTTGAAGAAAATTATCTATTCCTTAATAGAGCTCAACCCATTATGGCATTTCATTTTCATTTCTGATTTCTGTGTAAAACCCCCTCCATGGGTAAATAGTGTTCTGGAAGAAGACTACATTTTATTTGAAACTCCTTTCATGGCATTTTGTATTTCAAACATAGTTGTATCTAGTTCAAAACCCCAAAGTGGGTATCTCTGAAACTTGAAGAAACTTATTATTCTTGCTCTTTGTGTAAGAAAGGCTTCATATTTTCACTCATATTTCCAGTCTACTGCATTTTCCTTTGACTGAAACCCTAGCTTGAGGGTATTTGACTACCACCATTTGATCACAGGGCTAAAACCCTAGCACTATCATACTGAATAGAACATTGTACTTGTGGGTTATAACTACTTTGAAATGAACACCACCCTTGGCTGTAGGTTGATAACCAACCATGGATAACCTATTTTTTCAAGAGGACAAAACTCTTGATTTCTATGCATTAATCTTAGAATTAATTCCTCACGGCTGTAGCTCCACCTGTATTTTCAGTTTACTATGTTTGTAATAACTCCTCCATGCTTTTTCATTCTCTGCTCATTCTAGAAATGACCCTGCATATTGTAATTCTTGCTCAATCTGTCCATATTTGTCTTCCTAGACCCATGCAAATTATTCTTTGAAAATACTTTTTGAATAATAGAACAATTGAATGACAGAACAATTCTCCAAAACAGTGTATTTTTTACTGTTTCCCTTTCAAATACAGCGATGTATAAACTTCACTTAATGCAACATTTGCACTTTTCAGCCAAAATGAACTGGTTGTCTTTGTTGAATCATTACTTCACTTTATCAGACATACTGGTCACTGTATTGATGCTTGTCATCCTTCATTCTAATGGGAATCTGGAGCTCTCTTCATGCTCATTCAAATGTATGCCCGTCTTTCTGGCACTCTTCATGCATTTTTATGTTCCATTTAAATAAAATTGTCTTATGCCTTGCTCTCTTCCCAAATGAAAATCTAAAACAATGCTCTTTGTTGAGGCATTATGTATGCCTACTCACTATCATTTCTTAAAGATAGAATACTACTGTAATATCATGAAACAAGATGCATAAAAACACCCATGGCAGAAAAATGCAAATTGTACAACAATACCTGTGATTGGAATCATGAAAAGATGTACTCAGTTGAATTAATTGAGCTCATTTAAGTCCACTGTCCACCTGTAGCTTTCAGAAAACACATACTTGATTGTTATGAGTGAACAGTCAGCTTAATAACTTGATGAATGAACTTTGTTTTACTCTTTCAATTGTATATTTCCTTTCTTGATGAACATGATGATTGCACTCCTTCTCTCAGCCCCTTCTGTACTACCAAAGGGGTAGCATGTCGAGCTCTACCCTTGTGGGAGCCTATTTTTTCCCACATGCTTGGTCTTCAAAAATAATCAGTTACATGGCTTCACCTATACCTGCACAAGGAAACAAACAATGTTACCATAAAAAAATATATGATGATGATGTTTTTTCTTTTCAGTTCATGTTTATGTTCCTTCCTTTAGTTGATTTCATGCATTTCGCAGAGTGAATTATATGTCTACTGGTAGAGCTTGTACTGGTAGAGCTTGTAGTATAACTCATATCCGGAGCTCTTAATTAACACCCCTCTCAATCTCTTGCAAGAACACCTAGGAGTGAAATCAAGACGGAGCAAGTAGCAACGTCTCAACCGAAGATGAAGAATCAAGAAATGATGGATATGTCTTCTGCTATTTGCTTTCTCATTTCTTTTTACCTTCAGCTATATAGTTTACTTTCTGCAATGAATGGAATTAGCTAAAACCATGACTTATGTGGATATTTAACTTTTTTTCTTTCATTTCCATTCTGAAATAAAAGCATTAAAATGCAATTTTGTACTTGTCATTTGTATTCTTGTAATCAAATGAACATATGTAATATGAATCATTTCATGAAACAAACAAAAGCATTATGTTATGCTTTATCATTTGTATACTCAATTATGTACTCCATTTGATTTTGCAAAAACATGAGTAGTACTTCTGAAATTCAATTTTCTCAAACACTTGCATAACTTGTCACTTAATGAATGGAAAATGCAATGCAAAACAACACTTAAGCATATGCAGAAATAACTATTTTTTCCACCTTAAGATATAACAGTATTTAAACCAGCTCCATCAATTGAGCTGTAGCAAAAAATTGGTAACAAGTATAACATGAGATTGAATCCAAAAAAGTGTGTCTTTGGTGTGGATAGTGGAAAAATCTTTGGTTTTATAGTATCCCACAAAGGCATTGAGGTGGAAACAAAAAATATTGATGCTATAATTAACATGCCACCTCCGAAGAACATTTCTTAGTTACGTACTTTACAAGGAAGGATTCAAGCTATCCATCATTTTGTAGCATCATTGGTAGATCCAACTTTACATTTTACATAACTTATTAAGAAGGAATAATAATTTAAATGGAATGAGGATTGTAAACAATCTCTTAAAGTTTGAAAGAGTATCTCACTACTCCTCATGTTTCACAACTTTCCATTCAAGAAAAACCATTTATACTTTATATATCAACATTTGACCATGTTTTAGCAGCATTGTTGGCTGAACAAGATGATAATGGTAAAGAGCATCATATTTATTACATTAGCCAAAATTTAGTTGATTATGAAACTCGATATACAACAATAGAAAAATAATGTTTTGCTCTGGTGTTTTCCACTATAAGTTGAGACATTATTTGCTAAATGTAAAAATTCATGTGGTTATAAAGTTTGATCCTCTAAAACATCTCTTTGCTAAAATAGACTTATCAAGGCGCTTAGCTAAATGGGTTATGTTGTTAACTGAGCTTGATCTTTAAATTTTCTCTCAAAAGGAAATCAAAGGACAAGACTTAATCAACCATCTAGCTGATGTTGCTTCTCCATTAATGTTACCTAATATGGACTCATTCCCTGATGAAAGTGTGTTGACTATCGAAAAGGAAACATGGGAATTGTACTTTGATAGTTCTAAGTGACAAATTGGCTCCGAAGTAGGGGTTATAATAATTCCACCTTTAGGAAAGCTTATTCCCTTATATTACCACCTAAATTACCTATATACAAATAGCAGTGCAAAGTATGAAGCTTTAATTGCTAGAATACATGCAACTTTATCCTTAGGTGTTCAACATATTTCCATATTTGGTGATTCTCAACTAGTCATTAAACAAATTAATGGATCTTATCAAGAAAAACATTACAAACTAGTTCAATATAAAAATCTCATGATGACATTGTTGGAACTCTTTGAATCATATAACCATTGACAATATTCCTCAAAAGGGTAATCAACATGTAGATGTAATGGCAAGTTTTGCTTCCCTTGTATCTCCTAGTGATCCTTCTATGGATTTTACATTTTTCATCCACACAATTCTCAAACCATCAATAGATGAAAAATTGAAAAAAGCATTAGTGACTAATATTGAAGCCTCTACCAAATGGTACACACAGATATTTAACTACTTACAAGAATGCACCTTTCCTAAACCAACCACTAAGAACACTAGAGCCCGTATTCAGAAACTTGCTACTGGATATGTCATCCTAGAAAATGTTTTGTACAGATGATCCTTTGATGGTATTTTACTTAGATGGCTTAAAAATCATAGATCCCTATAGCCCTTGAGGAAGCTCATGTTGGTGCTTGTGGGGGAATTTTGGAGGAAGATCGATAGTTCAAAAATTAATCCACATGGGATATTATTGTAGACATATGGAACAAGATTGTTTTGATCATGTTAAGAAATATCACAAATGTCAAGAACATAACAATTTGATCCATGCTTCTACTTCTGAACTTCATGCCCAAGTTCCTATTTGGGGTTTGGATATCATTGGAAAAATATCACCACCTTCTTCCTGTGGACACATGTATATAGTTACTGCAACAGACCATTTCATGAAATGGGTAGAAGCAATTCCTCTCCATTCCACAACAACTGATGCAATTTGTTGTTTCATATTGGAACCCATTATTGCTCACTTCGGCCTTCCTTCCACATTAGTTTGAGACAATGTTACACCATGCAAGAATAATGATGTGAAGAAGCTTTTAGAAAAATTTCACATTCAACACCTTACTACCCACAATCTAATGATCAAGCAAAATCAACCAATAAAACTCTCAAACAAATCTTGAGAAAAATAGTAAGCAAACATAATAAGGATTGGCACACTCAATTATCATATACTTTGTGGGATTATCGCACTAGTATTCAAACACCTATAGGAAACACACCTTATAACCTTGATTATGGTGCTGATACAATAATGCCCTTAGATTTAGAAATTCCTTCATTAAGAATTTCTCTTAGAGGGCTTATCGATGACAATACTTATAAAGAGAAATTATTACAACAACTTGTAATGATTGATGAATAGTGCATCAATGCTCTTGAGCATCTTCAAGCCTATTCCAAAAAATTGCAACGTAGTTACAATGATAATGTCATCCCTCATGTCTTTAATAAAAGTGATTTGGTATTGTATGAGAACCAATGTAATATTAATGCCGCCACAGGTGAAAAAGGAAAGTTTAGTCCAAATTGGTTAGGACCCTATGCAATTGATGAAATCTATGGGTGTAGTGCATATACATTAACAAAAATAGATGGTACACCTCTCAAAGAGCCTATCAACATTGTGCATTTGTGCAGATATTACACTTAATATCTTAGAATAGTATGTATATTCAAGCATGTTGTTAGATTAGATAGATGCTTATCTATTTTTCTCATATTGCTTTGTTCTTGAAAAATGTTATTGGTGTATCTTGAATTATGTAGAGAAATTGTTCACTATGTTGAATTATTACTTTATTTTTGCATACTATTCAAATCTCATGTATGTTGTGTTAAATTAAGATCATTACACGCATTAATTTCTTAATTAGATCATAAGTGCATTTTAGTTTAACATAGAACACATAATCAAAATGCAGTATCTAATATCAATTTAGACGTTTGGATTAGATCATGGAGATATTTATTATATATTATTACAAAGAATATTTAATAGATCACATTGACATCTAGTTCAAAACAAACATAAAATGTTCATACATTTAAATGTTTATATAAATGCCATCTCATATACAACAATGCTAGTGTGGCCTATGGCTACCAGACTCCTCAAGGCTTGGTGGTGATGCTTGTCACGAGATGATCGATTGTGATCTACTCATGGAGCTCATTTGATCCCATAGGCCATGTGCCTCACCTAAAGTAATCCCCTCCCATATGAGTTTTGTGACACGCTCCTGATCTATGCGATCTATATCAAGCTGCACTTTAGTGATCTCCTCATGTAGCCTGATGATTTATGACCACATGAAGGCTTGTTTCTCACTATCGGTTGGAACCCGAGAAGCTCAAAGCTCACGTATGTGATCTGAATGAAGTTGTGTAAGCTCACCTCTTACTCACTCCTCCCCAGTGGCAGATAGATTAGCACACCTCATGGCCTCCTCATATGCCATCCTTCATCTTGCTAAGGGCTCAAAAAGTTCAAAATGACACCCCACACTAGGTGGTCGCATATTCTCTACTTGTATGTCCAGATGTGGGGGCAAGGAAGGGGCTATCTCTATAGTGACTCAATAGAAAAGGTCTCATCAATCTCGAGTGCACACTACAAGACAAAAACCATAAAGAACATTAGAACATGCCATGGTATGTAAATGAGAATATACATAATCTTAAAAACATAATAAAATAATAAAAATATTAGAATCTTGTTGTGGGATGATAGGCACCTCATGTGCTAGTACCACTGGCCTCCCCATGATCATGAATGATGATGCTTGTTGCAGCTGCTGACTATGCTCAAGTGACTCATGAGTAAGATGTATGTCTCCTCTTGGGGGCATCTACGACCTCACCTAGGTCATCAGGATCATCACTCATTGGTGGAAGATCATCCTCACCCTAATCCTCTGGGTAATCTACTTTGTCATCCTCATCTACATCCCCATTGATTGCTTTATCCTATCTCCCATCTCCTCGACCTAGAAGAGGTCCAATGTCACCTATGCAATGATCGACAGGGAATACATGTGTTATTCATGCTCTCATCCACAAATTATCATAGGCTATAATGGTACCTACATCATCAAGTCTTGATGCTAGGGGCACATCATGGTCCTCATCATCTGAATTGTTGAATAAACATCATTAACTGTGGGGTGCTAAATGTCTCTAGTCTGTCTAGAGCCACTCCATGTTGATCTCAGGTATGTGGTTCGTGGCCTTGGCGATACCTGAATCTATCCAAATTGTTGCATGACTTGATCATAATAAAAGGGAATCACTATATAGTCATGTCATCCCAGTAGGAGCCTATCCTACTACATCTTAACAAGTTTATGTGTGTGATTTGGACATTGGGATATGGTGAGGTAAGACCTCCATACTATGTCATCATCCTCTAAGTAATCAAACTAAATCCTTTACTCCTAGGCCTGTCTTAGAGTATATATGAATTCTCATGGATACCCCACAACCACTACTATAGGATAACATGTAGGTGTAGTGCATGTGATATGCTCAAAGACCCAAACCTGTAAGAGTGTACAATGAACTATGTTGTCTAGATATTGATAAAAAAAGCACCCGAGATCATAATAGAGGTGATCCAACATACTGCAACCCCAAGCATAGATGGTTTAATTTCGCTCCATCTTGTACATAGTATGCATGAGGCCTCCATCTAGGTGTGTGCCTCACCCATCAGGAACAAGAGCTAGAGCCATAGTGATAATCATGGTCCACCATAGCAATAGTGAGTTCACGTACAAAATCCACTTAAGCTCAACACAGACCCCGATGTTTGTTGCTTGTATGGGGTTCCCCACATAATACTCAACATCTCACTGCATCTACCTGTGTGTGTGATCCTCCTTAATATGGACGGTCTCACCCCATATGGGTAATCTCAAAATGTGATGTACATCCTCAAGTTTCACTATCATATCCCCTAACGGTAGATAGAATGTGCATGTATTTGCATTCCATCTCTCTACTAGTTCCATAAGCATTGTATCATGATATCTCATAGGTGGCATGATGTAGATCCAAAATAGTCCAATCCTGGATAAAATGTCCACCTCCTTTGTGGTAAGTCGGGTAACCTGCTCCTTGAGAAATGTAAATAGTCTATCTCCTAAACGCTAATGAGTGTGGGGTGGAACCTAGAAAAGATGAAAGAAATCATCAATAAAATGCCTAAAAATATTCAACAATCAACTAAAAGTAAAACAAATTTGTTTTAGGCAACTTGGGCCAAAATTGGACACTTGGACCATTTTTGGACGGGGTCCTGGACACTTTGGCCATTTTGGGACGCTTTGTGACATTTTTGGACAAGGTCCCAAAACCTCCTAAAAATACATTAAAAAATACTGTAAAGGAAAAAATGTAAACATAAGGTAGATTACAATTGACTAATCGTATGTTTGAGCTTGTCATGTGCCACCTCATCTCATAAAATAATCAATCTAGGGGGTTGGTATGGTTGTCGTCTCAACATCTTCGAACACTCTGCAACAAGGTAATTTCTCAAAAGGTAAATGTCAAAATGATAGTTAGAATTATCATTTTCTTGATAAGTGGACCATTCATTATCATGAGATATGGGTTCTTGTGAACCACTACTCATGAAACATAGGTCAATGAGTTTGACTTGTAAAACTACATAGTTGAATCCTAATAACAATATCACAATTATCATTTTCATTCATATATAATCAACTTTATTAAAGAAAGCATATTTTATTCTAAGTACATTTCATTAAAATCAACACAATGGGGGCTAGAGAACTCTATTTTTGATGTCATTTGTTACGTTGGATTCGTGGTTCCATCCCCAATCTTATCCAATGTCTATCAATATGTGGTGTTGTAGAATCAATACCCTATTGTAAATATTCACATCATCAAGAAAAGAAATTTGATACAGTTAGATTGCTGCCCTAATTCCACCTCCATAAAGCAAGCGGAATCAAGGGAACACATCTACCCTCAAATTTTATACTTTGCAGAAGTTTGATAAGATAATTTTGTAGGATGTGGGTCCTAACATTGTGGTTTTGCAGATGACTACATTAGGGGCTTCATTATCCCTATTTTTGAAATATCCATATGAGTATCCTTTTTATAGTACAATTTACTTTCCAATTCATTTAGCTTGCATATGCATGTAGTGTCATATGGCTACTAAAGTGGGGCTAAATGTAGTGTAGAAAATTGTACTCCTATGTGATAGTACAATTTCACACTTAATTTGGACCTATTTTAGCGACCTCACATTTATGCATTTTTACCCTTCATAAATAGGACTCTAAACCCCTTTATTATGCATCCCAAGGCCTATTTTATCATTTTTAGATATTGCATTATGCATTGAATAAATACATTTAATTAATTTAAAGCCCCGAAAGCACATTGATCTTGTACTTTTAGGCCAAGACCCATTCTCCCTTGCCCAAATGGGTCCCCTTTAGGATCTAAATTGAAAATTTTAACATGTTTTTGGTGGCATTTGAAAGTCCCAAATTCAAGTTTCAAATGTCGGCTATCGAGATCTAATATTCAGGAAATTAGAAAGGAAGCCTATAAAGCCTAGTCTTTTCATCATTTCAAACTAGGTTAAAGAGAGATTTTTGTGAAGAGAAAGAAGAAATTTTGAAATCAAGAAAGGATAACATTCAAGAAAGAAAATTTGAAGTCTTTGAACAACATTTCATTTGTTTTTGCGGGTCTTCAAGCTCATTTTGTAAAGATTGATCAAGCATTGTTCATGATTGAAGGTTGATGCCTATGGTGGATCATGATGGATTCTAGATTTTGGGACACGCAACTATCCATTTCCCTTGATCTAATGACTTGTTTCCTAGTGATCCCATCTTCTATCTTCATTCTACTAGCTACCTAAAGCAAGGTATAATCAGATTTTTCAATCTATTAGGGTGTCTGATTTCTCCCTAATTAGGTTTGTTGTTCATTATTCATGTTAATTTGGGGATCTTATTCTAACATACTTGAATAAGTTTTCCTCGCATTTTAGCTCTAAAAAATATTAGACACACTTAAGATTAGGGCTCACACACATATTTATGTTTCAGATCTGTATTTTTGATCAAGGTTTAATTACCAAACTTGGGGTTTGACCATGGAAAATCCCCATACAAACAAACCAAAAAATTTAGTTTTTCTCCAAGTCCAAATCTAGAAGCGAAGATTGAAAGGAACAAACAGGAAGTGCATATTAGAGGCTACAGATCCAAATTTTGAAGTTTCAAAAAATCCTAGCAAGACCCATTCACCCTAGGGAAAATCTGTTCAGTAGGACACTCAACAATAATTTTTGGTGACTAGTACACATCAACTTACCCTTCTCAAATCTTCTAGAAGTCAGCAGTTTCTGATTTTTTTATGTTTTAAATTGATGATCCAAGTTCCACATTGCATAATTGAGTTCATTTATTATTTTTAGTTTATCTCGCAAAGTGTTGAATGGGTAGATTTTACTTTGTCTTGTCATAAGGAAATTTGAAAGATCTCCAATAGGGTTGACTCACCTAGGGTTGAAAGTCAATTATACCTTTGGGAATCTCATTTCCTAATGAAATAAGGAAGGTAGGTGCATCACATATTCAATAACCCCATTTTGATAAAGCCCCTATTTTTCCACATTTCAGCTGATATGTAAAGGATGAAAAGTTTTCCTTGGATAGTCTTCCAAGATATTGTGTATGAAATCATGGAATATTAATTTCATATCTCTGTGATATGTTGCTCCATTAGTTTTCAATAAAAACAACATAACAACCCAACAAAATTTCCCCCAAGGTGTAGTAAAAGTTGTTTGTATTGATCTTGGGATTAATAAAGATTTGATTATATCCTAAAAAACCATCCATGAATGATAATAAGGCATGTACCACAGTTGAATCTACTATCATTTCAATATTAGGAAGGGTAAAATCATCTTTTAAATATGACTTATTAAGATCATGAAAATATGTACATATCTTAATACAATTATCGGGTTTTAACATTGCCACAATGTTGGATATCCAAGGTGAATAATCAATAGGGCAAATGAAACCCACATCTAATGGTTTTTCAATTTCATCCTTAACTAATAAATATATCTTAGGATTCATCTTGTGTATATTTTTTCTTACCAATTTAGTATCATTTTTAAGGATAATGTTAGGTGTAACTATCTTAGGATCAATGCCTGACATATCTAAATAAGTCTAAGAAATTTTTTTAGGAAAGTCATGTAATAACATTGCATGATCTTGTTCATCATTATCAAGCCACTTTCCTATTTGAATCACCTTCTCTTCATTATATGTATCCATTGGTATATTTTTAGTATCTCCCACAAGTAATGCACTTTGATTTGGAACCTCGAGTATTTGTTGATTTTTGTCTTGTTCAATATCACTTGCTTTGATTTCTTCACCAAAGTATCCCTTAGTATTTAAACAATAGGTGTATCTTTTATTATGATGGTAACTTGGAAAAACATCATAAACTCCCAAAAATTCTGCCAAAGACACATAATTTTGAAAGTTATCCATTGACATGTCATTACTTGTGGTATTTGTTAATTTAGGATGCTAATAACATTTTGTTTCCACAGTCCATGATGTAAAAATATGCACACAGTTATTTCCAGAAATCTTGTTTACAATTTAGGATGCATCAATTTGAGAGTTGTTTTAGAAGAATCTTGCATAATAACATTGATATCAATAAGTGAGGGATTTTTCTATGCTTTCATTATCTTTGAAGGGAAATATCCAATATCTCTTGTTGTATCTTGTATGTTAGGCTCTATGGTAACTCTAATGCCTTGCTCTTTCACTCCACATCCTTTTCCATTGTAGTCAAATTGTTTCAATAATTGATATCATTTTCCATAAAGAGCTTCCATTTATTTCAAAGATGGAGGTTTCTCATGATCCATCTCATCATAGGTGGATGTGTAAGTTGTATCTTCTTCTTTACTAGAAGTTGTGGATTCAAATGCTTTTGATGACTCGGTTATAGATTGTGTTGATATCTTGGTTGTTTATTTTCCTTTTTTCGGATGTTGTTGTGATTTTGTATTCACCCATGAAGGTAGGAGTGAAATTTAATGAACCCCATCATCCTTTAACAAATTTGATACCAACAAAAGACACTCATCCTTGTCTTCTTCTAGCAAATATTTCACTTTTGAATTTGGTATTAATGCCTTCAAAGATTCCCTTTCCAGTTTGTAAACATTTTTTCAAATTTTTATCAGCTTTTATCATGTAAACCTTATTTTTATAAATGTATTTCAACATGATGTAGTGTCGAAGGTACTACATGCATTTCATGAATTCATAGTCTACCCAAGAGGATATTATATGAAAGATCATGGGGTATGACATGGATAGTGATTTGTAAAGTAACCTTACTATTGACATTTCATGCCACCCTTTGATGACCCGTCACTAATATCCGATCTGAGAAATCCTACATGGGCCATATTGCATGAGTTTTCCTTGCAGTTTCCTAAAATTGGCTAAGTCCCAAAATTTTGGGTTTTCGGGTTGTCTCTTACTTGATTACCTTGCATGCTTTCTTCATCTCTCCCTTCCTTCTCCTTTTTCCTCTAAGTATTCCAAGTGTTTTCCTTTAGCCTTACCCTTTACCCCTTACTAATCCCTCTCCTCTTTCATTTTCACCTATCTCATTTCATCCTTCGGCCTTCATGTTGAGGTGCCAAGTTGACATACAACATGTAGGTAAGATAAAAGTAAAAGTATCTCACCTATCCTAAAAGAGACAATCGGTAATCAAACTGATCACCTCCCAAGGTCTTTAATGTTGGTTCACAATGTTGTTGTTTCACGAAGTGGTCAATATGGTTGTAATATTCAAGGGGCCTGCTGGTTTTGAGCTTTTGGATTGTTGCAAGATCAAACATCTATCTAAACCTGCTTTAACCAGGGGTTTTAAAGAAATAGAAAAATATAGATCAAGGTTTTCAAACTAAAAAGAATGTTGATTCATTCAACTAATCAGACTTGTTGCCTTCCAAGGAATTCCTAAACTAGAACTGCAGAATAAAATTAACCTGTAATTGATACAAAGTTTCATTCATTCACAGTGCAAACTTTAACAGTAGATTGCAAATCACCATTCAAATGAAACATAAGATAAAATTTCATTCCCTGAAAGCTTTTCAAATCAAATGATTAACCCAAAATGAATACCATTCTAGAGCATAATATAAAGTAGGTTTAAGTTTGGCTGCTCCTACTGTCAATGAAATAGATAAGCAACATTTACAAATCGGCCAAGATCACCAGTGTACAGAAAATCCATGTCTTCAAATTATCTCCATCTATGCTAAGAAAATCGGGAAGATACATCAACTCCTCCTCCTGTTGAACTTCTGAATCTTCCAGCTTGCTAACTAGTCCGCTAGCTTTCCTTCTAACTTTTCTAACTCGTCTAACTCTTCTCTAAAACTTACTCTCTAACCCTCTCTAACCCTTACAAAAGAGGCGAAACGCCATATTTATAAAAAATGCCATATGTGTCGGCCCAGTTAGGGTTTACAATAAGTTGGTCACAGAACAAGTCAGACCCAGAAGAATTCGAAACAAAGTCAAATGTGCATTAAATGCATGGGCACCAACTAGATTGACCCAGGATCTCCCACACAACTCAGACCAAAACGCATGAAGAAGAGGCAAAGCGAAACAATGAGGAAGCACGACTTTCGATGTAGCTTTGCATTAGCTGCTTCCCACACTTCACCCATACCTTGTTCCATTCTGGCCTTCGTCACCAAGACATCCTCTACAAGCTATCTGCAAGTGGCATAGGCGAAACCCTAGTTTTCCATTCAATAGCATTAATATTATTCTTGAGCTGCCCCATCGTATTGTCCTAGTCTCAACCTACATTCATCAAACACCAATGTGAGAATCCAAATGTTGACAACATTTTCATCCAAGCATTAGCTTAAAATCATGATAAAACCATTAAATTATCCATTAAGCATCAACACTGAAATTCATCAAGCTAAAGCAAGATATGTTTAAGCATTCATCATTAGATTCATCAATTTTATCCAATTTCTTAAATTCCACAAAGCACGGGAGAGAATTCAAAAAAATCCGGCCGACCGGAATTCCGCAGATGACTCAAAACTTCGCACTTCAGAAAACTGAAGGAAACCAGGAAAATCTGGCCAGAACGGAGAATCCCGAAGCAGGCACAAGGCTCACCAATAGATCATTCGAGTGAAGAAGGAATGCATATAACATTGTGGAATCCAACAAAATAAGCATGGAATATCAAGCATTCGCCACCTAAATCATTCTTGTGTCAACAATTTCAAGTCACTCGAAGCTTGGCAAAAAATATGGAAAAATCTGGCTGGACCGGAATTCCGCGGATGATGACCCAAAACTCTGAACTTAGAGCACACTTCGAGGAAGATGAAGGAATCTGGGAAAATCTAGCCAGAAAGGAAAGTCCCAAAGTTAGGCAAAAACCTAGAGATCAGCGTGACCTTTGGTCTATCGGAATGAAACCTACATCTCACGGCGATGGTAGATGTCTCATCGATGGAGTTGTTCCAGATGCATATCGTTGTGACTCCTACCGATAGCACTTGTCTTGCCGATGGAGTTGTTCTAGATGCATATCGCTGTGACTCCTGTCGATAGCGCTTATCTTGTCGATGGAACTGTTCTGGATACTTTGACATTGGGGAGACACTATTTAGTGTCTCACCGACATGCTATACAGTTGAACGTTTTGACCGAATGAACTAGGGAGAAATACTAGATAAGCATTAAGAATCCTCGAACCCTAAACACAACCCTAGCTTAACATATTCAATATTCATTTTCAGGGTTCTTCCTCTAGCTCCTCTAGGTTTTTTTTTTGCACACTGTATTTCACACTCTTCCATTGTAAAGATTGGCTTTTTGCCTCTATGTTATTGAAATCAATCAGTTTTTCCTCTTCTCATCTCTTTTGTGTTTGAGTAAGTTATTATCTTCATATTTGAGTGTTTATTATATTTTCATGCATGCATGTTTGTGTCAAATGGTTTACAGTTGTTGGTTTGAGAAACCTTTCTTTCCTTCCAACGCCTTGTCAAACCCTAACCTCCATGTTTTCCTATGAAATCAACCAAATAGAGAACTGTGTGAGACTTTTGGTCCCTCTTGAATGATGTATTATGCAATCTAAGTCAAGAAGAAGCAACCTTTCCATCTTGGTGTATCACCTCCATCTTCCCTTTCATGTTCTCCTTCTCCCCTTTTCCTTGTGAGCTATTAGTGGTAGGTTTTCATGTGTTGGGTTGGACCAGCAAATTGCACTGGGATTGAAAAAGGAAGTCGGATTTCTCTAAAGATTAGACCTCATACACACAAAGTTCCCACACCTTGAGGTCATTTCCATTATGTCATTGGAATGTTGAGCTTCGTGCTTAGTAGGGTGCAATTTCATGTGACAACAATTACCAAATTTAATAGGTAATATTATCACACCAAGCGATTGTTTTCCCACATTATCAAAACCATAGATAGACAAAGAATTTGGTTGAATCTTTCTTTTCCACTTCTAATTTATCCAAAATATTGACACTACAAACATTGAGTGTTGAACCATTATCCATAAGAGTATGCTTAATCCCACATTTTATAATGATATCCATTATCATCAAAACATCATTTTGTTTTTGTTTTTCCAATGTAGGTAGCTCAATTTTATGAAAAATAATATCCACATTGACTGAGTTCATACATTGAATTAGGGATGCTACATCATTTAGTTGTACACTAGGGGGGGTCACAACTTTTTACAAAACATTTTGAAGCAAGCCATGATAAGTGGATGATGTTTGAATGAGATCCCATAAAGAAATCTTGGTAGGAGTATTGCGGAGTTGTTCCACAAGATCATACTCCTTTCCACTATGCAAAGATAAGTGAGGGGCACTAGGCAAGATTGGTTGTGGAAGCAGTATTGTTGTAGGATGGCTTGAGTTTTTCTTGGTTGCTTATTGTTTCTTGTGTTATATGTATGAGAAATAGTATTATAACTTGGTTGCTGCAACACATGGTTACTAGTGAGTTGGTTTGTGAAACTTAAGATATAACCTTGAAGTTTTAGTTTTTTTTGAGGTGGTCCTAAGATAAGCATGGGTTTTTTTTGGCTTTGGGGTTGTTATGAAAGTGGGTAAATAATCAGTTGAGGTGTAATTGCATTGACCATTCATTGTTTTGTTATGTTGTTACAAGCCTTAGTGGATGATTTTGGTGAGATAAAGTCCTCAAAGGCTTTATTTAACATATCAAAGTTGTCACTACTAAAGGGCTTGAGAGATATACGAGCTTGTAGAAAGAGATATGATATGATCATACAAGTATGCTTTCTCCAAGGTTAATCATTAAGTTTTAATGTACTCTTTAAAGTTTTGTTTATGAAATTTTCTTGGATACTCTAAGGTTTTGAATGTTTGAAAAATTAATACTAATCTACCCAAGATTATGCAATGATTTAGAAAACTTAAACAATGATTCTACAAATCTAAAAATTTGAAATGCTAAGAAGTAAAATGCCTTCAATCTAAACAAAAGAACCACTTTCTTAACATGCAAAGATACTGTCTTAGAATTCTGAAACAAAGATTTTCTAGGAAAAACACAGTGAAATAGAGAGACAAATATGTATGCAATAATCTATTTGAATACCTATACAAGGATAGGGTCACCTAGGGGTGAATGAGTCTTTATACAAGGGTCTAAAAAATTAAAAACTAAATGTATGAGTTATTGTTTATGACTACTGTTTCTGGTTGCAAAGTGATTCTATAGTGCTTGTTTTTTTCAAAAAAAAATTATGAAATATAAATGCAACTATATGATAATGTGTAAATAAAAGTGATAATGAGTGCAATTTTAAATGAAATTCTAATCTAAATGACTAAAATACATACTAATGCAAACTATGATGCAAAATATATGAATATTTTTAGAATTTTATGAGATTTTAATTATACAAACATGCAAGATGCAACACTAAATGAAGAATGAAAAACACTATGATGCAAAACCTAGATCTAGGGTTTGAAAGACTACCAAATTAGAAATTTATGATGTACGAATGCTAGGTTCACCAAAATGAAATGTATAAAATGTGGAGAGAGAGACCTTAAGTTTAATTTCCAAAACCTAAGGTTAATTCTAATATTTCTAGGATTTCCTTAGGATGCAAATCAACAAGGTACATAGATTGACTTTCAACCTACAAGGTGTGTCAATCAGACCTGGATCTAATCCTTTTGAGTCTTAGGAATGAATTGGAAATGATTTAAAATGATTAAACTGATGAAACCATATGCGATAATATATAAAATGTAGATTACCAAAGATAAGCAGGCTGTAACGACACTTTATAGGTAGATCTGGAGATATCAGAGGGTATGTACCTATCACCAAAATTTGATCCTAAGGTGTATAGAGGGACTAGTTCTCCCCTAGGTGAATGGGTCTTTGTGATCCTTTCTAGAACTTCAAAATCTTATGTGTATCCATTTGTCTTCCTTTTGTTCGTATACCTACAAATCTTCATATTCATATCTAGATCTGTAATAAATCTACAAAAATAAATTGTTTGTTTGTTTGTATGGGAGTTTACCTCTGTCAAACCCTATTTTGGTAAATAAACCTTGGTAAAAATATAATGATCTAATAAAAGACATAGTGTGAGCCCTAACCTTATGTGTGTCTAAGGTTGTTAAGAGCTAAGATTCAAAAAATCCCTACTCAAGTGCATTAGAGTATGATTCCTAAATGATAATGAAAAGATCCACTCAAGGAGAAGTCAAAACACCCTAAATAAATTTGAATCACAATAATACCTTGTTGTAGGTTGCTACTAGAATAAAGCTTGAAGATGAGAACAATAAAAAATAAGTCATTAGGTAGAGGGAAGTGGCCAAATGTATCTCCCAATCCTAGAAGCCATCATGTTCTTCTATATGCATCAACCTTCAATCATGGGACAAAGCTTGCTCAAATCTAAAAAATGGGCTTGAAGACCTTCGATCTCAAGTAATACTACTCCAAGACTCTGAATTTTTCTTGTTTGAATACTCCTTCTTACATTCTTTTGCTCTCTTTTTTTCTAGTTTTGAATTTATGAAAAGGCTAGGATTTTATAGGGATTTCTCTAATTTCCCAAAAATTAGATCCCAATAGTCGACAATTGCAAGTTGAATTTTCAATGTTGAAATTCCACCAAGAAGCTATTAAAATTTGGGTCCTGGCTAATGAAGGGGACATGTTCACCCATGGGAGAATGGGTCTTAGCCTATATCTCCAGGACACACTTGTTTTGGGGTAATTTAATGATAGGTTGCATTTGTTCAATGTTTGTTTCAATGTCAGAAAATAATAAAAATCGGCCTTGGGATACATAATAAAGGGAATTGGGGCCTATTTAGGAAGGGTTAAAATGCATAAAAGTAAAGTCACTAAAATAGGTCCAAACTAAGTGTGAAATTGTACTATCACCTACAAGGGAGTACAATTTCCTAGACTACACATACATGCACTATAGTTTTTGAAAATTCTAGTGTTGCATTTGGTGAATAAGACTTAAGGGTCCAATTGGAGGCTAGAGGTAATGGAGGATGGAGGTATTTAATCATATCAAGTTAACTTCTCACTTAAAGATGATGCACTCCATGAGAAGCAACACTAGTTTCATCTTGAGTCCCTTTGTGGAGCAAAAGGGGCATGACAAATTTGTTTGGTTTACAGATAATTGAGTATGTCTCAATATACATATTTGGTGAGGAGTACCTATGGATAATCGAGTTTGTATCGATTCATAGCTTTTCAAGTGTGTAGTTGTGGATAATTTAGTATTGAACAAAAAATGGAGGTGTGTTACTATGGATAATTAAGTTAGTCTCAATTCACAATTGGTTAATGGTTTTGTTATTATGGATAATAAGTGAATCTCAATCCACAATTGGTTGGTTTATTTTCTTGTGGATAATGGAGTTTTTCTTGATTCCCAAGAGGATTGGTGTACTTTTGTATAATGCAATATTTATTGTTTGAAAGTTGTTTTGCAGTTTTGACAATCAAGAGATTTGTTAATGTTTTTAGTTTGGTGTTTTTTAGGTGAGCAAGGATAATTGGTGAATATGCTTCATCAAATTCTTCAAAAGGGTTGTGCTCAGTGCTTGCAATGTTTTTTCATTTGTTTGGATTGATGTAAGAAAGGGGTAATGTTCGAATATTACATCATACTTTAGTTTTATAGATTAAATATTAAATAAATTATAGGTTAGTTTTTAGTTAGTAAAATAATAAATAAAATAAATGAGAATTTAATGTGTTAGTAGTTAGATTAGTTGGGAAGTTACATTCCCATAAATAATTTAGCATAGGAACATATTAGCTTTATAAGCCATCGCATTGTAAATGTGAAATTATCCCACATAAATATATCAATATATATTTTATGTTTTTCCTATGTAATGGTTTAATCTAGTTTTATTTTTCTTGCTATATTTTAATAGGAGCACTTACCTATAGAGAAGCAAGTTACAGACATTTACACTAAACCTTTGGTATTTCCTCGTTATCTTTAGTTCTAATCGATGATATGGGTGAAGGAAGTTGTCCTTGTGATGTAAGGGAGCCCTCAAATACAAACTCCAATAGTACAAATGAAACAAATTAATTACAAGAAATTATTCCAAAAATTTACAAGAATTTTGATTGATTCAACTTTTCTCTGTATTACGTGGAAATCATTACCAAAATGAAAATACATCATATACAGCCATATGGGCTGTTGGAAAACCTCAAAAATTAGATATGGAGGTCTGATACAATAGAAAATAATAGCCACAAATCAAAACTCTTCAATCCACCTTATTCCTATAACATCAACTCCTTAAACTTGCAATCTTGATTGAGAACCACTGTAGCAATAAACCTGCAATCTTCAAACTTGCTTGTTGCTCTCCAAAAAATTTCAAACCTATAAAAAAATGGAGTCTTGGTCTCCTTCTTCTAGAGATCCGATACCACTTATGGCAAGGGGACTCCCCTTACAATCTGAAACTCACCACAACAACAAATAATTGCACAAAACAAATGAAAGAAGTAAACATGATATTCAACTATCTCTAAAATCAAATGAGATTACAATATATCAATGGGCTTGATGGTTACATAATCTGAAAATATGTGAAGTCACATTCCTCTTTGGAATCTAGCAATATCCTATTATGCCAAACTTCAACTCCTCCAAGCCAACTTCTAACAAAGACAATGCATCAATGTATAAAGGTTTGAGGGGGAGAATACCAGTATGGTATTCCAAAACAGCATGGTCAATCTAATTTGCTTCATTATTCTTCGACGGCTCTAAAGGCTTCATGAAATAACATGCATCAACATGCAAACTTGGGCACCCCAACATGAAAGAGCATTCAAATCATGCAAATCAACATGCAAGGACATGCATTGATGAGTGGTCCCCACCTTGAAATGGACACCTAGGCTAGAATATTCCTCTTGGGATGCCTTTGAAATATTTACTAGAGTAAACTTCCTCCAAAATTACAATTAAAAATCCACGTAGGGAAAAATTACATATTTTGGATATCAAAAATATTATTTTCCCAAACATTAGCCCTTATTGAAAATAACAAAAATAAGAAACTATATTTTTTGGTGATGCAAGATTGCTAGTACCCCTAGATGCTCCTACATCAAGCATGCCAAGTAGAAATTTTGACAGCATAGGCTCAAAAAATGGAGTTGAGTAGTAGAACTACTCTTTCAAGTTGCAAGCAACTTACAACATACTCCAATGCTAAGATGGTACCCTAGACAATTTTCTTTCATCTTCTTTTCTAGCACTTTGTTGAAATTCTCACCATCTACCTCCAAAAAATTTGCATCCTCTTCTTCCTTCCTCTTGTGGACCGGTGTAGTCATAGATGGAGGGTCCCACAAGAATTGCCCAATTCTGCAACCTTGAGTACAACACAATGAAACCAACACAAGAAATGCTCAGCAAATAAGGATTACCATTGATTCAATAAATTGCATTCTTAAATGCATTATGCCACAAGTGTGGAATGGTTATGGCTCATAGGCCTATCATAGGGCATTACAAGATATTACAATTGGCATATAGCCTTATTACAATCCACAACCCAGAATGTTGAATCTAACTATCTAACTCCTAACTAATGAACTCCTAAACTAGTGAACTGACTTCCAATGGATTACAAATGATCTTAAATATAAATCTCTAGCTCCAATTACAATTTGTGTCAGCCTCAATGGATTACAAACCCTAATGCAAGATCAAATGTGTAGGTCGGCCTTCAAACATGAGAAGATAACCCATCAAGAGATGGAAATGTATAGCAGATCTCTAGGAAAGTTCCCCTAGACCTAAAATGCCTTGTATGATGTTTCATTAAGCTTTGCATGTTCCAAAAATGGTTAGCACATCCATCCTAGACCAAATATTCCATGAATGCTCTAACAGAGAATTGACAGTGAAATTCTAAGAGCGATAACTTTTTGCAAACAAATGAAAATCACCTAAAATTTGGATATGTTGAAGATGACCTCATGTAGAAGCTATATCTTGCTCCATGAGCTAAGAAATAATAATGTGGTAAAATGCGGAACTACTGAGACAACTACAAATTGAATTACAAAAAAAATGTTTTTGGTTGGAAGAAAAGTGAATCCCTCACTTTCCAAGGGCTTGAGGAAAACCAAAGTGGTCCACCTCAGCCTGATAAATCCATGATAAATCCTCCATTGTTCTACCTTTCCACTTTACTGGGGACTCCTTGTACTACTTGTTCCTAATGCTTCTTCCAATTTTGTTGTCTAACATCTTCTCAATCTACTTTGGTGGTTGATGTGGTAACTACTCCTCCAATCCAATTACTTTGTCAATGCCACTTGACTTTCATTCATGGTACTCATAGATATCTGCAATATTGAAAATAGTTGATATATCAAGTGCCTCCAGTAACTCCACTTCATATGCATTTCCTAAATAAAACTTCTTAAGAATCTTACATGGTCCAATCTTCCTCATCTTTT
The DNA here is from genome assembly GCA_007258455.2 of Sequoia sempervirens. Taxonomy (NCBI): domain Eukaryota; kingdom Viridiplantae; phylum Streptophyta; class Pinopsida; order Cupressales; family Cupressaceae; genus Sequoia; species Sequoia sempervirens. The sequence continues at coordinate 537,756,738 of VDFB02000015.1, forward strand.
AACTTATTATATGTTCCTACTGGAAACCTTTCCTTCTTGAGATATATCATCACTTCATCTCCAACAAAAAATTCCTTATGCCTCCTCTTCTCATTTTCCTTCTCCTTATACTTTTTATGCATGTCCTCCAAGTGTTTTCAAACCTGACTATGCATTGTTTCCATAAATCCTTCAAATTCTTATGCTTTTGCACTCCTCCTATCCTCCATACTGATGTCTCTAAGCTTCGCAACTCCTCTAGGATGTATCCCTATCACAATCTCAATTTTTTTCTTCCTTGTACTCTAATTTATTGAGTTATTATACGCAAACTCTACTTACGGGAGAACTATGTCCCAATTCCCTACCTTATCTCCAACCAAACATCTCAATAAGTTACCCAAACTCCTATATACTACCTCTACTTGTCCATTTGTTTGTGGGTGATATGCTAAATTGAACTTCAAGTATGTCTTCATCTTCTTCCACAATGTTCTATAAAAGTATCCAATGAACTTGGTGACCCTATCTAAAACTATACTCTTTGGTAATCCATGCAATCTCACAATCTCCTTGAAAAATAAGTCAGCAACATGTACAACATCATTATTCTTCTTGCAAGGAATGAAATGTACCATCTTAGAAAATATGTCCACTAGTACTATTATAGAATCATATCCTCTCTATTTTCTCGATAATCCCAATATGAAATCCATGCTTATATCTTCCCAAGGTCTCTCTGGTATTGTCAAAGGTTTATACAATCTAGTATTTTGACTACTCCCCTTTGCTTATTTACAAATTCTACGAGTTTCAACATACTTCCTGACATCCTTATATATCTACGACCAAAAATAATGCTTACTCACCAAAGCTAATATCTTATCTACCCTGAAATGTCATGCTAGTCCTCCACTATGCTTCTCCTTAAATAAATTCTCCCTCATTGAACTCCTTAGAATACACAATTGATTTACTTTGAACAACATATCTTCCTGAATGAAATAATCCAGCTATTGACTCCTATTTGTCACTACTAGATCTTTGCATGCCTTCCATGCTTTAGCAAATTCTGGATAATCCTCATATATGTGTTTCAGTTCTTCAAAACCCAATACTTCTATCTTCATTTCTATCAACAAATTCCTTCTCCTACTCAATGCATCTACTACTTTATTTGACTTACCAATCCTATGCTTCAACAAAAATATATAACTCTACATGAACTCAACCCATCTCATATGTCTTTTGCTCAAAATACCCTAACTATTCAAATACTGTAAGGCTTGATTATCAGTGTAAAACATAAACTCCTTAGATAAAAAAATAATGTCTCCACTTCTTCAAGGCTTGAATTATGGCATAGAACTCCTTATCATAAACTAAATATCTCCTTTTGTAATCATTCAATTTCTCACTGAAATAAACTATGGGTCTTCCTTCTTGACTTAATATTGCTCCTATTGCATTTCCGTTGGCATGACAATAAACTTGAAATGCTTTATCAAAATTAGGTAATGCTAACATTGGTTTCTTTTTCACCTTTTTCTATAGTAATTCAAAATTTCTTTGTACTCTAGATGTCCACTTAAAATTTTTCCTATCTCCTCGCATTCTTTCTATCATGGGTGTGCAAATGCTACTAAATCTCCTAATGAATTTCTGATAGAAACTTGTCAGTCCATGAAATATCTTACCTCCCTAATATTTCTAGTGTAGGCCACTCAATAATTGCTCTAACCTTCTCAAGGTCCATCTTCAATCCTTCGACAAAAATGACAAAACCCAAGTACACCAACATTTTCTTCATAAAGCTATACTACTTGATGTTTATTAGTAACTTCTCCTCCCTTGACTTCTATAATACTTGTCTAATGTGCCACAAATGTTCTTCTCTAGTCTTACTAAAAATTAGAATATCATACAAATAAACAATAACAAACTTACCCAAGAATTGCTTCAATACTTCATTCATCAACCTCATGAAGGTGCTAAGTGCATTGGTCGATCCAAAAGGCATCACTAAACACTCATACAACCATTTATTAGTCTTAAATATTGTCTTCCACTCATCTCCTTCTCTAATTTTGATTTGATGATATCCAAATTTAGGTCAATCTTTGTGAAATACTTTGCTCCACTCAAACAGTCCATAATGTCAACTATCCTTGGTAATGAGAATCTATACTTGACTTTGATAGTATCAATTTCTCTTGAGTTTGTACACATCCTCCATTCTCCATCTTTCTTTGGCGCCAGTACATCAGGTACCAAACATAGGATTAAGCTCTATGTAATCAATCCATTTATCAATAATTCATGTATTTGTCAATTCAACTCCTCATTTTCTATAGGTGTCATCCTATGTGCCACTTTGTTAGGAAAACTGGATCTGGGTATTAGATCTATATGATGATTGATGCTCCAGATCGGTGGTAATCTATCGAGTATATTCTTTGATATTCTATCATGGTATTTTGTCAATAGTTCTACTACTTTTGTTTGTGCTTTATTTCCTCCCTTTACGGTTGAACCCTCTGCCTCCTAATTAGTGCACTTCTTTAGGATCAATAAAAAACACATGTTTTCATGCTTTAATCCTTCTAGAAAATTCCTTTCATCTACCAAACATAGTCTGGCCATGCCACAAACTTCATTTTTATCCTCTTCTCCCAAAGGTATCAATATATGTCTCTTGCCATTTGAAGTCATAGTATAGTTATTCTTCCTTCCATCATGAATTACTTTCCTATCATATTTCCATGGTCTTCCTAACAATAAATAGCATGCATCCATGGGCATAATATCACACAACACTTTATCATTAGATGATCCGATATGGAATTTCACCAAACACTATTCACTTACCAATATCTTATGTTCATCCTGAATCCATGCTATCTTATAGGGCTTTGGATGTTTCAACCTATTCAAATTCAACTTGGTTACCATTTCTTCCCAAACTAAATTATCGGTACTACCACTATCAATGATAACTTTACATACCTTTCCTTTGGATTTACACCTTGTCCTAAACAAATTCTTCCTTTACAGTGGTTCCTCAGTCACTTCTTCATGTATCAAATCTCTCCTCGTTAATAATGACTCACCTTTCTATGGTTTCCCAACTTAACTATGGGATCCAATAGGTTCTTCATTCACATAAACTATTTTGAACCAACATTCTCAGTCTTCTTGTTGGTACTTGATAACATTTAGATGCTCTGTGTCCTTCACCTCCACACTTGAAACAAGTTCCTCTAAATGGCCTCTTCTTAGATCTTCCTTCATTTCTCCTATATCCCTCATTGTGATAGGAATTATGACCTCCTTTATCATTGCAGTAGAAATTTATATCCTCTCTTCCTCTGTAGTATGAATCATTGTCCTTCTCTTCACTGCGATAGGGTTTCCCATCCTTGTTTTTCTCCATGTGTGGTATTCTCTCTCCAGATTGTAATCCGCCTCTCTGGGATCTTCCTCTTGCACTTCTCAGTCTATATTAAAACTTCTTGTTCAACTTTTCCTCCACCTTTAGCACAAATTGGTATGCTTCTTCAACTATTGTCATCTTTACCAAGCTCAATTCTTCTTGGATGTTTGTTCTTAGTCCATTGATATACCGTGCGACCTTCTCATTACTTGCTTCACTATATCTAGCTCTAATGATCATCTTATAAAATTATTTGGTATACTCCTTCACATACTTCTCTTTTTTCCTTAGATTCTACAATCTTTTTAATAATTCAAGCTCATAATCAAATGGTATAAATTGATTCTTCAACTTTTTCACCATCCTATCCCACTTTGTGATTTTCTCCTTTCCCCTCCTATTCCTATCTAATTAAACTTCTTTCCACCATATAGCAGCATGTCCTTTTAACTTAGTTTTTGCAAATATCACTCTTTTTGGATCGTCAATGTCTTCATACTCAAAGTATTCCTCCATAAGATTGATCCAATAAATCAATTCCTTAGGGTTTAAATTTCCCATGAAATTTTGAATTTCAATTCTAGGCCTCTTACCAATCTTAGAAATAGCTTTTAACATCTTTACATAATCTAAATCTCATTCTTCTTCTAGGTTCTCTTTATTTTGATTTACAACATGATCTAATTCATCATAGATTCCATCCTCATGTCTAGGGTTTAGACCTCTCCTTCTATCTTCTTCTACAACATCCAACTAGACTCTCATTTCCCTCATCATCTCTAGAATTTCATCCATTTGTCCAAAAACATTTTCTATAGTAGGCGCTCTTCTTGGTGGAATCTCGTCCCCTTGGATCCAATGCAACTGCCTCAATTCAGTGATTTGGCTACAAGGTCTCAACTGCCTCATAGTCGATGCTTAGTTGAAAACACTTGCATGATGCCTTAGGTAGGTGATCTATTCACCACAAGGAATGCCTCTCCCAAAGGACTCGCAAACATATTATAATACCACTTGGTGCAATCATGGATAGAGGGTCCCATAAGGATTGTCCAACCATGTAACCTTGAGTACAACATAGTGGAATCAACACAAGAAATGATTAGCAAATAAGGATTCTCATTGGTTCAATAAATTACAATCTTACATGCATCATATGCCACAAGTGTGGAATGGTTAGGGCTCATAATCCCATCGTAGGACATTACAAGATATCATAATTAGTGTATAGCCTTATTACAATCCACAACTCAAAAGGTTGAATCTGACTTCTAACTCCTAACTAATGAACTCTTGAACTAGTGAACTAACTTCCAATAGATTACAAATGATCTTAAATATGAATCTCTAGTTCTAATTATGATTTGTGCCAGCCTCAAGGGCTTACAAACCATAATGCAAGATCAAACATGAGAAGATAACCCATCAAGAGATGGAAATATATAGAAAATATCCAAGAAAAGTTCCTCTAGACCTAAAATACCTTGTATGATGTTTCATTAAGCTCTACACATCCAGCTTGGACCAGATAGGCCCTGAATGCTCTAATAGAGAATTGACACTAAAATTCTGAGAGCAATAACTTTCTGTAAATGAATGTAAATCAACTGAAATCTAGATATGTTGAAGATGGCCTAATGTAGAAGTTATATCCTGCTCCACAAGTTGAGAAATGATAATGTGGTAAAATGTGGAAGGAACTATTGAGATAACTACAAATTGAATTACAAAAAAAAAAATGGTTGATACAGGATTGCTTTAGAACCAAGGATACTCTTGTATCATGGACTCATGTCCACCATGAACTGTCCTCCACCACCAATGGCTCTCTCTCCTCTTCCAATTACTCACTTCTCTTCTCTTCTCTTCTCTTTTTTGGGACCAATCCCACCATAGACTGACCATCTCCACCAAGTTTCACCTACAACATCCTCTATAAATTCTACATGCAAATATGTATTAGCCAAACAACAATCATAATCTACTACATCCTTATGAAAATTTGTAATTATACTCCATGAAAATTAAAAATTTCCATCTACATACTCACTTCTTGCTTGACATCCTCTTCTACTCTTACCAAAGAAGGTATAGAATCATCATAACTTCTCTCTTATAGCTACAACAATCCACATGAGCTATTCTTCTTCATCATGCTTACTCTATCCACCCACCAGTCTTAGTGCAAATTGCCTCACATTCAATGATCTGTTTACACACCCAAGAACTCCTACTCTGATACCACTGATGTAAGAGCTACCCAAGACCTCAATTTCAAACTCCAACAACACAAATGAAACAAAGGAATTACAAGAAATTGTTCCAAAAATTTGCAAGAAGTTTGATTGATTAACTATTCAACTTTTCTCTGTATTACATGGAAATCATTTCCAAAATGAAAATACATCATATATAGCCATATGGGTTGTTGGAAAACCTCAAAAATAATATATGGAGGTCTAATACAATAGAAAATAATATCCACAAATTAGAACGCTTCAATCAACATTCTTCTTGTAGCATTAACTCCTTAAACCTGCAATCTTTGATTGAGAACCACTATAAAAATGAACCTGGAATATTTAAACTTTCTTGATTTTTTCCAAACACTTTCAAACCTATAAAAACATGGAGTCTTGGTCTCCTTCTCTAAGAGAAATAATACCACTGATGCAAAGGGGACTCCCCTTACAATTTCAAACTCACCACAACAACAAAGAATTGCACAAAAAAAAATGCAAGAAGGAAACATAATATTCGAAGATGTTTAAGCATTGATGAAGGTGTAGCATGGCATGTGAGTGTTGATTTGGGTCCCAATTAAGTTTTTTATTCTTCCACTTTTATTCCTATCCACCGTGAGAATGCTTAGTTTCGACCTATTTTTGAATTTGTAAAATGTAAGGTGTGTGTAACCGGCTTGAAAATTCCTTCCAAGTTGTGGATGGTATAAATGTAAGGTGATTTGATGTGAGATGGAAGGTGTGGAATAGAGTTGAGTGTTGTGATGTGAAATTAAGTGTGGAGATGTGAAATGCAATGCGAGCTATAATGCAAGATTGTTGGGCGTAGTGAGCTGAAGGTATCTTGATTGACTCTTGAATGCTATGAGTGTTGTTGGAGCTATTGTGGTGGATTCTCTATTACATTAAGATTATGTTCTTTTTGCAATATTCTATCTTCTTTCTTCTTTCTATTCTGATAGCAAGCCTGGGTTGTGAGCCCTTTTGGTAAGTGAGCCTTTTTGTATTGGTTTTGTAATTACTTATATTTTTTCTTATTCATTCAATAATTGGTATTAGAGCCTAGGTCACGGGTTCGAACCCATCACTTGTGCTAGGGGGATTGTTGCAAGGTGTGTTCCCTTGTTCTCCTTGAGATGTGCAGCACAAAACTTAGGTTCATGATATGGATTAACTGCCTCCCATGGATTCATTAACTCTAGCAGTTGTATCGGGCATTAACAGGTCAATCTTTTGGTGCAACAACAATCATCTATGCAACATATTAAACTTTGAAATATTTAATACACTTGATTTTACTCACAAATTTCAAATGGCCATGAGAAACCCATAAACTTTTGTTGTGTATAGAATTCCCAAAAGAGGCAAATGAATAAGGAATTTTAGAAAGCTAAATGACCTTGAAGTTCTTGCAAGTGTGAAAGAATACATTAGCACAGGTTTGTACGGGGAAGTTTATTGGAACTAATTAAAATTATTGGGTTGATACAAAAGAATCTAGTTCACTTAATGAAGAGATTTTGATGAATGCAAATAAACCTTTTGATGTTGTTCATGTAGGAAAACACATTGAAACTATTTGAATACAATGCAATCTTTTTTTATAGTTAAATAGCTGCTAAGGGGTAGCATCTCATTTATTGAACATTAAAAAATGAACATTACAAAGATCAAGATACAAGTTTTCCCTTGCCCTTAACTACAGACTTGTTAGTAGCCCCCATTTTCTTTGGGAGATTTACATTGATTTTAGAGTGGGTGCATAGATGCATGTTATGGAAGGCAACCTTGTCTATGCTGGAATTTTTCTTGTTCCTTTTCACCTTCACCCAAGCTTCAGTATCATCTTCTCTGGATTGTAAGGGAATTCCAGGTGTAACAAGAGGAGTAATGGAATCCCCACCTTCATTAACATGTGGTAGGCTATCAGTTGGAGTATCTTGTAAATCCAAATGTTTGGGTGCATCATTCATCTACGTTGCAACATCCAACCCCAAAACACCAACCTGAGCCAATTAAGAGTCCTAAGTTGAGACTTTTACCTCCTTCAAATTAACCCCATCAATAGGAGTATCCTCTAGCTTGGGATAATTTCTTTGATCAATTGGTGACATTTTTTGTGCATCCAAGCAATCACCATGTTTCCCATGCATGTGAGGGATATTTGACGCTATCGTGTTATGCTCTAGAGCAACCTCCTTCCACCATGTGGTAGAGCACGAATCTTTAGATTTTTAATAGGGTAAATATGTAGCAAGGTGGTTAGTATGGAATCACCTCCAACATCGAAAAGGAATGCCTTCATAGTCCAGTGGTTGAACCCAACATTGACCATCCACTCTAAGGGTTACCTCAGCTAGGAGATCTCTTGAAGTATCCAAATCAAGTAGAATTTGAGTGTATGTTGTGTGAATGAAATTCGATGATTCATTTCCAATTGCCAAATGGTTTCCCAATGCATCTCCAATTGCTTCAAAGTATGCATCACTCGAAAAATGGAGTGGGAGGTTTGGGAGATGCACCCAAATAGGTTTGATATTGAAGGATTCTATAGATGGGTTGAAATTGAGGTTTCATGGTTTGGACAATAGTAGATGCTAGTCCAAACCCCAAAAATTGTGAAGGATAGTGTTTCGATCCTCCACATCATCAAATGCAATGATGAAAACATAGTGTTTCATCCTTAAGTGATGGTTGCAAGGATTTAGAGATCCATTGATGTAGTTCAGGAAGGTGTTGGAACTTATAAAATTGACCTAATTTTACCAGCTTAGTGAACTTTAAAATCTAAAATCCATTAGGAAAATCCTTTATCCGTATGTTTCTCATCAAAATTTCCTATCAATATCCCCATTGCATCATTTTCCTAAACTTAGTCATTATAAAAGAGAACAAGAAATGATTATTTTAGGTTTGACTGACACTAAACAGTCAAGAATAGGAGGACTCATAGAGCTTCAAAGATTGGAATTTTTTTAAAACCTTTCCAAACAATATGATCTCAAAGAAATTACATCCATGAATATATCCCTATTCCTTCACCTAAAAATACATAAAATTCCACTACCGCACTCCCATTGGGGTGTTTGTTCAGTTCTAGAGGTCCTTTATGGGCTTGCGGGATAAAGGAAGCAATATAATCCTTTACTGCACTATCACAATAATCAACAAAGGTATATGCAGGATGAAAATAAGTAGTCCATCTAATTAATAAAGTAACTCACAACCCCGCGATGAGTAAACCATAACATAAAAATGATGTGTGGGGTGGCAATAAAAGGTCTCTTAACCTACATCCCTACAACAAGGAAGTGATAACATTAATAAAGTGTGTGATATAGCAGGATGGTCAATATATAAAATTTATGTCATCTCGCTACCCCATGATGGTCTAAAACTATCATGATGGGACTACGGTACAAACTAGCAAGACATTTATATCAAAAATGGAAATGATTACACCACCAATCGTAGATCGTTTGATCTTCCAAAATAAATGGCATATATTTAAACTCAAAATAGAGATAGATGATGAAATATTTTACATGAGTTGACATTAATGGTGAGGTGACTGAGCTCAAAAGAAAATATAATTAGAACTTGACGCTGCTTTTTCAATCATCCATAAAATCTCAAAAAGTCAGAGGTGAAGGAAGTCAAGGAGGAAGACTTTGCAACTACTATTTATTGGGTAAGTGTACAAACACCCTTCATATCAAGTGTATAAGTGTTTAAATTGCTAAATTATGTAAATAGAAGTCCAGAAGGGTCAAGTAAAGGTAAAATTCACATCATGCCACCCAAGAAGAGTGAGTCTACAAGTAAGAGAGAGGAACTTGCACCCCCTAAAAAAAAGAAGAGAACTTTGCAACTGTCTATACTAGATGTCTTGCCTAAATTAGTAGATAAGGGGTATAAAAGGGTGTTCAGAGTTGAAGCTCACTGTTGCAGAGATCAACTATTCCCATCTCAAGCTGGGATCTATTTTGGTATTTTTATGATAAAATAGAAGCTAAGATCCCAGCCTCAAACCCTTGGACCTTGGATTTAGCCAAATTGGTGGTCCCAAATGTCTTCATGGATGTGGAGTTCATTAGAGTATTGGCACAACATTACCATCCTATCACCAAAATTGTGAGAATGCCAGATGGCTCAACATTAGTAGTTTTGATAAAATCTTCAATCATAGAATGTTTCATGTTGAATAAGCAATATCATACTAAAGTAGACCTACAAAAGAGTGAAGAAGAATACAACAGACTTAGGAAGACTTACAAGAGTGATGAGCTTCCTATGTACATGAAAAGGGGTGCCAACAACAAAAGAATACCTATCTCCCCTTCTTGCAACGAACCATTTGTCATGGACAATTTTTACGTGTACTTCAAAAGGAAATAATTTTCCTTATTTCAACTACTTGGGATAGATGCCCAAGACCAAATTCCAATCAACCTCATGATGATGACAATGAGAATACAAAACCCTGAGGCTAACATTGAATTTGACTTTGCATTTATGATCGAGAAGGGGTTACGTGAAGGATTCATGCAAGTAAGAGAAAATAGGGCCCCCATTACCTTCAGATGCTATTCTATGTTATGTCACCTAATCTTGTATCAAAAAAAAGACAAACAGACTTAGAGAATGAACCTAGGGATGATTGATCAACAGGGTAATAGGTTGCTTGTGCAGTATTGGTGCTATATCTGGGACAATAGATGTAAGAATAGTGATTATGTAATCTTTCATAATTATTTTATGGTAAGATTTATGGCTAATCTTGGTTATGTCTCACCTAGATTACACCTAGAGATTACAGAATTACTGAGACCCTTAGCATTGAAGCAAGAGCAAGGGCACACCCATAACTTGGGAGATTGCTTCTTCTTACCTAACCATACAGTAATCAAAATATATGGATGTCCAACATCTCCACATGTCCTACCTAAATTTGTTCCACTATGAAGAGCCTCTAGAGTTTATGTGGAAAAATCTTATGGATGGAAAAGGAGGTCATGAAGAGATAGAAGAAAGGAACATTCTTGCCTAACCTGACTGTATGTGGAGAAATATCTATTTGATCCGATACCCTTGAGGAATTGCAAGATTGCATAAAATGAATGTATTCATAAAAATCTAAAATTGAATGGATCTTTGACCCAGAAGGACATATGAATTTTGTGAGACAAACAATTCTTACTAAAGTAGGGATTACACATGACATTGATTATGAAGAGGATGTAATAAGAAATTGTGTCACCCCTCAGGAAGTATTCCAAAGAAGGAGAAAATGGGAAGTCTTGATGAAATTGGAGGAAGAAAATAAGAAAAAGGATATGGATTTCTTAGTATTTTATGTGGAAGAGGAAAACCCTCTTAAAAGGATTGATTTAGTGATCAAACATTTTGAAAAGATATAATGGCAAGTCAACAATGGAGTTTGGAGGGAAGTCCCCAAATCCCACCAAGTTGCTCATTAAAAATCCAGGTGGAAATGTAACTTTAGAGCCCCCAAACACTACATCAATACAATATGTCTCCTCAGACTCACCTCTAGAACAACTAGAGACTAAAAGGAAAAAGGTGCAGAATCAAAACCCCCTTGTATCATATGAGACTTCTAAAGGGGTAGGGAATACAGAGGAAGTAGCTAGTTTGTTAAGACATTTGAAGGATGACATTGAGGTCGACCAACCACTCCATGGGCTTGTAACTAAGGCTCACAATCTTGAAGCAAGAGTGGATGCACATATGCAGGTGGAGCAATAAATTCATGATGATGAGAGAGTGATTGCTTCTCTTAGATTTATAGAAGATGATGAGTTTATTAAAACTCCACAATTTAAAGAATTTTGGGCTAAGATGAAAATGCAAGAATTTAAAGAGAGAATTCGGATTAACAAGATGGGAGTAGACAAATCCCAACATGATCAGATTGTTTCTCAAAATTTTAATGAGATCGGAATAAATGAAATGGATATCAGCCCACAGGAGGCAAGAGAAATGGTATTAAAGAGTAGCATACTAATCATTCCTGGGATGGAGGTAAAGAAAATTTTCTTGCTGGATCAAGTAAGGAATCAAGAAGATCCCATGTTGGTTGCTTAATTCAGCTTGGAGGAAGGGATGACTGGTACAAGATACAATCCTAAGATTGAAACCCTAGCCTTTTGGGCTAAAAAACAAAAAAACAAAAAAGCCTAGACTACTAGATGTTGTTTAGGAAATGAGAGTTGTTATGGTCAGGACACTTAAGGATACCTCAGCATTAGAGGTTGCTACCATAAGCATGCACTTAGCTATGTTCACTCAGCCTGCGGTCAAAGGTTTGGAGATTAGACTAGTCGAATATGAAAATACATAGATTGATATGAATGATGAGGTGAAAAAGCTATTTATGGAAAATGAAAAATTGAAACAACTATTGAAGAAGGCAAGTCCATCTCAGAATACAGAAATGATAATATACGAGCCACCCACAGTTCCATAGATTGGCACAAATATAGCTTCTATTGATCAGATAAATTAATTAGAACAATAAATTGAGAGTTTGAAGAAACTAAATGAAGAGACCAAGGAAGGGGTTAAAATACAAAATTTTAATACATTGGAGAAGGTCTTGGAACATAGGGTTAAGTAAATTATGGATAACATGGAGAATGTATATGAATTTTATGTCTCCATGTCTCAAGAACTTGAAAATATGAAGACCCATATGCCAATATTAGAACCCTTGTTCAAGAAATGGCAGCCCATCCACCACACCTTGGTGACATTGTGAAGAGTCTTACAAAGAAGTGTGGATACTCCTGCAACCCTAAAACCCACAGAAAAAATGGTAAAAATGGTCCTTGATGAGTTTCAATACATATCTAGGGAAAATCAGAAGATTACAGCAAAGATGGAGGCATTTCATACACTCAAATAGTAGTTTATGCCAAGGGTACTAAGAGATGGTGATCAGCTTAAGGACTTCAATGACTGGAAGAGTGAATTTAATCAAGTAGTTCCAAATTGTATTGCTCACTTATAGAATGATCATGAGATAAATGTCCACAATTTCAACTTGATTCTGGATGGAATGATTGCATTGGATTCAAGTTATTTGAAATTCATCATAGAAGCTAGGGAACTACTAGATAATGGATGGAGAAATCATTTGAACAATATGCCACAGATCCAGGAATATAAATGGCCTAAGGACTATAGGGTGTTTCAGTGGCAGCAGACATGCTTGGCTCCCCCAGAAGAATAGGTAGTGTATCAGCAAAGTGCCAATCCCTACATACATCATCAAGGAGTGAGGACCTTGCCAGATAGGATGATCATAGGTGACTTACGATTATTAACGGAATTTAGATGTACCACAAGTGCCTGGGTCTTTGATGTTTAAAAGTTGTTTTATGTTTTTCTCTCGCTAATTGCATTTTTGTAATTGTAAGCTAATAAAAAGATAACTAATACTTTTAGTTTATACAAATGAAGAGGTAATCAAAAGATTGTTTTGAAATGTAATAGTCTAAAGCTTTTTGCTTCCCTCATCCACCTATAAGAGGGAAACCAAGACCGAGGGGGTAGGATATGTAGAATAGAAGATAGTTGTGAGAAGGGCTATACATTTTAAATTATTTTTTGAAGCAAATCAATGAAAATGAAGTTATAATTGGTGGCCAAATTCTGGTTTCAGTTATTTTATTGAAATTATTGTGTATGATTATGTGGTTGTCTCTAATTTAATCTTTCCTTATTATTCAAGTCAAGTGTATCAAGCATATATTTGGTTTGTCAAAGAACATCCATGTTTTGTGTGGTTCATTTAACCAGTTTCTTCAAGTAAGAATTAAAGTCCTTTTAAAATAAATCACAATAATCTGGGAAATCATTTGGGTCAATAAGAAGAGTATTATAATTACATCATTGCACATTTATACAAGTCATAAATACTTGAGTGCCAAACAACTAGAATTATAACCAAAAGGAGGACACATATCAGTACATATTTTAACTCCATTGCCCAATAAGAAGAAGGCACCAATATTATCCATTTTAAAACCATATTTCATAAAATCTCATCTATACATTTTAATTCCCAGTTGTAGGAGTAGGAAGTAGTAGTTAGTTTTATACTTGAACCATCTATTTCAAACCCTCATGCCATTCTAAAATATATCAGTAGAAGATGATTTAATTAAAAAAAAATTGATCATATGAAGTTGATGTAATTGGAAATATTATGAGGATGATTTAATTGAAAAAAAAATTGATCATACATACTCTCCAAATATACAAAAGGTTTCAATCTTCTTAATCACCACCATTCAATCATAGAAAACAAGCATTCATTGGTGAATAAGGATACACCCGCCCAGGCATAGCAAAGCCTAAAGAGCATGGAATTCTAACCATCTTGGTTGATTCTATTTGTTGGCCAAGCCATTGTTGAACCTGATCATAAAGCCTAGCATACTTTTAGGGTTTAGAAATCTGCAGATTTGGTATCCAACAGATTGGTGACTCTATTGGGGATAAACTTTCAAATTTGGTTGCAAACCATCTTATGAAAGAGTTATCAAATTTTAATCTTATTTGATCAAAGCTTGAGAATTGAAGATCTTCTTTCCCCATCCAAATCTACACCAATAAATTGTTGGCTCTCCTGGAGAACATAAGTAACTATCATTGTAAAAACTCAAAGTCAAAAGGTGTAAATAAATCTATTGGAAGAAAGGATGAAGAAAAAAAAAATCATTCCTCTTTGAAAGAGGTGGCAACTCTCATTAGAAATCTCTGGTAAATTGTTGTATGAGTGATCAATTAAATTCTAAGCCAGAAAGACCAAGTTTTAGACACCAAAGCATTACAATTTCACCTAAGATGGATGGTAGAAGATCCTTCAACTAGGGAAACTCAAATAATTCAATGAAAAAGGATATAAAATGGACAAAAAAGGATAAGAATAGTTCAAATTCCCCTCTCACTTCAAGAACAACTACTAATAGAGAGGGAGCCTCAAAAAATTCACTTGAAATCACATAATTACAAAATAATATGCACAATGATCATGGAAACACATTAGAACAACACTTCAATGTATATAATAGTCCTTTATCTAAGATTGAATTCCACAACAATAAAAAATTTCCACCAAGAGATCCTCATAACTCTCTTGAATAAAATAGCTTATATAGGTTTGTAGTCTCATTTAGACCTGATCCCCAAAATTTGAAAGAAATCTAGGATTATATGGATGAGGGAGTAAAATAGGCTGAAGAAAAAAGAGACTATGAGGAAAGAATGGCTCGACAACACACTGCAAATTCACAACATAGGTCTTTTGAGAAAACACCTAGAATGGTGCATTTTATTGATGCCAATGAGATCTCTACTAGAGAATTCACTGATCAAGGGTTGAAACAAGAGGTGGAACAAATGACAACACAATTTGAAAGGCTTAAGTTGATAAGACAAAAGGAGGCATTGAAGATTTTCTCCAATTAAACCACCAACCTACTTC
This sequence comes from Sequoia sempervirens, assembly GCA_007258455.2. NCBI lineage: Eukaryota > Viridiplantae > Streptophyta > Pinopsida > Cupressales > Cupressaceae > Sequoia > Sequoia sempervirens. The sequence goes on from VDFB02000015.1 coordinate 537,771,907, forward strand.
CAGTATAACACAACATAGACCTGTCTGCAATCAACCAAGTGGTCTTGTGGCCCCAAAGGTGTCCTATAATACAGTAAAAAATTTGGGTAGTATTAGTAATGCTCATCACACACAACAAAATTATTTTGTTCCACAAACTTCAAATCCATTAAACATCCCCATATCTTCTCAGCCTATGAGCAATGCTTACCCATTCCCTCCTGGCCAAGGAGGAATAAGATATCAAAATTATAATCAACATACTAGACACTATCAATACCAAGTTTCCTATCAAAATGTACAAAGTAATGTCCACCTTCATGGAGGTCCCAATCAATAAAAATGTGTAGAAAGGTATGCATCACTACCAACACCAACAAGGACCCCAACATCAATAGTATCAATCTAACCAAATACAAAACCCATTTGCAAGGGGACCCATGAACTTAGACAGATTTAGACAACTTGACATTTTTGGAATTCAAGGGTATCTAAATGCAATTGACAATGATGTAAGGAGTGTAGTCCAAAAATTATTTCAGAACCATGCTATATCAAGGGAGGATCACATAAGGGCATTTGAAATAGTCATGGACAATTTTGGCATACAACATGAGGATTTCTACATGAAGTTGTTTATGCAGTCATTAATTGAGGATGCAAGAGATTGGTACAAGAATCTAATGTCTCAATCAGTTCTTGGGCTGAGTTCAAGAGGATATCTAAGGAGTGGTTTGGAGATCATAATGACCCAAGGTTTTCTTTACATGAATTGACAAATATCCAAAATAATTACAAAGAATTAGTGGCAAATTTTAACACCAAACTTATAAAATTGTTCAATAGAATCCCACCTAATTTGGAACCCACATATCCTATATGCCTAGTGTTTTAATTGAATGCATTTGATCCAAAGACAAACTATGAACACGGAACAAGGAATCCTCCAATCCTTATCAAAGCATTCAGAGCTACTTTAAGTATAGAAAATAATGGTAAAGCCTCAGGGAAGATTGGTAGAAGGGATGATGCTAGAATATTGAAAAACACTAACACCCATCAACATAAGCAGTCAAACCATCATAGAAATGAAAGGACAAGATTACATGATATGCCTTACAAAATAAATTGGAGAGATGGGAGGCCAGTCAATAATGATAAAAATCAAAATGTGAATAAAGACACCCATAATCCATTGAAAAGACATGGGACAAATATCGTGGAGAGCACTCCATGGTGTATACCTTGCAATTTGTCTCATTCCCCTAAATATTACATAGTTGCACAATCAATCCAAGGAGATGAAGTGCTATATGACCAAGAAAGAGATGATCACACTATAAAAATGTTGGCAGTCAGACCTTATGGGGTGTATGAAGAATATTCATCTTCAAAGGAAGATGGATTTGAGTATGATGTAGTCAATCAAAAGTACAATGTTCATATGGGCCAACAAGAGGCATTTTCTGATCAAGAAGATGATAATATGGGAAGCCCTCAGATTAATCCTACAAAACAACAATTAAGTCAAATCCAACTGAGAAGACCAACTAAGAAGGAGATGAAAGCACTCATAGTTGTTGTTGTGGCACAAACCAAGAGAAATTATAATCTTAGAAATAGAACTATAAACTTGAATCAAGGGTGATTTGATTTAGGATCTATGACAATTTCTTACAGAATGCTTGACTTTACAATGATTAATTCAAAGATTTCTAAATGAATAAACATAATAGAAATGCTTAAATGAGCATAGTATGATAAAGATGATGAACAAAAAGAAAGAGAGAAATGAGATGGAAGAAAAAACACAATTGATAATGGAGTTCGCTAAATAGCTACACCTTCGGGCCCCTCTCCAACAGAGTGACCAATCTGATTATGCTTCAAGAATCGGGATTACAATTGCATTACAAGACCATTCCCTTCTAGCACAACGGCATAACACTCTTCTATTGCACAGAAATGGCTTCAAAGTCTTCAAGATGCTCTCTCTTTCTCATCACCTAGTTGAACTTTCAAAAATCCCATACCCCCCTTTTATACATAAATTTTACTATTATGGGGCTTAACCACCATATTTACAAAATAACCCCATTACAACAAATAAAACCTCTTTACTTTTTTGTACTCAACCCCTTTTGTTTTTTTTCCTAGTTTTGGGTTACTTGTTTGGAGGTTAGCTTTTAATCATAGGAGGTTGTTTCTAATAATTCGGACTTAGGAGATTGTTCAAAAAAAACTCGCCCCACATATATATACATGTAACACAGAAAATGGCATGGCGACGAGCATATATTTTAGCTGCATGGGGGTCGGGAGTTCAACCCCCTTCGCTTCCATCTTTTTTCAACCGATTTCTAATTTATAGAAATCAAAACAAAACCGGCCCGCCATATAAATAAAGCCAGCCGCATGGTGTGTTCGTTGCCCTCACCGTTCGAAGGAGATAGGTGGGGGGTTTGACCTCTCACTGAACATGTGTTTTTTTATAAAATATAAAACCAAATCCGCCGACCGCCGACCTGAGGAACGTACCATCGGGGTGCCATGTGGCACCATTTGATTGGGCCATGTGTCACCTCACCATTCACTATCAAAGACACATCAACTACCAACACCACATCAATTGTTGACTTAGCATGTACAGACTTGCCACATGTCACTCGCTAATTGGTCCAACTCATCATCCATACTGTATGGCCTACCACATCGGCATGCTGACGTCAACATCGGTAGACCTAGTCAACCTTGAGTGTCACTAACTTTGACTTGCGATATCTTCTGTGTATGGGCTTGAATTTTGACAAAATAAACATCATTGGGTTTGTATCGTCGAGCTCTTCGAATTGATGTTGATTTTGACCGATTTTGAGTCGATCATTTTTTTGCCTTTCTGACGGCCATAGGTACCAGTTTGACCAAACTTTGACTAGCCATAACTTGAGCATATGAGCTCCTTTTGACCCTGTTCAAGTTGTGTTGGATTCATTTTTCCAAGCTTTGCATGATGACGCTAAATTCTAGAGCATTTTAGACACTTCAATTTTCAATGAAAAAGTATCCCCTGGATCAAGCCTCCCCACTAGAGATCTTTTGGACCTTCGAAAGCTTGATTACTCATAAAGTAAGTGAGGGTAAAGCTCCCTCACTTTACCAATCTCTATCCATTTTTCCCTACTTGGATTCATCCCCTTCAACTGCTCCTCTTCGTGAAGTCTTGACATTCCTATTGAGAATGACATCCTTTGGCAACTCCAACATGTACTTTGGTGAAAGATCATCAACTGATGAAACCTAAATGCTTGTGTCTTCATCCAGTATCATTAGAGGCTCATACAACTTCAGATTCTCAACATTGACAACTGAATAGATATGCATGTATGGAGGAAGATTAAGGCGGAAGGAATTGGTACCAATCTTTTCAAGGATCTCAAAAGGACCATACCTGATCGGCTTGAGCTTCCTTCCTTCACCTTGCATTATTTCCTTGCTAATATGTAACCAAAATCTGTCTCCAACCTGGAAATGGTGATCGTTGTGATGCTTATCATGGCGAGCCTTGTATTTTGCTTGGCTCTTCTCCAACTATGCTTCCACTTCCTAATGAATCGCTTGGACTTTCTAGATGAACTTCAAAGCCTTCTCTGCATCATGGCATCCATCTTCAACATCATCTTTCCTAAAAGAAAAATCCATCAGTGTTTTCGGTAGATAACCGAAACAAGTCTCAAAAGGAGATCTCTTTGTATAAGAGTGTGTCACATGATTGTAAGCATGCTGCACATAATGAAGACTCTCATCCCACAGCTTAGGATGCTTACTGCAGTAACCTCTAAGTAGATGCACAATTGTCCTATTTACTACCTCTTTTTCTCTATTGGTCTACGGATGGAAGGTTGTACTCTTCTTTAGTCTAGTGTCCATGAGTCCCCATAATTCTGACCAAAATTCCCCCAAGAATCAGGAATCTTGTTTTGATACATTAGATGTAGGTAACCCAAAATGAACCCATACAAATTGAAAGTACATATAAGTCGTTAGTTCAGCAATGACATGTTTCTTACAAGGCATTAAAATACACATTTTGTTGAACCAATCAACTACTACATACAGATAATCATGTTCCTTCCTAGACATAGGTAGACCCTCGACAAAATCCATAGACACACTTTCCCATGGATGGGATGGTACAGGTAGAGGTGTGTTCAACCCCAATTTCCTATTACTAGGTTTACTTGTTGCACACATTAAAAATCCTCTAATATACTTAGATACAGTTTCTTGCATACGAGGCCAGTAACAATATTTTTGTAACTGAGTTATTGTTTTACTTACCCCAAAGTGTCCAGCAATCAATGAGGTGTGTTCTTCTCTAATTACCTACGCTTGTTCATCTTTTGGAATGCATAACTTTCCCAAGTGATACAACAGTTTATCCTGCACATAGTAATCTTTCTCTTCTACATGTTTTCCTACAATTAGAGCTTAATAGATTTCCTTAAAGTCTTCATTTTTAACATATTGTTCCTGAAAAATTTCATGTACCATGGAACTACCTTTAAGGATAATCGAAGCATTCATAACAAGAGGCCTAGATATCATATCTGCTACTTTGGTATAGTCACCTTTCTTATACTTAATTACCAAATGAAACTGTTGCAAAAAACCCATCCACCGAAAGTGCTTGCTTTTTTGCTTTTTAGATTGTGAGTTCAAATACTGAAGTGGTTGGTGATCAGTGTGGATTATAGTTTCTTTCCCCATTAAGTAGTGTTTCCATTTTTAACACTCTGAACTAATGCATAAAGTTCCTTATCATAAGTGGGATAGTTACTTACTACTCCTGAAAAGGTTTCAAAGTGGTAGCAGACTAGTTTACCTCCTTGCATGAGTACTACTCCCATGGCAAACCCACTCGCATCTATCTCGATCTCAAATGGCTGATGTGGATCTAGTAAAGCTAGAACTAGTGTAGTGCTCAACTTTTCCTTCAAAGTGTTGAAAGCCTTCTTTTGTGGACCTCCCCACTGAAAATTTTCCTTCATACTGGTCAATTCCTGCAATGGAGATGCAATATAAGAGAAGTTTGCAATGAACTTTCTCTAGTACTAAATTGCACCTAAGAAACTTCTGACTTTTGTGACTATACTTGGCTTAGGCTAGTTTACAATAGCTTTAACCTTCACAGTGTTAATGATATTGCAGCTTTAGTCATTCCTTCCAGCTCTGTCCTATTGAAGGAAGCATAAATTAAATGATAGCCTGTCAGCTATTTAATTTATTGTTTTATATTTATGAGGAGGCGCGAATGTCTTCTGGCCGACCTTCTTTATGACTTGTATTAAATATTTATCATTGTATTATGGCCGACTTCATTCTAGAAGATAATTGTCTTATCTTGGCCGACTTGTTGCTTGCCTTATTCAAATTGTAATTTATGTTTGAGGCCGACATTGTGAGATCTCTTATAGCCATGTATTTATAGAAGGTCAGTTCACTCCTTTGTGAGAGAAGACACAATGCGAAGCATCATCAAGTTAGTTCTCTTTATGCAAGTGCGAATACATTATACAGGGCGAACATATGCAGTGAGAATATATCACACAGTGCGAACATCATACAGTGTGGAGATCATATAGAGTGAAGATTACACAGTGTGAAGTATTATGCAAGTGTGAATTCCTTTATAGTAGGTTGTGAACCATTAGAGATTACGAATACTACCAGGTGCGATCTGTATTCAGTCAATTACGGATATTGCCAGGTGCGAATTGCCAGGTGCTGCATATTGGTCTTATGTTAGACCTCATTGTAAAGTGAATTGTTGTCATTGATATTATAAATATAAGAGAGATCTTTGTTGCTGGGTTTTTCTCCCTCAAGAGGAGGGTTTTCCCAGGGTATCTGCCGTGTTATTGTTTCTAATTTTGAATTATTTTCTATGCATTTAATCTGCTCACTTAAAATCAACATGGTATCAGAGTAGGTTTAAGGAGATCTTGATCAGATTAAATTTAGTATCGAAAGTATTCTCATCATGTCGGTTTAGTTGCATGATTCTTTGATCACCAGAGATGGAAACCACTTGCAATCTACTCAGGTCTTCGAGCAGGGAGCATCCTCAGGGAAGAAGCCATTTGAGCGATTTATTGTGGTGGAGCCACTAGCTCACGCCTTAGGCATCTCTCACCCTATATCGCTTAGAGCTCAAGGAAAGCTAGAAGTCATAGGAAAATGTGAAGGAAGTTTAGATGTGTCATCTATCACGATAAGCCTAATGGTCGTAAGTTCTTTCAGCTTGCGTGTCTGGCGTGCATTCGCTGTAAAGTGTTTTTTTATGTCCGCGGAGTTTCAATCATTACTTTCAGGACTTCTAAACTTAGAGTGCAGAGGCGTTAAAGATATTGTTCCATAGTCAAGCATTTAAGCTAGTACCAGCTACACGATGAACTCTGGGAAGTCACTGCGGCATGTCTGGTGAAGTTGGCTACTGGTACATTCATGTCATGGGGTGACTTGGAAGATCTGAGTTGGATCTTCAAGAGATGTTTTTGTCCTTAAGAGAAGGCGAAATTCAAATGACTCAGAGATTATTTCTATTTATGTCGTGGGAGCCTTAAACATACATCATTGAGCGAAGATGATGAAACAAAATTAACAAGATAAGTATTTGTTTTTTCTTTTTTTGTTTATATTTTTTTTATGTGAAACTCAGTCTACTGAGTTGTGCAGATCTGATAAAGTGTATGAGTGATGATCTTATCCATCTCTACATCTATTTCATAATCTGGTGGATTATAGCTGGAAATGAAGTGTATCGTAAATTTGAACGGTCAAAGACCATGTTCAAATTTAACCTTGCAAAGGGCCTGTGTTCAAACCGTGAAGGTTGTGTGCTGATCTATGCTCAAGAGTAGCGTATCTTGCATCCGTCAGAATATTTAAAGAGATAAGTAATCTTTGCTTATTAAGTTATATTTATTATTTGGATCTCATTGGCTTCCCTTGTTCATGTATTCGATATAATTGAAGTGCATGTGAAGGAGATACTCATTGAGATTTAGAAGAGCCCCTGTATCGGGCATATCTCTTAATTCCAATTTTATGCAATCTGGAGTTTTTTCAGTCCTTGCTGAAAATAGTGTTGCTTATGGTCATTCCGTGTGAGGAGATTATGAGCCTTCTAGAGAATGCTTCTTTTACATCTGGCTGCGAGTGAAGTCTGGAGATGTGTGGAGAGCCATCATTGCATAATAAGACTGCAGTCCCTATTCTTTACCAGTGCTATGCAATTAAGAGATAAGCATTGTTTACCTTATACCTTTTAAATTTGGGGTAAAACTCAATCTGCTGAGTGCAAATCTAACTCAGTTATTTGAATCTTATGTTGTTTGGTCATCGAGTTTATGCAGTTTAGATGATGATGCAACAAAATGTTCCAGTCTCGCGAAGATTTCAACTCCAAAGTTGTGTGATTTTCGAAGTGTCTGCATTTGATGGTAGAGAGAGCAGATATTGTGATCGTTGATATCAATCCCTCAGTTTCTGCGTATAGAATTCTGACTTCTTTGAGATAAGATGGATCAAGAGATTGCTTTCAAGAGAAAAGCGTGAAGTCACAACTTGCAGCCATAGGACTGAATACTTGATGGCTAGATGGAGTTCACATCCAAAAGTCTTCTTTGCAATCTTTGAAGCAGGGATCAAGAGGGATTTTTGTAACTCACTGAGAAGAAGTGAAGATTACTGTATTGCACAGTTGTTGAGATCATAATTGCTCAAGACTGTCATATGGATTTGTCATTGGTAGCTCCGCAAACCTATTCAGAATAGTGAGACCTGGAATGAGGTCAAGGAGGACTATCTTGAACTCTCTATAGTACCAGAGGTGTGCGCTGGAAAACATTTATCTAAGTCAAAGTGTTGCAGGCAATCTTGGGCGAAGAGGTCAGAAGGTTGATGCAAGTGCTTGAAGATTCAGAGGGAGCTTGCTGAGCCTGAAGAAGATGGTAATCTTGTTGCAGCAAAGCATATCCTGAGATACTTGCATGGCATAGTTGGATATGGATTGAGATATTCTTCAGGTTGGATCTGCTATGATATCGTTGTGCAGCAGGAAGCAATCACCTGTAGCATTGAATACAACAGAGGCTGAGCTTATTACAGCTTGTGTGGCAGCTCGAGAAGTAGTGTGGCTTCGTAAGCTCCTTGTAGGATTGTTTGGACAATCAATGGAGCCTACTATCATTCACTATGATAATCAGAGTTGTGTGAAGCTTTCTGTCAATCCTGTGTTTCATGACATATCCAAGCATGTTGAGATCAAGTACCACTATATTAGAGATATGGTACTGTGGAAGGCTGTACAGTTGAGGTACATTAGCACTGATGAGTAGACGGCAGATATTCTCACCAAGCCTCTCGCCAGGATAAATTTTGTGTACTTCCAAGATAAGCTTGGTATGGTGGAGAATCCAGCCTTGGCTGAGTAAGAGTCTCAGTATCAGTGAGCCTTGTTAATGCATTTTCTTCTGAGATGGAAGAATTTGAGGTGTAAGCCCTTGTTTCCACCCTCTGAGTTGAGTCATGGTGGATGTCATGTGTGTGACTCCATGACAACATCACGTGAGAGAGTCTGTGATGATCTTCTCATACTTGTGTTTCACCCTCTGGGAGAGCCATGGTGAAAGTCACGTTGAGGTGACAACATCACGCAAGTGATGAACACTTGTACTTACCATTTGATGGTTGATATCGAGACGATATCTAATATCACGATGAGGTGATATTCTTCTCTTTATATCTAATTGCAAGCAATGATGGCTGATGGACCTCATATTGAGATGATTCATATTGTGCAGCTGGAAGTTCTCTCCCTAGCTGAGAGGGAGTGTTAATGATATTGCAGCTTTAGTCGTTCCTTCCAGCTCTGTCCTATTGAAGGAAGCATAAATTAAATGATAGCCTATCGGCTATTTAATTTATTGTTTTATATTTATGAGGAGGCACGAATGTCTTCTGGCCGACCTTCTTTATGACTTGTATTAAATATTTATCATTGTATTATGGCCAACTTCATTCTAGAAGATAATTGTCTTATCTTAGCCGACTTGTTGCTTGCCTTATTCAAATTGTAATTTATGTTTGAGGCCGACATTGTGAGATCTCTTATAGCCATGTATTTATAGAAGGTCAATTCACTCCTTTGTGAGAGAAGACACAATGCGAAGCATCATCAAGTTAGTTCTCTTTATGCAAGTGCGAATATATTATGCAAGTGTGAATACATTATACAGGGCGAACATATGCAGTGCAAATATATCACACAGTGCGAACATCATACAATGTGGAGATCATACAGAGTGAAGATTACACAGTGCGAAGTATTATGCAAGTGTGAATTCCTTTATAGCAGGTTGTGAACCATTAGAGATTGCGAATACTGCCAGGTGCGATCTGTATTCAGTCAATTACGGATATTGCCATGTGTGAATTGCCAGGTTGTTATCTGTTATTGCCAAGTGCTGCATATTGGTCTTGTGTTAGACCTCATTGTAAAGTGAATTGTTGTCACTGATATTATAAATATAAGAGAGATCTTTGTTGCTGGGTTTTTCTCCCTCAAGAGGAGGGTTTTCCCAGGGTATCTACCGTGTTATTATTTCTAATTTTGAATTATTTTCTGTGCATTTAATTTGCTCACTTAAAACCAACACACAGGGTCTACTTTCAATTGACCACCCCCTATGACATAGCCTAAGTACACTAAGGATATCTTAGTGAATTCACATTTAGACATCTTTACAAAGAGTTTTTCTTTTCTCAATACATCAAAAAATTTCTTTACATGACTTACATGATCTTCCCAAGTTTGACTGAATATAAGAATATCATCTAGAAAGACTATGACAAAATCATCAATGAAAGGATGAAAGACATCATTCATGACTCTCATAAAGGTGGCTGGTGCATTACAAATCCCAAAGGGCATGACCATCCACTCAAACAATCCTTGTTTTGTCTTAAATGCAGTTTTCCAAATGTCATCTTCTACAATTCTTATCTGATGATATCCACTATGCAAGTCTAACTTAGTGAAATAAATTGCATGTTTCAACTGATCAAGTAAATCATCTATTCTAGGAAGAGGATACCTATTCTTTATCGTTATCTTGTTCAGGGCTTTGTAGTCGATGCACATTCTCCAAGTCCCATCTTTCTTTGGAACCAACACAATTGGAGAACCACACAGAGATGTACTAGGATGAATAACTCCTTTTTCAACCAACTCTTGAACTTGCTTTTTTATTTCCTCATTCTACATGACCAATAAACAAGACATGTTGATGTTTGGGAGTGGCACATCTTCTTAGAACTCGATCTCGTGGTGTATCTCTCTCTTGGGTGGAAATCCCTTTGGTTCCTGAAAAAGGCCATCATAGGTAGATACAATTTTGACCAATTCAACTTTATGTTTTGGATCACACCCCTTGAACGCCTCAGATTTATCATCTTATTTGGCTTTTATAAGCATTAATACAAAGTTCTTACTAGAATTGACCAACCTTTTCATTTGACCAGCATTAACCAATGCAAGATTAGTCTTGACCTTATGTGCACGTACAATGTATTCTATCCCATTCTTAAAAAGATGATACTTATTCTCCCCCCTATAAAAGATTTCCTTTTTGTCATATAGATAAGGACTCCCTAACACAAGCCCACAAATATCCAAAGGAACTACATCTACCTCTACCTCATCAACAAAGTTTGTAGTGATAGAAAATCTCAATTTACATTGTTTCATTACCTGCAGTTGAGCATCATTGCAAACCCATCCAAGTAGATATGGCTTTGGATGAGATGTTGTAGCCAGATTGAGTTTCTTTACCACCTCTTCAGATATTAAGTTGACTTGAGAACCTATATCAAAAAATGTATCAACCCTAGTATGCTTTGTTACAACCCGAATGTGAAACAATTCATTTCTTTGCTTATTAACCTTAGGAGAAGATTCTTTACTTGTACTTGCACATGCATTGGAAAAAATTATATTAGAAGAAAGAGATATACCTTTCCCTTTACCTTAGATCCTGGCAGCAGCAATCTTTGTCTCATCCCCAAAGTCAGATCCAAGATCTTGTTGAATCACTACAACAGTCTTTTGCTTGCCTTTATTGCCTCCATATCTTTTCAGCCTTAACTCTGGATACAACTTCCAACACTTTGAATCATCATGCCCCTCTTTCTTGAAATGGGAGCATGTGGGCTTATCACCCTCTTTCTTAACTGTAGTTGTCTTCTTCCCTTTGCCCTTGTCTTTGTATTTTTCTTTACCCTTAGGCTTACCCTCATACTTAGATGATTTCTTTGAGAAATTATCACTGAAAGTGTTCTCACCCCTTGACTCTAAATGAGTAGCTTGGACAGATACTTCGTCTAGATTATTAGGACTCAACATTAGAATAGTATTTCTTAGGTAAGAATGCAAACCACCTATGTACTTAAGTAGTGTATCCTGAGTATACAAGGGAACATTTAAAGCAATAGCCCATTTTCTAAACTCATGGGTGTAATCTTGGATAGACTGCCCCTTACTTTGCCTAAAGGTTTTCCAATTCATGGATAATTGCTGCATATAACCTAAAGGGTAAAACTTCTTTTTAAGGGAAGCAAAAAATTCCATCCAAGTCATACTAACATTACCATGGCGAGCAATTTCTTCCCGAGTCTTAGTCTCCCACCAGGTGAGAGTTGTACCTCCCAGCTGGAGAGTGGCCAACTGGATCCTAGAAGCATCTTCTACTAAGCCTTGAATCATATAGTACACTTCTACTTGTTGGACCCAATCATCTAACTTTTCAGCATTTAACTCCCCACAGTACATAGGTAATTCAAATTTTACATCCAGTTTAATAACAGGCTTAGATTTGCTCTTAAAAGGATTAACAAAAGTAGAAGAAGAAGAAGGAGAAGATGGAGGGGATTTTGGAGGTTCTTCAACATCTCCAGATTGCTTCTTCTTGTCTTTGCAGTCTCTAGAATATTCCTTCTTTGAAGAATCTCCTTTTTCACGCTTCTTCTTGTCCACATAAATCTCTTCCACCATAGCCTTCATGTCAAGAAAGGCTCGTTGAAAAGAATTTTCATCAAGCTCCAAACATTTTCCACCTCTTGTTTCTTCCATCTGTGACAGTGGATCAACTCTTCATCTTCTGATCTCAGGATTATATTCTTCAAGCTTGCCTTTGATAGGCCAACACTGGGTACAAATAATAAGAAATATTTAACACTTTATAATGAATTTCAATTTGGTCTATATATGTCAATCTGGGGCATAAACTTGCAAGAGGTGTCCTGGCTATATTCCAATTGAAGGGGTGAGAGTCGTGAGATGAGTGGTGATGAAATGCAGCTAAGAAAACACAGAAATTGCATTAATAATTTAATATAATTTAATTCTTCTATTCTAATTCTATAATAAGAATTATGATAGTAACAATAATAACATATTAATGAAAGTGAAAACACACCTCACCAAATTGAACATTAATGAAAATTACAAACCAAAATTAAATTACAAAATCTCATATCAAACTAAACTTTAATGAAAATACTAAAATATAAATTACATTACATTTAAATCTTAAAAGCTATCATAATTAAATCAGATTAAAAAGAAATAACATACACAAAAATAATAAACATCACAGTACCTTTAAATCTTAAAGTCTATTATAATTAAATAAAATTTAAAAAGAAATAACATACAAAAATAATAAACATCACCGGGCTTCCCAAAGGAGTGGGCCCTTGCTCCTGGTCTGCACGCAGAAGAAATAGAAGCTTTTCTACACTGGTTTGATCAAAAGAAATAATGATATTTTATTATTAAAAATGATACAAGTCTTCTCCCCTTTCCTTTATGATATTGCCTTTATATAATGAAGGCATATAACAAATTCTAAACTAATTCTATTCTCACGTTGCCTTAATTTTTTTAACATTATTCATATTGTTTTCTCTAGCACCTATTTTATAGCATTTTCTCCTATTTTCATGTCACTTTTCTATTATTTTGTGGCTCACATTTAGTTGGTTTATTCATTGGAAACAAATCACCCTAAAATGAAGGAAACAATATAGGATCCTAAAATAGAGGAACCTTAAATGCTGGAGAAAATTTGTAGGATGCTAAAAGACAAAATAAAATAGAATATTAGTTTTAACGTGAGGAGATATCCTCCACCAAATTAAAACTAAATATTAATTGGTTATAACTATATAACCAAATTATTTCATGAACAAATAATTTCATGATCGAAATTAATTTGTTGTAAAATGCTCCCAATATGAAGTTGTTGCATGATATATTTTCTCAACATAATAGAAGTGAATATTAGTAAATACAATCTATTTATTATTCATATATTTTATCTAAAAACTAAATTAGATATTACTTATTTATATTAAATCATATGCAGCATAAAATGGTAAAATGGTATGGAATGAGATAGAAATGGAATATTAGAATGGGATTGAAGGAATATGAAAATGGCTAAAATGTGGTATAAAATGAGACATGGATGGCTCTCATCATTCCCCCCAACTTAAGATATTGCACACCCTTGTGCAATCAATATGATCAAGAGGTATTTGATTTGAACTAGTATCCTTTTGGATTTGTGGCTTTGGCCTTCTTCTTCTCCCTTAACTATTATAGCTCTTGCATAACCACAATGCCCTTTATTTTTCTTAGCTTCTCATGACAAGCTTTATTGCTTTGATTTTTTTTTCAATTTTTTTTTTTCAATATTGATACTTCCTTCAACTTTTTATTTTTTTCATTTTCAATTTTTTTCTTTTTTTTCTTTTTTTCTTGTTTTTCTTTTTTTAAGCTCTCTATAGCATTGAATTTTTGAAATGCTATATATGTGGTATCACAAAATTTTGACTTGACAATCATAAGCTATCTAAAATAGGCAAAATGTTAGGCAATATAAATGATTATGCAGGGTGGAAATAATAGATAGTATGATGGGATGATTAAGGATAATGGAGGAAAAGATACATAATAAGGATGATATACCTCCCCCCAACTTAAAGGGTTGACCGTCCTTGGGAAACAAAGAGAGGATAGGTAGGGATGTTGCATAAATGATCAATATAATAAGAAATATTAATAAAGTTCATAGATAAAACAATGAAAAATAAGATAGATTATTTTACCAACTCACATGTCCATCTATGCCAAGATCTGGTAGCCAATGTAACTTTACAGTTGTGAAACTTGCAACAAGGAACCAAATATTGCACTAAGAATTGCAACACCACTAAAGATCTCAAGCTGACTGAAGCACTGTAGAACATACTGTTGGTAGTTTATTCTTTCTTGACTTTTTGAGCACCTCAACTAAATGTGTAAGTGAGCACCAGGAGGTGCTAGAGGCACTCAGATAGAGGGAAACCATGGAAGTGGCTAAGTACTTGAAAAGAATTAGCTCATAGAAAGAAGAAATTATTGCATTTTTTCCTTTTTTTTGAATTTTGATAATGACAACAGATCGTCGGTATCTCGGTTTTCAACCTGCCACCACCTAGAGGCACTAAAAAATCAGTTTTCACCCCTAAGTTTATTTTGCAATTAGTATCCGCCAGAATACGGTTTTCAGATATTAACTGGCCAACAACGCCCGAAGGTTTTCATTGTTGGATCTTTTATTGCTTTTGTTTTTTTCTTCTTTTTTTTTCTTCCTTTTTTTTCATTTTTTCATTTTTTTCATTTTTTTTCATTTTTGAGTAACTACATATAATGACCAAAGAAAAGGAAACTCTCATATGGATGTGGAAGTGATACCATTGAAAACATAGAGTTCCTACTGAAGCCCTTCAATGAATGTCACTGTTGAAACTGGTTACATGATGTAGAGCTTGAAATGATGACCAATGGCAAGAAATATACCTCAGCAAGAGTGACCATGCATATGTGCAAAATAGGATTGCATAATATGATCCCATTTAGCACATGCCACCATATCTGAAAGCTGACTGTAGAAGTTTGGAATACATGCCCAATTGCTTGGTTGAAAGAACTACTGACAAGAGAAGAAATCTTCCAAAGATAAGGCAATGTAGTGAAAGATCAATGGTATTCTCTCAACAGATCCATATAGCTATCAGATAGGCAACAATCCTTATGATGAGGTGCAATGGTCTCTAGTAGAATATGCTCAAGCTCCTTTTAGGACCTCCACATGTCTTCAAGTTGTCTTTGGACGTGTGGCTTGTGAATAATTAGCCAGGAACATGGTACTGCAAGATACGTGGATCTCATACACTAAGTTGCATACTATCTTCCACATGGTTTGGCATTAGGAGAATCTCTACCCATAAATTTTTTTCACATTTTTCCCAATAATCCTCTTGTGATATCCAAGAGAGAAGCACAAAAGAAACTTGCTCTTAACCATGTAGTTAGCAAGGCCAAGAAAGTGTGTCTATGGATGCCCACGTAGAGAAACATCATCAACTGGTACTAGTGAAATTTTTTTGAATAACCACAATAAGAACCCTGTAACCATGTTCTCATGACCAAGCATATCAAGTGCAGTAATGCACAATATCATCCATTCAATAACTCCCCCATTAATAAGTAATTTATTCATTTGTATAAATTAAGGTAGAGTTATTAATATGAATAGATACTTGATAATAAAAGGATGAATTACAATTAATTCTTATGTAAACATAATACAAATTCAATTCCAAATAACACAAGAATACATACCTTGATTTGGTCCAAATATCACACATGTGGTTTTATTGGAAGAACCAAAGAAATAATGAATGAAGGCATTATCAAGAATCAACCAATGAGCTCCATCACTTATGTTATTTTTACCCCCAACTTAATTGTATACTATGATGGGGGCATTAGGATAATCCAAAGAAGTCATAAAGACAATGATGTAAGAATACCTAGAGCCTTTTTCAATGAATGGTCATAATCAAGAAATATAATGATATATAATATCTTGAGTTGTTCAATGAATGTTCATCTTAAGATAAAGAATCAAGAATGACAAAGATATAATTATTAATACCTTGATCCTTGTCAATGAACAATCATTATTTTGTAGCATTATATCATTGTAACATTATATCCTTGTCAATGTTTGGTATGGTCATTAATGCATTCAGACCCATCTAATTGTACTTAAGAATAAAATCAACTATGAGTGGGCCTAAATCAATAAGTGTGTGAGGAATATTTATTTTGACCATAGGCCTCCAAAGATCTAGATGTTTGAGAATAAAAATATTAAATAAGAGATCTTGTAGACTTTCATGATACATGTCTTGAGTGATTAATGTATACATTATAACACCTTTTAGTGCATAATAAATTTTAGCGCACACACTTATTATTTCAATGATCAAGTGAAAATCAAATTGAAGTATTTCTTTATATGTGTGAATCCCTGTTAAAGTTTGTGATTTGCTAAGTAAACAAGAAGAACTAAGTTGAATATTGTTCAATTGATCATATTGTTCTTCTAATTCAATGAAATCAAAATCACTTCCTTTAATTGCATCAATATGTTTCAGTTGTGAGTCACCAATTCCAAGCACATTATCAAAATGTAAAGGGATCCATGAATTGACATTATTATATGCAATTTCAACCACCTTATTATATAGTGTGTTATTAGGCATCATGGTTACCTTTGGTGGATATGGTGAAGTGCATGAATGTGATAATGAAAATGGTAGAAGTTGTTGTGGATATAAAGTGGGAAGGATGAAGTAGGATGGGTATGATGGATATTGGGGTTGTTGTGAGAATTCATTATTCCATTCTTGGTAGTATGGAGATTGTTTCCATTCACCATATCTACTAGATGAAGAAGCATTTTGTGAAGAAACATATTGTCTTTCTAATCTTGTAGAATGATAAGACATGTTCACATCATTAATCATACCTTGATCTTCCCAATTTAATGCATGAAGTTGTCCTTGAGACACAAAGGATACTAGTTCACATTCCCCTTTATTGTGATAAGGCTCACTTATAACTTGGATATCTATTAGCTCATCCTCTTGATCAAGTTGGCATTTTCACTTAGCTTCCTCTTTGCAATGATCAGAACAACACATGGTTAAATACTCATCAAAATTCCATTGTTCTAAAAATTCATCAATTATTTCTTCTTGCTCATTTATAGAAATAAAATTTGTAGATGCATGTGACAATGGAAGATCAAGATAATCTTTGTTGCATTCATTAGATAAAGGGGGTATAAAAACATCACCTTGTGTTAGCATGATTTCCCCACCAATTTCTACTTTTTTGAAGTATTTTTATTTGAAATTTGATGTATTTGAATTACCTTGAAAATGCAATTTTTTTATGTTTCTGTGTTGTTTCTTCAAAATGAATTCTTACCTTTCAATTTACTCACAACAAATGGTAATAATATATAAATGGTGAACTATCTTCTAA
>VDFB02000015.1:537789491-538357481 GCA_007258455.2 Sequoia sempervirens
GGAACTACCTTTAAGGATAATCGAAGCATTCATAACAAGAGGCCTAGATATCATATCTGCTACTTTGGTATAGTCACCTTTCTTATACTTAATTACCAAATGAAACTGTTGCAAAAAACCCATCCACCAAAAGTGCTTGCTTTTTTGCTTTTTAGATTGTGAGTTCAAATACTGAAGTGGTTGGTGATCAGTGTGGATTATAGTTTCTTTCCCCATTAAGTAGTGTTTCCATTTTTAACACTCTGAACTAATGCATAAAGTTCCTTATCATAAGTGGGATAGTTACTTACTACTCCTGAAAAGGTTTCAAAGTGGTAGCAGACTAGTTTACCTCCTTGCATGAGTACTACTCCCATGGAAAACCCACTCGCATCTATCTCGATCTCAAATGGCTGATGTGGATCTAGTAAAGCTAGAACTAGTGTAGTGCTCAACTTTTCCTTCAAAGTGTTGAAAGCCTTCTTTTGTGGACCTCCCCACTGAAAATTTTCCTTCATACTGGTCAATTCCTGCAATGGAGATGCAATATAAGAGAAGTTTGCAATGAACTTTCTCTAGTACTAAATTGCACCTAAGAAACTTCTGACTTTTGTGACTATACTTGGCTTAGGCTAGTTTACAATAGCTTTAACCTTCACAGTGTTAATGATATTGCAGCTTTAGTCATTCCTTCCAGCTCTGTCCTATTGAAGGAAGCATAAATTAAATGATAGCATGTCAGCTATTTAATTTATTGTTTTATATTTATGAGGAGGCGCGAATGTCTTCTGGCCGACCTTCTTTATGACTTGTATTAAATATTTATCATTGTATTATGGCCGACTTCATTCCTGAGAATGGTAATCTTTATCTTATTTGGGCTTTATTTCCTGCCTTGTATTGATTTATGAGAATTTATGTTTGGGAAGCCCGACTGTTGTGAGATCTCTTATAGCCATGTATTTATAGAAGGTCAGTTCACTCCTTTGAGAGACAAGACACAATGCGAAGCATCATCAAGTTAGTTCTCTTTATGCAAGTGTGAATATATTATGCAAGTGCGAATACATTATACAGGGCGAACATATGCAGTGCGAATATATCACACAGTGCGAACATCATACAATGTGGAGATCATACAGAGTGAAGATTACACAGTGCGAAGTATTATGCAAGTGTGAATTCCTTTATAGCAGGTTGTGAACCATTCTGAGATTACCTGGTACACACGGGTAGAATGCATGGCTGGTCATTCTGATTCGATGACACCCGATTCGCAGACTGCCGAGTCTTTGCGCATATTGGTCTTATGTTAGACCTCATTGTAAAGTGAATTGTTGTCATTGATATTATAAATATAAGAGAGATCTTTGTTGCTGGGTTTTTCTCCCTCAAGAGGAGGGTTTTCCCAGGGTATCTGTCGTGTTATTGTTTCTAATTTTGAATTATTTTCTATGCATTTAATCTGCTCACTTAAAATCAACATGGTATCAGAGTAGGTTTAAGGAGATCTTGATCAGATTAAATTTAGTATCGAAAGTATTCTCATCATGTCGGTTTAGTTGCATGATTCTTTGATCACCAGAGATGGAAACCACTTGCAATCTACTCAGGTCTTCGAGCAGGGAGCATCCTCAGGGAAGAAGTCATTTGAGCGATTTATTGTGGTGGAGCCACTAGCTCACGCCTTAGGCATCTCTCACCCTATATCGCTTAGAGCTCAAGGAAAGCTAGAAGTCATAGGAAAATGTGAAGGAAGTTTAGATGTGTCATCTATCACGATAAGCCTAATGGTCGTAAGTTCTTTCAGCTTGCGTGTCTGGCGTGCATTCGCTGTAAAGTGTTTTTTTATGTCCGCGGAGTTTCAATCATTACTTTCAGGACTTCTAAACTTAGAGTGCAGAGGCGTTAAAGATATTGTTCCATAGTCAAGCATTTAAGCTAGTACCAGCTACACGATGAACTCTGGGAAGTCACTGCGGCATGTCTGGTGAAGTTGGCTACTGGTACATTCATGTCATGGGGTGACTTGGAAGATCTGAGTTGGATCTTCAAGAGATGTTTTTGTCCTTAAGAGAAGGCGAAATTCAAATGACTCAGAGATTATTTCTATTTATGTCGTGGGAGCCTTAAACATACATCATTGAGCGAAGATGATGAAACAAAATTAACAAGATAAGTATTTGTTTTTTCTTTTTTTGTTTATATTTTTTTTATGTGAAACTCAGTCTACTGAGTTGTGCAGATCTGATAAAGTGTATGAGTGATGATCTTATCCATCTCTACATCTATTTCATAATCTGGTGGATTATAGCTGGAAATGAAGTGTATCGTAAATTTGAACGGTCAAAGACCATGTTCAAATTTAACCTTGCAAAGGGCCTGTGTTCAAACCGTGAAGGTTGTGTGCTGATCTATGCTCAAGAGTAGCGTATCTTGCATCCGTCAGAATATTTAAAGAGATAAGTAATCTTTGCTTATTAAGTTATATTTATTATTTGGATCTCATTGGCTTCCCTTGTTCATGTATTCGATATAATTGAAGTGCATGTGAAGGAGATACTCATTGAGATTTAGAAGAGCCCCTGTATCGGGCATATCTCTTAATTCCAATTTTATGCAATCTGGAGTTTTTTCAGTCCTTGCTGAAAATAGTGTTGCTTATGGTCATTCCGTGTGAGGAGATTATGAGCCTTCTAGAGAATGCTTCTTTTACATCTGGCTGCGAGTGAAGTCTGGAGATGTGTGGAGAGCCATCATTGCATAATAAGACTGCAGTCCCTATTCTTTACCAGTGCTATGCAATTAAGAGATAAGCATTGTTTACCTTATACCTTTTAAATTTGGGGTAAAACTCAGTCTGCTGAGTGCAAATCTAACTCAGTTATTTGAATCTTATTTTGTGTTGTTTGGTCATCGAGTTTATGCAGTTTAGATGATGATGCAACAAAATGTTCCAGTCTCGCGAAGATTTCAACTCCAAAGTTGTGTGATCAGTTGCAATCGAAGTCGAGTCTGCATTGAGAGCAGCAGTGATCGACGCCACTGTAAAGGGCAGAGAGAGCAGATATTGTGATCGTTGATATCAATCCCTCAGTTTCTGCGTATAGAATTCTGACTTCTTTGAGATAAGATGGATCAAGAGATTGCTTTCAAGAGAAAAGCGTGAAGTCACAACTTGCAGCCATAGGACTGAATACTTGATGGCTAGATGGAGTTCACATCCAAAAGTCTTCTTTGCAATCTTTGAAGCAGGGATCAAGAGGGATTTTTGTAACTCACTGAGAAGAAGTGAAGATTACTGTATTGCACAGTTGTTGAGATCATAATTGCTCAAGACTGTCATATGGATTTGTCATTGGTAGCTCCGCAAACCTATTCAGAATAGTGAGACCTGGAATGAGGTCAAGGAGGACTATCTTGAACTCTCTATAGTACCAGAGGTGTGCGCTGGAAAACATTTATCTAAGTCAAAGTGTTGCAGGCAATCTTGGGCGAAGAGGTCAGAAGGTTGATGCAAGTGCTTGAAGATTCAGAGGGAGCTTGCTGAGCCTGAAGAAGATGGTAATCTTGTTGTAGCAAAGCATATCCTGAGATACTTGCATGGCATAGTTGGATATGGATTGAGATATTCTTCAGGTTGGATCTGCTATGATATCGTTGTGCAGCAGGAATGATACACGTAGCATTGATTCACTGGTGAGCAATGCGGCTTATTAGCCAGCATTTCAGAAGTAATTCGTAATGGCGTGGCTCCTTGTGGGATTGTTTTGTGGACAAATCAATGGAATTTCTATCGTTTACTATGATAATCGAGGAGTTGTGTGGAAACTGCAATCGATCCACATTGGTACGACATAGCCAGCATTTGAGATCCAGAACCATATATTAGAGATATGAATGCGTAGGTACAATACGGTTGAGGTACATTAGCCCGATGAGTGAGCGGATATTCTCGCAAACCTCTCGCGGGATAAATTTTGTGAACTGAATGGCTTTGGTATATGGTGGAAGGTATCAAATTGCGCAGGCTGAGTAAGAGTCTCGATATCCCGGTGAGCCTTGTTAATGCATTTTCTTCTGAGATGGAAGAATTTGAGGTGTAAGCCCTTGTTTCCACCCTCTGAGTTGAGTCATGGTGGATGTCATGTGTGTGACTCCATGACAACATCACGTGAGAGAGTCTGTGATGATCTTCTCATACTTGTGTTTCACCCTCTGGGAGAGCCATGGTGAAAGTCACGTTGAGGTGACAACATCACGCAAGTGATGAACACTTGTACTTACCATTTGATGGTTGATATCGAGACGATATCTAATATCACGATGAGGTGATATTCTTCTCTTTATATCTAATTGCAAGCAATGATGGCTGATGGACCTCATATTGAGATGATTCATATTGTGCAGCTGGAAGTTCTCTCCCTAGCTGAGAGGGAGTGTTAATGATATTGCAGCTTTAGTCGTTCCTTCCAGCTCTGTCCTATTGAAGGAAGCATAAATTAAATGATAGCCTATCGGCTATTTAATTTATTGTTTTATATTTATGAGGAGGCACGAATGTCTTCTGGCCGACCTTCTTTATGACTTGTATTAAATATTTATCATTGTATTATGGCCAACTTCATTCTAGAAGATAATTGTCTTATCTTAGCCGACTTGTTGCTTGCCTTATTCAAATTGTAATTTATGTTTGAGGCCGACATTGTGAGATCTCTTATAGCCATGTATTTATAGAAGGTCAATTCACTCCTTTTTGAGAGAAGACACAATGCGAAGCATCATCAAGTTAGTTCTCTTTATGCAAGTGCGAATATATTATGCAAGTGTGAATACATTATACAGGGCGAACATATGCAGTGCAAATATATCACACAGTGCGAACATCATACAATGTGGAGATCATACAGAGTGAAGATTACACAGTGCGAAGTATTATGCAAGTGTGAATTCCTTTATAGCAGGTTGTGAACCATTAGAGATTGCGAATACTGCCAGGTGCGATCTGTATTCAGTCAATTACGGATATTGCCATGTGTGAATTGCCAGGTTGTTATCTGTTATTGCATATTGCCAAGTGCTGCATATTGGTCTTGTGTTAGACCTCATTGTAAAGTGAATTGTTGTCACTGATATTATAAATATAAGAGAGATCTTTGTTGCTGGGTTTTTCTCCCTCAAGAGGAGGGTTTTCCCAGGGTATCTACCGTGTTATTATTTCTAATTTTGAATTATTTTCTGTGCATTTAATTTGCTCACTTAAAACCAACACACAGGGTCTACTTTCAATTGACCACCCCCTACGACATAGCCTAAGTACACTAAGGATATCTTAGTGAATTCACATTTAGACATCTTTACAAAGAGTTTTTCTTTTCTCAATACATCAAAAAATTTCTTTACATGACTTACATGATCTTCCCAAGTTTGACTGAATATAAGAATATCATCTAGAAAGACTATGACAAAATCATCAATGAAAGGATGAAAGACATCATTCATGACTCTCATAAAGGTGGCTAGTGCATTACAAATCCCAAAGGGCATGACCATCCACTCAAACAATCCTTGTTTTGTCTTAAATGCAGTTTTCCAAATGTCATCTTCTACAATTCTTATCTGATGATATCCACTATGCAAGTCTAACTTAGTGAAATAAATTGCATGTTTCAACTGATCAAGTAAATCATCTATTCTAGGAAGAGGATACCTATTCTTTATCGTTATCTTGTTCAGGGCTTTGTAGTCGATGCACATTCTCCAAGTCCCATCTTTCTTTGGAACCAACACAATTGGAGAACCACACAGAGATGTACTAGGATGAATAACTCCTTTTTCAACCAACTCTTGAACTTGCTTTTTTATTTCCTCATTCTACATGACCAATAAACAAGACATGTTGATGTTTGGGAGTGGCACATCTTCTTAGAACTCGATCTCGTGGTGTATCTCTCTCTTGGGTGGAAATCCCTTTGGTTCCTGAAAAAGGCCATCATAGGTAGATACAATTTTGACCAATTCAACTTTATGTTTTGGATCACACCCCTTGAACGCCTCAGATTTATCATCTTATTTGGCTTTTATAAGCATTAATACAAAGTTCTTACTAGAATTGACCAACCTTTTCATTTGACCAGCATTAACCAATGCAAGATTAGTCTTGACCTTATGTGCACGTACAATGTATTCTATCCCATTCTTAAAAAGATGATACTTATTCTCCCCCCTATAAAAGATTTCCTTTTTGTCATATAGATAAGGACTCCCTAACACAAGCCCACAAATATCCAAAGGAACTACATCTACCTCTACCTCATCAACAAAGTTTGTAGTGATAGAAAATCTCAATTTACATTGTTTCATTACCTGCAGTTGAGCATCATTGCAAACCCATCCAAGTAGATATGGCTTTGGATGAGATGTTGTAGCCAGATTGAGTTTCTTTACCACCTCTTCAGATATTAAGTTGACTTGAGAACCTATATCAAAAAATGTATCAACCCTAGTATGCTTTGTTACAACCCGAATGTGAAACAATTCATTTCTTTGCTTATTAACCTTAGGAGAAGATTCTTTACTTGTACTTGCACATGCATTGGAAAAAATTGTATTAGAAGAAAGAGATATACCTTTCCCTTTACCTTAGATCCTGGCAGCAGCAATCTTTGTCTCATCCCCAAAGTCAGATCCAAGATCTTGTTGAATCACTACAACAGTCTTTTGCTTGCCTTTATTGCCTCCATATCTTTTCAGCCTTAACTCTGGATACAACTTCCAACACTTTGAATCATCATGCCCCTCTTTCTTGAAATGGGAGCATGTGGGCTTATCACCCTCTTTCTTAACTGTAGTTGTCTTCTTCCCTTTGCCCTTGTCTTTGTATTTTTCTTTACCCTTAGGCTTACCCTCATACTTAGATGATTTCTTTGAGAAATTATCACTGAAAGTGTTCTCACCCCTTGACTCTAAATGAGTAGCTTGGACAGATACTTCGTCTAGATTATTAGGACTCAACATTAGAATAGTATTTCTTAGGTAAGAATGCAAACCACCTATGTACTTAAGTAGTGTATCCTGAGTATACAAGGGAACATTTAAAGCAATAGCCCATTTTCTAAACTCATGGGTGTAATCTTGGATAGACTGCCCCTTACCTTGCCTAAAGGTTTTCCAATTCATGGATAATTGCTGCATATAACCTAAAGGGTAAAACTTCTTTTTAAGGGAAGCAAAAAATTCCATCCAAGTCATACTAACATTACCATGGCGAGCAATTTCTTCCCGAGTCTTAGTCTCCCACCAGGTGAGAGTTGTACCTCCCAGCTGGAGAGTGGCCAACTGGATCCTAGAAGCATCTTCTACTAAGCCTTGAATCATATAGTACACTTCTACTTGTTGGACCCAATCATCTAACTTTTCAGCATTTAACTCCCCACAGTACATAGGTAATTCAAATTTTACATCCAGTTTAATAACAGGCTTAGATTTGCTCTTAAAAGGATTAACAAAAGTAGAAGAAGAAGAAGGAGAAGAAGGGGAAGAAGAAGGAGAAGATGGAGGGGATTTTGGAGGTTCTTCAACATCTCCAGATTGCTTCTTCTTGTCTTTGCAGTCTCTAGAATATTCCTTCTTTGAAGAATCTCCTTTTTCACGCTTCTTCTTGTCCACATAAATCTCTTCCACCATAGCCTTCATGTCAAGAAAGGCTCGTTGAAAAGAATTTTCATCAAGCTCCAAACATTTTCCACCTCTTGTTTCTTCCATCTGTGACAGTGGATCAACTCTTCATCTTCTGATCTCAGGATTATATTCTTCAAGCTTGCCTTTGATAGGCCAACACTGGGTACAAATAATAAGAAATATTTAACACTTTATAATGAATTTCAATTTGGTCTATATATGTCAATCTGGGGCATAAACTTGCAAGAGGTGTCCTGGCTATATTCCAATTGAAGGGGTGAGAGTCGTGAGATGAGTGGTGATGAAATGCAGCTAAGAAAACACAGAAATTGCATTAATAATTTAATATAATTTAATTCTTCTATTCTAATTCTATAATAAGAATTATGATAGTAACAATAATAACATATTAATGAAAGTGAAAACACACCTCACCAAATTGAACATTAATGAAAATTACAAACCAAAATTAAATTACAAAATCTCATATCAAACTAAACTTTAATGAAAATACTAAAATATAAATTACATTACATTTAAATCTTAAAAGCTATCATAATTAAATCAGATTAAAAAGAAATAACATACACAAAAATAATAAACATCACAGTACCTTTAAATCTTAAAGTCTATTATAATTAAATAAAATTTAAAAAGAAATAACATACAAAAATAATAAACATCACCGGGCTTCCCAAAGGAGTGGGCCCTTGCTCCTGGTCTGCACGCAGAAGAAATAGAAGCTTTTCTACACTGGTTTGATCAAAAGAAATAATGATATTTTATTATTAAAAATGATACAAGTCTTCTCCCCTTTCCTTTATGATATTGCCTTTATATAATGAAGGCATATAACAAATTCTAAACTAATTCTATTCTCACGTTGCCTTAATTTTTTTAACATTATTCATATTGTTTTCTCTAGCACCTATTTTATAGCATTTTCTCCTATTTTCATGTCACTTTTCTATTATTTTGTGGCTCACATTTAGTTGGTTTATTCATTGGAAACAAATCACCCTAAAATGAAGGAAACAATATAGGATCCTAAAATAGAGGAACCTTAAATGCTGGAGAAAATTTGTAGGATGCTAAAAGACAAAATAAAATAGAATATTAGTTTTAACGTGAGGAGATATCCTCCACCAAATTAAAACTAAATATTAATTGGTTATAACTATATAACCAAATTATTTCATGAACAAATAATTTCATGATCGAAATTAATTTGTTGTAAAATGCTCCCAATATGAAGTTGTTGCATGATATATTTTCTCAACATAATAGAAGTGAATATTAGTAAATACAATCTATTTATTATTCATATATTTTATCTAAAAACTAAATTAGATATTACTTATTTATATTAAATCATATGCAGCATAAAATGGTAAAATGGTATGGAATGAGATAGAAATGGAATATTAGAATGGGATTGAAGGAATATGAAAATGGCTAAAATGTGGTATAAAATGAGACATGGATGGCTCTCATCATTCCCCCCAACTTAAGATATTGCACACCCTTGTGCAATCAATATGATCAAGAGGTATTTGATTTGAACTAGTATCCTTTTGGATTTGTGGCTTTGGCCTTCTTCTTCTCCCTTAACTATTATAGCTCTTGCATAACCACAATGCCCTTTATTTTTCTTAGCTTCTCATGACAAGCTTTATTGCTTTGATTTTTTTTTCAATTTTTTTTTTTCAATATTGATACTTCCTTCAACTTTTTATTTTTTTCATTTTCAATTTTTTTCTTTTTTTTCTTTTTTTCTTGTTTTTCTTTTTTTAAGCTCTCTATAGCATTGAATTTTTGAAATGCTATATATGTGGTATCACAAAAGTTTGACTTGACAATCATAAGCTATCTAAAATAGGCAAAATGTTAGGCAATATAAATGATTATGCAGGGTGGAAATAATAGATAGTATGATGGGATGATTAAGGATAATGGAGGAAAAGATACATAATAAGGATGATATACCTCCCCCCAACTTAAAGGGTTGACCGTCCTTGGGAAACAAAGAGAGGATAGGTAGGGATGTTGCATAAATGATCAATATAATAAGAAATATTAATAAAGTTCATAGATAAAACAATGAAAAATAAGATAGATTATTTTACCAACTCACATGTCCATCTATGCCAAGATCTGGTAGCCAATGTAACTTTACAGTTGTGAAACTTGCAACAAGGAACCAAATATTGCACTAAGAATTGCAACACCACTAAAGATCTCAAGCTGACTGAAGCACTGTAGAACATACTGTTGGTAGTTTATTCTTTCTTGACTTTTTGAGCACCTCAACTAAATGTGTAAGTGAGCACCAGGAGGTGCTAGAGGCACTCAGATAGAGGGAAACCATGGAAGTGGCTAAGTACTTGAAAAGAATTAGCTCATAGAAAGAAGAAATTATTGCATTTTTTCCTTTTTTTTGAATTTTGATAATGACAACAGATCGTCGGTATCTCGGTTTTCAACCTGCCACCACCTAGAGGCACTAAAAAATCAGTTTTCACCCCTAAGTTTATTTTGCAATTAGTATCCGCCAGAATACGGTTTTCAGATATTAACTGGCCAACAACGCCCGAAGGTTTTCATTGTTGGATCTTTTATTGCTTTTGTTTTTTTCTTCTTTTTTTTTCTTCCTTTTTTTTCATTTTTTCATTTTTTTCATTTTTTTTCATTTTTGAGTAACTACATATAATGACCAAAGAAAAGGAAACTCTCATATGGATGTGGAAGTGATACCATTGAAAACATAGAGTTCCTACTGAAGCCCTTCAATGAATGTCACTGTTGAAACTGGTTACATGATGTAGAGCTTGAAATGATGACCAATGGCAAGAAATATACCTCAGCAAGAGTGACCATGCATATGTGCAAAATAGGATTGCATAATATGATCCCATTTAGCACATGCCACCATATCTGAAAGCTGACTGTAGAAGTTTGGAATACATGCCCAATTGCTTGGTTGAAAGAACTACTGACAAGAGAAGAAATCTTCCAAAGATAAGGCAATGTAGTGAAAGATCAATGGTAGTCTCTCAACAGATCCATATAGCTATCAGATAGGCAACAATCCTTATGATGAGGTGCAATGGTCTCTAGTAGAATATGCTCAAGCTCCTTTTAGGACCTCCACATGTCTTCAAGTTGTCTTTGGACGTGTGGCTTGTGAATAATTAGCCAGGAACATGGTACTGCAAGATACGTGGATCTCATACACTAAGTTGCATACTATCTTCCACATGGTTTGGCATTAGGAGAATCTCTACCCATAAATTTTTTTCACATTTTTCCCAATAATCCTCTTGTGATATCCAAGAGAGAAGCACAAAAGAAACTTGCTCTTAACCATGTAGTTAGCAAGGCCAAGAAAGTGTGTCTATGGATGCCCACGTAGAGAAACATCATCAACTGGTACTAGTGAAATTTTTTTGAATAACCACAATAAGAACCCTGTAACCATGTTCTCATGACCAAGCATATCAAGTGCAGTAATGCACAATATCATCCATTCAATAACTCCCCCATTAATAAGTAATTTATTCATTTGTATAAATTAAGGTAGAGTTATTAATATGAATAGATACTTGATAATAAAAGGATGAATTACAATTAATTCTTATGTAAACATAATACAAATTCAATTCCAAATAACACAAGAATACATACCTTGATTTGGTCCAAATATCACACATGTGGTTTTATTGGAAGAACCAAAGAAATAATGAATGAAGGCATTATCAAGAATCAACCAATGAGCTCCATCACTTATGTTATTTTTACCCCCAACTTAATTGTATACTATGATGGGGGCATTAGGATAATCCAAAGAAGTCATAAAGACAATGATGTAAGAATACCTAGAGCCTTTTTCAATGAATGGTCATAATCAAGAAATATAATGATATATAATATCTTGAGTTGTTCAATGAATGTTCATCTTAAGATAAAGAATCAAGAATGACAAAGATATAATTATTAATACCTTGATCCTTGTCAATGAACAATCATTATTTTGTAGCATTATATCATTGTAACATTATATCCTTGTCAATGTTTGGTATGGTCATTAATGCATTCAGACCCATCTAATTGTACTTAAGAATAAAATCAACTATGAGTGGGCCTAAATCAATAAGTGTGTGAGGAATATTTATTTTGACCATAGGCCTCCAAAGATCTAGATGTTTGAGAATAAAAATATTAAATAAGAGATCTTGTAGACTTTCATGATACATGTCTTGAGTGATTAATGTATACATTATAACACCTTTTAGTGCATAATAAATTTTAGCGCACACACTTATTATTTCAATGATCAAGTGAAAATCAAATTGAAGTATTTCTTTATATGTGTGAATCCCTGTTAAAGTTTGTGATTTGCTAAGTAAACAAGAAGAACTAAGTTGAATATTGTTCAATTGATCATATTGTTCTTCTAATTCAATGAAATCAAAATCACTTCCTTTAATTGCATCAATATGTTTCAGTTGTGAGTCACCAATTCCAAGCACATTATCAAAATGTAAAGGGATCCATGAATTGACATTATTATATGCAATTTCAACCACCTTATTATATAGTGTGTTATTAGGCATCATGGTTACCTTTGGTGGATATGGTGAAGTGCATGAATGTGATAATGAAAATGGTAGAAGTTGTTGTGGATATAAAGTGGGAAGGATGAAGTAGGATGGGTATGATGGATATTGGGGTTGTTGTGAGAATTCATTATTCCATTCTTGGTAGTATGGAGATTGTTTCCATTCACCATATCTACTAGATGAAGAAGCATTTTGTGAAGAAACATATTGTCTTTCTAATCTTGTAGAATGATAAGACATGTTCACATCATTAATCATACCTTGATCTTCCCAATTTAATGCATGAAGTTGTCCTTGAGACACAAAGGATACTAGTTCACATTCCCCTTTATTGTGATAAGGCTCACTTATAACTTGGATATCTATTAGCTCATCCTCTTGATCAAGTTGGCATTTTCACTTAGCTTCCTCTTTGCAATGATCAGAACAACACATGGTTAAATACTCATCAAAATTCCATTGTTCTAAAAATTCATCAATTATTTCTTCTTGCTCATTTATAGAAATAAAATTTGTAGATGCATGTGACAATGGAAGATCAAGATAATCTTTGTTGCATTCATTAGATAAAGGGGGTATAAAAACATCACCTTGTGTTAGCATGATTTCCCCACCAATTTCTACTTTTTTGAAGTATTTTTATTTGAAATTTGATGTATTTGAATTACCTTGAAAATGCAATTTTTTTATGTTTCTGTGTTGTTTCTTCAAAATGAATTCTTACCTTTCAATTTACTCACAACAAATGGTAATAATATATAAATGGTGAACTATCTTCTAAGATCTACCTACAAAATCAAACAATGCATCTATATGATTTAAACAAAGCAAACCAAGGTTAATCATCTAAACAAAGTCAACAGTTGCATAGATTTTCACCAAGACACAATGGTCCTAACTCAACTCATTGAACTAACCTACCTTTGACACCTCTCCCTGGTAACGGCACCAAAATGATAGGCCAACACTGGGTACAAATAATAAGAAATATTTAACACTTTATAATGAATTTCAGTTTGGTCTATATGTGTCAATTTGGGGCGTAAACTTGCGAGAGGTGTCGTGGCTATATTCCAATTGAAGGGGTGAGAGTCGTGAGATGAGTGGTGATGAAATGCAGCTAAGAAAACACATAAATTGCATTAATGAAAATATAATTTAATTCTTCTATTCTAATTATATAATAAGAATTATGATAGTAACAATAATAACATATTAATGAAATTGAAAACACACCTCACCAAATTGAACATTAATGAAAATTACAAACCAAAATTAAATTACAAAATCTCATATCAAACTAAACTTTAATGAAAATACTAAAATATAAATTACACTACATTTAAATCTTAAAAGTTATCATAATTAAATCGGATTAAAAAGAAATAACATACACAAAAATAATAAAAATCACACTACCTTTAAATCTTAAATTCTATTATAATTAAATAAAATTTAAAAAGAAATAACACACAAAAATAACAAACATCACCGAGCTTCCCAAAGGAGTGGGCCCTTGCTCCTGGTTTGCACGACAGAAGAAATAGAAGCTTTTCTACACTGGTTTGATCAAAAGAAATAATGATATTTTATTATTAAAAAATGATACAAGTCTTCTCCCCTTTCCTTTATGATATTGCCTTTATATAATGAAGGCATATAAAAAATTCTAAACTAATTCTATTCTCACGTTGCCTTAATTTTTTTAACATTATTTATATGGTTTTCTCCAACACCTATTTTCTAGCATTTGCTCCTATTTTCATGTCACTTTTCTATTATTTTGTGGCTCACATTTAGTTGGTTTATTCGTTGGAAACAAATCACTCTAAAATGAAGGAAACAGTATAGGATCCTAAAATAGAGGAACCTTAAATGCTGGAGAAAATTTGTAGGATCCTAAAAGACAAAATAAAATAGAATATTAGTTTTAACGTGAGGAGATATCCTCCACCAAATTAAAACTAAATATTAATTGGTTATAACTATATAACCAAATTATTTCATGAACAAATAATTTCATGATCGAAATTAATTTGTTGTAAAATGCTCCCAACATGAAGTTGTTGCATGATATATTTTCTCAACATAATAGAAGTGAATATTAGTAAATACAATCTATTTATTATTCATATATTTTATCTAAAAACTAAATTAGATATTACTTATTTATATTAAATCATATGCAGCATAAAATGGTAAAATGGCATGGAATGAGATAGAAATGGAATATTAGAATGGGGTTGAAGGCATATGAAAATGGCTAAAATGTGGCATAAAATGAGACATGGATGGCTCTCATCAACCTTCACCTCGCCAAATCCTAGACCGCATTAGCATTCACTTCTACAATACTAGTCACACAAAGCTTTGATACCAAACTTGATTTGGTTTAGGATCTATGAAAATTGCTTACAGAATGCTTAACTTTACAACAATTAATGTAAAGCTTTCTAAATGAATAAACATAACATAAATTCTTAAATGGGCATAGTATGATAAAGATGATGAATAGAAAGAAAGAGAGAAATGAGATAGAATACATAACAAAGTTGATAATGGAGTTCGCCGAATGGCTACATCTTTGGGCCCCTCTCCAACAGAGTGACCAATCTGATTATGCTCCAAGAATCAGGATTACAATTGCATTACAAGACCATTCCCTTCCAACACAGCAATGTAACACTCTTCCATTGCACATAAATTGCTTCAAAGTCTTCAAGATGCTCTCTCCTTCTCATCACCTGGTTGACCTTTCAAAAAGCCCATACCCCCCTTTTATACATAAATTTTACTATTATGGGGCTTAACCACCATATTTACAAAATAACCCCCTTACAACAAATAAACCTTTCTTCTTTTTCATACTCAACCCCCTTTTTTTTTTCCTAGTTTGGGGTTACTTGTTTGGAGGTTAGCTTTTAATCATAGGAGGTTGTTTTTAATAATTTGGGCTTAGGAGATTGTTCAAAACAAACTTGCCCCACATATATATGCAACATGGAAAATGGCATGGTTGTGGGCATATATTTTAGCGGCACGGGGATTGGGAGTTCAACCCCCGCTCCTTCCATTTTTTTTAAACCAATTTCTAATTTATAGAAATCAAAACAAAACTGGCCTGCCATATAAATAAAGCCAAGTCGCGTGGTGTGTTGGTTTCCAGCATCATTCAAAGGAGATAGGTGGGGGGTTCAACCCCTCACCAAACATGTGTTTTTTATAAAATATAAAACCAAATCCACCAACCGCCGACCTGAGGAGCGCGTCGATGGGTTGCCACGTGGCACCATCTGATTGGGCCACGCGTCACCTCGCCATTCACTGTCAAAGACATGTCGACTACCAATGCCACGTCACCTGTTGACTTAGCATGTACAGACTTTCCATATGTCACACGTTGATTGGCCCAACTCATCATTTGTATCGTACGACCTACCACATTGGCATGTTGATGTCAACATCTATATGGCCTAGTGCTGCTAACTTTGACTTGCGATTTCTTCTATGTGCAGGCTTAGATTTCAACAAAATGAACATCGTTGGGTTTGTATCGTCAAGCTCTTTGAATTGATGCTAATTTTGACCAATTTTGAGTTAATCATTTTTTCATCTTTCTGACGGCCTTAGGTACCAATTTGACCAAACTTTGACTGGCCATAACTTGAGTGTACGAGCTCCTTTTGACCCCATTCAAGTTGCGTTGGATTTAGTTTTTTGAGCTCTACATAATGACACTAAATTCTGGAGCATTTGAGACACTTCAATTTTTAGTTAAAAAGTATCCCCTGGATCAAAGGGACACCTAGGGGTATGTTTGTAAAGGAACAAAAAAGATATAAGAAGGTTACCTCAGAGAATTAGAAGAATGATGAAAATGAAAGTTCTCAAAGGATAACTCAGAAGTATGTTCCAAAAGAGGGAACAAAAACTTATCAAAACAAAACAAGGAATGATTCTAAGTAGCAAAAAGAGGAGAACAGACCTGCTAAGATGGAGCTAGGGAAAAGAAAACAAGTAGCAACTATGCCTTCCTTTGACATAGTGCAAGAATTATCTCCAATTAAGATGCCAGTACCATTGTTAGAAACAATGAAAGTAGATGAATATAGAGACAGTGCCATAAAACTAATTTCAAATGTGCCAAATAAGCATGAAGGTCAAAACAAAAATAAGGACAAATCAGAAAAGAATGAAACACAATTCAATAATGTCAAAGAAGAAATCATGAAGACTCCTAAAATTTATTTAGGAGATACCTTGACAAAAATCCCATCTCATGTAGATCCATTCTATACTACATTATTGATAAACAATAAATTGGTAAAAAATTGCATGATAGATTTAGGAGCAGCAATAAACATCATGCACATGGCAAAGAAGGTATTTGGCATATGTACTTTGATGGTTCCTATAGTAAAGAAGGTAATGGATTAGGTGTGGTCTTTATTGTACCCAACAGTAAGACATTCAAATACTCATTTTTGCTATCATTTGAATGCACTAACAACATAGCATGCCAATAGATATAGGATCAAGCTACTGATAGTGTATGGATATTTTGAGCTAGTTGTCTCACAAGTTACAGCCAGGTATGCTTCAAAAAATAAGAGACTCAAACAATATAAGCAAGTTGTATGAGATACTGTGGAACTCTTTGAAGCATTCTCTATTGAGTGGGTAGAAAGTTTAAAAAACCTGAAGGTGTATTTTCTTGCAAATGTTGCCTTGAAAAGGGATGATGTTACATTGGAAAGCATCTTAGAAGTAGAACTCAAAACTAGACCTTTCATTCCTAACAACATCTATAACTGGTAGGTGTTTAATGATGATGATGATTTGATAAGATTTCTTCAGTGTATAGACCAATATGAATCCCAACAAATATATTTCAATGCTTTTGTTGAAAAGGTGGATGGTAAAGATATTGTGTCAAGAAGTTGTACAGTTGAAAAAAAACAAGATCCCAAAGGGCTTAGTAGGCCTAGAAATATTCTTTGATGGAAATGATAGGTCTCTCTTGAAGTAGGCACCAGTTAGCCAAGAGGATCTTGAGGAAATAAACCTTGGGACTGCAATTGCTCCAAAGAAAGTATACATAGGTAAGAAGATTAGTTCAAAAGTAAGGGAAATGCTCATAATCTTACTGAGAAAATATAACCATGTATTTGCATGGTCATATGATGATCTGAAATCTTATAGAAGACATTTGTTCCAGCATGAGATCCCCTTGAAACTAAATGCTAAACCCTTTAGAAATAAGCAAAGACCTATAAATCCTATGTTCGCACCCAAATTGTAGGAAGAATTAATGTAACTCGGGGATGGTGGAGAAATCAAGCCTATCAGGCATTCATCTTGGGTATCAAATTTAGTACCAGTGAGAAAGAAGAATGAACATATAAGGTTGTGTGTAGAATTTCATAATTTAAATGTTTCATCACTTAAGGATAATTACCCAGTCCCTAATATGGAAGCAATGTTGCAGAGAGTGACAAGATGTGAGTTGTTATCCATGATGGATGGGTTCTCAGGTTATAATCAGGCAAAGGTTAAAGAATCAAAACAATATAAGACCACCTTTACTACACAATCGGGTACTTATGTGTATGTGAGAATGTCATTTGGCCTACTAATTTCCAAAGGGCTATGGATGTAGCTTTTACAAATCTGATTAACATCATAATGGTTGTTTACCAAGATTAACTTACGAAATACTCAAAGAATGCAAAGGATCATTACATGCATTTAGAGAAGATATCAAGCACTTGAATATGGTATATCTTTGAACCCAAAGAAGTGTCACTTTGTTGTAACTGAAGGGAAATTACTAGGACACATAGTTCCCAAGGAAGGAGTCATAATTGATCCAGAGAGAGTTGCGGCAATTGATAAGATTCTCATCCCTAAAACAATGAAGGCTATCCAATCCTTCTTTAGACAAATCAACTTTGTCAGAAGATTTATCTCCAACTTTGTTGAGATTATATAACCTATCTCCAAGATGTTGAAGAAGGGGTCAAAAATTGATTGGACATCTGAAGCCATAGAAGCATTTATATCAATAAAAAGAGCCATCAAAGAAGCTACTGTATTAAAATCTCCATATTTCATAAAACCATTCCAGATATTCTCTTTTGCATATTTTCATATTGTTGTTGTTGTTATGTTGCAAAAGAACGAAGAGGGATATGAGCAACCTATTTCATTTTTTAGCAAGTCACTCCAAGGAGCTGAGTTAAAGTATGATGCCACTAAAAAATAGGCTTATGTACTAGCAAAAGTAGTGAAAACATTCAGACCTTACCTAGTAGGGGCACAAGTAATTGCTTATGTATCAAATGCAACAGTTAAAGATATCTTTGTACAGATAGAAGTCACAGGAAGGAGGTGTAGGTGGATAAATAGGATTCAAGAGTTCAACATTGATATCCAAATTACAAAACTTGTGAGAGGTCAAGGGTTGGCAAGATTTATGGTTGAATCTAATTTGGAAGTTTCTCAAGTGTGTAATATTGAGGAACACAAGGATCTGATACCAAGCATTGAACACACACCTTGGTATATAGATATAGCCCATTATCTCAAACATATGAAGTTCCCTAACAATATGAATGATAATCAAAAGAGAACACTAAAACTCTAAGCATCAAGGTATGTTTTTGTGAATGGTGATTTATTTTGGAAAGACAAGGATGGCATCCTATTTTTGTGTTTAGATGAAGGACAAGTAGAAAAAACTTTGAAAGCAATGCATGAAGGTGTATGTGGAGGGAATTTTTCAGCTAAGACCACTGCACAAAAGATATTAAGAGTTGGTTCCTATTGGCCAAAAGTCCTTTTTGATGCTCACAGGTATGTAAGGAAGTGTGAGGCATGTCAAAAATTCTCTGGTAAATTGAAATATCAAGGATCTTTTCCTGTAAGGCCCATGCAGATTGAAGCATCGTTTTACTAGTGGGGTATTGACTTCATAGGTGAAATAAAAGATAAATCAAGTGGGGGACATAGATGGATAATTTTTGCAATCCCAACCACGCAAGCTACAAGTAAAGTGGTGATCAATTTCTTGATAGAAAATATCATTACCAAATTTGGAGTCCCTATTAGGATAATCACAGATAATGGTATGTGTTTCAAATCTAATGAATTCAAGAAATTTTATGAATCCTATTGCATAGTTATCTCATATGCTTCTCCATATCACCCTCAATCTAATGGTCAAGTTGAATCTAGAAATAAGAGAATTATGAAAATAATCAAAAGAATACTTGACAACAATAAAAGGGCTTGGGATTCAAAGCTAAAACTAGCAGTATGGGAAGACATGATCATAGTGAAAAACTACTAGAAAATATCCCTTTGAACTATTTTATAGAGCTCAAGCTAGAATACCAATGCAAAACCTTTTTCCCATTTACAAATTCATGTTACAAGAAGATATGGATATTCCTAAACCTACCGAAGAAAGGATGGAGCAATTAGCAGAACTAGATGAATTTCAAATTCAAGCACAAAAACAAAATGAGAAAATGCAATTACAAATGAAGTACTTGTTTAAAAAAAAAGGCTAAGGATAGAAAAATCTAAATTGATGATATGGTTCTCATGTGGAATGCTAGGAGCCAAGATAAAGGGAAATATGACAAGTTTGAAGCCTTCTGGTTGGGTCCATTTTTCATCACAGTAAGTGTAGAGAGGACTCATATTATTTATAGAATATGATCGGTAAAGAACAGGAATTACCAGTGCATGGACAATTCCTAAAACACTTCTTCTCTTAGAAGAAACCAATTCCATGCATAGTAGATTAGGTTTCCTTTCCTTTCTTTTATTTTTATTTGTCCTTGGTCTACATCCCAGAGATCAATTCTAGGTTCTTACAATGTCTAATAGCCATTCATCCCCAACGGGAGCCATTGTTAGAACTTATAAAATTGACCTAATTTTACCAACTTCGTGAACTTTAAAATCTGAAATTCATTAGGAAAAGCCTCGATCCTTATGTTTCTCATCAAAATTTCCTATAAATATCCCCATTGTATCATTTTCCTAAACTTAGTCATTATAAAAGAGAACAAGAAATAATTCTTTTAGGTCTGACTGACACTGAAAAGTCAAGAATAGGACGACTCATAGAGCTTAAAGGATTAGAAAATTGTTCAAATATTTCCAAACAAGATCATCTCAAATCCATTACATCCAAGATTATGTCCCCATACCTTCACCTGAAAATACATAAAATTCCATCGACGTACTCCCACAGGGGTGTTTGTTCAGTTCTAGAGGTCCTTTGTGGGCTTGTGGGATAAAGGAAGCAATATAAACCTTTACCGCACTATCACAATGGTCAAAAAAGGTATATGCAGGATGGCAGTAAGCAATCCATTTAACCACTAAAGTAAGCCTCAACCTTGCGATGAGTAAACCATAACATAAAAATAATGTGTGGTGGCAGTAAAAGGTCTCTTAACCCATAGCCCCGCAACAAGGAAGTGGTAACATTAATAAAGTGTGTGGTATAGCGAGATGGTCAATATATAAAATTTATGGGATAACACCACCCCGTGATGGTCTAAAAGTGTCATGGTGGGACTATGGTATAGATTGGCAAGAAATTTATATCAAAAATGACAATGATTACACCACTAGTCTTAGACTGTTCAATCTTCCAAAATAAAGGGCATATATTTAAACTCGAAATAGAGATAGATGATAAAATATTTTAGATGAGTTGACATTAATGGTGGGGTGACTAAGCTCAAAATCAGATATACTTAGAACTTGATGCCATTTTTTCAATCATTCACAAAAGCTCAGTGTGCTAGAGGTGAAGGAAGTCGAGGAGGAAGACTCTGCAACTACTATTTTATTGACTAAGTGAACAAACACCCTTCGTATCAAGTATATAAGTGTTTAAATTGTTGAATTCTATAAATAGAAGTTCAGAAGGGTCAAGTAAAGGTAAAATTTACATCATGCCACCCAAGAAGAGTGAGTCTGCAAGTAAGAGAGAGGAACCTGCACCCCCTACAACAAAGAAGAGAACTCTACAACTGTCTATACTAGATGAATTTCCTAGATCAATAGATAAGGGGTATAAAGGGGTGTTCAAAGATGAAGCTCATGGTTGCAGAGAAACAACTATTCCTATTTATGGTTGGGATCTATTTTGGTACTTTTATGATAAAAGAGAAGCTAAGATCAAAACCTCAAACCCTTGGACCTTGGATTTAGCCAAATTGGTTGTCCAAAATGTCTTCATGGATGTGGAGTTCATTAGACTATTGGCACAACATTACCATCCTACCACCAAAACTGTGAGAATGCCAGATGGCTCACTGTTAGTAGTGTTGACAAAATATTTAATCATAGAATGTTTCATGTTGAATAAGCAAGCTCCTACTAAAGTAGACCTACAAAAGAGTGAAGAAGAGTGTAACAGACTTAGGAAGACTTATAGGAGCGATGAGCTTCCTATGTACATGAAAAGGGGTGCCAACAATAGAAGAATACACATCTCCCCTTCTTACAACGAACCATTTGTTGTGGAAAATTTTTAGGTGTACTTCAAAAGGACATACTTTTCCTTATATCAAATACTTGGGATAGATTCCTAGGACCAAATGCCAGTAAGCCTCATGATGATGGCAATGAGAATACAAAACTTTGAGGCTAACATTAAACTTGACTTTTCCTCTATGATTGAGAAGGGGTTACATGAAGGATTCAAGCAAGTAAGAGAAAATAGGTCCCCCATTACCTTTAGATGTTATTCTCTATTATGTCACCTAATCTTATATCAAAACAAAGACAAATGGACCAAGAGAATGAAACTAGGGATGATTGATCAATAGGGTAATAGGTTGCTTGTGCAGTATTGGTGCTATATCTAGGACAACAGATGTAAGAATAGAAATTATGTGATATGTCTTGATGATTTTGTGGTAAGAGTTATGGCTACTCTTGGTTATGTATAACCAAGATTACACCTAGAGATTAGAGAATTACTGAGACCCTTAGCATTGAAGCCAGAGCAAGGGCACACCAATAACTTTGGAGACTAGTTCTTCTTACCTGAGCATACAGTAATTAGAAAATATTGATGTCCACAAACTACACATGTCCTACCCAAATTTGTTCCACTATGAATAGCCTTTTTAGATTTTATGTGGAAAATCTTATGGATGGAAAAGAGACGGAAGAAAGGAACATTCTTTCTTGACTTGGTTGTATGTGAAGAATTCTCTATTAGATCTAATACCCTCGAGGAATTGCAAGATTACATAAAAGGAAGATATTAATTAAAATCTAAAATTGAATGGTTCTTTGACCTAGGACATATGAATTTTGTGAGACAGACAATGTTGGCAAAACAAGGACAGACAAATGAGAGGGGGGGTGAATCAGTTATCACAAAATATTTAAACTATTCAAACTTTACTTAACTTAATCTCAGATCTAATGAATGAACAATAAACCATGAACAATCAACACATCAGAACCATAGAGAACACCAATATTTTTATGTGGAAACCCTATTAGGGAAAAACCACGGTGGATGTTAGTCCACAATATTATACCCTGTTAAAAGTATAATGAAAAATAATGGGAATGCACATGCATTCAGGCACACTGCCTAGAGCTCACTGCTCAAATACAAGAGGGCTCATTTCCAAAGGAAGAGAAATATGGATTAGATCCCCAGGGTATGAATTGAGAAAATAGCTTCTACACAAGCCTGATTACAGTTCTAGTTAAGCACAAAAAACCTTCTTCACACTCTGCTCTGCAATCGAATGAATAAATCATTGTTTGCACACTTTCTCTTTCTCTGGCTTTCCTTCACACCACGCACACACTAACTTCGCTCAAACAAACACTCTTATATATCTACAACATGAAATTACATCAACAACTTTGTCGGCCAAAAGTATAAAACAAGTTTACAATGTCAACTCAAATTTACAAATAAATTTTTAATGCGAATCATACACCATCGGCTAATATTATGATGTGACCCAAAACAATATCCTTGAGTGCACCAAACATTCAAATTTTAATCTTCAAGGATCCACAACATGTTACAACCATCATGCCAGCCAAGAACATGGAAACCCGAACACTCAAGAGAAAAAATTTCAACCACGAGCGCACCAATCAACACGAACATACAACAAAGATAGAGAATGATCTAGAAGCATCTACAAGCAACAAGAACTAACAGAGAAGCATCCGCAGCAACATAAATTCCCAGAATCACATAAACTTCAATCAGAAACCACAGAAATATTGTCAGAACAAAATTGTTCATAGCACGATCAAATCTTCACTCAAACCTCTTAAAATTCTGATAGATGAACTAGATACTCTCAGAAATAAACCCTTTAGACCACAACAATTGATCTTCAACGTATAGAACAAAACACCTTCATGACCTTCACTGTTCCACTAGTAGCCTGCAACTCTTCCTTTTAACAATTTTCTCGATATCCTCGACATATACAGCCTTCATTGCAACAATGTTAATAGTGTTGACATCAATGACAACCACATATCAGCAACAGAACCATAGTATCCAATAATCTCCCCCTTTGGCATTGATGGCAACACATGATGTGAAAAATACCATCAACACAACTACACTTACTCCCCCTTAGGTTCTGACTCTTCCTCAATTTCTCTTCTCCCCCTAAAAATATTTCTCACATTGTTCTTCTCCCCCTTTGACATCAATGGAAAAGATAAGCATTACCTTCCTACATACAAGCTCTAAACCACATATCTGCACATCTGACTACTCCCCCTAAGTAACAGCCACGGAAACATCAATCTGGATCAGGAAATATCTATGAAGCACACAAATTGACACAATTAAATGCATCTTTAGTTCATATCAGGAGGGGTAATTACCCCTAGCATCCCTCTGAGATACTCAAAAGTATCCTTTGGCAATGGCTTGGTAAAAATTTCTGCAATTCTTTGGTAGGCACATATTCCAGTCTAAATTCTTTCTCATTCACTTTCTCCCTCAAGAAGTGAAACTTGATTGATATATACTTAGTCTTAGAGTGTAGCACTAGATTCTTTGATATGTTTATTGCACTTGAGTTGTCATAGTATATGGCAATAGGTTCATCATATACTACTCTGATATCTTTCAACATCTATTTCATCCATATCACTTGAGTGTAGTTATTTGCAGTAGCAATATACTCTGCCTCAACAGTAGATAGAGAAATGGAATTCTACTTTGTACTCAACCATGACACCAGCTTCTTCCCTAGGAAGAAGGAACCACCACTAGTACTCTTCATGTCATCTACATCTCCTGCCCAATCCACATCAGTATATGCATTCAAAGTAAGATCATCATCCTTAGGATACCAAAGCCCAAAGTCAACTATCCCTTTCAAATATCTGAAGATTCCCTTTATAGCAGTCACATGAGATTCTTTTGGATCATTCTGAAATCTAGCAACCATACATAAAACATTCATAATGTCTAGTCTAGTCTAAGTTAAATAGAGAAATCCACCAATCATTGACCTATATCATGTTTGATTTTCCTTGGGAGAATCATCATTTTGTGTTAACTTGCATCTGGTTACCATTAGAGTACCAACAGGCTTTGATTCATCCATGCCAAACTTCTTCAGCAGCTCTCTCACATATTTAGATTGAGATATGAAAATTCCATTGTCTAACTCAGTAACTTGCAATCCCAGAAAGAACTTCATCTCTCCAGTCATACTCATCTCAAATTCACTCTTCATTTCATTAGCAAATTTCATACATAGATTATCATTTCCTCCAAAAATAATGTCATCAACAAAGACTTCAATAATCAATTCTTTATCATGATCCAGCTTGAAATACAAGTTGTTGTCAACAGTACCTTTATTGAATCCAAGCTTTAGTAAATATTTATCTAGTCTAGCATACCAAGCTTTGGGGGCTTGCTTGAGTCCATACAGAGCTTTCTTCAATCGAAAAACCATGTCATCCTTGTCAGTCAGTTGGAATCCATTGGGTTGTTCAACATATACTTCTTTTAGCTCACCATTCAGAAAAGCTGACTT
Source organism: Sequoia sempervirens (assembly GCA_007258455.2). Lineage (NCBI taxonomy): Eukaryota > Viridiplantae > Streptophyta > Pinopsida > Cupressales > Cupressaceae > Sequoia > Sequoia sempervirens. Next base: position 537,814,852 of record VDFB02000015.1, read on the forward strand.
TACATCCATTTGATAGACTTTATAGTTCTTATATGCAGCATAAGCAAGAAATAGTCTAACAGCTTCAATTTTGGCAATAGGGGCAAAGGTTTCTTCAAAATCAATACCTTCCATTTGAGAATACCCTTTACATACCAGTCTTGCTTTATTCTGGACCACTTCACCTTGTTCATTCAGCTTATTCCGAAAGACCCATTTAGTACCAATCACATTATTATATTTAGGTCTGGGAACAAGTATCCATGTATCATTCTTTTCAATCTACATCAGCTCTTCCTTCATAGCTTCCATCCAATGTTCATCATTGCAAGCTTCATTGACATCTTTAGGCTCAATCTTGGAAATCAGGCAATACTCTTCTACAATCTTTCTTCTAGTTTGCACACCTTTATTCTTGTCTCCTATAATTTGATTTTCAAAATGATTTAACTTTACATACCTCAAAATTTTAGGATTCTCTTGAAAATCTGGTTCTTTTGATCCTTCTTCTGCAATTGCACTTGTCTCTCCTTCCTAATTTTCTTGATTTACCAGAATAAATTGAAATTGTTTTACCATAACATATGGAACAATTTGAAGTTGATTTTGTGTCTGAGCATTTTTCCCTTTTTTTGTACTATCTTCCTAGTCATTTGAATCATATCCACAGTATCTGGATGATCTAGCAGAGTCCTCATCAACTCTGACATTTGCACTTTCAACCATTTTTCTCAATCTTCTGTTATAGCACCGGTAGGCCTTGCTTTTAGTAGAGTAACCTAGAAAGATTCCTTCGTCGCTTCTTGTGTCAAACTTTCCTATGTCCTCATCTCTCTTAATATAACACTTGCTTCCAAAGATCTTGAAATATTTAATAATAGGCTTATAACCAAACCATAGTTCAAAAGGAGTCTTACTATTATTACCATTGACATTTACCTAGTTTAAAGTGTACACAACAGTACTTACAACTTCACTCCAATAGATGTGAAACACATTTCCTTCTATCATCATTGTTCTAGCAGCATCCAGAATTGTTTTGTTCTTCCTCTCTACAACTCCATTTTGTTAAGGGATTCAGGGAGCAGATAACTATCTTTTGATTCCATGCTCTTCACAAAAAGAATTGAACTCCCTAGAGGTGAACTCACCACCTCTGTCTGACCTTAAGCATTTGATTTTTGGACCTTTCTCATTTTCTACCATAGCTTTGAAACTTTTGAACTTCTCCAATGCTTCACATTTTTTTCTTAAGAAAGCAACCCATATCATCCTAGAGTAGTCATCAATAAGCAGCATAAAGTACCTTTCTCCATGAAGACTTCTGACTCTAGATGGACCACATAGATTAGTATGCACCAGCTCTAGTAATCCATTTGAATGATGTTCTTTGCTCTAAAAAGAGACTCTAGTATGTTTTCCCATTTGGCATTCCTTGCAAATTGTGTTAGCAGGATTCACTAGCTTAGGTAGATCTCTTACTGCTTGGGTGGAACTTACTTTGACAATGTTGTCAAAATTCACATGACACAACCTCCTATGCCATAACCAGCTTTCATTTACTTGATCAATTAAACAACTTTCACTGGCATCATTCAAGTGAAAAACATTACCTTTTGTCTTTTTACCTGAAGCAATTACATTACCAAAACTTCCAAGTATCTTGCATCTTCCACCTTTGAACTAAAGATCATAACCCTTGTCCACCATTTGTCCAACACTCAACAGTTTTTGCTTTAAACCTTCAACATAAAGGACATCATCAGTGTTATGCTTACCACCAAGACAAATAGATCCTCTGCCACGAATCACACCAGCATTGTTATCTCTGAATCTTACAACCCCACCGTCACACTTCTCTAGACTTAAAATATTTCTTTTGTCACTAGTCATATGATGTGAGCATCCACTGTCAATAACCCACTCATCCTTTTCTTCAATTCAGGCTGCAAGATCTTTCTCAACTTTAGCAGATTCAGTAGCCACCGGACCATTTTCCTTGATAGCAAGGAACACCCATTCATCTTCATTTCCATTTTCTTTATCAAACTCTTCATCAATCACTCCTCCTTCAGCATAGTAACATTTCTTTTGAAATATAGATTTGTTAGGCTTAGTCCTAGGAACTCTTTCAGGACACCTTGATGCAAAATGACCTATTTTATTGCAAGAGAAACATTTAATAGGAAACATTCTCTTATACTTACCTTTTCCTCTTCCTTCTTTCTTCACAATCAGTGCTTCCAACTCTTCCACCTCTATTTCTTCATCTTCAAGCTATTTCATTTCTTCCTCATACTTAAATGACTTTCTGGAGCACTCTCCTGTATCATATCTTTGCTTGCTTCTTCCGGATATAGTAGCCTTAAATGCAGTTTCAGTCTTGGGAACATATTCACCAAATTCACTCAACTCAAAAGCAACAAGTTTACCAATTAGTGTATCTCTTGACATATTTGTTACTGATCTAAATTCTTCAATAGCATGAGCCTTTTCTTTGTAGGAGGGAGGCAATGATCTAATCACTTTAGCCACAATTTCTTCCTCTTCCAAGGTACCATTGACACATCTAATACCCATCACTAGTTCATTTACTCTTTGCATTAAAGAAGAAATCTTTTCATCTTCACCCATCTTCAAGTTTTCATACTTGCCTTTCAAACTTTGTAGCTTAGCCATCTTCACATGTACATCTCCTTCATACAAAGTTTCCAGCTTCATCCAAATCTCATGAGTTGTCTTCAGACCTAACACGTTTGTCATTTCTGAATCTGTCAGTGCACTAGCAAAGCTTCAATAGCCTTGACATTATTCTCAGCCTCTTTAATCTCATCAGTAGTGGAAGGACCATTATGAGGAATAACATATGGATTCTTTGTAATCTTCCACAAGGGTTCACCAATACACCTCAAATGACACTCCATCCTAGCTTTCCATAGTGAGTAGTTTGTTCCATTGAATCTAGGACTGTCCTTCTTGTATGATGCCATCTCGGATCACCTCAAGCTTTTAAAAAATTTCACAAGAACCTACTCTAATACCAATTGTTGGAAAAACAAGGACAGACAACTAAGAGGGGGGGTGAATCAGTTGTCATAGAATATTTAAACTGTTCAAACTTTACTTAACTTAATCTCATATCTGAAGAATGAACAATAAACCATGAACAATCAACACAGAGAACACCAAAAATTTTATGTGGAAACCTTGAAAGGGGAAAAACCACAATGGATGTTAGTCCACAATATTATACCTTGCTAAAAAGTATAATGAAAAATATGTTGGAAAATGTGTCTCAAACTTACTGACATGAAACTCCTAAAAGAGAAAAATCGGTGAGACCCTCAAAATGTCTTACCAACTAGCAGTTGTGTTCTAAACTTCTGATTGAGTTCAGATCAACATGACTTTGGAACTGTCTTTCCGACGGAAGTCATTGGCAAGACATGGTCATCAGAGAGAGATTCCTAACTCATTCCGATGTGCAAACTGGTTGGCTTTAAGTGATCGTCGAGGAGACTCTTGGCGAACATCAGGGAGATATGAACTTTCGGGGAGACTCTCAGACTCTTTCCGACAGCGCCAGTCTTGCCGATGGCTTTGCTCATGTTGAATGTCGAAGAGACTTTGGCCGATGAACATATCAGAGTAATATGAACTGCCGGTGCAACTTTGGTGAGAACTCTTGCCGACAGTGTAGGTCTCACTGATAGGTCTATGTTCGGTATGATCTCTTGCCGATAGCGATGGTCTTGCCGATAGAGTTGCACGTGATGAACATCAGTGTGAAGTCTTAGCGATATAAATCTCTTGCCAATAAGGACAGTTGGTTTCCTTGTGACATCGAGAGACCTGAACTATCGGCCTGACTTCTCAAGATATTGTCGATACCTTTTGTCTTGCCGATGGCTCTGTGATCAGGCACTTTGGCATCGAGGAGACACGGTTTGGTGTCTCACCGACATGCGATACAGTTGAACATTTTGACCGAATGATTTTCCTACATGATCTATCTTGGACTAATGAGAGAAGCAGAAGGAGAACCATTAGCAGTTGAACTGTTGTGACCATTCCTATGTGGAAGATCAACAGACCATGAACAATAACGAGTATGCTCTATAATGGTCGATGAAGATGAACAGTTCAGAGTTGAAGAGAATTGTTCGATTGAACACGATTTTATCAGTGTGTGTGAATTTATTGTATGCTTCTGAGAGCATTGTAACAGTGATGTTTTGTACAAGGTTGATCAAGAAAATGTTGTTGTAAAATTGACATCTGAAAGTGAAGTTTGATCTTTGTATGTAATTTGTGTTTACTGTAATACAAAGAGGCTTTACTTGGTATGGTGGGTTTTTCTCCCGTAAGGGTTTTCCCACGTAAATATGGTGTCCAATTATGTATGTTTTCATTTCTCTTCTATGTTATTCTTTTCATGTGTATCTTATTGAACTGTAATTGAAAAAATTTAAAGTCATATATGCATTCTTCCCTGAGTTTTGGCATTAGGAGAGTTTGTTCTGCACCTAAGCTTTCCTTACAAGTGGTATCAGAGCCTGGCCAGTTGTGTTATCCTTGTGGGTAGGTTGGGTATTTTTTGTGTCAATTTTGTTCAGTGGGAGTCTTGTAGAAGTCTGGTAATTTGAATTACAGCTTAAGATGGCAAGCACATCAGGAAAGATTGAAATTGAGAAATTCAATGGCAGCAATTTTGAGTTGTGGAAACTCAAAATGGAAGATTTGTTGGTTGATTGTGATCTTTGGCTTGCTGTGTCTAGAAGAAAACCTACAGGCATGAAGCAAGAGGATTGGGACCTTGCAAATCGAAAATCAAAGGGGTTGATAAGGCTCTGTCTAGCAGACTCTGTTCTTCTAAACGTTCATGAAGAAAAGACATCTTCTTTGTGGAAAAGACTAGGAGCTATTTATCAGGGCAAGTCCTTGGTGAATAAGTTGTTCTTGAGGAAGAAGTTGTACTCTTTGAAAATGCAAGAAGGATCGTCTGTTGATGATCACTTGAATGCTCTCAACATGTTGATTGCTCAGTTAGCATCTATAGGTGTGAAGATTGATGAAGAAGATCGTTGTATGCTATTGTTATGTTCTTTGCCGGATTCTTGGGATCACTTGGTGATGGCTATTGGGAGTACGACATCCATTTTTAAGATGGAAGATGTTGTTGCTTCTTTGTTATTAGAAGAAATGAGAAGAAAATCTTCTGAGATGGCGAAGGAGGCTCTTGTTGTTTGAGGCAGATCGAAAGAAAAAGGCAAGAAGAAGGACAAGAGGTCCAAATCGAAATCAAGAGGGAGACCAAAGTCTCCTAGTAAGAAGTCTAAGGTGAAGTGTTGGAATTGTGGGCAACCTGGTCATGTCTGAAAGGATTGCAAAGAGGAGAAAAAGAAGAAGAAGAAAAATTATTCCAACAATTATTCTTCTCAAAGTGATGCAAATGCTTTCATTGCATCCTTGGCAACTCAGGCATCAGATGATGTCTGGCTGATTGATTCTAGAGAATTTTTCCACATGACATCTCATAGAGATTGGTTCACTAAGTATGAAAAATACGATGGTGGAAGGGTGTATTTGGCAAGCAATTCATCTCTGGAAATAGTTGGTTGTGGAAGAGTCAGAGTTCAGTTCCCTAATGGAAGAGTGAAGGGAATCAATGATGTAATGCACATACCAGGTTTGGCTCAAAATTTACTTTTTGTTAGTAAGCTAAACGATGTTGGAGTGCAAGTCACATTCTCTGGAAATGGCTGCAAAATTACTAGAGGCTCATTGGTGCTAGCTAGGGGTGCTCGTATTGGTACTTTGTATAAGCTGGATGCACTTCTTGTTCAATGCAATAGTGTCTCTACAAAGTCACAAAAGGGTGCTCATGGAGAAAAGGAGGAAAATTTTCCCTGATAGTGCAAACTCTATGGAAGTTAAACTTCCAACAGAAAAGACTATGCTCTGGCATCATAGGCTAGGCCACATTGGAGAAAAAGGTTTAAAAACCTTGAAAAATAAAAACCTGGTTGAGGGGCTTGATGACTGTAACCTTGAATTCAAATTTTGTGAACATTGTATATATGGTAAACAACACTGTGTTTCATTTTACTCCAGTCCTCATTAATCTTCTGGTTTACTTGATTAAATTCATTCTTATGTTTTTGGTCCAGTAAATGTTCCTTCTTTGTCTAAATCAAGATATTATGTATCGTTCATTGATGATAATTCAAGAAGGGCATTTGTTTATTTTTTGGAAAGTAAATCAAAAAGTATTCAGTCATTTTAAGGAATTTAAAAACCTTGTGGAAAATCAGACTGGAATAAAAATAAAAATTTTAAGGACTGATAATGGCAGTGAGTTTTGTTCTGATGATTTCGAAAGGTACTGTAAAGATCATGGAATTAAAAGACATAAAACGACACCATACACTCCGTAGCAAAATGGAGTTGCTGAAAGGTTCAACAGGACAGTGATGGAAAGAGCATGAAGTATGCTGAGCAGTGTTGGTTTGGAGGAGAAGTTCTGGGCTGAGGCAGTTGCAACAGCGTGTTATTCAATAAATCGTTCTCCAAATTCTGCTCTTGTTGAGAAAATACCTTTGGAAGTGTGGTCAGGAAAGAAGCCCTCTCTGAGACACATTCGTGTCTTTGGCTGTGAGGCATATGCATATGTGCCGAATGGAAAAAGATCTAAATTGGAGAATAAGGCTATTAAATGTATTTTTATTGGCTATAGTGTTGGCATAAAAGGATACAAGCTTTGGAATCCTGATACAGAGAAGGTTTTGTATAGCAAAAGTGTTATTTTTTGTGAGTTGAAGCCTTCTACTTTGGATCTATAGTCAGAGAAAAAATCAGAAAACAAAAAGGATGTAGTTGAAATTCCTCCTACACCAGATAAAGAGGAATTGAAAATTCAAAATGTACCTGAAATTGAGGAGAGCTCAAGTAGTTTTGAGAGTTCTGAAGAAGAAGAACAATCTCAACCTCATCTCGTGAGGAGGTCAACACGTGAAAGAAGGAAACCTGATAGGTATGGGATTTCTATGTTAGATTCTACTTGTTCCTATGTTTTAATTTCTAGCACTGATGAGCCTAGCACTATCAAAGAGGCAATTAGAATGCCTGATTCAAACTCTTGGTTGGAAGCCATGAATGAAGAAATGGCATCATTAGAAAAATAATGACACTTGGAGTTTGGTGCCCTTGCCTGAAGGCAGAAAAGTTGTTGGCTACAAATGGGTATTTAAAAAGAAAATCGGTCTGGATGGCAGTGTGGAAAAGTATAAGGCAAGGTTGGTTGCGAAGGGGTATTCCCAGGTAGAGGGAATTGATTATGGAGAAATTTTTTCTCCTGTAGCTAAGTTGACGTCTATCAGATTTCTTTTATCACTTGCAACAGCATATGACTTAGAGATTGAATAGATGGATGTGAAGACAACATTTCTTCATGGTGACCTTGAAGAAGAAATTTATATGTCCCAGCCTGAGCATTTTGTGGAAAAAGGTAAAGAAAATCTAGTTTGCAAGTTGAAAAAATCTTTGTATGGATTAAAACAATCTCCTAGAATGTGGTACCAAACGTTTGACATGTTTGTTTTGTCATTGGGATTTATAAGATCAAAATTTGATCACTGTGTGTATTTCAAAGCTGAAAATGATCGTGTTCTTATTATTGCTCTCTATGTTGATGATATGTTGTTCATAGGCAATAGTAAGTTAACGGTTTCTGATCTAAAATCTCAGTTGTCTAAAAAGTTCAAAATGAAAGATCTTGGTTCAGCCAGGTATATTCTAGGAATGGAAATAACCAGGGACAGAAAGAGTAGAAAACTTTGGCTCAGCCAGAGTAAGTATATTAATATTATTCTGGAGAGATTTTGTATGACTAATTGCAAGCAACTAGTTGTTCTAGTTTTGCACGAACGAAGCTATCTGTTGAAGATTGTCCAAAATATCCTACTAAGATGGAGGACATGACCAGAGTGCCTTATGCTAGTGCAGCTGGTAGTTTAATGTATGTAATGGTCTGTACAAGGCCAAACATTGCCCAAGCAGTGGGAGTACTTAGTCATTTTATGGTGAATCCTAGAAGGACACATTGGGATGTTGTGAAAAGAGTGTTTAGATATCTGAAGGGCACTTCAGAGTATGCTTTGTGTTACCATGGAAATTTGGTTGAATCACAGAGGACTCTCAGCATTAATGGGTATGTGGATTATGATTGGGCAGGGGACATTGATAGCAGAAGATCCACCAGTGGATATATTTTCATGATGCATGGTGGTGCAGTTAGTTGGATGAGTAAGTGGCAGGTTGTAGTCTCTTTGTCCACTACAGAGGCAGAATACATGGCAGCTACACACGCCTGTAAAGAAGCAATCTGGTTAAAACATTTGTGTTCTAACATTGGGTTTAATGCAGGGAAAATTAAAATTTGTTGTGATAGTCAGAGTGCTATTTGTTTGGCAAAAAAATTGACTTTTCATGCTAGGACGAAACATATTGATGTGCAGTGTCACTTTATACGAGATATGGTGGAGAATGGAAAGGTTTGTTTAGAAAAAGTGGATACTTTGAAAAAATTTGTAGAGTGCATTGATGAAACCAGTGGGCACAGACAAGTACAGGTGGTGTGCCAGTTCAATGGGCCTTGGTACCCATGGATTTCAATAATTTTTTTGTGCTCTGGAGGTGTCAGTAAGATCTTTGTCAAGTGGGAGATTGTTGGAAAATGTGTCTCAAACTTACTGACATGAAACTCCTAAAAGAGAAAAATTAGTGAGACCCTCAGAATGTCTTACCGACTAGCAGCTGTGTTCTAAACTTCTGATTGAGTTTAGATCGGCATGACTTTGGAACTGTCTTGCCGACAGAAGTCATCGGCAAGACATGGTCATTGGAGAGAGATTCCTAACTCGTTCCGATGTGCAGACTGGTTGGCTTTAAGTGATCATCGAGGAGACTCTTGGTGAACATCAGGGAGATATGAACTTTCAGGGAGACTCTCAGACTCTTTCCAACAGTGCCAGTCTTGCCAATGGTTTTTCTCATGTTGAATGTCGAAGAGACTCTGGCCAATGAACAAGCAACAAGAACTAACAAAGAAGCATCTATAGCAACAAAAATTCCCAAAATCACATAAACTTCAATCAGAAACCACAAAAATATTTTCAGAACATAACTGTTCATAGCATGATCAAATCTTCACGCGGACCTCTGAAACTTCTGGTAGATGAACTAGATACTCTCATAAATAAACCATTTAGACCACAACAATTGATCTTCAACGTATAGAACAAAATACCTTCATGACCTTCACTGTTCCACTGGAAGCTTGCAACTCTTTTAACAATTTTCTCAATATCCTCGACATATACATCCTTCACTACAACAATGCTAATAGTGTTCATCAATGAAAAATGGCTCTGGCCAATGAATATACCCTTTAGAAATTGTGTCACCCCTCAGGAAGTATTCTAAAGAAGGAGAAAATGGGAAGTCCTGATGAAATTACAGGAAGAAAAGAAGAAAAAGGATATGGATTTCTTAGGATTTTATGTGGAAGAGGCAAACCCTCTTAAGAAGATTGATTTAATGATCAATTTTTTTGAAAAGATATGTGGCAAGTCAATAATGGATTCTAGAGGGTAGTCCCCAAAGCCCACCAAGTTTCCCATTAAAAAGCTAGGTGGAGTTGTAATTTCAGAGCCCCCGAACACTTCATCAGTACAATATGTCTCCTCAAACTCACCTCTAGAACAACTAGAGGCTAAAAGGAAAAAGGTGCAGGGTCAAAACCCCCTTGTATCATATGAGATGTCTAAAGAGGTAGGGGATACAAAGGAAGTGTCTAGTGTGTTAAGACATCTAAAGGATGACATTGAGGCAACCAACCACTCCCTGAGCTTGTAACTAAGGCTCACAATCTTGAAGCAAGAGTGGATGCACATATGTAGGGAGAGCAATAAATACATGAAGATGAGAGAGTGATTGCTTCTCTTAGATTTATAGAAGATGATGAGTTTATTAAAACTCTAGAATTTAAATACTTTTGGGTTAAGATGAAAATGCAAGAAGTTGAAGAAAGAATTTAGAGTAACTAGATGGGAGAAAACGAATCCCAACATGATCAAATTATTTCTCAAAATTTTAATGAGCTCAGAATAAATGAAATGGATATCAGCTCATAGGAGGAAAGAGCAATGGTATTAAACAGTAACATACTAATCATTCCTGGGATGGAGTTAAAGAAAATTTTCTTGTTGGATCAAGTAAGGAATAAAAAATATTCCATGTTGGTTGTTGAATTCAACTCAAAGGAAGGGATGAGTGGTATAGGATACAATCCTAAGATTGAAACCCTAGCCTTTTGGGCTAAAAAAAATAATATAAAAAAGCCTAGACTGCTAGATATTGTATAGGATATGAGAGGAGTTGTTATGGTTAGGACACTTAAGGATACCTCAGCATTGGAGGCTACTACCATGACCATGCACTCAGCTATGTTCACTCAAGCTATGGTCAAAGGTTTGGAGCTTAGACTAGTGGAATATGAAAAGACATAGACTGATATGAATGATGAGGTGAAAAAGCTATTTATGGAAAATGAAAAATTGAAACAACAATTGAAGAAGGCAAGTCCATCTCAGAATACAGAAATGATAATATACCAGCCCCCCACAATTCCAAAGATTGACATAGATACTACTGCTAATCATATAAATGCATTAAAACAAGAAATTGAGAGTTTGAAGAAACTAAATGAAGAGACCAAGGAAGGGGTTAAAAGACAAAATTTTAATACATTGGAGAAGGTCTTGGAACACAGGGTTAAGTTAATTATGGATAAGATAGAGAATGTATATGAATGTTGTAGCTCCCTATCTCAAGCACTTGAAAAGATGAATGCTCATATGCCAATATTAGACACCTTGTTTGCTAGGAATTAGTGTTCACATGCATTAAAATAATAATGTGGTGTGTAAGGTAAAGTGAGTTGTAATAAAAACTCACATAATTATAGGTGGTTTAATATTCCCTTATTTGTGGGGGGGAATAATAACCAATGTTCCATTCCCATTTCGTGCCAAAACAACTAAAGTCATAGGCAGCTTCCAGTGGCTATGGTAGTTGTTTAATATTCCCTTATATTGTGGGGGGGAATAATAACCAATGTTCCATTCCCATTTTGTGCCAAAACAACTAAATTCAAAGGCAGCTTCCAGTGGCAGTGGTAGTTGTTTGTGCTATTTGAGATCAAGTGGCAGCGATCGATAACAATGACTACAATTAGGAACATTATGTTCTTATAGAACATGTAATGTGAAAACTTTTCTAGTGTGATTTTTTCATATTTTTGATATGTATGTTGATTCTTATATACTTCCTTGATGTACAAGCATACTGGCGAACAAAAGCATCAATGCAATGCAGTTCATGGATCTTGAAAGGGTTTATGGGAGGATCCAGAAAACCACACGAGGTGGACAGATGGTGGAGGTTCCTATTCACGTCAAGGTTTGTGGTAAGCCTGTTTAAAACCATGGGAGGAGAGATCCTTTCTTTGGATCAAGGCCATGAGTTAGTTGGACATGCCACAGGGATGAGCATACTGCAAATGAAGGGTGTGAGTTTGTACCATGTTCACACTAAGGGGGGGAATGTTGGAAATTAGTATTCACATGCATTAAAATAATAATGTGGTGTGTAAGGTAACGTGAGTTGTAATAACAACTCACATAATTATAGGTGGTTTAATATTCCATTATTTGTTAGGTTTGTTAGTACGACTATTTGTTTGTATTATGAGCTATTAAAAATAGCTCATCTATATTAGAGAGTTGTTATAGGATCTCTCTGACAAAATAGGAGAGTCCAATCCTATAAATATGTATTGTATTTGAGTGAAAGAAATAATGAGAAGCATGATATTATTTGTGTAAAATGTTTGTATGCTTCTATTATTCTACCCATATTTTCCAACATTGTTCAAGAAATGGTAGCCCATCCACTACACCCTAGTGACATTGTGTAGAGTCTTACAAAGAAGTGTGGATGCTCCTATAGCCCTAAAACCCACAAAAAGGATGGTAAAAATGGTCCTTGATGAGTTTCAATACATATATAGGTAAAATTAGAAGTTCACAGCAAAGATGGAGGAATTCCATACACTCAAACAGTGGTTTGTGCCAAGGGTAATGGAGATGGTGATCATCTTAAGGACTTCAATGACTAGAAGAGTGAATTCAATCAAGTAGTTCCAAATTGTATTGCTCACTTACAGAAGGATCATGAGATAAATTTCCACAATTTCAACTTGATTCTGGATGGAATGATTGCACTGGATTCAAGTTATTCTAAATTCATCATAGAATCCAAGGGATTGCTAGACAATAGATGGAGAAATCATTTGACCAATATGCCACTAATCCAAGAATACAAATGGCCTAAGGACTATACACTATTTCAATGGGAGCATGCATACTTGGCTCCCCCAAAAGAATAGGCCTTGTATCAGCAAGTGCCAAGCCTTGCATACATCATAAGGAGAGAGGACCTTGCTAGATAGGATGATCATGGGTTCCTTATGATTATTAATAGACTTTAGATGTACTACAAGTGCTTGGGTCTTTGATGTTTAAAAGTTTTTTTTTATGTTTTTCTCTCACTAATTGTATTTTTGCAATTGTAAGTGAACAAAAAGATAACTAATACTTTTAGTTTATACAAATGAAGAGGTAATCAAAAGGTTGTTTTGAAATGTAACAATCTAAAGATTGTCACTTCCTTCTTCCACCTATAAGAGGGAAACCAAGACCAAGGGGGTAGGATATATAGAATAGAATATATTTGGGAGAAGGGATATACATTTTAAAATCTTTTTTGAAGCAAATCAATGAAAATGAAGTTATAATTGGTGGTTGAATTCTGGTTTCAATTGTTTTGTTGAAATTATTGTGTATGATTATGTGGTTGTCTCCAATTTGATCTTTCCTTATAATTCAAGTCAAGTGTATCAAGCATATATTTCGTTTGTCAAAGCACATTCATGTTTTGTGTGATTCATTTAACTGGGTTCTTCAAGTAAGAATTAAAGTTCTTTTAAAATAAATCACAATAATTTGGGAAATCATTTGGATCAATAAGAAGAGTCTTATAATTGCATCACTGCACATTTATGCAAGTGATAATACATGAGTACCAAACAACTAGAATTATAACCAGAACGAGGACACATATCATTACATATTTTGATTCCATTGCCCAACAAGAAGAAGGCACTGATCTTATCCATTTTAAAACCATATTTCATAAAATATCATCTATACATTTTAATTCCCGGTTGTAGGAGTAGGAAGTAGTAGTTAGTTTTATACTTGAACCATCTATTTCAAACCCTCATGCCATTCTAAAATAAATCAGTAGAAAATGATTTAATTGAAATTTTTATGATCATATGAAGTTGATGTAATTGGAAATATTATGAGGACGATTTAATTGAAAAAATTGTTGATCACACATACTCTCCAAATCTACAAAATATTTCAATTTTCTCAATCATCACCATTCAATCATAGAAAATAAGAACTCATTAGTGAATAAGGGTACACCCACCCAGGAATAACAGAGCCTAAAGAGTAGGGAATTCTAACCATCTCGGTTGATTCCATTCGTTGGTCAGATCATTGTTCAACTTAATCATAAAGCCTGTCATACTTTTAGGGTTTAGCAATCTACAAATTTGGGAACCAACTGAAGGCTTGGTGGTAAATGCCAAACCTAACAATTAGCTCATGTGTTGCAAAGTAATTTCAATTTTCTACAATCTCTACTTTAATATCATCATCAAAACTTAGATCGATAGGCTTACCGATGCTTTGAATAGGCCCACTCCAGTCGCGATCCATGTTGGGATCCCTGTTGCAATTTTTCCTCCCATGAATTTGTGTTTCCTCCTTACAAATTCATAGTCACTACCATTTTCTAGTGTTTCAAAGGCCTTCAATGCCCATGGAGTATTCATGTAGCGCAGATCAGGGGGAGACACAGGATATTTTTGGCAATATCCCCCATCTCCTAGATCACCACACATGCTCGACTGTCGACCAACCCACAATTCTTTAGGGTGTTGATCATGGCCTCAAAGTTTCCCCAGGGTGTCACCAACCCTACCACCCCTGCATCGAGTGAACTTATAATCATTTCTGGGAGATCCCTTGCCTTGATCAATAGTTTTTGATCTATAGGTGAAACCATTATTGGATTCCATGGGAGGACAATTTCCCCCATTAGATGAAGCCCAACACAAGGGAATGTGCATATACACTGCACCACAATCGACTTGAACCTTCAAATTATTAGGCCCTACATCACCTACACCTAGCACAAAGAGCTCACCATTCAAAGGATGAAAGAAACCACAAACAACACTAGAAGAAAAACTGGAGGCCAGGGTTTCGCAATCGCAGGAGGAAGGTGACAACGCCATTCAATTTTTTTTATTCTATTACACTGTAACCTATTTTAAATGGTTGGTTGAGTATAAAATATTTGTAAAGTTCAATAGAAGACAAAAAATATGCATAAGGGTAGGTTCAACAACAACCTAGAAGTCCACAAACTGGTAACAAACCAAAAACCTATAAAGCCTAACTTAGCCAATTTATGTCCAATATTTACCAAATTGACCTAAAAATACCCATTAAGCTCCCCTGCAAGGTTATATCATTATTTTTCCTAAAAAATATACAAAAATTCTCTTAAAACAACTACCCAAAGCCAACACTACTAAAAATAAAAGAAACATAACTAAAATAAAATAAAATAAATTTTTTTGGTTGATGTAGGATTGTTTGTGGACCTAGATGCTCCTACATTAAACACACTAGGTAAATGAAATGTTTTATGTGTCGGTAACTCATGAAAAATTTTAGGTGCTTGGAATGGCAATCACATGCTTATTTTTATTCCAAACTTCTACTTTATCTATTTGTTCTTTCTTTTGTACCCCACACAATTTATTTAGCTCCTCCTTCTCTTACCCTTACTTTTTGCTTATTTTTTATCTCAATATTCATCTTGGAGGTTATCACTACTTGTATGTCCTTCATAATGAAGATGTAAATATTCTCCATGTCTTCTATGTGACCATGTTAATTTTTTAGCTTGTGATTTTTTTCCCTTAGGATCAACACCACCCTCATGATCACTTGTATTCATTATTCCTTTATTCAATTCTTTAGGCAAGTGGTTCACCAAATCATCATTATTTTATTTTATCTCAATTGTACTCCTCCTTTTAGGAACTCCATTTGGGATACTCCTAACCTCACTTGTCACTTTAATAAATTGTTTTTATAATTAAAATAAACTATAGAAACCTTCTCTTCCCTATCCTTCAACCAACTCAAAATATATTCCCTTCCATCCTTCATTATGGTGTAGGGTATTATTCCTACCATCATACAAAGTCTTTCTATCATATTGGCATAGTCTACCCAATAATATATGATAAGCATCTATAGGTATTGCATCACAGAACACCTCATCCCTATAATTACCAGTCTAAAAATGAATTAAACATTTTTTAGTCGCTAAGAGTTGATGACCTATTTGCAACCAAGAGACTTTGTAAGGGTTGGGATGTTCATATTCTTCAACTTTATATTCCCCACTATTTCTTTTGATACCAAACTATATGTGTTTCTATAGTCCGCAACTACCTTACAACACTTATCCCTTTATTTACACATAGTTTGGAATGAAATTTTCCTTTGTATTGGTTCTTGTAGTTCCTTTTTGAGTTTCAAAAGAACTCTTTTCAACACTAATGGATCTCCTTATTTAGGCTCTTATTTTTGTTTTGTGGAGGCCACACTTTCTTCATCAGCTTGCCACATAGTTTCCTTTTTTACTCCTTTTAATAGAGTCTTTTTGTATCTAGGAACACTCAAATTCTCTATGCCTAGTCTCTCCACATTGGTAGCATGTATCAGTGAATCCTTGTCCTATGTCTCTTTTGTAATAGCCTCTTTCTCTTGTATTTTGTGAAGTACCTATTTCCTCTTCACTTACTTATGTTTCTATGGGATTGTTTCTTGGATCCTTTCCAATGGTATCATTTCCATTCCAAAAATTGAAAGCCTCTTTTACTATATGAACTTTTAACATGGTCATTTCATCTTGAATATTTTATCTCAACCCATTTACATACCTAGATACCTTTTCTTCATTATCCTTAACATGACTAGCCTAAATATTTAATTTGTAAAATTCCTCCATATAATCTTCTACACTTAATTATTTTTGTTTCAAATTTTGTGATTTATGAAATAAATTTATTTGATAATCTTCCAGTAAAAACTTAGCCTTCATATTTTTCACCATTCTATCCCATAGTTTTATTTTTTATTTACCTTTTTTATATCTCTCAGTCTACACATGATCCCCCCACAAATATGTGTGTCCTTTAAATTTTGTGTAGGAAAATTTCACCCTTTTTAAGTCTTTGGTCAATTCAAAATAAAAATACTTATCCATTTTGGATATCTAGTCAATGAGTTCTTTTGGATTCAAACTACCATTATAGCTTGGAGGATCAATCCTTAGTTTACTACTTATCTTGGACATTTCCTACAAAACTATTCTTGCTACTTCATCTCCACCTTCAATTACCTCATGTTCTCTTGCCTCTATTTATTCTTCATCCTCACTTATATCCTCCACATGTACTCCTCTTTGTTATGTCATATTTGTATCATTTAAATATGTGGTAATTCCTCTTGACATGTTTACAATTACCATATCACAAACTCATGGTGTTTCTCCTCTTTAGCCATGTCCTCTATGTGCCATGTATCACTAAATTCCTATACATTTGTGGTTTCCTCTCTCTTAATTCCCACAAAGAAAACCTCTCAAGAATTCTTCCCTCAACATGATCACAACAACCTGCTCTAATACCATTTGATGCAAATCCAGATGGTATTACAACCTCGATCTCAACACAACTCATCAAACCATATCTCTCTCAAATATGAATCCCTTATCCTCACACACATTTCATTATCATACCTACTCTTATACCACTTGATGCAATTGGGATTGAGGAACCTTATTGGATAGCCCAATCACATAGCCAAATTCAATATGCAATAACAAAATTAATGCTCATAGAACAAATAAAATGATGGTTTGCAGGAAAGCATGTAATGGTTAATTAATTCCTTTAGTAGAAGTGGGGTCTACACAAGCATAGTAGAGGAAAGAGTCTTGTTGATTTTCAATTGTTGCATTATTTTCAATGTATGTATCTAGGGAAAAAATGTGTTATAATAGCCAGTTTACAAGTCATTTGAAGCAACATATTCTTTCTGCAGAGAGTATTTGAAGAGTGCCATCAGCTAGTGCCTGAAGGTGTTTGGAATAGACAACATGATGACTCATCCATGGAATTTGAGAGTGAATTTCCCAATTAAAGAAAGGGAAAGACCGTTTGAAGGACATCTTTCGCATGGTGACCTCGTGCATATTTTTTGGGTCGAATGCCCTAGAGTGGATGACACAATAAAAGAGGTATTGGGGGTGGAAGTTACATGCCCTAGAGCCTGTCGTTTGCTCTTCCCATCTCAGGTATTATCAATCTTCTTATCAAACGCAATGGATTTGTTTCAGTCCCTTGTAGAATTGGAAGCAATTGTCAGTAAATTTGTAAAGCCTCAATTTCTGGATAATGATGTGTTGTTGCAAGTAGTGCAAGGTTATAATTTCTTCTCAAGTGATGGGTTTGTTGGGGGACTATTTCCAAGGGACTATCTTACTAACCACCAAGGCTATAATGAAATCTTTGAAGCAATAAGATTAGCTCTGCAATTGAAGAATGATAGTGTTATTGTCAAAGCTTTAAGGAGAAATCCTAAGAGGATATGTGATACTATGGCCTTTGATATAAAAGAAAAGTATTATTCACTATCATTCCTATGTGAGCATGCACCCCATCCACCCTCAAATCCGCCATTGAGGGTATTGCCTTCAGAAATTGCACCAGTAGTGCCAGTTAGTAACAAGGAAGAAACATAAGATCTTGTTGCATCTTCAACCATTGGAGGACACCAAGGTTTTTCTACAAGGGCTCAACTTCGCCATGCAGTGAAGGAAGAGAAAGAACTAATGGTGGGTTTTTATTTCTTTGCTAATGACATGGGATTGCAAGGTATTTAGAAGAGACGGGATGAAAATTTAGTTCAGCGTGGAGACCAAATGGAAGAATGAATGAAAGTGCTAACATGGAAATTTTGTTTATGCGGTATTTGTCCAGCGTAGTTGTCAAAATTTTCTTGGGGCCATTTTTTTGTGCATTATTGAAATCTGGGCATCATTTTGTTATTCATGTATTTGGTCAATTTTTAGTCTTTTAGCTAGGTTATTAGTTTAAGTTGTAACGGGATGTTTGGTTTTGATTGAACTTTTACTGGATCATTTGTAAAGTGTCTTGATCGGATCATTTGCTCAAACTGTATCTTTTGGGGCTATAACCAAAGGTTTTCTCCCTAGATCTTTCCTGTCGGTATGCCCCCCTAAGCCAAGATTTTGTACTATTTTATTTATATATTAATAATATTATAGTGGTCTACCACTTTTATTTAAAAAAAAAAAACATCAAACCCTATTGTTTGGTAGAAAAAATATTACATTAGAATAATCATACTATTTTTTATTAAAATCATCCTATAGATACAACTTCACAAATATCTACAAAATGTATGCACGTTAGTCTCCCTTTTATTAGTCGATGGCTAAGAAGTTGAATATGATCAAATCCTAGTCATTACAACAACTCAATCATTATAGAAAAATAGTGCAATAGTAGGTCAAATATCCACAAATGTAAAATATAAGCTAAATTTCTATAGATTTAGTAGGAAGAGGAAGATCTACAAACAATAGTTCAAATAGGAAATTCCACTTCATGTTCAATTGGCCCGCAAAAATATACAATCCATATATGGGAATTTTATATCTTACTAAATTCCTACTTATATCATGTTTATTTCATCATTGGAACTATTCATCTAAACCAATTTATTAAGCATTTAAATGTTCAATACACTTGATTTTATCCACAAAGTTTATTATATGGGCATGAGAAACCCAAAAATTTCCATTAGATATGGAGTTCTTGAAAGAGGAAAATGAAAAAGGAATTTCTTCAACCTAAATGACCCTAAAGTTTCCACAAATACAAAATAATCCATCAATAATTTTTAATGCAGGGAAATTCATTAGAATCAATTAAAATTATTTGGGCTGATACAAAATAATCTAGTTCACTTCATGAAAATATTTCTACAAATTCAAACAAACCTTTCAATATTAGTCATGCGAGCAAACACATCGAAACCAATTGAATACATTGCAACCTATTTTAAATGCTTGATTTAGTAATGTTATCATTGAATTCAGCTACAATCAATTCATAGCTCACAAACTCTAAGAACGCAAAATGAGGCAAATTACATTGGTCCTCGTGTGTGGTCCCCCATCCTCGAAAATTCATTCTGAGCATTAACCTTTGTTGGTTCCTTGAAATTCACATTTTAAACCAAGTTGTGAAAATTCAATTTTAGGAGTTAGAAAAATTTTAGCACTTGTAAAAATTAAAAAGTTGTATGAGCTTAGAAATTCAGCATCCTTGGATATTATCTTGTGCCTTAGCCATTTTTTGGCACAAGCAGTGTCACTAAATTTTAGCACTCATGCACATGTAGTGTCAGGGTTTTTCTGAGCTTGTGCACATGCAGTGTCACTGAATTTAATCACTCGTGCACATGTAATGTCGGTTTTTTTCTCCACCCTTGCATTTTTTCATGCAATAGCTCAAAAATTTAGTGCCCTTGCATCTAAAGTTAAATATCTCATGTAATAGCTCTAAATTTCTGCACCTTTACATCCAACATGCAGTATCTTAGAATTTTTGAGACATTACATGTGAAGTGTAATACCCCATGCAAGAGCTTAGTTTTTCTCCACCTTTGCATCTAAATTACCAAAGCATATGCAGTCACTTATAATTTTCCCACTAATGCACAAAACATTGTCTTTTCTCTAACACTGGAAAATATGAATTTTTTTGCAGCTACTCTTCCATACCATTTAGATATTTTTTGTTTGGACTCTTGAGTAGGTTTGATTGATTTATTGCCTATCACTAAGAAAGAAATCCATGAAATGCAACTAGAAAGTTCTTCGCATCAAATTAGCTGTCTAGGAATATACATCCATGGTTTAAAAGGAATTTGAAGACG
The DNA here is from genome assembly GCA_007258455.2 of Sequoia sempervirens. Classification (NCBI taxonomy): domain Eukaryota; kingdom Viridiplantae; phylum Streptophyta; class Pinopsida; order Cupressales; family Cupressaceae; genus Sequoia; species Sequoia sempervirens. Next base: position 537,835,137 of record VDFB02000015.1, read on the forward strand.
AAGCTTTCTTAGTAGCTTCAATGGACAAAATGATGGATATTCAGTTGACTCTAGATAATTTGAAATTTGTTAGGCATTGGAAAGCATGAAACACTATCAAGGGCTTAGTCACATGAGTTCTTGCTATCTCCAAACATACCATAGGTCCCAATGATAAAGAAGTTCAAGCAATCCTGAATAAATATGAAGACTTCTTAGAGAAGGATGGTGGAGAAAGTTGAACATGCCTTGATTTTCACTTAGTTTATTTCTCAATATTTTTCTCACGCATTATGTAAATAGGCATTGACATTTTTACATGTCATTTTGTATTGATATAACTACATGTAAAAACAACACTTGTTCTAAGTCAAAAAGGACTATGTCATTGAATAAGTCAAAATTAGTTAGGCTTTTTCCTAGAATAGCTCTTAGCTCTCATCTATAAATATGAGAGAGCTATTTTATATTAGTGACCTTTAATCTATTGCAACGAAGTGCTGCCAAATTGTAAAACAATTATGAGACTTTGAGTTCATATTGTGATACTATATTCAATCAATAAAGAAGTCGAACTTGCATACCAAACTTTGTGTTGGATCAATTTTGAAATGAATTTGAATGTTATTACATCTTTCACATTGGTTTATCTTATTATATGATTGGATTAGTGGTATTTTATCAATTGTGATTGGAGTGATTTCAAGCTAGATTTTATAGACTTTGTGCTATATCATTTACTTGATATTGTGTATGTGTTGTGGATATCTTTTTGGTGAATGATTTTCAAGACTTTGTGCTTGGAATTGTTCATTTTATTCGTGGATATGTTTGTGAAGTAGATTGAAAGACTTTGTGCTTCATTTTTCATCACTGGTTACTGAAGAAATCATCATTGAAGACAATATAAATACTTTGTGCTTTCGTTGGTTTTTTGGTTACGAATATTTTATTATGTTGGTATTCTTAGATTATGCTTTGACAAATTAAGAATATTGGAAATTACTGCTTTAGTTATTACTTAGAGTTGAAAAGCATCACAAAGTAATAATGTGGAACATTATAAACATATTCTCTGAAAGAAGAGAGAATTGTGAATGTAACACACCCACATAGGGTTAAAATAGTGTAAATATTGTAAAGTATAGAATAGTTTACTTTCATTCCTATAAGAAATAAGAAGGGAGCCTCCACTTTCTGAGAGGGGAGATTTCATTTCATAATAACTGTGGTTGAAATTCACTTTATGTAATCCATAAAGGGATTACAAAATATTCACCCAACAAGTAATAAATATCCTCAAAGGCTAGTAGTAGACCAAACATCGGCATAAGGATAGGTTCAACAATAACCCAAAAGTCTACAAATCGGTAACATATCAAAAACTTGTAAAGTCATAACTTAGCCAATTTTTATCCAATCTTCACTAAATTTGACCCATAGATACCCATTAATCTTATCTACAAGGTGATATCATTATTTTTCTCTAATTATTTCTAAAAATTCTCTTATATTATCTACCCAAAACCAATACCACTATAAATAAAAGCATCTTTGGTAAGAAGGATGAATTAAGGGGTCATCAATTGGAGAACAAACTCATAGATTTAAGTCCAAGTAATTTTAACATCATTCAAGGCTTCTTCACAAATATAAAACGCAAAAAATTATAGCTAGAAAAATGTGGGATAAAAATGAAATATACATAATTATCTTGAGTGTTCTCTCTAATCTTGGTCATGGATATTCTATATTTATTTCTAAATTTCATGCCACCAGATATGTCCTATGTTTCCACCTACAAAATACTTTCTCTACATAATTTTGTTGTAGAAATCACTAAGGAGGAAGAAAATTTAGTTCATATAGGTATAATTAAACCCTAAAGTCGCATGCCTTGTCTACAAATCAAGGCACAAGAATAGAAAGAGACAAAAAAATTGATAAGAAATAAAAGTACCAAGGAGAGAAAAAGAAAGGTCAAAAACTTGTTGCCTCCAATGTAGCTAATGAGACCTCATCTTCCAAAGATGCCTTTTATAAAAGGCTTAGATATGATGAACACAAATATTTAAAGAGGAAAATTGATCACCTAACTCATCTTCTAGAAAATAATAATATCAAGGTGCTTGACTCAGTAAAACAAGGTTCATTTCAAAGGTCTTCTAAGGACATAGATCATGGTAAGGGGAAAGGAAAGGACAAGGTTCTAGTTGGAATTCTTTCACAATCCAATACTTCATTTATTGGCTTAGGTGCTTCACACCACATAGCCTCATCTTAGAATCATTTCACCTCTTTACAGTTATGTTCTATACCATCCATATTAATGGGTCGTGACACTTGAATTGAGGTGCATGGGAGAGGGTCTATTAGTATAGGTGAAGGAACATTTCAAGATATTCCCCATATACCATATTTGTCAAATAATATCATGTTTTTTTATCAAATCACCCACATTTGCTCTAGATGTCAATTTGAGTTCAAATAAGACTTAGTGATAATCAATAAAATACTTAATGGGTCCATAGTTGTCATGGAAAAAATAGATCACTAGACTAGACTCTATCACTTTTCTCATTTTTTTCTCACCTCTCCTTTGATGATATTACTCACTCATATGAGGTGAATCACTTAGGGAATTAGTGATTTGGCCACTTGAACTATCGCTACTTACAATAGTGCAATCAACATGACATGGTTTTATGTTCCTTCTATTCAATTTTTTGATGAATTTTGCTAGGGGTGTATTGGTGATCTAAGTTGTAGATACCAAATCCTAAGGCTTAGTAATCTCCCAAGTGTCAGGGGTGTCAAACCTAGAAGATCACCACAAACTTGTCTTCAAGTTGGGAAAATAAGGACCAATCACTAAGGTGGGTAGAACCTCCTTCACTTTTGGCTCTACAAGACAAAGGGGTTTCCCTAAGGTGTTGGGTTGATGATTGAAATACTAATAATTCCCTTATAGAAAACTATACCCATTGCATAGTGTATCCTAATACTGATCACTATATAGTTATGCGCTAGTTTATATATGTAAGGCTAAGAACCCTATTAAATAGATAATCTACAAAATATTTATCAATGAATGAGTTTTGTGATAACCCCTTAGATGTTATAAGCATTTAAACATGGCAATTGGAACACACTAAACTAAGAAATTTGAAAAGATGTATGATTTGATTGGTTTTGAGTGTGTTAAGGATGATGGGGAGAGAAATCAACAATTGAATAGTGCCTTTATCTAGTTGGGAAAAATAGTCTTTATGTTTATACAAAATATGTAACAACTAGAACAAGGGTGATACATTAATCAATACACCACAAAAGAATAGGTTTCCCAAAATGCACAAGAAAGCTAGGATCTGCGCATACATTTATAAAAACCATCGATAGTTTATAATATTAAATGAGTCTACTTAGTAATCGAATAACATACCCATACATTCTCTTTATTTCTCTAAGAATATATCTTGCAAAATCTTTATAAGAATTTTATAATCATCTAGTTGGCTAACTAATCAAAAACATATCAATAAATAAACACCATGCACATGGAGACAATCAATCAATGTTGAATCTTCCTTTAATCACTTAGTTTAAAATATTTATAATTGTTGTTACAAATTTGGGATGAACCCAAATCATTAGAATATAATAATAGTTATACCTAGAACTAGAAACTATGAACCGTCTGATTTTTTTGTGTCAAATATTCTCTCTACTATTCTCCTCCTTATATAGAATGTTATCCTACAATATTCTCCCAAAAATATGGTTTTGAAGGTAGATATACCCATTGCAATAAGATCTACAAAATATCAAAAATTTGTGACACAGAAAATCTTAGCCAACTGGCCACAACAAATCCAATTTGATTGATATGAAACATGAAATAACATTCCCCCAACATGTGCCATACATCCGCATTGATGATTCATGGATTTGAGTGCAAGAATAATAGAAATTACCCACAAAATCCATTTAAATTTCATCCAAGAGGTGTTATGTGATAGAAAGAGATTTTGCAAATAAAAATGAGATGTGGGAACCACTTTTATTCATTGAATTATCACCAAACAACATTTAAAATATCTTACAAGGCACCACAAATAAAATACAAGCAGTTGCATTAGTGGTTGTATCATTAATGGTGTTAGTTGAGAGCCAATTCTTTTATCTTTACCTCTTTGTGTAAATTCAACCCCTATGAGATATGAGCTTTGATCAGGATCAAGGTGTGACATAAGAATTGAGCCCTTTGTGGAGATCCTATCAATATCAGGTAGAAGAACTAGCATGTTATGGCTCTAGAAGAAGTTTGGACCCTTAGTGGAAATTTCCACATGCCATCACAATCTCTGCATGGTCTTGTTGACCTTTGAATCCCTTTAAAACTCCATACATGGGCTATTGGCTTCCATTAGGCCACATGGGAATTCAACACCTTTCTCTTTTTGGTCTTTTTGGTACTTTAACCTACTACTAGATATATTGGAAAGTTGGATGCTAAGTGAACACTTCAAGAAGTTGGTCCTCATCAATTCCTTTGTGAAAGATCAACCTCCAATAGGTTCATGTAAGGAAAAATAATTGAACTTCCAACTTCACAATGCACATAAGACTAATCCAGTTTAGATTGAATGTCTCATTGTTAATGTTAGCAAAGGTGATATCAACATGATGCCAACATGATGTCATTAGTGGATTATAGGGCTTCGAATGAAGTGACATAATGATGACATAAGCAAGATGGGATGATGTCATTATGATATCATCAAGGTACATACACAAGAAAATTAGATGGAATAGGTTTGTGGATGAAGGCATCTAAACTAGATGAAGAGATTTACAAATGGAAGTTTAGATGGATGGGAAAAATTTGCAAAAGGAAGATGATTTCACAATGGGAAAGATGCGAGAAGATGGGCTCCATCCACTTGCAAATATTTAACTTAGTCAATTTTAAAGTTAATTAAGCTTGTAGGTAAACCATCAACAAGTGGAAATGGTCAGTTCACATAGAAAATTCTATAAATTTAGATGGGAACTCTTTTCGTACATAACGAAAAAAATTGAGTGAACCAAATAAATATTGAAAGGTGAATTTCTCTTGGACATTGGGATCCCACAAGATCGATATATTGTAGAATGAACAAGACAATTGAGAGGGGGGTGAATTAGTTGTAGCAAATTAAACCTTAAAAACCTCAACAATAATCAAATTCACAAGCATTCATTAAACCCTTATTCTGTTAATGTGATTAAACATGAAATGTAGATAACAAAACTGAAATAGCAACACCATACACAAGAGAACACCAGATTTACATTGAAAACCAAATGAGGGAAAAATCACGGTGAGGATTATCTCACAATATAAGTAATTGCAAAACCAATACAAGGGCTCACTACTAGAATAGGACAAATTGTCCAAAAAAATAATAGCCAAGGCTTACTACCACAAAAAGAAATACAAGAAGATAGAAGAATAATGTTACATAGAGAACACTTTCTCAATGCAACAAGGAATCCACCACAATGCTCCAACAATCTCGTAGCCTTGCTTGAATAATTTCGGATGCCTTCAACTCACTACCTTCAGGAACCCTAACACTGAAATTCGTACTGTTATGCTTAGATTCGCATCACACACTTCACTCGCATTGATTTCACATCTATCTTGCTTCACATTTCATTGATACCTCAACTCACAATAACACCACACTTATTTATATCAACCTCAACCTCAAAGACCTTCTCCAATGTCGAAAACTAGTTATTATACATTCAATTCAAAATAGCTCAGCACCAAAACATTCCCTCAATGGATAGGAATGAAGGAGACCTACAAAAATCCTTAATTAGGACCCAAATAGATCCCAACACACCTCAACATGCTTCTACAAGCCTCGCATATTGTGTTAAAACAAGGTCAACCAATACCTATGTTAAACACTATAATCATTAAGTACATGCTTCCTTAGATCAATCTAAAACTTCTAGGTAATAGAATTTACTTGAACACGATCTAGAATAATCTATGAACTACTTAAGATTCATCAAATACTTCATCCAAGCTCGCATCATATAAATACTTCAACTCAAAACAAATGGTGACCCTTATATGCATACTGACAAATGAAACTCAATCTGTACAACACCAAATCAAGTAAAACCTTGAATACAAAAAAATAAAAACACTATAAGAAACTTCCAAAATACACACAACCTGAAGCCAAACAGTGGATAAACGTGAAGAAAATACATTTCTCCCCAACCACAAAAAACATCACTGAAAAATTGGTTCACACACTAGTGAAAATATCTCACTCTGTACAACGATCCAAGAAACCAAATTTTGAATTATCAACATATGAAAACTATGAACAACATATTAGATCCACACAAGCATGGGATCGATACAGAAGAAACACGAAGCACAATACTAGAGCACACTATGAATACATGCACAACATAGTTTACTTTGTTTATCAAATTTTCTCAAAAGCACTTGGAAACCAAGTACCAGAGACATCATCTCAGCTCATTAATTCATTCCAAATCATCTTCAGATACCACAACAAAAAGATATCTCCCTGTACTCACAACACTTCCTCAATATCTCAACTATACATGCACAACCTACATCAACCTGTTTTCCTCTTTTTTACAATTTTTTCAATATCCTCGACATCTTCATCATTCAATAACTTCCTCAACACATAGTTGAAATCAATGACAACACTAGTCAGTAGACTTCTTGTTGACATCAATCACAACACCATCATACTTGTAACAATCTCCCCCTTCATCATTGATGGCAACAAAAGATGTGAAAAACCATCAAAGACAACATAACAACCCTAAACACACTTTATTATGATATCCTTTCTTTTCTCCCCTTGAGTAGATAAAAAATTTCGCGTGATACTTTATCCCCCTTTGACATTGAACCAAAATACCTTCTTTAAATACTCCCCCTTAGGACACCCAATCAAATCAGCAACTCAATGACAACACATGACACTACCTACTCCCCTTGATAGGTAGCCACCAACATCAGTCCAAAAAAGAGATATATCCATAGAGATAATGGACTGATGCATCTCTATATGCATCTAGTTCAATCAAGGAGGGGTAATAACGCCCAACCTCTTTCAAAGATACTCAAAAGTATCCTTAGGAAGAGCCTTAATAAATATATCAGCAATATGATCCTTTGTAGAAACATACTCAAGCTTCACTTCATTCTCCATAACCTTTTCTCTCAAAAAGTGATACCTAATAGATATATGCTTTGTCCTTGAGTGCATCATTGAATTCTTTGAAATTTTAATTGCATTTGTATTATCACAAAAGATAGAAATAGGCTCATCATATACAACTCTGATATCCTTCAATATATGTCTCATCCAAAAAACTTGTGTACAACATGATGTTGTTGCAATATATTGAGCCTTTGTAGTAGATAAAGAAACTAAATCCTACTTCTTGTTCAACCATGACACCAGTCTACATCTAAGAAAGAATGCACCACCATTAGTACTTATTGTATCATCAACACAACCAACCCAATCTACATCTATATATGCACTTAATGTGAAATTAGTATTCTTAGGATACCACAAGCCATAATCTAGAGTGCCTCTTAAATATCTTAATATCCTTTTTACTACTACAACATGTGTTTCTTTAGAATCTTTTTGAAATCTAGCCATAAGACAAACTGCATGCATGATATCTGGTCTAGTAGCAGTTATATATAGCAATCCACCAAACATACATTTGTACTTTCCCTAATCAGCCTTAGGTGAGTCATCATCTTTGCTTGATTTATAGCCAGTCATTATAGGAGTGCATACCAATTTCGAGTCATCCATTCCAAACTTCTTCAACATCTCTTTGACATACTTAAACTATGAAATGAATATCCCTTTATCTATTTGATTGATTTGTAGCCCAAGGAAGAAATTTATCTCCCCAAACATTGACATTTCAAACTCTTTTTGCATCTTTTTAGAAAATTTCTTACACATAGATTCATTTCCTCCAAAGATAATATCATCCACATATATAACAACTATCAAGATTTTGTCTTCCTCAATTTTGAAGTAAAGATATTATCTACAATGCCCTTACTAAATCCTTGTTGTAACAAATATTTGTCCAATATTGCATACCAATCTCTTAGAGCTTGCTTCCATCCATATATTTCCTTCCTCAATTTACATACCATATCCTATTGATTTGACAACTAAAATCCTTCCAGTTGTTCCATGTAAACTTCTTCTTCTAATTCACCATTCAGAAAATTAGACTTCACATCCATTTGATAAACTTTAAAGTCCTTATGTGCTGCAAATGCCAAAAACATTATGATAGCTTCCATCCTAGCCACAGGAGAAAATATATCCTCAAAGTCTACCTTTTGTGGATATAAAATTCCTCAAGCTCCCTTCGGGTTGTTTGTATTTTGCTAAGTCCACTCACACCCCATACATTTGAATATTCCCGACCCCTTTATGAAGAATTCGCCTACTACCGCCACGTGTCCACCAAGCGCTCTTCGCAAGGATTCCCTCCTTTGTTTCTTCGGTGTGCCCTGCCATGCTTCCACATGTCAATAGCGCGGGCATTTAAAATCCTTCTTCCTTCACTTCTCACCAGAACCCCATCTACATGCCACGTAGCATCACTCCGAGTGCACTTTTTTGGCAGACCCCATAGTCAACACTAGCAACGAAGACTTCTCCACGTGTCTTCTCTGCAGGGATTTCATCGAAGGGAAGGAAAGAGTGAGCAACAAGCCCTGCCATATTGCCACGTGTCGTAACTAACTTCATGGGTGAGCGACACATGTCTACATGAGTTTCTACTGCTTATACACTAGGACCACCACCATCATTTGGAGGGGATGCATTTGGCTCAAGGGTGACTGCATTCTATGGCTCAAAATCTTTTTATGTTGCAATGGCCTTAGGAAATCATTGCCCTAGGCATCATTGTTTGTGATGAAGGAATCTTTTATGTTATTGGCTCGCCATGCGGTGGGATTATTTTCTATATATACTGCTTCTTCCTTCCAAAAATGAGTTTAGAACATACAGAAAATTTGGGAAATGACACCAAGCCTTTCGTACTCTTTTTATATTATTGTATAAGACTCTCAGACTATGCCATTGTTCAGTCTTTTTATGTTCTTAGCTATTTGACAAAATATTATACTGTGCCATTACTGTATTGAGTAGTTTATTTGCAGAACTTCTATGATTTCAATATAAGTTTGTTGATTTAGATCATGTTTTTGACTCTTCTTTTCAGTAAATGTGTATGGGAGTTATTTTATGTTATTAGATAAATTATTCAGGTTTTCATCTTTGATTTATGTTATTTTGGGACTTAGCATATTGTTGAACGGGCCCTTAAATCTCATCCAAAAGATAGATTTACCGTGCCTACATCTACATCTTGGCACATCGCCTTATTTAAATCTTTTTTTTTCCCCTCCCTTTTCCCATTATAGAAACCCCAATTAAAGAAGAAGTTTGCTTCTTTAAAAACCCAGAGGTTACTCAATTTAGCGCAATTGGTCCCCCCCATCAATTGAGTTTCCCATAAGGTTGTTACCTTGTCAATTTTTGGCATCAATAGTTTCTTTTCTAGCACACCCGATGGGACTACTTAAATGTACCTAAACCTAAAGTGGGTGTATGAGCCATTGGCTTGTTACTAGATCCCAAACAATTAATAACCTTGGCTTGCTAGTGCCACCACTAGTAACATAATGAAATAGAACCCATCTAGTGAACGTGTTGATCCATCCACCAACCATGTTGCCAATTACTAATAGAAATTATGTGGCATGGGATGCCAGAAATCCCCTTGTAACACTCGCAGCACCCGCTATTTTGTCCCCTATCCCAGCCTTTACTTTAAAATCTATACCAAAATTCATTGGGGATGGCTCAAAAACACCTGCAAGATGTGGTGGACGTGTGTTTGGTGTATGGAGTTACTGACCAAAATATAGCACTAAGATTGCTCATAGCCTCTTTCAGGGGTAAGGCACTAGATTGGTACCGTACTCTGTAAGCTAACACTATTGGCACTTGGGATCAACTCAGAAATCCTTTCTATGAAATATTTTTGAATGATGGAGATTGGTCTTCGCTATATCATCAACTAGCAACCATAAAGTGGGCCCCATATGAAGCCATGACTGACTTCAACACCCAGTTCCATACAACTTGGCAAAGGATCTAGGTTGTTATCCGCCCACTGGTCGAATTGTTATTCATGTTCTATTTGAAATCCATCAATGTTGACATCTCAATGATGATCCAATCCCTTGGTGGAACCACTCTACCAGATGCATACAATGTCGCTGTCAAGGCAGAGAACAATCTGATAGATGCCAGGAAGTTGCAGCCTTGGCCCATTATGCCTATATTTCTTGAAATATCAGTTTTTGCCTAGGAAGTATCATCTACCAGTGCTCCTGCTCCTCCCCAATCTATGTACACATATCTGAACGTGCCACAGAATGTCACTTCCACATCTGGCTCTTCAAAGGATGAGATGAGTGACATCAAGGAGATGTTGCAGACCATTGCCAATGAAATAACTACCATCAAGCAAAACTAGTCTACACCTCTGAAGCGAACCTACCAAAATTATCAAGGGAGAAGATCTTCCTACCAACTAAATTAGTTCCAAGGAGGCTTGCACACAAATCTGCAGGCTCAAACAACTAATCAAATAGTTCCAATACCTACTCCGTTGTAGAATGCTCACCCAAGCTTAAGTAGAGAGTTGACGGCGAAGCAAAACAATCTTGCCGATGACATCAACCCTTGGTGCTTCCCCTACGGCGACGCACATATGCCCCAAAACTGCCTATGCAACAACCTACAACAAAAGATGGCAGAACAGTGTAGCCAAGGCTGTCAGACCCTTGAGGCTATGTATATCCCTCTCCTTAGATGGAATATGCGGTACTAACCATGTAAATGCAAGGGATGTCCCTAGAACAAGAAGCAGATATAGCTCCTAACAACACGCTCTTCTCATGGACGGAAGAAGAAGAGGTGATGTTTGGAAATGATGCATCCACATCAAAAGCCCCACAAGTGTAGTCTAATTACAACACTCGCTCTAAGAGAAGATTTACGGGTGAACCAGTCATCTCGTAGCTCAAAAGTACCTCCAACAAGACTCCTAGTACCTCCGTAGTTGCACAACAATTTCAATTGTGAAAGGAAACTATTATAACCAGGCCTAATGAATAGAAGCCTTCAAATCCGCCACCATTCAGTGTGGTGGAACAATTAAAAAAATCCTCCGCTAATGTGTCCCTTTGGGATATCTTAGCTATTCCAGAGTAGAAGTCATTACTACAAAAGGCCCTCTGGGAAGATGTAATCATTGAGCCAATAGAGCAATCACTCAAGGAAAATGTCATTGATCCATCACCTACGGCCAAAGTTCTCACAAATAGTATAGAGGAAGCTTCTACCAAAGTTAGAAATAAGTCGAAACCCAAGCCATTTTTCCTAAATCTTATTGTGGGTAAAAAATTATTGCATAATTCCATGATGGACTCTAGTGCTAGCACAATAGTCATGCCCAAGCAGATAGCTGAAGCCTTAGGACTTAGTTATGAACCTTTAAAAAGGGGGTTATGCAACTTGATGGGAACAAGGTCCAAACCGTAGGTGTCATTAAGAGCCTCCCTTTGACTCTATTCTCCTACCCTAGTATCATAGTCCCACAAGATACTGTGATCATAGACGTTCCTCCTATGTTCGGTCTTTGCTTATCTTGAGAATTCACTTCAAAGATAGGTGGATATCTTTCTTTGGATTGGTCACACTTGCTCCTCAGGACCAAGCATGGAGCTAAAATGAAAATAATATCTGAACCTCTACATTCGGAACATGTGGTCGATGAAGCCATGATCAACTTTGAGGCCACTCATACCTCTTTCACCAAAGAGGAAATGTATTGTACCAAGCTACTAGAGGATGAAAAAGTGATCGGGGACCGAGCCGATCAAGAAGAAGCCCTCTTGAGAAAATATATAGACACTAATCCTTTCAGAAACTATCATGCCACCGAGTTGGGGACCTATGTCATCTATGATGAAGATCAATTGCTTCTAAAGGTCATGAAGGAACTTAAGAGCAGTCAAACCTCAGAGCTATGGACGCTGCACTTTGATGGAGAAAGATGCAAAGTTGGTGTGAAAGCCAGGATATGTTTGACATCACCATCCAATGAAAAGACACTTTGATCCTTCCGCTTCCAGTTCACTTGTTCAAACAACAAAGTAGAATATGAAGGCCTAGTGCAAGGTGTAAGCCTTGTAGAGCGGATGGGCATCAAGAGAATAATGGTGTTCGGAGACTCCGAAATAGTGGTCAATCAAGTCCGAGGGATTTCTGCAGCTAAGAATTTCCACATGAGATCCTATAGACATAGATTCTGGGACCTAATTGAGGGATTTGAAGCCTTCAATATCTAGACAATTCCCAGAGAGCAAAATACAGATGTGGATCGCATGACAGCAATCGGATCTCAATTTGATCCTGCTTCTGACCTAATCCATAACATACACTTTGTATGAGTGATCTTCTGAATGACAATCCTAGATAATGATCAGAGCTAACAAGTGTTTGAAAGTGATGAACACATTGTCTCATTCATCCAACAGTCAAGAGAGTTCATTGAGCAACTCCAACCAAAAAAATTTGAGGCCTATGAAGGGAAAATCATTCAATTGAGGTCCAACAAGCTCCCAAAAGGATTGGTAACTCTCAAAAACCTATTCGATTGTGATCATGCAAGAAACAACTAGAGGAAGTTTGTAGCAGACAAAAGCGACTATGTAGATCTTTAGGTCAGAGATAGAAAGAAGCTCAAGGTTGGAAAAGATGTCCCACATCATGATAAAGAGAGACTCATCCATTTTTGTGAGAAATATGAAGGAGTAGTGGCCTAGTCATATGATGACCTCAAAGGATATGATCCTAAAATCATCTAGCATACTATAGAGCTGACAAAAGGAGCAAAACCTATCCGCCAAAAGTAGAGGCCAGTAAATCTGAAGATTGAAGCCTTGATGGTGCAAGAGCTGACAAAGCTAATTTAGTTATGGATTGTCTTCTTGATTAAGCATAGTACATGGGTACCTAACTTGGTTCTAGTCCAAAAGAAGAATGAAGACATCTGCCTATGTGTTGACTTCTGGGACTTGAACAGAGCATCCCTGAAGGACCATTACCCCTTGTCTTCCATGGAGTCTATCTTACAAACAGTGGCAGGATCAGAGATGTTTTCTCTATTGGATGGCTTCTTTGGTTACAATCATATTCGAGTAAAAGAGGGGGACCAACACAAAACAACATTCACTACCAAGTGGAGAATGTTTACATATGCAAAAATGCCTTTCGGCCTCTCAAATGCAGGAGCAACTTTCCAGCAGGCAATGGATATTGCTTTCAGAGAATTGATCAACAAGATTATCTTAATTTATTTGGATGATCTAACTATATTCTCTAAATCTAAGGATGATCACTTTGATCACCTAGAAATGGTTATCAAAAAATGTCAGGAGCTTGAGGTATCCATGAACCCGAAAATATGTGTCTTCAGAGTATCGCAAGGAAAACTATTGGGACATGTAGTATCCAAAGAAGGAATTGCAATTGATATTGAATGGGTGAAAGCAATCAGGGAACTTCCCCTTCGAGTCAATAAGAGAGGAGTTCAGTCCTTTCTAGGAAAGGTAAATATTGTGAGAAAATTCATTTCTGATTTTGCTGGAATAATTAGACGTATCACCCTAATGTTAAAAAAGAATCAGTTGTTCAAATGGAAAAAGGAAGCTAGAGGAGCCTTTGAGAAGGTTAAGGATGCTATTTCTTCAGTTCTTGTGCTGGTAAATCAAACATCGCTACTGTTCTAACCCAAAACGATGATGAAGGGAAGGGAGAACATCTAATAGCATTTCACTCCCAGACCTTAAAGGATTATGAGACGAACTACAACTTCATCGAAAGGCAAGCATTCGCCATTGTCAAGGGACTCAAGAAGTTATGACACCTCATATCTTGCAACAAGGTGATTGCATATGTTGGCATTCCAGTCTGTGTGAGTACATCATGGAAAGAGAAATCACTGAAAAGAGGGCCAATTGAATCACTAAGATCCTCGAATATGATATTGAGTTCAATCCCACTAAGACCGTTTGAGGCAAAGGAATATGCAAATATTTGGTGCATGATGAAGAAATGGTAGCTGAAGAAGAGCAACCCAAACTTGTTCTAACAAACGAATCTGAGTCTGAAGGTTGCTGGCTAGCAGACAGAATAAGATTCATGCATATTGGACAATATCCACTAGGCCTTCCTTCTTGAAAGAGAAGATTTTGCAGATTGCAAAACAAGGGATATGCACTCATTGAAGGAGTCCTTTTCAAAATGAAATTGAATGGAATTCTACTGTGGTGTGTCACCACACAGCAAACGAAGAGAATTCTTGACACTTTCCACAGTAGTCTCGTAGGTAGACATTTCTCTACAAAAACCACCACTATCAAAATTATGAGTGTTGGATACTTCTGGCCTACACTATTCAATGACTCATACTCTCTGGTGAAGGCTTGCAAAGAATTCCAATTCTTCACAGGAAGAAGGAAAAACTCCATAATGCCTCTCAACCCGATAGTGGTTGATGAACCTTTTGCCCAATGGGGCCTTGATTTTATCAAGATGATTAATCCCACCTCCAACACCAGACACAAATGGATCCTTACTGCTACAGACTACTTTACTAGGTGGACCGAGGCCATGCCCTTGAATAATGCAATGGAGGTGGAGATTGTGAACTTCCTTGAGGAACTGTTGACTAGATTCGACCCACCAAAGACCATCATCTCCGATAATGCTAAGGATTTCCTAGGTTCTAAGGTATGTCAATTCGCACTCGTGCATGGAATATTCTTAAAAATATCATCAAATTACTACCTGCAGGGGAATGGCCTGGTCGAGTCGACTAATAAACATTTAGTCTGACTCATTAAAATAATCAGGTCAGAACATAAGGAGTGGCACAAGAACCTTTGAGTAGTGCTCTGGGTAGACCGCATAACCCCTAAGCAAGTTCTCAAGACTTCACTGTACGAATTGGTGTATGGGAAGGAAGCACTATTGCCCATCTCCATGGAGATTCCTACACTACAATTGCTTAAATCTCTAGAGGTTGAAGAAAATAGAGCCATGGAGGTTTAATTATCCAAGTTACTGGAAGTAAAAGAAAAAATAGAAAAGGCCCTAATAGCCATGTCTAACTGCCAATAGGTGGTTAAAAGATGGTTCGACAAGAAAACCTCAGACCAAGGCCTCAAATGCAGAGACTTAGTGCTAAAGTTCAATGAGAGGGTTGTGAAGCCTGGCCAACACGGAAAATTCGATAGTCTGTGGGAAGGCCCTTTTAGAATAATTCAATGCAAGCAACACAATGCATTCGAATTAGAAAATATGGAGAAAGAGGCATTCAGGAGTCTGGTTAATGCAATCCACCTCAAATTGTTCAATTAAGCCTTATTAATTATTTTTCCTATGTAAATATGTAATTATTGTAAATTGTCCTTTGTGTTCTTTTGTTCGACCGATATTTCCAAGCAACCCATGAAGCAAAGAAATGAACCCATATGCAGAAAATTGAAAATGAATCCATATGCAGAAAATTGAAAATGAGCCAATATGCAAAATTGAAAAGGTACTCAAAGAATCAGAGAAAAGGGAACCCATATTGCAGAATTTCTAGAAGCAAAAGAGACAAGCAATTTGATAGAAGTTCTATATTCATTATATACAGAATTATGTACTTCGATAATACAATTCCAAAATGGCTCTAAGGCCATACCTTTAAAGTATATCTATATATTATGCAGTTTTTTCATATATATGCATTAAAATCATTTTTAAGGCGTATATACAAAAAATAGATTGATTCTTAAAACATATGAAAAGTGTTAGGTCTTAAACAGTAGCAGGAACGGCGTCATCAGCAACAACATTTGGAACAGCTTCGTCGGCAGGATCAATAGGAGCAGCAGGATCATGAATAGCGGCAGTGGCGTCAACAGCAGCAACGGCCAATGGGGGAGGATATACCAAGTCCCTGAAGTCGGTATACCACTCTACACTATAGAATAGCACCACATTATAGCAACGTAGTAGGAAGTGACAAGTGTGAGTGACCCTCTAGTGGTGCTCTTCGTGTGTAAGAATGCGGAACCCACTTAGAAACGGAACCCATGGCACCACTGCATCCTCTTCAATATGCTTATGAAGGTCGCTCATCATCAAAATGCCCACGCCATATACCACATTCGCCATAATCTCACCAAGGCCACCAAGATACCGCTTTGGGGAGATTTCTAGTGTCAGGAAAAGAATCATTTGTTTAGGGACCTGTATATCAAGCAATGGTGTAGCAAAGTGAGAGCAAATGTTGGTATTGACTCTATACTTATCATCATACTCTACACAGTCCTGGCCTAACACCCACTCCATTGCTATAATAGCCAATGAATGTTTTTCGTCATGCACTTCAAGCACCTGTTCGAAACTTCACCTAAGAAAGTCATCTGCGACTTATTGCTAAACAGCCTAATTGGAGTATTCATGATGCTAGTTCTACCCAACTGCCTAATGCTAATTCTACCTAACTGCCAAACACCAGTTCTTCCCAATTTCTAAGTGTGATTTTGTTGTTTTCTTGGGGTCTTTTTATAGAAATATCTGAGGTATTTGCGTGCCATAAGCATGATGCTAATCGAGTACTAACTCAAAAATCCCACCAAGAGCCTACTCGAATTTCCCACCCAGTTGCATTTGCCATGTACGACTCGCGCATGGAAAGTTAAGAAGAGGTAATTAAGTAGCTAAAGCGATGGCAGTCCTCCATGGTAGTCTACGTAGCTTGGTGCTAAGGTGTCATGTCGCAAGCATGTTTCAATCTCCAAGGCAGGACTCAAATCTTTTCAAGCACTTATTGCATATTTGGCTTAATCATTCTTTTTAGGATATTAAATTCCAAGCATGCAAAAGGTTTATATGCCTTCAATCGTCAACTCAATTTCCCAAGAAAATCATGCCATAGGACATGATTACTAAATGTCGTTATGAATTCTTGTCTTTTCAAAAAGGCAAGAAATTCATTTCGCACAAGAAAAGGAGCTGGTAGTACATGTCGAATTTAATGCAGAAAGGCAACCGTCGTCTACCACTCTAGGCCAGGAAATAGCTAAGTATTGCATGCGAAAGGCTAACATTGTAAAAAGCTTCCTGAGTACACTATCTAGTGCAAAGAGTGTTGAGTGCAGAAGTGTTGAAGAGCTGAAGTGAATTGCAACAAGTTTGAGAATTGTAGAAATCCACAGCAGAAGGAAAATGGCCCAAAATCCTAAGACAAAAGCGCAAAATGAGGTGACCCAATGCCTGTTTGATGCCATGCGTGTGGCACCCATGACCAATATTTTTGGCGATACCTCTTATGCTTCGCCTAGGACACTAGAGAAGCTAAAATGGATTCACATGCAGGTCACGGAAAAGAAAAAAACTCATAGGGACCAGAGCCAAATAAAGGAAGAATGGGATAGCATTCACGATCCTGTCCTCGGAAAGAACCCTAAGACTCTTAGGGAGGTGACCTACAAGAGAATGAAGAAGAATAGTGACCAGGATTCTTTGGTGTACAAACAATGGTTCAGCGGGCTTCCGCAGTATATCATTCCTTTTCTACATCACTTCTCGGAACTAGTCGACGAGGGCATTAAGCATTTAACCCAAGTATCGGTGCCATTGAAGGCTGAGAGCTGAGAGTTAACATTAGTGTGGAAGCTATCTGGGATATGCTATGCATCCCTATCAAAGGGGCTCTAGACGAGAAATGATGGAGTCATTCACTCCAGGAAAAGGAGACAAATATTGGATAGGTAGAGATCTTGCTCTAGATTTTTATAACAAAGAAACCAAAAGGCCCGAGGAAGATATGAAAAATCCACCATAGATTCTAGCAACACACAATGCATTCCCCGCAGACATGTAGGATGCCTTCTCAATGATGGCCTTTGTTTGCGGCCTGGACAGTGACAGGTATGTTCAATAGTTTCAACTGGGTCTAGGGTTTCAGTTGCATAGGCAACATTTCTTATTCTGGTACGACTTCGCAGAAGTCATCGTCGGGGAAATACTGACCCCAATAAAGGAATACAAAACACAACAAAATTTCAGATTTCCTTCTCTCCTTGCCCATATGTTTTTGCATCACAACCCTGACTTCTTCAAAAAACATGTGAGGTTATCTATTTTTGATAGAAAAGGGAATAAGAAGGTCGGTTTCTGTACGGACTCCTTTCCTCTCTACAACTTATGAATATTATGCATTTTTGAATTATTTCTTGAATCTGATTCTACAAGACTTGAGCAAGGATTGCAATCTTTATCGGCTTTCTATCGACCAGACAAGGTATATGCAGAGTTTCACTCTAAAATGTGATTGGTTTCTCGAAGAGGATTTCACATTCATTCGAATGTGCGGCTTTACTGAGGAACCATTCTAGCTTCTGGCATGCATCACAGATTCGGTGTTGTCCCTTGAGATGTTCCGGCAAGTGTCAATTATCGATAATAATTTTTGTGGAGGAAAGGGTAAGAAAGGATTCTTCTTCTTCCCTTTGATTTTCATGTCGGTGGTGATGGCAAAGAAGCAAACGCATAAGCTGCTAGAAGCAAAGCTGGCACACCTAGGGTTAGTATTGATTTGTGAAAAATGGTAGTACAACCCTGACAATGACTTACCAAATGCATTCGTCAAGGTAACTCATAGCCCCCGGCCTTACTGGGAAAAGCAGGGGAATCCACTAAAGGATCAGGATGATCTATTGGTTGACCTGGCTCACATTCCTACAGAGGAAGGGAGGCCACCATGGCTCAAATTCTACTTCCCTTTAGTAAATTTTAATGAGAAGCTACAAATGGGGGCCACCCTTCGCAATGATTTGGTCAATAATTTCAAATAGAGTGAGGAAAGAATTAGGGATTTCTAGATTTACCGACAAGAGATCCAACGCCCCGATACCCCTTACCAAGACGTAGGCCTAGATGACAGATTTGATACTCTATGGAACCAAGCGCATGATGATACCGACGCAAGTGATGATGAGGATGTAGACCTAGAGGAAGCTAAAAAGTATACAGAGAAGGGGAAGGAGAAGGAAAAGGAAGTGAAGATGGCCCCAGCACAGAAAACTAAACAAGCAGCGGTGCAACCTAGCACAACTACTCTGAAGTTGTGGGTGAATATATCGTGTTCAGAATCCTCGCAAACACACACGTGGGTCATGAAAAAATGTAGAGTTTCCCAACAACCATCGTCAGAGGTCATAGAGGTAGAAAATTCCCTACCAAACAAAAGATAGTGCATAGATGCAGCTTCTGGAGAGGGTTCACAAGAACCTATAATGAGCCATGAATCGGAGCCCTCTGCAACTCAGGTATCTTTCGCTCCCTCTTTTCTTGCCTCAAAAACTTTGGTTCCTTCTGTTGTCTCTGCATTTCCCGTCACTTCAAGTGTCGGCCTTTCCTTCTTTACTTTTGTTGCAATGGTCGCGGGAGGTTTCTCCCAATTCTCCCAAGTGGGAAAATCATCCTTTACTCCTTTGCAGTCCTTTCCACCATTCATTGGAGCCCAATCCACAACTACCATTGATACCTCTATTGCTACTAATGTATTAGTCTCGACCCAGTTCACCCAACAAATGGAATTTGTTATGACTCTGCTATTGCCACCGCACCTAATGAGTCCTCCCGCTACTTCACAGATTGGGCCTTGGAATATTCCCCTGTTCTCCCCACTAACAGTCTCTCTTCTAAGGAAGAAATCATCCTAAACCACTATCCTCTCGTTCCTTTTTTCTCTTCCTTGCGGTGCACCTTTCGCAAGCGATCTCATTAGGTCACTAGCAAGAATTTTTTCAGAAGGCGATAAAACAAAACAAGCATGGGCTATCAGGCTCTAGAAGCAAAGGGACAAGGATGCTAAAAGGTCGGCCGAGGAAAAGGTGCAGACCATTTTCAATGAAGCTCAGCAATTGTTTCATCTTGCAACTATGCATCCAACTATCATCAAACCACAAGGGGAGATGCAACCTGAGGATTACAACATCTATGCTATGGGACTCAATCTGAGCATAGCCTGACTGCAAGATAAAGTTGAGCTCATGCAAGAGACACAGTGAGTGGTGACCACTGACTTCCTTAAGTCTGGTCACCAACTGAAGAAGAAGGAAGAAGAGCTCAAAATTGTCAAGGAAAGAGTCGAGGTCCTAGTGGAAAAGGACAAGGCAAGGGATGTCGAATTTGCGCAGTTGTCGCAGCAAGTGGAGGCACAGTAGGCCAAACTCCAAGAGGAATTTTCAAAGTTCTAAGCCCAAGATTCCAACCTAGTCGCCGAGTTGCAGCAGAAAAACCAAGAATTACAGGACCAATTGACTTGGGCAAGGTAGGAAATGCAACGAAAGAATGAGGAGTTCCAGCATCAACGCACTCAACTAGAGCAAAGAATGTAGCAAAAGGATGCTGACTTCTAGCACCGACAAGATCAATTCGAGAAGGAAATGTAGGAGGTGAAGCTTTCCCTCAAAAGGGAATCAACGAACAGAAGCTAGGCCAAAGAAAAATAGTTTGTTGATTTGAGAACCTACAGGAACAACTCTCCACTACGGACAAGAGGATTGCAGAACTAATGCAAGATATCAAGTTGAGGGATGTGGAAATTGGCCTTTTTCAAGAATCTTCCCCAACCCCCTACTACCCATTCGAACCACCTTCAAGTAGCTCAATGACTATATATTTCATACTGGGAAAAGGTCAAGGCCTTCTACCTAACTCTTCAACCGATGCTCCAGTTCATGGCGGAGGAAACAAGTTTAAGTAGGGAGGTTCAAGGAACTATTGAGCGATTCCCATAATTCATCGCAGAGAAGGTTCCTGAGGTAGAAAAGTTGTTAGATAAGTTGTGCACGGTGTCGAACGAGGAATTAGTGAGCACAGGGATCGAGGACCACAAGTCAGCTGCCAAAATAGCAAAAGAGTTCATCCGCTACCATGCAACCATCCTCCATGCTAGCAATTGCTCTACCATAATGGACTGAACTATGGATAGCATGTGGGTGAAATTCTCTCAGCTGACTTAGATGGGCTTACCCTCCTTGTTTCTTTCTAATGACTTGATGGCCACAGCGAGGCAGATTGCAACAAAGATTGAAGAGAAGCATCAGGACACATCCTCTTTTTAGAGATTCAATCAACCCCCTACTACTGAGGATATTGAGGGCATCACTCATCAGATAGTGTGGCTACTCTTCCAACTCGAGTCTAGGGCTGATATATCCATGATGCTACCATTCAAAGAAGTGATCGATTTGCATGAAGCACAAGAGAATCTGCCTGACATATCGACGCCATCCGAGGCTGACTAGCTACGCTTGCAGGCCACTCTCTCCAAGCTATGATTACATCACCCAATGGATAAGGATCTAGTCTTCGAACCAAATTTTTTGGGTTCCTCATTCCATAGGCGAAACGCCCCTCGTAGTTGCCAAAAGTTGTGGATATAAAATTCCTCAAGCTCCCTTTGGGTTATTTTAATTTTTCTAAGTTTGCACGTGCCCCATACATTTGAATATTCCCCAAACCCTTTATGAGTACTTTTCCCACTGCCACCATGTGTCCACCAAGTGCTCTTTGCAAGGATTCCCTCCTTTGTTTCTTTGGTGTGCCTCGCCATGCTTCCATGTGTCAGCAGCGTGGGCATTTAAAATCCTACTTCCTTCTCTTCTCACCCAAGCCCCATCTATGTGCCACGTAACATTACTCTGAGTGCACTTTTTTGGCAGATCCCACAGTCAACGCTAGCAACAAAGACTTCTCCATGTTTCTTCTTTGTAGGAATTTCATCGAAGGGAAGGAAAGAGCGAGCAACAAGCTCCACCATATTGCCACATGTCATAACTGACTTCATGGGTGAGCGACACATGTCTGCACGAGTTTTTGTTGCTTATACACTGGAACCACCACTATCATTTAGAGGGGATGCATCTGGCTTGAGGGTGACTGTGTTCTATCACTTGAATCTTTTTCTGTTGCAACGGCCTTAGGAAATCATTTCTCTAGGCATCATTGCTCATGATGAAGGAATCTTTTATGTTATTGGCTCGCCAGGCAGTCGGATTATTTTCTATATATACTGCTTCTTCCTTCTTAAAATGAGTTTGGAACATACAAAAAAATTGGGAAAAGACACCAGGCCTTTTATACTATTCTTAGATTATTGTATAAGACTCTCAGACTATGCCTTTGTTCATCCTTTCTATTTTCTTTGCTATTTTACAAAACATTATACCGTGTCATTACTGTACTGAGTAGTTTATTTGCAGAAATTCTATGCTTACAATATAAGTTTGCTAATATAGATCATGTCTTTGACTCTTCTTTTCAGTAAATGTGTATGGGAGTTATTTTATGTTATTGGATAAATTATTTAGGTTTTCATCTTTAATTTTTTCTATTCTAGGACTTAGCAGATTACTAAACGGACCCTTAAATCTCATCCAAAAAATAGATTTACCGTGCCTACATCCACATCTTGGCGCATCACCTTAGTTATATCTTTATTTTATTTATATTTGCTTCCTTTTCCCACTCCAAAAACCCCAATTACAAAAAAAAGTTGACTTCTTTAAAAACCCGGAGGTTACTCAGTTTAGCGCAATTGGTCCCCCCATTAATTGAGTTTCCCAAAGGCTGTTAACTTGTTAATTTTGGCATCAACACCTTCCACTTGTGAGTTTTCCCTAGGTGATTGGCTTAATTTCAGCGTTTGCAGTTGCGTAGAATTTGCATAGAGCTTAGACTTAGGCGATTTGCGTAGAGCTTTTGTCTGACAGTTGTATAGAGCTTGTCACCATGAGCACCCCAATTAGGTTAGTCTGCAACAAATCCCAGTCGGATTTTCTTGGTGAAATTTCAACTCAGCACCTCAAACGAATCACCAAGAATAACCATTCGCTGGCCATCATAGCGATGAAATGGGTTCTGGGGAGGGATTGCCTTATTTATGAGGATAGGTATAGAGTTAACACTGATGTGTGCTATCATTTTGTGGCGTCCATGTTTGACATTGTGGTTCCCAATCCATTGGTTCTGCACCTAGTAATTGAAATATTTTTGAAGAAATATCTATGTGACCTCGGAGAGGTGGTGGCCAATGCTATGTTTGGAATAGGCTTGCCAACGACAAGCGACCTCTGGAAATACATTAAGGAAGAAGTAGTTGTGCCATTGGTGTCATTCCTAAGAAACTTTCGTATTCATTTGCAAGAAGAGCATCACCAAAGGGTCACCCATGCATGCCATTTCTTGTTTCGCTTGTACAATGTGGTGTCGTTTTATGACATCGACTAGTACACGGACTTCAAGAACCTGGTGTTCCCTCTTCCACTTGCCATTGCTCATACACTGCCATTGCTGATGAAGATACTTCCCCTGCTGATGAAGATATTCCAGATGCTGCCATCGATGGCTCCATTGCTGCTACTCACACCCATGACTGAAAATTTCCTTTTATATGCTTTTAAAACTAATACTCGTTAGTCTATTTTTTGTATATATGCCTAAAAAGTCTTTATAGTAGCTAGGTAAAGAATATATAGAAGATATATAGATACATACTCTAAAAGTGTGGCCTCTGAGCCATTTTGATACTATATTTAGCAAAATGTATAAATATAATGAAAAATTTGGCTTATGTTAAAATATTTTATCTCCTTTTCCTGTTGTTCTACAATGTGGGTTTACTTTTCCTTTTCGCATATGGGTGCTCACTTCAATTTAGCATATGGGTGTCATTTTTCTCCACTTCATGGGTTCTTTTATCTTTCTCTATACTTTGCAATAATGGGTTCCACTCGCTTCTGTTTTCTCGCACTTGTAGAATTAATTATTGAAAGATCAGCTGACCAAAAACACAAGGAAAAATAATTACATTATTCACATATTTACATTGGCGGAACAATTTTGAATTTTAATTGAATAGTTTTAAATGAATCTCGTTGACCAAAATTCACAATGGTTCATGCTCCATGGTTTCTAATTCAAATGTGTTATGTTATTTGCATCGAATTATTTGGAAAGGGCCTTCCCATAAGTTGTCAAACTTCCCGTGTTGGTTGGGCTTTGTATCCCTTTCATTAAACTTTAGCACTAGGTCCCCACACTTTAGACCTTGGTCCAAAGCTTTCTTATCAAACCATCTCTTAACCACCTTCTGGCGATTGGACATAGCTATCAAGGTCTTTTCTCTTTTCTCCTACACTTCCAGCAACTTAGCCAGTTGAACCTCCATGGCTCTGTTTTTCTCTATCTCGAGAGATTTGAGCAATTGTAGTGCTAGAATCTCCATGGAGATAGGCAATACCACTTCTTTTCCAAATACTAACTCGTACGGCGAAGTCTTGAGGACTTTCTTAGGAGTTATGCGGTCTGCCCAGAGTGTCGCCTAAAGATTTTTATGCCATTGCTGTTGGTGCTCTGAACCAATTCTTTTAATGAGTCAGACTTAATTCTTGTTAGTCGAATCTGCTAGGCCATTACCGTGCGAGTAGTAATTTGATTTTTTTTTAAGAATATGTCATGCACAAGTGAAAATTAACATACCTTAGATCCTAGGAAAGCCTTAGCGTTGTCGGAGATGATGGTTTTAGGAGTGTCAAATCTCGTCACAAGTTCTTCGAGAAAAACTACTATCTCTGCCTCTGTTGTATTCTTTAAGGGCATGGCTTTGGTCCACCTTGTGAAGTAGTTTGTCACTATTAGAATCCATTTGTGGCTAGCACTAGAGGCAGGATTAATCATCCTGATGAAATCAAGGCCCCATTGCACAAATGGCTCATCAACTACTATCGGGTTGAGGGGCATTGCGGAATTTTTTCTTCTTCCTACGAATAATTGGCATTCCTTGCAAGCTTTTACAAAGGAATATGAGTCGTTAAATAGCGTGGGACAGAAGTACCCAGCACACATAATTTTGATGGCAGTGGTCTTTGGGGAGAAATTCCTGCCCACGGGACTGTTGTGGAAAGTGCAGAGAATCCTCTTAGCCCGCTCTGTGGTGACACACCATAATAAAACATCGTTAAAGTTCATTTTGAAAAGGACCCCTTCAATAAGCATGTATCCGTTGTTCTATAGTCAGTAGAATCTTCTCTTTTGAGAAGGAAGGTCGGTCAGATATTTTCTTGTGTGCATGAATCTCACCCTGTCTACCAACCAACAACCTTCAGACTCAGACTCATTCATTAGAATCAGCTACAACTATTCTTCTTCAGTTGTCATTTCTTTGTCGTGCACCAAATATTCACATAGTCCTCTTCCTTGGACAGTTTTCGTAGGCTTGATATCAATGTCATATTTAAGGATCTTGGTGATCCAATTAGCCCTTTTTTCAGTGATTTCTCCTTCCATGATGTATTCATGCACATTGGAATGTGTGACATAAACAACCACCTTGTTGCAAGAGATTAGGTGTTAGAACTTTTTGAGTCCCTTAACTATTGTGAAAGTTTGCCTCTCAATGAAGTTGTAGTTCATCTCATATTCTTTCAGGGTTCGAGAGTGGAATGCTATCGGATGTTGTCCCTCTCCTTCATCATCTTTTTGTGTTAAGATAGTAGCAATGCTTGACTTGATGCCAAATACATACATTATGAAGTCCTTCAATAGGTCTAGATTAACCAGCATAGGAGCTAAGGAAATAGCATCCTTATCGTTTTCAAAGGCTTGTCTCACTTCTTTAGTCCATTTAAATAATTGATCCTTTTTCAGCATCAGGGTGATTATTTTGATTATCCCTGCAAAATTTGAAATGAACTTGCTTACAAAATTTACCTTCCCCAAGAAGGATTGGACGCCCTTTTTGTTGATCAGTAGGGGAAGTCCTTTGATTGCTTTCACCCGCTTGGGATCAATTGCAATTCCCTCTTTGGACACTACGTGTACCAATAGCTTGCCTTGCGGCACTCTGAAAACACATTTTTTTCAGGTTTAGGGAGACCTCGAACTCCAAGAATTTTTTGAAAACCATCTCAAGGTGATCGAAATGATTATCCTTATGTTTGGAGAAAAAATTCAAATCATCCAAATAGATTAGGATAATCTTGTTAATTAATTCGTTGAAAGAAATATCCATGGCCTGCTGAAAAGTCACTCCTGCATTTGAAAGGTCGAAAGGCATCATATGTGAATGTTCCCCAGTTTTTAGTGAACATATTCTTGTGTCGGTCATCTTCTTTAACCTAGATCTGATTGTAGTCAAAGAAGCCATCTAGCAGCGAAAACATTTATGAACCTACCACTATTTACAAGATTGTCTCCATAGAAGGCAGTAGGTAATGGTCCTTTAGGGATGCTCTATTCAGGTCCTGAAAGTAAACACACAAGCGGATGTCTCCATTATTCTTTCATACTGGCACCAGGTTGGATACCCATGTGTTGTGCTTGATCGAGAAGACAATTTGAGACTGAATTAGCTTTGTTAGCTCTTGTGCCATCATGGCCTCGATCTTCGGATTAACTGGCCTCTATTTTTGGTGGGCTGGTTTGGCACCTTCCGTCAGCTCTATTGTATGTTGGATGATGTCAGGATCGTATCCCTTAAGGTCATCATATGACCAGGAAACTACTCCTTTGTACCTCTCGCAGAAGTCGATGAGCCTTTCTTTATCATGATGCAAGACGTCTTTTCCAACTTTGAGCTTTCTTTTATCTCTAACCTGAAGGTCTACATAGTTGCTTTTGTCTCCTACAATATTCCTTTTGTCATTCCTTGCATCATCACAATCAAAAAGGTTTTCTAGAGTGGCAAGTCCCTTTGAAAGCTTATTAGACCTTAGCTGAATGATCTGTCCGTCGTAGGCTTTGACAATCTTTGGTTGGAGTTGGTCGGCAAACTCTCTTAACTATTGGATGAATGAGGTGATGTGTTCATCAATGTCAAATACTTGACAGCTCTTATCATTAGATAGAATCGCCAGTTGAACTATCACTCGTCAGAGTGTTTGTTATGCATTAGGTCAGAGGTCGGTTTGAATTGAGATTTGATTCTGGCCATGTCATCTGCATCAACATTTTGTTCTCGAGGTACTGTCTGGACGTTGAAGGATTCAAATCCTTCTATTAGGTCCTAGACTCTATGTCTGTAGGATCTCATGCAGACATTTTTAGCTGCAGAAACCCCTCAGACTTGGTTGACCACTAGTTTGAAATCTCCGAACACCATCAATTGCTTGATGCCCATCGACTTTGCAAGGCTCAGACCTTGCACTAGGCCTTCGTATTTAGCTTCATTGTTTGAACAAGCGAACTGGAAGTGGAAAGACCAAAGTGTATTTTCATTGTGTGGGGATGTCAAACATATCCCAACTCCTGCATCCACTTTTCATCTTGCTCCATCAAAGTGCAGCATCCATAGTTATGAAGTTTGGTCAACTTCAGGTTCCTTCATGACTTTTAGAATCTCTTGTTCCTTATCAAAGATGACATAGGTTCCTAGCCCAGTAGCATGATAGTTGTTGAAAGGGTCAGCATCTATATATTTGCTTAAGAGTGATGAGGTAAAAACAACTTCATCATGATAATACCATAAAGACCTAGTTCATATATGCAAATCTCTATCCTCTACCAATTAATTACATTTTAGGAGAAATAATTGCTTAATTTTAGTAAGAACTTGTATAAACTTTATTTCTTTTGATTTCTTAAAGTAATTTGCCAATACAGATTTAATGGGTTGTTTTAAGTGTTTTGTAGATAATAATTGGTCAATCAAAATTACAGATTGAAGCATCCAGTTGGCACATGCTCCAGAACAGTTAGAGATATATGCTAGAAATATGCTTCAGAACTTCAGGGTGATGGACCGAAGATGTAGTTGCTCTTAAAGTTGTTATTTCTGTTATCCTTTGAATTAAAGACTTTATGGATCGACTTGAGCCTCTTAAATACTATGTAATAGAATTAAAGATATACAAGTTATTCGTAGATCTGTTTAGATATTTTCAATGGTTATCCATAGCATCTGAAATATAGCATGTAGTTACAGTTTCTCTATAAAAGATGTGGCCTCTAGAAGTAAGATATACAGTGAAAAGTAATGTTATACTGTCAAAATGTTTCCAAGGTTTATGAATAAAGAGATTGTTATCTAAAATTTTGAGTTTGAGTTATGGATGATAACTATGATTGATAGAAGTGTTCCTGAAATAGTTGTGAATGTGAGCCGAGAATGAATGTGTTGACCCATGAGCTAGGAGTAGATAAGTGTTCTCTTTTATTATAATTTTGTTTTGTAGAGAGTCATTAAATTTACTGTTATGAAATTTTAGCTCTGAAGTATTTGTTATCTTTTCACTTCCGTAGTTTTTGTTATTCATTGTTAGAATTTTTACTGTTAAGAAAATGTTTTATGGATTGCTATAAGCTTTTCTGCAGGGTATGTGTAGGATCATGATGGGCCAAAAAGTGGCAATATGATGGATATGTGGTTGACGACTATTTTTTTACCAAAACTTAATGAAACGAAAAAGGGTTTTTAAAGGAGATTCTCAGCTTTCTACCGATATAAATTATGCTTTATTTTGAATTTAATAAGCAATTATTATTCATTTTCTATTCAAATTATGATAAAAGTCCTGATTGATAGGCTGATTGAAAAACATCTATAGCTTTCAAACAGTATCACATTTTTTGAATCCAAAACATGCGTCACATTCTATGCTTCACATACTATAGGATTAAAAAAAGAAAAATTAAATTTCATGAAGTTTTGACCAAGTTAAGGTGGTTAGACACACGAGTTTTTATATTTTTTTAAAAGTTGTAATAAAAAATTCATAATTAATTATTTACTTGGAAAAAATTATCAAAAAAATATGCATCACATCGGGCATGAGTCCTCTACTTATATCTAAAATCTTATAAAAAAATATTATCATTTTATTGTGGTTAGGTGGTCGACAACACCTACTTATTTTTTCCCTGAAATTTAAGTACCATTGCATTGAAATTTCAAATTTTCACCAAATAGATTTTTTCTTTTTTTAAACAAACCTAGTAGTTTAGAAACTATATTCAATTTTCTACAGATTCTATTCTTACATATTTTTGAAATAATATAGATAACTTATTCAAATTTTTACGTCAAGTTGTCTAACTCTATTTTTTCTGAATTTTTTGCCACTTAAGGGCCTGTTTTTTCCATGATGATCCTGCACATACCCTGCACTTATAATTTTTTAGCTTCTTAGTTTAGTTGTTTCTATGATTTTTAATTTAGTTATTATGCTTTCTAAATTAGTATACTTATGCCTACAATTTAAGCATTTTCTATTTTCTTAGGAATAAATTACTTTACAGTTTGATAGTTAAATAGTTTGAAGTTAGAATTAATTTTAAGTTTTTTTAAAAAGTTAGGAAACTTGAGGGAGATACTTCGGACCTCTTCTATTGCAGATTGCCTTGAACACTACCCAGTCAAAAAATTGAATATTATATTCTAAAGTAATGGGACCTAATGACATCCTATCACTTTTTGGCACCGTTGTCGGGGAACCCCTTAGCTTCTTTTACTTAAGTGTTAATAGAAGACGCCTAGAATACCTCTTTTAGGACAAAAATACTATATGTGGCTTCCTTTTCTGCATGGTCAGGAAAAGAGGCCCTCACGGATGATTTATACCAAAGACCCCCCCAAAATACATTCCAGTTATACATAGGGAGGCCCAAGGCTCAGAAGACCATTCTGCTGACAAATTACTTGAGCCTAACCCACCTGAGGCTTTCCACTATCTCCCAGAAGATCATCCTGTAGTGCAACCTGTTGTCGATGAAATTATTGTCGAGGAGCATATTCCTCTAAACATCATGGGAGATCGGAGGGCAGAAGCTAACCGTAATGATGCCAACTGTAATAATAATGATCCTCCATTACCTAGAACGTTCACTTATCCTATTGCTCTAGATGCAAATGATGATACAACAATGAAAACATCTCTCCAGCTTTCCTTCCAACCTTTCGTGGTCTATCTTCAGAAGACCCAGACCAATTTCTTTTTGAATTTAAGGTCCTTTGTCAAACCTATGACTATAAAAAAGACAACCAAAAACTGAAGTTGTTTCCTTCTACTTTGAAGGATTCAGCCATGCGCTGGTTTATGGGACTATCATCTAGAAGTCTTACAAATTGGGAAGAAATGGAGACTGTGTTCTTGAATAAATATCAGAGTTATTGTATGGTGAGTGATTGTAAGGAAGAGTTGTTTAAACTTCGGAAAAATGAGGATGAAAGTCTAGAGGAGTATTTGGATAGGTTTATTTTCTTATCTAAACAATGTGGGGAAACGACCATTAGCGTTGAGATTCTCAAGACTATATTTCTTAAAGGACTCGATGATGATGCAAGAAGAAGTCTTGATTTAATGGGAAAAGGTGATGTGTCTCAGTTAAACCTTGAAGACATATGTGATTTGTGTTGCAATTTTTCACGTACTCGTGGAGGAATCCAAAAAACAAATATTTTCAAAGGGAATAACGAGATAGGTAAACTCTGAGAAGAAATAGAAACTCTTAAGAGAGACATACTTGTCCAATTGAATACTACGTTGGATGGTATACAAGAAAAGACACGTAACCCTGAGACTGTCAATCTATTGTCCTAGGTGTCAAAATAAACATCTTTTACAGGAGTTCCCTTTAGACAAGGTTAATGTTTGTCAAATTTGTGAGCAAAGCCACCCTACCAATCAATGTGATCTTCTTACTGATCTTAAGAATACTAAGAAAAAAATTGCTCAGGTTGAAGAAGAAATAAATGTGCTAAATCAATGCCAGGGAGGTAATTTTTCTTATGGGCAGAATTCCAATCCTGCATGGAGACCCCAGAATAACTGGGTTGGTAATCAATGGCCTCCATCTTGGAATCAGCCCTATCCTCCACAGCCTACTTGGGGAACTCCTTATTAGGGATCTCCTGAATGGGCAAGTCAATCATGGGGAACTCAGTAGTGGCCAAACTAGTCACAACAACAATGGTACCCACAACATATTGCTCCCCAATGGAATCAAGGACACAATCAATTTTATACTGGTCCTAGGAGGAATCAACAATAGAATTTGTTACCACCACCTCAAAATCTTCCTCAGACTTAGTAGGTGAATCAACCTCAACTTCCAACACAACCACTTCCCAATCCTAAGAACAATTGACAGAATGCTCCAGTATATACTACTGAGCAAGATAATGTCATGGGACTTAATGCAATTCATTGTGGAAATGTTCAATTATGATCCAATAGGACTCTTAGTCTCCCACTATTGAAGAAGTAGTGGATGAACCTATTTCTCAAAATTTTGAGAAAGATACTACACTACCAGCGAATATTACTGAGTCTTCAGCAGCAGGAGCTGCTGATTTGCCTCAGGAGGAGGGAGGTCAGTCTTTGACTAAGTTTAGTAAATATATCCCTTCAAAGGAGAAAACTCAAGCACCATTTCTGGAGCGTCTGAAGTCAACAATTCTGAAAGATACTCCAGAAATGACATTAGCTTATGAAACTACATTAATTCAGGAAATTAAACAATTGCAAATAGAGGTTCCCTTGCTACAGGAAATAAAGGAAATTCCTAAGTTAAATCAATTGATCAAACAACTGTGTATTAGAACTCCAGGAAGGAAACCAAAGAAACTAAACATTGTCCACATTGATGGTTATCTAGCTGAATTTTTGATGAGGGCACAACCTGAGACACAGAAAATAACCCACAAACAAGAGAATAATTTTATTATTCAGAAAATGGAGCTTCTTACATGCAGAGGATCTCAAATCCCCAAGTTCTACAACATATGCAAGCTACAGAAAGCTACAGATTAACCCTTTCGCAATATGCGAGCTTGTCCCCCAAAAAGTTACCCAAAAATTAGAAAACCCGCCCATAAATAGAGCTCCTCCTTAGTTTGGAGCCAAAACAACATTCAAATTGAGTTTAGGCGGTTTTGGCGCCGAAAATTTACAACAAGAAGTTCAAATTTGGAAAGGGCATTTGCAATGGTAACTTCTAGAAAGTGCGCCAACTTCGCGGGCCATAACTTTTGATCCAGGACTCTCGATTTTCGGCAACCGTTCGAACCGTTGGAAAGTATCAAATGTACACCTGAACGCGTTGCTCCTAGGAGTCCACTACTATTACGCTCCATGATTTATGACATGGAGAAATTAAGTAGTCCAGATCCAGTCTATAGCCATTCCAAAAGGTGTTATAAAAAATGTTCTTGTTAAAGTTGATGGGTGGGAATATCCAGTTGACTTTCAAATAATCCAATCACTTACACCTAAAGATAGTTATCCAATAATTTTGGGAAGACCATGGTTGGCTACTGTCGCTACTAAAATTGATTTTCGAGAAGGAGGCATGACCATTTCACATGGTCCAGATAGTAAACGTTTATTTTTATATCCTCCTGCTAAGCTACTAAGTATAATAAAGTCTGGGTTGATGAACCAGAAGAATTTAGCGGGCAAGACAGTCTAGCCTCTTTGGCCATGGTAGTGATTAAACAACATGGAGAAGAATTAGAGGATGAGTTAGTGAATTAGGTTGCACATTTGGCTACAGGTTTGAGTGAAGAAGTAATAGAGGATATACCAAAAATTTTGGGACAACCGATTGATATAAGTGGGATGGAACAAAATTATGTTACCATGGGGATGCCTTGTCCCTTGGCTAATATGATTCCTAGAACGAGTTATTTCTTTGATGATATTACAAGATTTCACTGAATTATACCTCATAGTTGTCCTCTCAACACTTTGTTACAACCAATACATACTGTCACTTCGGCCTATCCAGAAACAAAAACAATTATGTTGTTACCAGGAAAAACTGTGAATGTCAATAGTTGGTTGACAGAAATACAAGAGGATAAATTATTTAATGTGCTGGTAAAAAGGTTTAAAGCTTTTGCTTGGGACTATACAGACATGAGGGGGATTCACCTAAGTGTTTGTACTCATCACATTTATATTGATCCTAATATAAGATATGTTCGTCAACTACAGAGGAGACTCAACCCCGCATTAAAGGATCTTGTTAAAATAGAGATTGAGAAACTCCTCCGTGCAAGATTCATTTATCCTATCTTAGATAGTAAGTGGGTGTCACCTATGGTAGTTGTACCAAAGAAAAATGGAAAGTGGAGAATTTGTGTGGATTATAGAGAACTTAATAAAGCCACCTTTAGAGATTATTTTCCCTTACCATTTGTTGACCAGGTTTTGGACAATTTGGCTGGGAGGAAATATTTTTCTTTCTTAGATGGATTTAGTGGTTACAACCAAATTCAGGTAGCACCAGAAGACCAAGATAAGACAACATTTACATGTCCTTGGGGTACATATGCGTACTGAGTTCTTCCTTTTGGACTTTGTAATGCTCCAGCAACTTTTCATAGGGCCATTTTGGCTATATGTGCAGCACTTGTCAATGATTGTGTAGAGGTTTACATGGATGATTTCACAGTATATGGGTCAACCTATGATGAAGCTCTTCAAAACCTGGATAGGGTTTTGGAGGTTTGTGAGGAAAACTGACTGTCCCTTAGCCACGAAAGTGTTTAATAATGGTGGAACAAGGAATAGTCTTAGGCCATCACATTTCCTCGAAAGGAATAAAAGTTTATCCTAAAAAAATTGAACTCATACAATAATTGACTGTACCTCAAACACAAACGGATGTTCAAAGTTTTCTTGGACATGCTATATATTATAGAAGGTTCATAGAAAGCTTTAGTAAGATAGCAGCCCCTATATTTTCTCTCCTCCAAAAAGATGTGGAGTTTAATTGGACGTCTAAGTGTCAACAATCATTTGAAATGATAAAAGAAAAGCTTGTCTCTGCTCCTGTACTACATGGACCAAATTGGAGTCTTCCCTTTCACATTTATGATGATGCTCCAGATGACACAATTGGTGCAGTATTAGGGCAAGAAGATGAGGATGGGGGTAAGTATGTCATAAATTTTATTAGTAAAAACCTAACGTTTGTTGAGAGAAATTACACGACAACAGAAAAAGAATTCTTTAACGGTGGTTCATGCCATCAAAAAGTTTCGTCATTATATTACAGGATATAAAGTTATAGTTTATACAGGTCACTCAGTTGTAAAGTATTTAATGAATAAACCTATAGTTAATGGTCGAATAATGAGATGGTTACTACTTCTTCAGGAGTTCAACATGACAATACTTGACAAGCCAGGGAAATTTAACGAAGTGGCAGACTTTTTATCTCGAATCAAACAAGAAGAGGGTGATCGAGCACCTGTACAAGATGAGTTCCCAGATGAAATTTGTTTTTCTATCTCTATAAAGGTTCCTTGGTTTGCTGATATTTCCAACTATTTAGCTACTTTTGAAGTACCTCCTGAATTTACATCAAGACAAAGGCAGCGACTTATTCGAGAGTGTGCACCATTTAAATGGATTAATGGGATTTTATTTCGTTGTGGACCTGATATGGTTTTGAGAAGATGTGTCAGGGCTGATGAAACTTATAGTATTCTGAGGGCCTGTCACGATGATCCTTCGGGGGATCATTATTCTGCAAAAAGAACTTCCCATAAAATTTTAGGTACTGGATGTTATTGGCCTTCAATGCATAAAGATGTTAAAAATTATGTTCGTCATTGTGATGAATGTCAAAGAGTAGGAAGACCAATTGCTTCGACAGAAATTCCTTTGCAGCCTTTGGTAACTTTGGAACAATTTGAAAAATGGGGGTTAGATTTTATTGGCCCCATAGATCCTTCCTCACAAGGGAAAGAATATATATTAGTTTGTACCGATTATCTGAAGAAATGGGCAGAATTTCAAGCTTTACGAGTTGCTAGAGAAGAGCAAGTTGTTGATTTTCTCTATAGCAAAAATTTTCTTCGGTTTGGAGCCCCCCGAACTATTGTTACAGATCAGGGACCCCAATTTATGTCCAAAGCTCTCCTAGCATTTACGGACCATTTTCAGGTGAGCCATAAGAAGTCATCCCCTTATCACCCTCAAGAAAATGGTCAAGTAGAGGTGACTAATAGGGAGTTAGAAAACATACTAACAAAAATTGTCTCTTCAGGAAGAAGATATTGGGCCAAGAAATTGCCTGAAGCCGTTTGGGCATATAATACAACATGGAAATCAACAACTAGATTTAGTCCCTATGAGCTTATTTTTGGAAAAAAACCTCTTCCCATTGAATTTGAACTTCAGACCCTACGTACAGCTATGGAGTTGGGTCTAGATTTGAAACGAGCTCAAATAGAATGAGTTTTACAATTAAATGAGTTGGATGAGCTTCGCCTGGATGTTGTTCATCAAACAGAATTAGTTCAACATCAACAAAAAGTTTGGCATGACAAATATATTAAAGAGAGAGAATTTCATAATGGTGACTGGGCTTTGCTATTCAATTCAAGATATAAAGACCATAAAGGAAAACTCATAACTCATTGGCTAGGGCCATATGAAATCTCTGAGGTTTTCACGAATGGCACAATTCAGTTAAAACCTATTGATCATGATTTACGAACTCTCTTAGTTAATGGTCATCGCCTACGTATTTACCATAAACCAGTTAATAAAGAAGAATTTACAAAGCTGGTAGAAATGCAAAGAAAGATCCAATGCATTGACTCTGCCAAGGCAGAGTCTATTTGATTTAACTTTTATATGTTATCTAAAAAAATAAAAAAGAGAAAAAGAAAATTGATGAAAAATTGTAATAAAAAGACATGCATATACAATTTGTTTTCAAAGCATTTTTTTATAAATTTCGGACTTAACACGTGTTCTCATTTTGTAGGACCTCTCATAAAGGAATAACAACTTCCAGAGCACCATTCCAAGATGCTCCAGAACTTGATCATTCAGCTGGCCAGTGCTTCAAAACTTGACGGTTTGAACACCCGATGGTCCGGAACCCGCTTTTCAGCCTATCATGTTGGAAGGATGTTCTTGTGGAATGATATAACTCCTGAAGTTCAAGTTTAGTAGTGTTTGTTATCTTCTCTCCAGTTGCTGCTCCAGTTGCATCTTTTGACGATGCTCCAGAACTTTCATTTGGTTGTTGCTTCGACTGCATCTTTCAACGATGCTCCAGAACTTTCATCTGGTTGCTGCTCCGGCTGCATCTTTCGACTATGCTCCGGAAGCATCTTCCGACAATGCTCCAGAACTTTCATTCGGTTACCGTTTTGGCTGCATCTTTTGGCGATGCTCTGAAACTTATCCATTTTCCAAGCTCCTAATGCATGCCTTATGCATGCTCCAGAACTTTAACCACTTTCTTTGTCTGAATGCATGCTTTACGTGTGCTCCGACACTTATTCATTTTCATTTCGCCAACTCCTTTCTAGAAAAAATTTCAAATCTTTCTCGATGCTTTGATTATTGTACATTAGTACACTCGCCTTCTTTTGCCATTATAAATAAAATATGTTGTAATAGCATGTCTTCATTAATGACTTCGTCATCCATGAGCTTCCTTATTCATATCATAATAATTATACCATCACCTTAGCCAATACCATTGCATCATCCTGTCAAATCGGTAGAGGTATAAGATCTTCAAGCGATCATGGAATGGAGTAAGTACAAATTTTTGCTTTAAATAAGTAGTTATTTTCAAATAAAATATGATTGATTGGCAAGAGTTTCCTTTCCCAATTTAGTAAATTGAGCCACTTGATGATTAATTGTTAAGTACGCTACTCTTTTTCTGGCCCTTCATGAAAATTGAAATTATTACACAGCAAGCTCTGAGCAAGAGTAGAGTAAATGATTACAGTCTGATCATATTTTTAATATCAGTGCACAAGTCCTTGGCATTATTGAATTTTTCAGCAAGGTGGTAAGCAAGAGAGAGAGAGAAAAAATGGGTTGTACAAAGAAGAAATCTGAGTCGGCTTCTACAGAAAAGTTGTTGGGGTTAAGTAATATCTCTCCGCTATTTGAAGAAGTGGGCTGGTTGGATTTTGTCAGGAAATTTGAAGGGTATAATGAAAAGTTGGTGAATGCATTTGCAGAAAACTACTCTAATGGTCAGGTGATTCTGCATGGGAAGTGTTTTAAGGTGAGTTCAAAAATTATCTCTTCTATTTCATGGGTAGAAGATTCTGACATTAAAATATCTAAAACCACACAAACCACCTATCAGAAATTATCAGAATTATTCCTTAGACAGGGAGATCCTCAACCCATGATAGTTGTCAGTACTAGGGGACAAAATAAGGGGTTTCAGTGAGCTTCTATCTTAGAACCCTGGGGTACTGTTGTTGCATGGATTATTAGATATTTTACTTGTGAAGGTCAACTCACCACTGTGGTAAGACCAGCATTCTGCATGTTGACACATTTGCGGCATGGGAAGGAAGACCCTACTCTAAGGGTTAATTTGCCTTATTTCTTGAATGATTCTATTAATTCTTCAATAGAGAGATACAAATTGGTTCAGGGCCATTAAAACATCATGGGTTAATTCAATTGATTTGTAAATACCATTTCCGTAAGAAACCTAAAAGCAAATGGGAAAAAATTTTGGGGAAGTTTGATATGCCTACATCAGGAAGGAAGTTAGAATTAGGAGAATCTTCAAAACAAGTTGCTTCACCTTTCGGAGCAACTTCCCCCAAAGACCCTAAGGCTCCTAAACCCCAAATTCCTACCATAGTTGGTGAGGAAGTGCCAAAATTTAGAAATGATGAGTTTGAAACTCCGGCCCAGATAGAAGATGTAGAGATAGTGAATCCAAATGTGGATACTCACCCTGTTAAGAAGAGGAAAAGAAGAACTATTCTTTTAAATGATCCAACTATTTTAAATTACCAGGATACTCCTCCTTTAAGGTGAAGTAAAAGATTATCCTATGGATCTACAGAAACCCCAACACAGAGTAAAGAGAATAGGTCAAAATCTAAAAAGCAAAAGATAAACTTGGAAACTGAGGAGTCAATTCACAAATCCTCAGAAAAAGAAATGTTTGTTGAAGAAGTACATTTTCACTTGGTGTCTGAAGAAGAAGCTGTAGAACAAGAAAAATAGGAAATAGAAAGGGGACAATCTCCACTTCCTATGGAGATTGATGACAGTATGTTAGGAAAATTGTCTCCAGTTATTAATAAAGCTATTGAAATTGTTGAAACTGAAAATATTAACATAGAATTGGAAAAATTGAAATTAGAGATAGAAGAGTTAAGAAGTCAACTACATGAAAATAAGGAAAAGATGGAATTACAACAAGAGGAAATAATGGTGTATAAGACTGTAATAAATAAAAGAGATCAAGAAATTCAGGATTTAAAGTTGGAAATGCAGGGAAAAGATACATCTATTAGTGAGCTACAAATGCAAATTCAGAATTGTAATGAGGAAAATAGGATACACGAGGATGGATTAAATAAAGAAATTCAGAATTTAAAAGGAAATTGTATGCTCATGTTTTCAGCATTTGAAGAGGAAAAGAAAAGACAGAAAGAAGAATTAAATGCTTCTCTTAGTAAGATTGTAGAATTAGAGCAGGACTTACAGGAAAGCACAAGAAAACCAAAGATGGAATCTAGAGAAGTTCAAACCGAGCCAACGGTAACTGAATGGTTCCAAATTCATATTCCTCCATTATTAATTAAATGGATGGAATGGTGCTATTTCCTAAGGAATGCACAAGTTGAGAATAACAGATTGAAAATGGAAATGGTGTTATTAAGAGAAGCATTTCATAAAGCTTATAAGGGGAAACAAGATGCATGTCAAATAGCTGAATTTCTTTTATCCTGTAGGAGACCATCCAAATTGTATTCTATGTTTTTGAATGAACAATGTTTTAGATGGAAATCGCTTAGAATTTACAATGATCAGCCTTATGAACCTAATGATAAAGAAATTGTTAAAACATTTGTAGACTCAAAGCCTGAGGAGCAAAATATGCTCTGTGAATTCTTTACCCATGATCTTTTGTTAGAGAAGCATACTGATTTCTTTGTTAATCTTTTTGTGGGGGAAGTGCAATTAAGATCTCTATTGTCTACTATGCGGAATTAAATCCATTGGCAAGAATGTAATAAAGAATATGTTCAAGCAGAGAAAAGTATAGGACTTCAAATGAGATCTCTAAATAGTAGACCAACAGCTTTTAAAAACACATTTGTAGCTCCTTTGTTGGATGAGAAAATGAAGGAAAGGTATGATGACAGCCTTCGAGTTTGCTATAATCATTTCATAAAACAGGGGCAAAAATTGGTTGGCAACGCTTGGCATGCATGTGAAGAGAGATACACTCCATTGCCTATATATCTAAAGAAAAGAGAAGTGATCTCTCCTCTTGGTCTTAGATGGTCGTTCAGAAGAGCAGATGCCTTGGCCAAAATTTTAGGAGATCTCAAAACAAAATGGATAGGAATGAGGTACAGAACTCCTTTACTGCTATATCCAGCCCCTGCTTTTCATATTAATACAGATCAGGATGACAGAATTTTCAATGAATGGAAACGGGGAGTTGCTTTTTATGGAGGTTTCCACAATTCCCCTATAAACTTTGATGTCACAGCAAAATATTTGTATGATATCAGTGCAAAATATGAAGAAGGGAGTAGAGGGTAGAATTATAATCAGGGGGCAGGAGGACCTACCAAGAACTAGGAAGGGGAGGAAATGATGAGGTAAAAATAATCTCATCATGATAATACCATAAAGACCTGGTTCATATATGCAAATCTCTATCCTCTACCAATTAATTACATTTTAGGATAAATAATTGCTTAATTTTAGTAAGAACTTGTATAAACTTTATTTCTTTTGATTTCTTAAAGTAATTTTTCAATACATATTTAATGGGTTGTTTTAAGTGTTTTGTAGATAATAATCGATCAATCAAAGTTACAAATTGAAGCATCTAGCTAGCACGTGCTCCAGAACAGTTAGAGATATATGCTGGAAATATGGTCCAGAACTTTAGGGTGATGGACCGAAGATCTAGTTGTTCTTAAAGTTGTTATTTATGTTATCCTTTGAATTAAAGACTTTATAGCTCGACTTGAGCCTCTTAAATACTGTGTAATAGGATTAAAGATATACAAGTTATCCGTAGATCTGTTTAGATATTTTCAACAGTTATCCATAACATCTAAAATATAGCATGTAGTTATAGTTTCTCTATAAAAGATACGATCTCTGGAAGTAAGATATATAGTGAAAAGTAATGTTATACTGTCAGAATGTTTCCAAGGTTTATGAATAAAGAGATTGTTATCTAAAATTTTGAGTTATGAGTTATGGATGATAACTATGATTGATAGAAGTGTTCATGAAATAGTAGTGAATGTTAGCTAAGAATGAATGTCTTGACCCACGAGCTGGCCACTCGACGGGAGTAGATAAGTGTTCTCTTTTATTATAATGTTGTTTTGTAGAGAGTCATTAAATTTACTGTTATGAAATTTTAGCTCTGAAGTATTTGTTATCTTTTCCCTTCCGTAGTTTTTGTTATTCACTGTTAGAATTTTTACTATTAAGAAAATGTTTTATGGATTGCTATAAGCTTTTTTGCTCCTATAATTTTTCAGCTTCTTAGTTTAGTTGTTTCTATGCTTTTTAATTTAGTTATTATGCTTTCTAAATTAGTATACTTACGCCTAAAGTTCAAGCATTTTATGTTTTCTTAGGAATAAATTACTTTACAGTTTGATAGTTAAACAGTTTGAAGTTAGAATTAATTTTAAGTTGTTCTTAAAAGTTAGGAAACCTGAGGGAGATACTCTGGACCTCTTCTATTGCAGATTGCCTTGAACACTACCCAGTCGACAAATTGAATATTATATTCTAAAGTAATGGGACCTAACGACAGCCTATCAAATAGAAATTCCTCTTTATCAGTCTAATCTCCGGTCACCTTTTCATCTTCAAGCAACTTACTGCAATATGTCTCATCTTTAGTGAAAGAGGTGTGGACAGCTTCAAAGTTGATCATATCTTCATCGGCTAGATGTTCTGAGTGTAAAGCTTCAAACACTATTTTCATTTTAGCTCCTTGCTTGGTCCTTAGGATCAAGTGCGACCAGTCTAGAGAAAGATACCCTCCTATCTTTGAAGTGAATTCTTGGGATAGGCAGAGGCTGAACATAGGGGGACATCTATGATCACAGTGTCTTGTGGAACTGTGATGCTAGGGTAGGAGAACAAAGTCAAGGGGAGGTCTTTGATGACACCTACAGTTTCAAGTTTGTTCCCATCAAGTTGCATAACCCCCCTCTTCAAAGGTTCATATCTAAGTCCTAGGGCTTCGGCTATCTGCTTGGGCATGACTGTAGTGCTCGCACCAAATTCAATCATGGCATTGTGTAATAACTTCTCTCCCACAATGAGGGTTAGGAAGAATGATTTCGATTTTGGCTTATCTTTAACCTCAGCAAGGGCTTCCTCTGTGCTATTTGTGAGAACTTTGATAGGAGGCAATTAATCAACAGCCTTTCCTTTGAGCATTTTCTCTTTTGGTTCAATGATCGGATCCTCTCAGAGAGCCTTATGTAGTAATGTCTTATGTTCAAGAATAGCTAAAATATCCCACAAAGACACATTAGCGGATGATTTTTTTAATTGTTCCACCACATTGGATGGTGGTGTATTCAAAGGTTTCTACTCCTGAGCTCTCGTTACCACAATTTCCCTTTGCGGTAGACCTTGTTGTGCCACTGCAGAGGTACTAAGCGGTTGATCGAAAGTACTTTTGGGCTGCAAACTGACTAGTTGTGAAATGACTAATTCAATTGTGAATCTCCTCTTTGAGCAAGTGTTGTAATCAAACTGTACTTGCAGGGTTTTCGATGTGGATGCATCATTTGCGAATAATGCCTCTTCTTCTTCCATCCATGAGAAGAGCGCATGATCAGGAGCAATATCCATTTCTTGCTCCAAGGACATCCCTTGCATTTGTGCGGTAAGCACTGCGTTTTCCATTTGTGGAGAGGAAAATACATAACCTCCACAATTTGATGTCACACCTTGACTGCGTTGCTCCACCACCTTTTGTTGTAGATTACCACGTGGGCAGTTTTGAGGCATATGTGAGTCACCGCAAGGGAAACACCAGGGGTTGGTGTCATCGACTAAATTGTTTTGCCCCGCTATCAGCTCTTTGCTCGAGTTTGGGTTACCACTCTGCAACGGAGAAGGTACTAGTACTATTTGATTAGTTGTTTGCACCTGTGGATTTGTGCAAGCCCCTCATTGGAACTGGTTATGTTGGTAAGAAGACCTTTTTCCTTGATAATTGTTGGCCTCCTACAATGATTTAACAACTAAGCCCTTACAACTGTGATTCAGCTATTAGACATCTAAACTGAATAGTCATTCAATCATCATGAAGATGCATTTAACTTGTCAACCCAAGGACGTGAACTTGAAATGGGTCAGCACAGTATGTGCACTAAGGGTCCCAAGTAGCCATATTCATTCTACAACCAAGAAAAACATAATGTTGAAGGTAAATTGCTTAGAAGGAAATAACATAAGTACTGAACATCAACCAACAATTATTCTAAGCTTAAATGCATGTCAAAAATGAAAATCTGAGCAAACAAATAGGAAACTACTATGTCTGCTTTGGTTGCAGGAACAGTCACAGAATGGAATTCTAGTGGTTGCAGGAACAGTCAATGCCAGATTCTTAATTAATTACTGAACAGAAAGTAATAACTAAACTAAACTAAACTAAGGATGAAATGCTCACCAAGTGGGCCCCCTTGGATGAGTATCCTCTAAAAATAATGCAAACTTAGATGTACAGACTTATAACTTCATCTCATTCATTGGAAAACATGAGTACAATAAAGCAATGCAAACTATATTGTTGAAAACTAAGAATGCAAGTACATCAGATCGCACAACCTTCTAAGAAAGAGCATCTGACTCTTATTTATAGCAAAATAAGTGACTAACTAAGCAAGGTAGTTAAATCTATGAACTGGGAGGATGCCACTTTAGGGAAAGCAGA
Organism: Sequoia sempervirens; assembly: GCA_007258455.2. Lineage (NCBI taxonomy): Eukaryota > Viridiplantae > Streptophyta > Pinopsida > Cupressales > Cupressaceae > Sequoia > Sequoia sempervirens. The sequence continues at coordinate 537,878,327 of VDFB02000015.1, forward strand.
GAAAGTGGAGGGGCAGTTACGTGTGCATGGAATCTGGTCAGACGTGTTTGCCTCAATGTAGATTTAGCATAGCAGTAACACCTATATTCACTCAACATCAATAAAAATCATTTACAAGGTGGTTGCAATTCATTTTGCATGAGGAATCTCTCGTCATCGACCTCTTTGAATGATTCCCTTCGTTGACCTTTGCATGACCACTTTGTCAGTTGTTATGGTGAATGACCAGCTGGCAGAATCTTCTCAATCTAGTGGCCTTGAATCATATCTGCATGGCATTATTAGTATGCATAATAATCATATATCTATAACTATCTTAAAGAACATTAATTAATCCACATGTAGAATTAACACAGATAATCCATATAACATGTCAATGTCATTAAAGATTTGCAGAGATAAAATTAGGCCCAATGTCTATGGTTTCAAGGAAATATCAACATTCAAACATCAAGGTTCATGACAATTTTGACAAATAGATCATAAATTCTACCAAAAGTAAACCATAAACCAGACTCATCATCCCCCCCAACCTAAGGTTTTGTTGGTCCTCCAACAGGGTAAGGGTTGTTCTTCTGCTTAGTCAAAGCCCTGAAATTTGCAACTGTCAACTATCTCACATCAGTGGTTGTCGTGCTTGAATCAGGATCCCAATAGAACCCTTGTTGTCTGTCCAATTTGTTCCATCTTTGTCTCTCTGTAGCAATATCATAGTTGTAAAACTTGTAACTTGGCATGGGCCACATCAGGAGGGGTGGTTGAAAATTCAGTGGAAGCCAGAATCATCCTTTTGTCCTCCCAATCTGTATATATCTATCAATTTTTTTAAGTGTTGCAGTATAGTTCTGTATAGAGTGGGGCTCAGATTGCTTTATCTCATTAGTTAGGTTGTTCCATCTTTGGGATAGGTATCTCTTCATAGTTTCCTCTTTTGTTTTTTCCACCACCTCATATTCACTGTAAACTGCTTCTATCTGAGGCATAATCCTATTACCATGGCTGGGTCTGAGAAGCATTATGCGCCATTCCTAGTAAATGTCCCCTGGATTTCTTGATTCAGCCCTAATGGGCACAGGGGTGTTGGATTTCAATTGCTTATAAGCCCCATATTGCTATCCCCAACTAATCTCATTTTGTACCCAAGACATAAATACCCTTAATTGGACATACCCCACATATAACAGTGGATTCCAATCATGGTCTTGAGTTACAACATAATTGTGCAAATAAAATTTACATAACAAATTATTCATCTCATGGGAAGCAATCCAATAAGCATTGAAAAATTCAATAGAAGGGTTCAATCCTGAGACAATTCTCGCCAGCTTAAAAGAAAGATATTTCTCCTTCAAATACAAAGCATAGACCCTTGGAGGGGCCCTACATTCTACTATTTAAGGTACCAAGGCTGTCATATCATCCACCTTCTTCTTTAAAGTAGCAATTTTTGCATCCTTGTCTGCAATCTCCTCATCTTTCTTTTGAATTTTTCTCTTCAGCCTACATTTCTCTTCTTTCCATTCCTCTTCTCTTCCTTGCATCTCTTTCCATAAGTGCATAGCTACCATGTGCATTGAAAAATTAGGGGGGTTATGTATTCCTACCAAAAATTTTCCTAGCACCGATGCTTGCTCTTCATATAGTACCAGTTGTAGGGATTCAGGTTGTTCAGTCAAGTCTGGTTGCAGGGCCTCTTGTTCTTGTTTTTGCTCATGCTGCAGGAAATCTTGATTTTCCTCATACCCTTGATTCTCAACTTGTTCTACAATATCAGCAAGATCTGTCAGTGTTATGTTTGTTGCTTTCTCAAATATATCCTCTTCCTCGGCATTCACGTACCCCATTGGAGCTTTTGTGTCCCCCTGTGATATTTCTCTAGACTTAGGGCTTTCCTATGGAGGCATATCAAAGGCTGGCCCGGCTGGTCTTGATTTCATAGGAGGGCTTTCACATTTTTCTTTGGTTGCAGGATGAACAATGTTAGCCTTCCGCTTCCTAGAGCTCGGTACTTCTTTTCCTGATGGATGTTTTTTAGCTTTTCCTTTTCTTATTTCTGCTTCTCTCTTTTGTGCCATATTTTCCATTAGGATTTCAAGTGGAACATCATCATCAAAATCTGGGGAGGAACTTTCTTTGTCTGAGTGCTCTGTCTCAGAAGAGGCAATCTCTATGGTTCATTCTGCTACAGGAGGGTTTGCACTATGGTCTGCGCCAGAGGTTGAAGCACCAGGAGTGGCTTCAGCTATGCTCAATCTCCTGCTAGACCTATGGGGTTGAGATAAAACCCTAGGTCACAAATGCTCAGGTCTAATTTGATCAATATTTATGAATTCTTCCCAAGTCATCTCAGATAAATCATGCAGAGACTTCTCAACTAACAATTTAATCAAACAATGGTGGGAAATGGAATTGTCCCTACCTTTCTGAATCTCAACTGCCATGATTGAAAGAAGGTGGTAAAGAACGTTCGACAAATTCATCCTCCTCCCATGCCTCATATGATTCAAGAGTTTAAAATGCACGGAATGCAAATTTGATTGGCATCCTTCACGGGTGATATATTTTAAGACATTAATAGCTATTTGCTTCCATGGCTCGGGCAAAGAGGTTCTTTTTGGACATTGTTTATCCACACTCAATGGAGGGTCGCCAAGTTCTGTAAATTCGGCCCTAGCTGACGTGGCGTCTCTAGAAGCAAGGTAATTTTCACCATCGGCAAGAAACCCTATAACCTCTTCAATTCTTTCTTCAATAGCCAATACTTCCAGCCCTTTTACCATGGCTTTTCCCTCAGACAATATCTGGGAAAATTATAATGCAATGTCTTCATTAAAACCATTCAGCTTCATGAAATTGTCTAACCAGCCACAGCTTCTGAATTTAGCTTGTGAAGGTGCATCCTGTAGTAATACATCATGAACTATGGGTTCATTCCTGATTAAGCCACCTCCCATTGTCTACAATCAACAATCATTTTGCAAACTTTCCTTCCTGCAATGCTACTAAATTTCTAACGCCAATGTCACCTGAATTTTCCTTTTTTGTTTTACCTTTTCTTTCTTTCTATTTTACCTTTTGGTGACTTAAGATTATGACAGGATCAATAATGGTAGTAAATGAGTAATAAAGGAAGGTTATGATGGATAAAAATGGCGGCGGTAGTTGGTGTCACCTCACACGTATGAGTCGTCATCTTACTCAGAATTCAAATTGGATCGATTTAAATTTTGTTGATGTAGACTAGTATGGACTAACACGTGGGTAAAGTACTCACATCTTCCCCCCCAACCTAAATTTGAGCATGTGTCCTCGCACGTGAGGTGGTAAGGATGATTTGATAGGGACAGGGAATAATGACATGCTATGGTGAACATCCATATTAATTCACAGCAATTAAATGAATGCACTAAAGACAATTAATAGATAGCAATTAATGCACACATACCTAGATTCGTTACAAAGATTGTGGAGAAAGTATCAGTTACCTTTCAAGAAATAAGTTGAGAAATTAATGAAAATGAGGTGGAATGAGGTGGAGTGGAATGAAGTGAAGTGATGGAAGAGAAAGAAAGGTGGAGATGGATGGGCAGATGGGTGGATGGGTGAAGAAGTGGACTCCCACAAAAGTGGAAGTCTTTATTATGACAAGTACATACCTTAATTAGCCAGAAGGAGGGACACTAGGTCCACTTCCTTCGGCTACATGAAGCTCGGGTGTTGCATGCTGAGTGAATTTTTGTATGAACTCCTCTTTGGACGTTGGCTTGTGATATAATCTGAGGTGATGACCATTGAAAAGCAGCTTAAATCTGACTGGGTCAATAGTAGTGAGCTGAACAACACCATTGGGGTATACTTCAGCAACCTCATATGGTCCTAGCCACCTTTTCTACAATTTTCTTGCATTATCCTGATATCTAGAATCATAAAGCAAGGCCTAATCTCTTGGTTGGAACTTCTTGTCCTTGATGAATTCATCATGCCACCCGATTCTCTGATTCTGCACAACCTCTATGTGATGCAAGGCTACTCTCCTCATCTCATCCAAAGCATTCAACTACAAGATTCTTTCTCTTTGTGCCTCATAGATATCTATCCCCAAGTCTACTACAGTCCTAAGAGTCTTATGTTCAGATTCAATGGGCATCATGACTATTTTTCCATACAGCAACTCAAAAGGATTGAAGCCTGTAGTTGTCTTTCAGGTTGTCCTATAGGCCCAAATAGCTTCGGGCACCCTGTTTGCCCAATATTTTTTATGAACAGCCACATTTTTGGTTAGGATGGCTTCAATCTCCCTATTAGTCACCTCAACTTGGCCATTAGCCTTGGGGTGATAAGGAGTACACTTCCTATGTCTTATGTTGTACTCATTGACCAGTGCTACAACAAGGGTTGATGTGAATTGAGCCCCTTGATCAGTCACTATCTCTCTTGGAACTCCATACCTTGTGAAAATCTCCTCCTAAAGAAATTCAGCAACCTTATTATCTTTTGCATGCTTCATGGCTTTAACTTCTACCCACTTAGTTACATAAACAGTGCAAACTAAGATATAAGACTTACCATTTGATGGAGGATCAATGGGTCCTACAAAATCTAGTCCTCATTTGTCAAACAAAGTGATTACTACCTGAGGGAAAAGTGGCATCTGATCAGATTTGGTTGCTCTGCCCATCCTTTGGCATCGATCACATTTTCTTATATACTTCCTACATCCTTGTGGAGTGTTGGCCAATAATATCTTGTGTTCAAGATCTTCATTGCTATCCTCTTGGCTGCAAAATGTCCTCTACATGGTTCATTGTGGCATGCATGCAAAATATCATATGTCTCATCTTCTCTCACACATCTCCTCATGACATGGTCTAGTCCAATATAAAACAAACATCCAGCAATCCATGAAAAAGGAAAATATTTTTCAATGAGTGCCCTTCTCTCTTTTGGAGAGAAGTGAGGAGGCACTCTCCCTATGACTAGATAATTAGCTATGTAAGCATACTAGGGTGTTTGCATGTTGATAGAGAATAGATGCTCATTAGGAAAGGAGTCATTTATGGTTTGATTATCTTCTGATGTAGTCAGCCTTAAAAGAAAACCTGCAACAACATTGGCCTTCCCTGGTTTATCCACAATGGTTATGTCAAATTCTTGCATCAACAATAACCATCTTGCCATCCTACCTATGATCAGGGGTTTATTCATGAGATATCTAATGATTGCATGATCGGTGTGGACAAAGCTTTGATATCCTATTATGTATTTCCTGAATTTGTTCAAGGCATAGATCACTGCCAACATTTCTTTTTCTGTCACTATATAGTTGAATTCAGCTCCTTGCAAGTTTTTGCTGAAAAAATAAATGGCATTTTCAATAGCTCCTTCTTTTTGTCCTAAGATTGCTCCCATGGAATAGTTTGACGCATCTATGTGGATGTGAAAAGGAAGCTCCCAATTAGGCCTTTTGAGTACAAGAGCATGAGTCAAAGTTGTCTTCAAATCAGAAAATGCTTCGTCACAGTCTTTTGTCCATTGAAATTTAGCATCTTTGGTGAGAAGAGTATACAATGGTGTTTTTATTTTACTGAAATCCTTGATGAACCACCTATAATAGCCTACATGTTCCAAGAAACTCCTAACATCTTTTTGTTTTGCAGGTGTGGGCAGGTTTGTGATTACCTCAATCTTTGCAGGGTCTACTTGAATTCCTTTGTGAGAGATGTAGTGTCCAAGAACTACACTTTCATGCATCACCATGAAACACTTTTCACTATTTAAAGAGAGATTTTGATCTTCATATCTCTATAGTACTTTCTTGAGATTCTCCAATGCTTCATTGAAATCAGCACCATAGGTGGTGAAATCATCCATATAAATTTCCATGCTATCATGAGAAATGTCTGAAAATATGCTAATGACTACCCTCTGAAAAGTTGTAGGTGCATTGCATAAACCAAATGGGAGTATCGAGTATGAATAGGTCCCCCGTGGACAGGTAAAGGTGGTCTTCGCCTAGTCCTCAGGTGCAATTTGGATCTAGTTATAGCCACTGAAGCCATCTAGAAAAGAAAAGTATTGCTTTCCTGCAAGTGAGTCCAAAACTTGATCTATGAAGGGTAAAGGAAAATGGTCCTTTTTGGTGGCAGCATTAAGTTCCCTGTAATCAATGCAATCTCTCCATTTCCCTCCACTGGCTATCTAAAATGGGGTAGATAAATCCTGCATCTAGAATTTTTTGTAGTTCTCCTTTTATGATTTCTCTTAGTGCAGGATTGATTCTTCTTTGTGGTTGTCTAACTGGGGTGCGATCATCTCTGATATAAATTCTATGAGTGCAAATCTTAGGGTCCAATCCCTTCATCTCATGATAGTCCCACGCAAATGCATGTTGGTGGGTCCTCAGTAAGTTTTCCAACAATAACTGTTGTTCTTCATTCAGTTTGTTGTTAATATTTAGATATTTTCCTTTTGACACATGTACTTGTGTAGTTGACTCTATCATAGCTGCTTCATTAACACATGGTAACTTGAGTTCATATGGCAGCAATGTATGGGACATACCTATTGCTGCATGAAGTCCAGCTGCAAGAAGAGTGGCTACAGGAAGTGCATCTGCATAAAGAACAGTTGTAGGAAGAGTAGGCAGAAGTGTCCTGACTAGAACAGCAGAATAAGAAGATGATGCTTCCTCCATTTCACAATGATTCTAAATGATGTTATCCAATACTTCATCTTCATCTTGAAGTTGCATGAAAGAGATTTTTCCTAACATCATAAGTTGCACCACAAAATTAACTTCCTCGGCCTCTTCACCAACATGTGGCCATATAGGATTATCCTCATCATGGGATGGTTGAGTAGGAGAATAAAGAGCAAGTTTTTTGGTGCTCTTCCCATCATAAATGGTCATGTCTCTTGTCCTACATCCAATATATGCATCTGTTGTTGTTAACCATGGCCTTCCAAGAATAATGGGATGCCCACCTAATGTGGCTTTAGGAGAAAGAATCATGAAATCTATTGGGTACTCCCATGAGTCTAGAATCACCACAAGATCCTCTACTATACCATTAGGCTTAACAATAGAACTATCAGCAAGTTGCAAGACAATAGGAATAGGTATCATGCTTGTAACATTTAGTTGATGTAGGATATCCTTAGTCGTTACATTTATTGCTGCCCCCAAGTTAATTAGAGCATTCTTTATTTGGATCTCATTTATAACAACTCCTACCACAGGACTACCTAGGTCATTGTACTTAGGGACATTCACTTTTCCAAGCTTGATGTCATCTAGCTATCCCATCACATGAACTGTAGTGGGGTCTTTCTTCTTCCTGCCTGGCTTCTTAAGGCATGCTTCCTTGATTGCCTTGCCATATATTGGAACATCTTTTATGGCCTCAAATAGGGGTATCTGGACACATATATGCTTCAGCTGATCTATAATGTCAAAATATGTGTCCTCCTTTTCTTCCTTCTTGGCAACTTCCAATCTTTGAGGAATTGGTGGTTCTTGTTTAGTCTGCTTGACTGGGACCGGTTCAAGATTTTTAGGTGCACTGGACTAAATGGGGGTATTTAGAGGCTCCTCTCCTTCCACAAGAATCTCAATGATAATGGGTGTGGAAGGAACTGGTATAGTAATTCTTGAACGTAAGTGGATGCCACTCACACTCACAGCATATGCAAGGAATTAATTTGAATCAGCAGAGTATACAGGCTACTGCTATGGTTTGTTATTTGGATTGGGTGTGGGTTGAGTTGGTAGCTGAGTAGGTTTATGTGGATTTGAGCTTGAATTAGCAAGTGGAGGCATTATAGTAAGTTGTTGGGGCTGAGAAGGTGGTTGCATGTAGCTGTTGGGCTGGTTTGGCCATTGCTTTCCTCCCCTCCATTGATTTGTTTGCTACCAATTTCCTAGGGGTGGCTACCAATTTCCTTGAAATTGTTGCTAATTTCCTTGAGGTTAATGTCATTGGGGTGGAGAGTTTTGATGATTAGGCCAGGTATTTGGAGGGTTATTTGAAGGTTGTGGTGGATATCCTCCATAGTTGGATGGACATGGGGGCTTCCATTAGTTACCAGATGAGTAAGAATTGAAATATGGCCCAACAAAAGAGAGTGGATCTAGTGGCATACCTTGTCTTGGAGCCCAAGGCCTCCTTTGTGCAACATAGTAGACTTGATTTTCTTCAACCTGAATTGGCTTGAACCCAGGTGCAATCTGCTTACTTTGAATATTAGCTACTATCTTGCATCTGCAGTCTTTCTTCTTTTGTCTGCAATTGGGGCAATACTCTTCCAATGTTGCCTCTGCCTCCTCTTGTTTTTTCTTGGCCTGGAGTGCATCTAGCTGGGTAGCTAGATTGTTTATAATGTCTTGCTTGAAGTCTTCCATCAAATGAGTAATCTCCATTCTTGAGACTCCACTCGTAGATGACTTACCCATGGAAGATTGGTAAGCTCTCACTTTCTTTGAAGCTTCCCTAGAGTAGTTTTGGCATATCTTCCTGATATCCTCCCAAGGAACTTGGGAGATATCTCCTCCTCCCATCAAGTCCAATGCATCAGTGCAGCTATCATTGATTCCTCTCAGGAAAAGTAGCTTTTATGAGTCTTCATTAAGTGTATAGTGTGGAGATTTTTGTAGGAAAAACAAAAACCTTGCAATGTAATCCTCTAGGCTCTCATCTTCCTTTTGTTGCATCCTAAAAATGTCACCTCCTCTCATGTCACTGCCCCTGCAATACTCCTTGTATTTCTCAAAGAATTTTGTCTTCATGTCATCCCATCTCTCCATAGTATCTCTGCCTAGGCTCATGAACCATCTTAATGCAACTTATTTTAGAGTGGTAGGAAATAGTTTAAGCTTATGGGCATCGGTGGTATAGTCATAACTCCTACATAGTATGTCAAACTCAAACAAGAAGGTATTAGGATCTTCTATGACTAGTCCATAAAACTTGGGAAGGACTGAAGCAGGGATATTTTTGAGGTTGTCTACTTCATTCTGATGAGCAATGGGGAAAGGAAAAGCTGGTTGGTTAGGTCTATTTCTATTTGCATCGCCCATTCCTGCTTGATCTAGTTCCAAAGCAAAGGGATTCTCAAGCTAATTTTGGTCTTCAGAGGAAACTTCAAAGCTAGTCAGATCAAGAAATACATCAGCAAAGGGGTGTGGATCTTCTTCTTCTTCTCTTGGTAGGTTTTGATATTCAACTAGCTGGAATGGATTAGGATTGTTAGGAAGGAATCTCCCATAAGCATCTCTTCTCCTTCCTCTATGCATGCGGTATCAACTCACTATCATCCAAGCTCACACAAAGAACTGGTAAAGAATAAGGGGGGTCATTACTTCCTAAATGAGGGGTATACTAAGAACAGACTTTCAGAAATACTACGGCAAGAAAAACTACCAATGACTCCAAAGAACTCCCTAGTTTGACACCATCCTCGACAACGGCGCCAAAAATGTTGGCCTCCTACAATGATTTAACAACTAAGCCCTTACAGCTATGATTTAGAGATTGCAAATCTAAACTGAATAGTCATTCAATCATTATGAAGGTGCATTTAACTTGTCAACCCAGGGATGTGAATTTGAAATGGTTCGACACAGTATGTGCACTAAGGATCCCAAGTAGCCATATTCATTCTACAACCAAGAAAAACATAATGCTAAAAGTAAATTTCTTATTAGGAAATAACATAAGTATTGAACATCAACCAACAACTATGCTAAGCTGAAAGAAATGAAAATATAAGCAAACAAACAGGAAATTATTCTATCTACTTTGGCTACAGGAACAGTCACAAAATAGAATTCTAGTGGTTGCAGGAACAGTCAATGCCAAATTCTTAACTAATTACTGAATAGAAAGTAATAACTAAACTAAACTAAACTAAGGACAAAATGCTCACTAAGTGGACCCCCTTAGATGAGTATCCTCTAAAACTAATGTAAACTCATATGTATGGACTTATAACTTCATCTCCATCATTGGAAAATATGAGTACAATAGAGCAATGCAAACTGTATTGCTGAAAACAAAGAATGCAAGTACATCATTAGATCGTGCAACCTTCTGAGAAGGAGCATTCGACTCTTATTTATAGGAAAATAAGTGAATAACTAAGCAAGGAAATCAACTCCACGAACTGGGAGGACGCTACTTTAGGGAAAGCAGAGAAAGTGGAGGGGCGGTTACACATGCATGGAATTTGGTTACACGTGCCTACCTCAACACAGATTTAGCATAGTAGTAATTCCTATATTCGCTCAACATCAATAAAGATCATTTACAAGGTGGTTACAATTCAGTTTGCATGAGGAATCTCTCGTCATCGACCTCTTTGAATGATTCCCTTCATTGACCTTTACATGACCACTTTGTCAGCTGTTATGGTGAATGACTAGCTGGCGGAATCTTCTCAATCTAGTGGCCTCGAATCATATTTGCATGGCATTATTAGTACGCATAATAATCACATATCTATAACTATCTTAAAGAACATTCATTAATCCACATGTAGAATTAACACAGATAATCCATATAACATGTCAATGTCATTAAAGATTTGTAGAGATAAAATTAGGCCCAATGTCTATAGTTTCGAGGAAATATCAACATTCAAACATCAAGGTTCATGAAAATTTTGACAAATAGATCATAAATTCTACCAAAAGTAAACCATAAACTAGACTCATCAATAATTCTGATAAGTTGGCTTCGGAGGCGCAACCTAGTTTCTTTTTATCATAGTTAACTCGTTGGCCATGGCCTGCAACATCTCTTTGATATCGCTTATATCATCCTTTGAAGAGTCAGGTGTGGAAGCAACATCATGTGGTGTGCCTAGGTATGTATACATGGATTGAGGAGCGGTTGCACTGGTAGATGGCATCACTTGGGTGGGAACTGATATATCGGGAAACATAGTCATGGCAGGTCGAGGGGGCAACTTTCCGGCTACTGTAACTGAGGGTAATTTCTAAGGATTTAGATTAGATTAATCAAATCAATATAAAAGACAAAACCCAAAGATCTATCGAGTACAAAGGAAATTAAGCAATAAAACGGTTATACCTGTAAATCGCATTTTCCATGATTACCTCCATAGCACCTTCTTGCTTGCTGGATGATGTTGCCCTCAGATTTGTTATGCGAGCAATCTAAAAATGTCTAAGTTCTACACCAAGATTTGAAGGATTTATGCAATGTCTAAATGCCTATGACTATGACAATGTCTATGAAAATAATGACTTCTAATGCCAAATGACTATAATGACTATTAAATTAAAAATGAAGTTGTCCGATCCCGAAATTATGAGCAAAATTGTCTTTTATAGAAAACACAATTTTGAGTGGACGAATGAGATTAATTGATGACAAGAACCTAAAATGAAAGGTCCAGATTAAGTCTGAGAATCCCTAATTAGGGTTAGCGCAAAATCCTTAATCGAACGGTCAAAATAATATCTCAGATAATCGGATCGACGGTGGAGAATAAATGAGACAAATTAATCAGAAAATAAAGATTTTCGAAAATCAAGAAGATAAAGACTGTCTGATTTGCGAGATTCGAAAAATCAAGAAGATAAGATTTAGACTGAAGATCAGATTTGGAAAATCAAGAATTTGCCCGATTACTTGATTTTTAGAAGATTAGTTACCAATTTGAATTAAATTAATTCAAAATATGGATTTTATGAGACAATAAATAATCTTTTTCAGATTATTTACCAAAAGGGACTGACAGTTAAGATTGTGATGACATTTTAAATAATTGATTTATTTAAAATGAGGAATATTAAATTGGCAATTAAATAATTAAATTTAATTATTTAATTTAGAAGATAAGATTAATTAAATAAATAAATTAATCAATTCATTTAATTATGACAATTAGTGACATATTAAATAAATAAATAAAACTTATTTATTTAATAATCAAGAAGAACTATATGAAGAGGGGAATTAAATAAATTAATAAATTTATTTAATTAAGGGAAGACTTAGCCAATTAATGACGTATTTAATAAATAAATAAAATTTATTTATTTAATAATCATGAAGAATAAAAGGACATGAATTAATTAAATAATTATGAATTATTTAATCAATAGTTGAATGTGGACCAAGGACATAATTAAATGTCCTAATTATGCTAGGACGAAAGTGGTAAAAATGAAGCTTGCAGGCCTAGGTCATTTATAGGTGTCTACATTTTTCCCCTCTTTGTCATAATGTCGCTTGTCGCATTGTGACAAAGAAAATAAGTCAAAAAATGCCCCAGTGCAAAATAAGATGAGGAAGAATGACAAGGAGGGTAGCAGTATCCCCCCTCGAGAGGACAGACGGGTTCCAAGAACATGGGTGTGTTCTCGAAATTGATGAGAAGACTAGAATATAAAAAGACAAAGAAATGTTAGTGCAAAATATATGGATGATGATATGGATGCAATGCTTATATGAGATGGGCAAGAGAAGATGGCAAGACTAAAGAAGATGCATGTTAGTTCTTAGACCAAATCCTTCAAAACATTGCCATAGGACTAATATTTATTGCTCTTAATCATCATTGGGCGGTAAAAATGACACAAATGGACAACAAGCACCATGATATGACGTAGACCAAGGTGTGCAAGGTCATCCACTTGAAAAACAGTCAGTCACAGACAAGGAATGTCCTAACTCATACTAAGGGCGAAGTTGCCCCAGTCTTTTTGTCAAGACAATCCACAGACAGTAGTCAAAGAAAATAAAATAGGCTAGGAGACGTCATCGCACCTCTAAATCCTTCATGGGACATCCTCGAGGTAGCTAGTAATATGACCAAAAGACAAGACAAAAAATATAAGACAAAATAACCAAGATAGTCAGAAGATAAGACAAGATAGACCAGAAAGATTAACAACCATTTTATTTTGTTTGCCAATGTTTGTTTGCCAAAGATTGAATTCTTGCCGGTTTGACAGTTTGGACAGTTTAAGGGTTTTGTCAATTTGACGGTGTTGACAGTTTGACGAGGCCTATTGTCAGGAAGGACGCATCCTAAAAAGGCAAAGGACATTTTGACGAAGTCTAACTCCAAGAAGGACACATCTTGAAGAGGACCAAAGAGTGATGAGATTGACATTGTTTTGAATAATATGTTTTGGCAAGTTGATTGATGTTGATTGTATGATTGATTGGACTGTGCTATCTGATTTTGACCAATTTTGACATTGACGTTTTGAATGACTGTCTTGTGTCTAAGTTTGACTATGTCTAACTTATTTGACCGATGTGATGATTGTGACAAATGCTATGATTTTATTTGGACCAACTTAAAAGGACTGACCTAATGTCTCGGGGACTCATCAACTGATGGCCTTGCCTACGTAGCAAATGCGCAGAGACAACGTAGTTCGACAATGACATGGACTGACTGACATGACTAACTTTGACTCCATTTTTAGGATTTTGGCATTGATTTGGATATTTTTGTTTTTCTTCAGGACGTTTTATGATTTTTAGGTCTTTCTTCAGGACATTTTATGATGTTTTTGGTCTTTTTTTTAGTACATTTTATGATGTTTTTTGGTCTTTTTTAAGGACTTTTTGTGATGTTTTTTGTCTTTTTTTAGGACATTTTATGATTTTTTTGTCTTTTTGTCATTTTATGATTTTTTTGGATTTTGACATTTAAGAGGATCGTGACAAATGCATATGACTGATGCCCACACATGAGAATCCAAGGACAAACATGATTGTGCCCCTAGTAAAGTTGAATACCAATTGACAGGTGATGACAACGTTGTTTGACGTGGGAAGGACGCATCCCAAAACAACGTGAGGACAGTGATAATGTGACGAAAGTATGGAGGTCTATAGCTGGGCCAGGAATGCAGTCAAGTAAGATTTTGGATAATATGCTTGTATGGATTAGACTCGTTGCATTTGGAATGACTTGGTTAGGACTAGATGGAATGATGATTATCCTTAGACCGTTTGACAAGGAAAGCCAAGATAGGTGACAGGCATGAAAGGATATGGGATGGCCTTGGCAAAAGACGGGAGACATGAGACTAAGGGAATTGTCATATGATTTTCAAGGACTATGTCCTATAAGGACAACAAGACTATGACGGTCAATGAAATGACGTTTCGTGAATCGTGTATGACCAAAGGATAGGCATGTCAAAAGTTTTTCCAAAGCATGATTTATGTGTGTCAGTTTTATGTCAAGACCGAGGTAAGTGGGAAGAATGCGTGGAAATGATAGGGCTTAGATGGGCGTAAATGTCATGAGGAAGGCATGGGAAATGAGACGACTTGCCCCCAAATGTAAGGTCCACATAGACGAACGTGATGATAGGGCATTAAATGTCATCATTGACTTGCCCCCAAATGTAAGAGTCCACATAGACGATTTATTTTACACATGACGCCTGTTTGTCAGGTTTTCATCATGGTACTTATCCAAGGTGCCTGTTTGCCAGGTTTTCACCATTGGATGAAATTTTTCTCTTTACTATTTTCTTGACTTTTTGAATTTTTTTTGGTGTCACCAAGACGCCTGTTTGCCAGGTTTTCATCAAGGTGACGATTTTTTAATTTTTTTAATTTTTTTTTGTATTTTTGATTTTGTGGATAGCCTGGATGCTTTAGATAACCACTGACTGTTCTGAATCCACTGACGGTGCCGATGTAGAGACTGGTGCCATGATATGCCAATAATGACCTTGCTGAAGGAGTTGTCTTGTCAGGATCGTAGCACTTGTATACAACTAATTGATGTCATTGTGATCCTTTCTGATACTAGAGTTGGCCTTATCAAAATACGCACATCGCGATAGAGTGCCATGAGAGTCTTTGTGGTAAAGAGTTGCTTCCATGATGTGACGGATTTGTGACGTAGGATTTTTGGACTTTATGCGAGATGTAGGATTATGACAAATGATGGTAGACGTGGAAAGGTTGTTTGGACATTTGGATGAATGACTTTTTATTTTCCAAACTTGGGATGTTGGATGACGTATTTTGGAGGGATGGTGTTTGAAACCAACAGTTTTATATGCCTTGATTGATGACCATTTTGAAGGAGGTGGACATGTGTTATATGTGGGAGTCCTCTTGTATTGTGGCTCCACATTGTGATTGACTTTTGTATTTGACTTGATGTCTTTGTTTGATCCATCTTTCTTTGGGATCCATTTTAATTTCATTTGTCCACTTGTCTTTTTGTTTGATTCAATGGCCTTTGACATTTGATTTTGATATTTTGACTTGTAAGACTTTTGTTTTTGTTGGTCCCAAAGGGGAGGTTGATTCATGATGGAATGACGGTTCATGGTGTGGGTGGAGGGGGTGTTGGCAACAATCTTATGACAAGGATTTCTCATGGATTCTATTTTGACGTTTGTATCTGACAAGGTTGCCCCCAGTATCGAGGAGGTACCACTAACATTGTTTGATTTGTTGACTGAAGAATACCCAAGACCTTGATGTCTGTAATTTTCCTAAAGCTGTATTGGTTCTAGAATGCCTTGCTCATGTATGCCTAGTCCTTTGCCTTGATATTGCATGCTTTGACAGATTCTATTTGCGATGGGGTATTTGTTGTTTTGAAAGCAAGATGCTAACCCATCATTAGGTATGTGGATACTATTACTTGTAATATTTTCGTCTGCAAGAAAGCCTGCTCTGACAAAGATAGATGACCCTAAGTGATAAAGTGTCTTAGCTTCATTGTCTTGTTGGACATATTCCTGACCGATATCTGTGGTCTGATCTTGTGACATGTCAGGTTCAGATGATTCTATTGGTGCTTCCAAAGCAATGTCAAATCCATCATTATGTTTAGTGTCATAGAGTCCAATGATTTTAGCTATAACTTGATCATATGCAAGCATGTCCTTAGTGGAAGATTCTTGTTCTAGAGGAATATCGTCTATGTGTCCCATGAAGGCAAGTGTCTCATCGTGGGAAGTGTCAATAGTTGAGGCTTGTATAGGGTCAGCAAGTGTTTGATCATGAATGGCGTAAAGGTCAAGGAGTGGATCGTTTTGGACTTCTTTGTCAATGGTAGGGTCTTGGTCGAAGATGGGGTTGTCATGGATTTGGACTTCTTGGTCAATGATGGGGTCTTGGTCAAAGATGGGGTTGTCGTGGATGATACAATCGGAAATAAGGTCATGGGATGGACTACCTTGTTCTTGACATGAGGGTGACACTATAAGGTCCTGCTTTGGGCTTTCGTGTTGACATGTATTCTCAGGTTTACACAATAGGATTTGACTTTGAGTAATGATAGAACTTTCATGACTAGATGTGGCTTGTGAGGGGGTGACTTGAAAATGATTAATGGATGAAGAATTAGGATAGGACATGGAGACTTGGACTGGACTAGTATGTGAAGGACTAGTATATGAAGGATGTGAAGGACTAGTATGTGAAGGATAAGGGTATGACATTGAGACTTGGACCGGATATGACATGGAGTCTTGGACTAGATATGTCATGGAGTCTTGGACTGGATTAACTGTTGAAGGACAAGGATATGATATGGAGACTTCGACTGGATTGGTGTAAGGTTGATTAAAAGAGGACATGGAGACTTGGACCGGATCGGTATGGTATGATGTGGGGACTTGACATGAGTTGGTAGATGATTGATAAGGGATGCAGACTTGGATGGAATTAATAGGTGAAGGATTAGAATATGACATGGAGGTTTGGAATGGACTATTGGACAGTTGGCTTCCCTTGTCAAGGTTAGGATAAGGGTGATAAGTGGACGTTTGTTGTGAATTAATGGCAGGATTTGTGTCAAGTGACTGTTGATTGTGAGGGTAGACAGATGGTGGAAAAGTATTTATGTCAAAGTCTTGTGCTAACTTAGCCCTAAGTCCAAAAGCATGGCTAGATACCTTTGAGGGTCACGTAAGATATATTTTTTTACAAAGGAGACTATGTCAGGATTTTGCGCTGCAGCTTCTATGTCTTTGAAATATACTCGTCCATTTTGGTCTCTTTGTATGAATGGTTCAAAAATATTTTTTGATGAAGATTGCATGTTCATGTTGTGAAATGGATCAGAAAAGGTCCAATGTTTGACTTGGTTGTTTCTAGATGTTTGACCGTTGTTTGGTTTGTTTCAATATCCAGAAAACACTTGCAAGCATGATATTTTGACTGTAAGCAAGCACACATGAGACAAGTACAATCCTAAAAGGCCAAAAGGTCAAGGGTTTGTATACTTGGTATAGCCCACCGATATACCCCGGATTGGTGATAAACACCTTTCCTTCTCGAGAGCGGATAGTATAGAATTTTGGTGGCATTGGCTCCCCTCCACGGCTCATTAACATCATTCGAGCACACCAAATTCAGATTCTTTGGGTAGTGACATCCCAAAAATTGCTATCTCTACTCAAGGGGATCAGTAGTGAGTGTCTTCGGGCATGATATTGTACCCTGCACTATACCAAGCAATGGCCAATAAAACGGTTGGACACTAAAACAAGAGGTTTTTAATTCGGGCATTCCGTTCGTGGGACGTGATCCATGCGGCGAGAGTTCCCTTTCAGATCCATCTCATCGGAGCCACACTCGTGATTCTTGGGCTTTCCCCAAGAACCCACTTTTATATACCAGCTGGAAATCCCTCGGTGTCAGGGTGCTACCGGTCTGAGTTGTTATGGGGTGAGTACTTTTTTCCACCAGAACAGGCCCAAGTTCTAGAGTCAGTAACCGTTTCTCTTACACCCAGGATCGCACGAATGCGCAAGGGGAGAGGATACTCCGATATACCAAATCGTGAAGGGTAAAAACAGATAAAAACAGATAAAAACGGGTCTGGTTTTCTGATCACCGAGTTTTCACGAGGTGAGAGCATACTCGCCTACCGTTTTGCAAACACATTCAAACATGATCAAACAGAGGTTCGTTTTAATTGCACCAAATAAAATGTGAGTTACACTACTAAAAATGCAAACACATTGTTTTGTTGTTTGACCTTTGACAATCGAACCTACAAGACTATTCATTAGTAGTTTAGTGTTTGTCTTCAACCCACGAAAAACTCCAATGCCACATGCTGCCAACAAAGATTAGTAATAAAAATAAAAAATAAAAACTTAAATGAAAATAGCAAACTTAAAATAGTGATAACTTCCTCCAAACTTAACAAAATTTTAAGTGGTAGATATCCATGGAAAGCTGAAAATCAAACCTTCAAAATCCAGAAAGGATTTTCCACGATTCTACACAAAAAGAATGTTATATGCAAAAGAAAAACGCGGGTTTTAAAAGTTAAATTGAAAAAACTATGATCACTAAAATGCCCATAACTTTTTCAAATCTTAATAAAATTTAAAATTGTTTAATGTTCTGGAAAGTTGAGACCGAGATCTACAAAACCCAGAAACTGTTTGAAAATATTTTATTCGCCCATTTTTCTGTGCTCAAATGAAGGTGACGGGATTTTGTATGACGTCTTGGCTGTAACCTGCAAAACAGTGAAAAAAAAAACACACACACACTCAAATTTTTCTACAAAATGTCGGGTTCACCAATGTAATCAAGGGAAAAATCAGATTTGTTAGATGGTTAGATCAATAACACTAAAATCCATTGAAAATAACGAAGCACAAAGAAAAAATGATGAAAACAAAAGGAACGATATTACCATAAGTCTTCCTCTTCCATGCTTCACCTTCGTTACACCTCCTAGCTTGCAATAAAATGTTACCCTCAGATTCGTGTATGAGCAATTATGACAAATGACAAGACTAAAGCAAGTTTTGAAGGATTTATTCAAAATCTAAATGCCTATGCCTATTGCCAATGCCTATGTCTAAAACAAATGCCAAAGTTGATCAAATGACTATATTAAATACTAAAATTGTCTATGACAATAAATGTGAAAGTAAATAAATGCCTATAATAACTATGCAAAATGTCAGCATGTGTGTGTCCTGTAAAATGAGAAGAAGATGGCATTTTATAGAAAATGTCATTTCGAATGGACGGACAAGATAAATTAATGATGAGAACCTAAAATGAACGATCCAGATTAAACCTGAAAATCCCTAAATTAAGGTTAGGGCAAAATCTTTAATCGAACGGTCAGAATAAAATCGGATCGACGATGGAGAATAAATGAGACAAATTAATTAGAAAATAAAGATTTTCTAAAAATCAAGAAGATAAGATTGTCTGATTTGCAAGATTCGAAAAATCAAAGAGATAAGATGTGGACTGAAGACAAGATTTGAAAAAACAAGAATCTGCCCGATTGCTTGATTTTTAGAAGATTAATTACTAATTTGAATTAAGATAATTCAAATTATGGATTTTGAGAGATAATAAATAATCTTTTTTAGATTATTTATCAAAAAGGACTGACAGTTGATTGACATGACATTTTAAATAATTTAATTTATTTAAAATGAGAAGAATATTAATTGGCAATTAAATAATTAGATTTAATTATTTAATTTAGGAGATAAGATTAATTAATTAAATAAATTAATCAATTTATTTAATTAAGACAATCAGTGACGTATTAAATAAATAAATGTAATTCATTTATTTAATAATTAGGAAGAATTAAATGCAGAAAGGGAAATTAAATAAATTAAGAAATTTATTTAATTAAAGAAAGACTTAGCCAATTAATAACGTATTTAATAAATAAATAAAATTTATTTATTTAATAATCACGAAGAATAAAAGGACATGAATTAATTAAATAATTATGAATTATTTAATCAATAGTTGAATGTGGACCAAGGACATAATTAAATGTCCTAATTATGCTAGAACGAAAGTGGTAAAAATGAAGCTTGCAGGCCTAGGTCATTTTTAGGTGTCTACAGCTACTATTAGATTGTTCTCCACTTTAACTGCGACACTATATGCATCTGGTAGAGTGGTTCCACTGAGTAAATGGATCATCATTGAAATGTCAGCATTGATGGAATTCAAGTAGAACATGAATGCCAAGTCAGGCAACAGGCGGATTGAAACCTGAATTCTTTGCCAGGTTACGTGAAACCGAGCATTGAAGTCAGTCATGGCTTCATATAGGGCCTGCTTTATGATCTCCAGCTGATGATACTACAAAGACCTATCTCCATCATTAGAGAATCTTTTGTACAAAGGGTCTCTAAGTTGATCCTAGGTGTTGATAGTATTAGGCTATAGCGTGTGGTACCAATCTAGTGCCTTGCCTCTGAAAGAGGCGGTGAGTAACCTTAGCGCTACATTTTGGTCTGTAATGCCATGTACCAGACATACATCTGCAACATCTTGTAGATGTTCAGATGGTGTTCTTGATCCATCTCCGATGAATTTAGGTATAGCTTTTAGAGCAAAGACTGAGATAGGGGCCCAAATGATGGGCGCTACTGGTGCTACGAGAGGACTTCCGGCATCCCATGCCACATAATTTTTGTTAGTAGTGGGAAACATGGCTAGTGGAAGGGGAAAAGGAAGTAGAACGTTCACTAATTGGGTCGCGGCTTGTAATGTCCCTAATGGTGACACTAACAGCCCAGGGTTATTCGCTATTTGGGACTTTGTAACAGGCTAATGGCTCATACACCCTCTTTGAATTTTGATTCATTTAAGCAAGTCCCACTGGGTGTGCCAGAAAAAAGGAACTATTGATGCCAAAAATTGGCAAGGTAACAGCCTTTATGGGAAACTTAGTTAATGGGGGACCAATTGCGCTAAACTGAGTGACCTTTGAGTTTTTAAAGAAGTCATCTCCTTCTATAATTGGGGTTTTAGAATGGGAAACAGAAGAAGATATAAAAAATAAAGATCTAACTAAGGCAATGCGCTAAGGGGTAGATATAGGCACGGTAAATCTATCTTTGGGGATTCGATTTAAGGGCCTGATTAGTAAACTACTATGTCCCAGAATTAACAGAAATCAAAGATAAAGATCTGAACAATTCATCTAATGACATAAAATAATTTTCACACTCATTTACTAAAAAGAGGAGTCAAAGACATAATCTAAGCCAGCAAACTTGTATTAAAATCATAGAATTTCTGCAAATGAACAATTTAGAACAATAATGGCACAGTATCAATGTTTTATCAAATAACATAAGAAAAATAGAAAGGTCGAACAATGGCATAGTCTAAAAGTTTCATGCAATAATCTAAAAGCATAAGAAAAAAGGCCTGGTGTCTTTCTCTAATTTTTTTGCATCTTCTGAACTCAATTTCTAAAGCAAGAAGTAGTATATATAGCCAACAATCCACCGCCTGGTGAGCTTGCAATAGAAAATATTTTGTATCTTCAGTAATGATGGCTATGGCAATGATTCCCCTCAATCGTTGTAACAGAAAATATTCATCATTCCCCAGCCAGATGCATCCCCTGCAAATAATGGTAGTGGTCCAGAAGAATCTCATACAGACAAGTGTCGCTTCCCAATGGAAGCAATTAGAACACGTGACAGCATGTTGCATCTCATTACTCACTCCATTCTTCCCTTTGATAGAACTCCCACTGAAGGGATGCATGGCAGTAGTTCACAATCCATGGTTCATTCTCCCTTCCCTTAGGTGAAGGCTTGCACTAGGCAGACACATGGCATCCTTTATTACTATCGGCGCCAACTGTGGGGTCCGCCAAAATTTTATGCGAACAAAAGCTACTTGGCACGCAGAAGGGGCCTGACGAAAAAGTGAAGGGAAGCAGCTCTAAATAGCCCACGGTGTAGACATGTGGCAACATGGTGGGAGCTGGTAGTAGAGTGAAGGAAGGAATTGCTGCGAGGAGCATTGGACAGACATATGGAAGCAGCCGACAGAGTATAGCAAAAAGAAGCTCGATGAAAAGCTAAGAGCAGCACGTTGAACATATGAGGCGGGGGTCGAAACTTAGCAAAATAAAAACACTCGAAGAGAGCTCGAGGAATTTTATATTCACAACTTTTGGTGACTACCAGGGATGTATCGCCTGCGCAATGAGGAACCCAAAATTTTCTCTGGCTTGTAGACCAAAGCCCCCATCCATAGGGCGATGGAATCAAAGCTTAGAAAGAGCTTCCTATAGAGGCAGCTAGTTGGCCTCAGATGGTCTCGATATGTCATGCATATTCTTGTGTGCTCTACTCAGGTCAAGCATCTCTTTATAAGGTAACACCGTAGGTAAACTGGCTCCAAACTCATATTGGAAGAGTAGTCATGCAATTGGATGAATGATACCTTCAATATCTATTATGGTAGGACGTTGGCTGAAATTTTGAAAAGCGATTGTGTCTTCCTCCTTCTCTTCAATCTTCATCACAATTTGTTCCAATGCGGCGATCGACTCATCTACAAGAAATGGGGAGGATAGACCCATCTTAGTTAGTCGGGAGAAATTTTCCCGCATACTATCCATAGTCCAGTTCAAAGTAACTGCGCATGCATTGGTGCGAAGGATAGCTAAGTGGCAATGGATGAATTTGTTTGTCATCTTGGAAGCATCTTTTTGATCCTCGATCCCTGCCTTTGCTAAGCCGTCGTTCGAGACTATGTATAACTTACTTTACAAACTTTTTACTTCAGGAACCCTCTCCTCGATGAACTGTGGGAACTGCTCAATTGCTTCACGAACCTCCCTGCTCAATTTTGTTTCCTGCGACATATATTGTAGTGTCGGTTGTAGTGTCAAGAAGAAGGCCTTGACCTTTTCCTAGTACAAAATATATAGCTTCTAAGCCACTGGAATGAGGTTTGGCTGGGCAGCAAGGGCTTGGGGAACACTTCTTAGAAGGGCAATCTTTGCATCCTTTGAGCCGACATCTTCTGTCAATTCTCCAATTCTCTTGTTTGCGGATGCAAGTTGTTCCTCTATGTTTCTTAGCTCTTTGGACCAGTTTTCCTCAGCCCAACTCTTGTTTACTGACTCTATTTCAAGAGAAAGCTTCGTCTCCTCAAGCTCCTTTTCCAATTAGGCCTTTTTGGCCCCAAAGTATGCCTCCTCTTGCATCTTTTGCTTGAATTGAGCACGTTGTTGTTCAAATTCCTCCCTCTTTTGTTTCATTACTTGTTCGGCTAGAGTTAACCAATTATTATAGTCTTGGTTCCTCTTCTGCAGCACATCAACCAGGGATGGGTCAACGGATTGGAACTTTGCAAGTTCCTCCCAGAGTTTTTTCTGCTCCACCTCTGTTGCTTGCACTTTTTCTAATAAGTGTGCAACATCTACCTCCATCGCTTTTTCCATTGCTTGCAGGAACTCGACCCTATCCTTCACAAGTTTCATCTCTTCTTCTTTCTTTTTAAGTTGGTGACCAGACTTGAGGAAGTCTATGGTCACCATCTACTGCATTTCCACCATGAGCTCAACTTTGTCCTATGGTCGGGCTATGCTCAGTTCGAGTCCCATGGCGAACATTTTGTAATCATCGGGCTACATCTCCCCTTGCGGTTTGATGACTCTTGGATGCATGGTTGTGAAATGGATTGCATTATGAGCTTCATTGTAGATAGTATACACTTCCGGCTTCTTGTCATCCTTGGTCTTTCATTTTTGGATCCTGAGAGCCCATGCTTCTTTTGTAACATCACCTTGTGCTATAAATCAGGATGGTGACTAAATTATCCTGCCTACAAAAGGCATACTAGGAGGCACAATGAAAGGGAATGTAAGGGTAGTGACTTGGGTCATTTTCCTCTCTAGGAGATCAACAGTTTGCGAGGAGAAATGAGGGATATTCCAAAGCTCAGTTTGTGAACCAGTCGTAGAACTCATCGTCTGTTGTGGTGATTGTGAGCTTATGGAAAACTCCAACTGCTAGGTGAACTGGGTTGTGCTCAATATAGTTGTAGTAGGAGGGGTGTCAATAGCGGTAGCGCTTGAGGAAAGAGAGGCAAGAGCAGATTGGGAAGCGACAGAAGGTGTAAGGGTTTGCGGAGGCGTTAAGATAAATGGCCCCGCATGGGAGAACTGGGAGAAACCCCTCGTTATCACTACAGCAGAGATAGAAAAGGAAAGGCCAACGCTTGTAGTAATGGGTGTCGCAGAGACAGTAGGGACTACTAAAGATTGTGAAGTAAGGAAAGAAGGAGAAAATGTTACCTATTGATTAGATGATTGCAGTTCCTAGCTCGCCACGAGTGCTTGTGAAATTTCCCCAGCAATTGCTTCTATGCGCTGCCATTTGGCAGGTGGGGTGTCCTCCACCTCTATGATTTTCAATTGTTACTGAGTCATTCTTGTTGCAGCAGTCCAGGTGAGTGTCCGCAAAGCTCTTGATAGGTTCAGTCATACATTTGAAACAACCCGGTTAGGCTACTATGTTGCCTTTCTCTTTTGCTGAGCAGAGGCCGACGACACTTCTAATCCTTCTTCCTTTCCTTTTCCCATATGCTCTTCAGACTCCTCATCAGAGTCATCGCCCTTGTCCATGCTCGCATCAAAAATTTTGTGTGCCTCATTCCATAATCTATCAAACTCCTCATCCAACACCACACTTCCATAAGGATCCTTGGGTTTGTTGGTCTCTTGGTGGTATACCAAGAAATCTCTTATTTTCTCCTCTTTCCATCCTTATGTTCTTAACAACTTGTTCCGAAGGTCGGTTCCTATTTTGCGTTTCTCATCATACACCACCACAGGGAAGTAGAACTTGTGCCATGGTGGCCTACTATCCTCAGTAGGGATGTGGATCAAATCAACCAGTAGATCATCCAGATCTTTCAGTGAGTTCCGCCTCTTTTCCTAGTAAGGTCTCGAGTTGTGTGTTAGCTTGAAAAATTCATTTGGCGTGTCATTTTTGGGGTTGTAATCCCAGTTATCGCAAATCATTACCAACCCCAAATGAGCTAGCTTATCTTCCAACAACTTGTGCATCTATTTCTTGTCCATGACCACCATTTTGAAGATTTGAGGGTGGCCAAAGAATCCCCTTTTCTTGGCCTTCCCACCGTAAAGTTTGTAGTCAATAAGGGATATTTGCCAAAACATTTCAAGGGCTAGCACCTGATTTGTGACACATGTTGTAAGTGAAATGGTTCTCTGGTGAAACAGCACATCCAGATGAATGTGAAATCCACTCTGAGAAACCAGTCACATTTGGGGGTGAAATTTTGCATATATGTAGTATGTTCCTTGGTGAGTCGGTCGAAACCATCATCCCCTTTCAAATCTTGCAAAATTGGAGTCAAGAAATAATCTAAAAATGCATAATAGCCATATGTAGAGGAGAGGAGAGGAGTCCATATAGAAGTTGGCCTTCTTTTTCCCGATTCATAAAAATAGACAATCTTACATGCTTCTTAAAGAAATCAAGGTTCTGGTGTAAAAACATATGAGCAAGGAAAGAAGGAAACCTGAACTTCTATTGCATTTGGTAGTCCCTGATTTTCCCTATCATCTCATCAACAAGGAATTGTGCAAAATCATATCAAAAAAAGGAAAGTTTCCTACGGAACTGAATCCCTAGACCCAATTAAAATTTGTGCACATCATTGTTGGTGTCCATGCCACAAACGAATGCCAGCATTGAGAAGGCATCTTGCATGTCCGCGGGGAAGGAAATGAGTGGCGCTGGAATCTTTGGTGGCTTTTGATGATCTTCCTTAGGCCTTTTAGTTTCCTTGTTATAAAATTCCAAAGCCTTTTCCATGCCTCTCCATATTGCCTCTCCCTTCGCTGGGTTGAATTTCTCTACCTCTTCTGGTCTGGAGTCAGGGTTAGGGATGCACAGCATATTCCAGATATTTATTGGGCAGATATTGACTCTTAACCTCCGGCCCTCAGTGGTGTTGGTGCTTGGGTTGAAATTTTCAATGGTTGCATTGACTAGTTCTAGGCAATAGTGAACAAATGGAACCATATACTGTGGGAGCCCGTTGTACCATAGCTTCTGCGACAATGACTCTGGGTTGGTGAATTTCTTCATTCTTTCACAGGCCACCTCCCTCAAATTCTTGGGCTTTTTTGCAAGGATGGGATCATGAATATTATCCCATTCCTCCTTGATTCGGCTCTAATCCCTGTAATTTTTTGGCTTCTCTAGCACCTGTATATTTACCCATTCTGGCTTCTCTGGTATATCAGGCGAAGTGTAACAAATGTTTTCAAAGACATAGATGGCTGATCCTTTATGCATTTCATCAAACAAGCTCTATGTTTATTCTACCTGAGCCTCTACTCATGCCTTTGTTTGAGAACTCTCTACCATTTTGTTTGCAAGAGATTTTTGCTTAGCTCAAATTTTTTGTGACTTACCTCGGCTCTGGTTGCGCCTAAAATTTCTTTTGCTCTAGGTAGCATTTTTTTGAAAAGCATTCACTATACAAACCTTTTGCATGTGATACTTAGCTATTTCCTTCTTAGGGTGGCCAACAATGCTCACCTACCTGCATTAAATTTGACATGTACTACTAGTTATTTGCTCATGCAAAATGAATTACTTTCCATTTTCAAATGACAAGAATTCATAATGACCCTTTGCAATGATGTACTCTGGCATCATTTTCTTGGAACTTGAGCTGGCGATTTGAAGGCAACTTAGTCGTTTGTATTCCATTGTAATTAATATCCCGAGCAAAATGATTAGGCCCAAATATGTGAGAAGTACCTGAAAAGATTTGTGTTCCTTTGTGGAGTTTGAGAAGCGCCTGTAGAATGACACCTCTGCATTCTGCCGTATGAACTACCGCCGGAGACTGCCACCAGTTTATGCTTATTAATTAGCTTCCACTAATCCTACATGCAGCAAATCATACTTAACAAACACAATTGGGCTGGATAATCGAGAGAGCCTTAGTGCAATTTTTGAGATAGTACTTGATTAACCTCATGATTATGGTATGCAAATTACCACACTTATCCTATCCATTTCTATAAATAGGAATTTAGGAAAATAGTGAAATCACACTTAGCAATTTCTAACAGAATAGGTAATAGGTGATTGGCTTAGCATTCGGCATTTTTAGTTGTGTAGAATTTGCATAGAGATTAGACTTAGGCGATTTGCGTAGAGATTTTGTTTGACAGTTGTATAAAGCTTGTCACCATGAACACCCCAATTAGGTTAGTCTACAACAAATCCTAGTCGACTTTTCTTGGTGAAATTTCAACTCGACGCCTCAAACGGATGACCAAGAATAATCATTTGTTGGTCATCATAGCGATGAAATGGGTTCCAGGGAAGGATTTCCTTGTTTATGAGGATAGGTATAGAGTTAACACTGATGTGTGCTCTCATTTTGTGGTGTCCATGCTTGACATTGTGGTTCCCAAGCCATTGGTTTTGTGCCTAGTAATTGAAATATTTTTGAAGAAATATCTGGGCAACCTCAGAGAGGTGGTGGCCAACGCTGTGTTTGGAATAGGCTTGCCAATGGCAAGTGACCTCCTGAAATACATTGAGGAAGAAGTAGTCGTGCCATGCATGTCATTCCTGAGCAGCTTTTGTATTCAGTCATAAGAACATCACCAAAGGGTCACCCGTGCATGCCATTTCCTGTTCCGCTTGTACAATGTGGTGTCATTTTATGACATTGATTGGTACACAGACTTCAGGAACCTGGTCTTCCCTTCGCCACTTGCCATTCCTCCTGCGAATGCTACCACTGCTGATGAAGATGTTGCCCCTGCTGATGAAGATATTCCAGATGCTATCATCGATGCTTCCATTGTTGCTGCTCACACCCATGACTAAAATTTTCCTTTTATATGCTTTTAAAACTAATACCCATTAGTCAATTTTTTGTATATATGCCTTAAAAGGCTTTATAGTAGCTAGATAAAGAAGATACAAAAGATATATAGATACATACTCTAAAAGCGTGGCCTCTAAGCCATTTTGATACTGTATTTGATGAAGTATATAAATATAATGAAAATATGGCTTATGTTAAAATATTTTGTCTTATTTTCCTGTTGTTCTGCAATGTGGGTTTGCTTTTCCTTTTTCGCATATGTGTGCTCACTTCAATTTAGCATATGGGTATCATTTTTCTCCGCTTCATGGGTTCTTTTATGTTTCTTTGTACTTTGTGATAATGGGTTCCACTCATTTCTGCTTTCCTGCACTTGTAGAATTAATTATTGAAAGATCGGCTGACCAAAAACACAAGGAAAAATAATTACATTATTCACATATTTACATTGGCGGAACAGTTCTGAAGTTTAATTGAATAATTTTAAATGAATCCCATTGACCGGAATTCCTAATGGTTCATGCTCCATGGTTTCTAATTTGAATGTGTTATGTTCTTTCCATTGAATTATTTTGAAAGAGCCTTCCCATAATCTGTCAAACTTCCCGTGTTGGTCAGGCTTTGTAGCCCTTTCATTAAACTTTAGCACTAGGTCCCTACACTTTAGACCTTGGTTCAAAGATTTCTTATTGAACCATCTCTTAACCACTTGCTAGCGGTTGGACATAGCTATCAGGGCCTTTTTCTCTTTTCTCCTACACTTCCAGCAACTCGTCCAGTCGAACCTCCATGGCTTCATTTTGCTCTATCTCGAGATATTTGAGCAATTCCAACGTTAGAATCTCCATGGAGATAGTAAATAGCACTTATTTTCCATACTCTAACTCATGCGTCAAAGTCTTGAGGACTTGCTTAGGAGTTATGCGGTTTACCCAGAGTGTCACCCAAATATTTTTATGCCATTCGTGTTGGTGCTTAGAACTGATTCTTTTGATGAGTTGAACTAAATTCTTGTTAGTCAACTATGCCAGGCCATTACCTTCTGGGTAGTAATTTTATGATGTTTTTTAAGAATATGTCATGCACGAGCACAAATTGATATACCTTAGAGCCTAGGAAATCCTTGGCATTGTTGGAGATGATGGTTTTAGGAAGGTCGAATCTCATCACGAGTTCTCCGAGGAAGTCTACTATCTCTAGCTCTGTTGCATTCTTTAGGGGCATAGCTTCATTCCACCTTGTGAATTAGTCCATCGCCATTAGAATCCATTTGTGTCTAGTGCTAGAAGCGGGATTAATCATCCTAATGAAATCAAGGCCCCATTGCGCAAATGGCTCATCAACTACTATCGGATTGAGGGGAATTGAAGAATTTTTTCTTCTTCCTACGAAGAATTGTCATTCCTTGCAAGCTTTTACTAGAGAATATGAGTTGTTAAACAATGTGGGCCAGAAGTACCCAGTGGAAAGTGTTGAGAATCCTCTTAGCCTACTTTGTGGTGACACACCGCAATAGAACATCAATAAAGTTCCTTTTGAAAAGGACCCCTTCAATAAGTGTGTATTCAATGCTCTGTAGTTGGTAGAATATTCTCTTTTGAGAAGCAAGGTCGGGCGGATATTTTCCTGTGTGCATGAATCTCACCCTATCCACCAGCTAGCAGCCTTTGGACTCAAACTAATTCATTAGAATCAACTCAGGATGTTCTTCTTTGGCTGTCATTTCTTTTTCGTGCACCAGATATTCACACAGTCCTCTTCCTCAGACGGTCTTCGTAGGCTTGACCTCAATGTCATATTCAAGCATCTTGGTGATCCAATTAGCCCTTTTTTTGGTGATTTCTCCTTCCATGATGTATTCGCGCACACTGGAATGTATGACATAAACAACCACCTTGTTGCAAGAGATTAGGTGTCGAAACTTCTTAATTCCCTTAACTATTGCAAAAGCTTGCCTCTCGATGAAGTTGTACTTCATCTCATATTCTTTCAGGGTCTGAGAGTGGAATTCTATCAGATGTTCTCACTTCATCATCTTTCTACGTTAAGACAGTAGCAATGTTTGACTTGCTGCTGAATACATAAATTATGAATTCCTTCGATAGGTCTAGATTAACCAACATAGGATCCGAGGAAATAGCATCCTTAACCTTTTCGAAGGCTTCTCTCACTTCTTTAGTCCATTTAAATAATTGATCCTTTTTCAGTATCAAGGTGATTGGTCTGAATATCCCTACAAAATCTAAAATGAACTTTATTACAAAATTTACCTTCCCCAGGAAGGATTGGACACCCTTTTTGTTGACCGATAGGGGAAGTTCTTTGATTGCTTTCACCCTCTCAAGATCAATTGCAATTCCCTCTTTGGACACTACGTGTACCAATAGCTTGTCTTGCGACACTCTAAAAACACATTTTTTTAGGTTCAGGGAGACCCCAAACTCCTGGCATTTTTTGAAAACCATCTCAAGGTGATTGAAATGATCATCCTTATGTTTGGAGAAAATAGTCAGATCATCCAAATAGATTAGGATAATCTTGTTAATTAATTCACTGAAAGCGATATCCATAGCCCGCTGAAAAGTGGCTCCTACATTTGAAAGGTCAAAAGGCATTTTAGCATATGCGAATGTTCCCCTCTTTGTAGTGAACGTCATCTTGTGTCAGTCCTCTTCTCTAACCTGAATCGGATTGTAGCTCGAGAAGACATCCAACAACGAAAACATTTTTGAACCTGCCATTGTTGCAAGATTGTCTCCATAGAAGACAGCGAGTAATGGTCCTTTAAAGATGCTTTTTTTAGGTCTCGAAAGTCAACACACAATCGGATGTCTCCATTCTTATTTCAAACTGGCACCAAGTTGGATACCCATGTGTTGTGCTTGATTGAGAAGACAATCTCAGACTGAATTAGCTTTGTTAGCTCTTGTGCCATCATGCCCTCGATCTTCAGATTAACTAGCCTCTATTTTTGGCAGATTGGTTTGGCACCTTCCATCAGCTCTATTGTATGTTGCATGATGTCAAGATTGTATCCCTTAAGGTCATCATATGACTAGGCAACTACTCCTTTGTACCTCTCACAGAAGTTGATGAGCCTTTCTTTATCATGATGCGGGACATCTTTTTCAAGTTTGAGCTTTCTTCCATCTCTGACCTAAAGGTCTACATAGTCCCTTTTGTTCACTACAAACTTCCCTTTTTTGTTCCTTACATCATCACAATCGAAAGGGTTTTCTAGAGTGACAAGTCCCTTCAGAAGCTTATTAGACCTTAACTAAATGATTTGTTCATTATAGGCTTTGGAAATATTTGGTTTGAGTTGGTTGGATGAATGAGGTGATGTGTTCATCACTTTCAAATACCTGTCAGCTCTAATAATTATCTAGAATCACCAGTTAGACTATCACTCGAACAGAGTGTTTGTTATGCATTAGGTTGAAGGTCGGTTCGAATTGAGATTTGATTGCAGCCATGCGATCTACATCAATATTTTGTTCTTGAGGCACTGTCTAGATGTTGAAGGCTTCAAATCCTTCCATCAGGTCCTAGACTGTCTACAAGATCTTATGTGGACATTTTTAGCTGTGGAAATCCCTTGGACTTGGTTGACCACTAGTTTGGAATCTTCGAACACCATCAATTACTTGATGCCCATCCGCTCCGCAAGGCTTAGACCTTGCACTAGGCCTTCATATTTAGCTTCATTCTTTGAACAAGCGAACTAGAAGTGGAAAGACTAAAGTGTCTTTTCATTGTGTGGGGATGTCAAAAATATCCCAGCTCCTGCACCCACTTTGCATCTTGCTCAATCAAAGTGCAGTTTCCATAGTTCTAAATTTTGGTCACCTTCAGGTTCCTTCATGACTTTTGGAATCTCTTGTTCCTGATCAAAAATGACATAGGTGCCCAGCCAGGTAGCATGATAGTTTCCAAAAGGGTCAACATCTATATATTCGTTTAAGAGAACTTCCTCTTTATCAGTTCGATCTTCGATCTCATTTTCATCTTCTAGAAACTCAGTGCAATATGTCTCCTCTTTAGTGAAAGAGGTATGGGTAGCTTCAAAGTTGATCATAGCTTCGTCAGCCACGTGTTCCTAGTGCAAAGCTTCAGAAACTATTTTCATTTTAGCTCCATGCTTGGTCCTTAGTATCAAGTGCGACTAGACTAGAGAAAGATACCCTCCTATCTTTGAAGTGAATTCTTGGGATAGGCAGAGGCCGAACATAGGGAAGACATCTATGATCATAGTGTCTTGTGGAACTGTGATGCTAGGGCAGGAGAATAGAGTCAACAAGAGGTCTTTGATGACACTTACGGTTTTGACTTTGTTCCCATCAAGTTGCATAACCCCCCTCTTTAAAGGTTCATAGCTAAGTCTTAGGGCTTCAGCTATCTACTTGGGCATGACTATAGTGTTAGCGTCAGAGTCAATCATGGCATTGTTCAATAACTTCTCTCCCACAATGAGGGTTAGGAAGAAGTGTTTCAGTTTTGGCTTATCTTTAACCTTAGCAAGGGCTTCCTCTATGCTATTTGTGAGAACTTTTATAGGAGGTGATTGATCAACAACATTTTCTTTGAGCATTTTCTCTTTTGGTTCAATGATCGGATCCTCATAGAGAGCCTTCTGTAGCAATGTCTTATGTTCTGGAATAGCTAAGATATCCCATAAAGACACATTAGCAGATGATTTTTTAATTGTTCCACCACATTGAATGGTGGCGGATTTGAAGTTTTCTGCTCCTTAGCTCTCGTTACCACAATTTCCCTTCAAGACAAACCTTGTTGTACCACTGCGGAGGTACTAGGCAGTTAATCAAAAGCACTTTTGGGCTGCGAACTGACTAGTTGCGGAATGAGTGATTTGCCCGTGAATCTCCTCTTTAAGCAAGTGTTGTAATCGGATTGTACTTGTGGGGTTTTTGGTGTGGATGCATCATTTGCAAATACTGCCTCCTCTTCTTCCATCCATGAGAAGAGCGTGTGATTGGGAGCAATATTTTTTTCTTTCTCCAAGGACATCACGTACATTTGTGCGGTAAGCACTGCGTTTTCCATTTGCGGAGAGGAATATACATAACCTCCATGGTCCGATGTCACACCTTGACTACGCCGCTTCACCACCTTTTGTTTTAGATTACCGTGTACGAAATTTTGAGGTATATGTGAGTCACCACAAGGGAAACACCAGGGGTTGGTGTCATTGACTAAATTGTTTTGCCCCGTTGTCAGCTCTCTACTCGAGCTTGGGTTATCACTCTGCAAAGGAGAAGGTACCGGTACTATTTGATTATTTGTTTGCTCCTGTGGATTTGTGTGGGCACCTCCTTGGAACTGGTTATGTTGGTAAGAAGACCTTCCACCTTGATAATTCTGATAAGTTGGCTTTAGAGGTGCAACTCGGTTTCTTTTTATCACAGTTATCTTGTTGGCCATGGCCCGCAACATCTCTTTGACGTTGCTTATATCATCCTTTGAAGAGATGGATGTGCAAGCAACATCCTGTGGTGTGCCTGGGTATGTATACATGGATTGAGGAGGAGCGGCTACACTGGTAGATGGCATCACCTGGGTGGGAAGTGATATCTCAGGAAACATAGCCATGGCAGGCCGAGGCGGCAACTTTTCGGCGTCTATTAGATTGTTCTTTGCTTTAACTACGACACTATATGCATCTGGTAGAGTGGTTTCATCGAGTGACTAGATCATCATTGAAATGTCGGCATTGATGGACTTCAAGTAGAACATGAACGCCAAGTCAGGTGGCGGGTGGATTGCAACCTGAATTCTTTGCAAGGTTACATGAAACTGAGCATTGAATTCAATCATGGCTTCATATGGAGCCCACTTTATGATCTCCAGCTGATGATACTATGAAGACCTATCTCCATCATTAGAGAATCTTTCATAGAAAGGGTCTCCAAGTTGATCCCAGTTGCCAATAGTATTAGGCTACAATGTGTGGTACCAATCTAGTGCCTTGCCTCTGAAAGAGGCGGCGAGTAACCTTAGCGCTACATTTTGGTCAATAACGCCATGTACCAGAAATACATCTGCAACATCTTGCAGATGTTCAGACGGTGTTCTTGAGCCATCTCTAGTGAATTTACGTATAGCTTTTAGAGCAGAGACCGAGATAGGGGCCCAAACAGCGGGTGCTACTGGTGCTATGAGAGGACTTCTAGCATCCCATGCCACATAATTTCTCTTAGAAGCATGCAACATGGCTAGCAGAAGGGGTGGAGGAAGTGAAACATTCACTAATTGGGTCACGACTTGTACTGTCCCTAATGGCGGCACTAATAGCCCAGGGTTATTCATTGTTTGGGACCTAGTAATAGGCCAATGGCTCATACACCCTCTTTGAATTTTGGTTCATTTAATCAAGTCTTGTCGGGCGTGCCAAAAAATTGCAAGGTAACAGCCTTTATGGGAAACTCAATTAATGGAGGACCAATTGCACTAAACTGAGTGACCTCTAGGTTTTTAAAGAAGTCAGCTTCTTCTATAATTGGGGTTTTGGAATGGGAAACGGAAGCAGATATAAAAAATAAAGATCTAACTAAGACAGTGCACCAAGGGGTTGATATAGGCATGGTAAATCTATCTTTGGGGATTCGATTTAAGGGCCTGATTAGTAAACTGCTATGTCCTAGAATTAATAGAAATCAAAGATAAAGATCTAAACAGTTCATCTAATGAAATAAAATAATTTTCACACTCATTTACTGAAAAGAGGAGTCAAAGACATGATCTAAGCCATAAAACTTGTATTAAAATCATAGAAGTTCTACGAATGAACAATTTAGAACAATAATGGCACAATATCAATGTTTTATAAAATAACATAAGAAAAACAAAAAGGCTGAACAATGGCACAATCTGAAAGTCTCATACAATAATCTAAAAGTATAAGAAAAAAGGCCTGGTGTCTTTCTCTAATTTTTTTGCATCTTTCAAACTCATTTTCTGAAGCAAGAAGCAATATATATAGCCAACAATCCATAGTGTGGTGAGCTTGTAATAGAAAAGATTTTGTATCTTGAGTAATGATGGTTGTGGGAATGATTCCCCTCAGCCGTTGTAATAGAAAATATTTGGGCCATAGCATGTAGTCATTCCCCAACCAGATGCATCCCCTGCGAATGATGGCAGTGGTCCAGAAGAATCCCATGTAGACAAGTGTCACTTCCCAATGGAAGCAGTTAGAACATGCGACAGAATGTTGCATCCCATTACTTGCTCCATTCTTCCCTTTGATAGAACTCTTGCCGAACGGACACGTGGTGGCAATTCGCAACCTGTGGTTCATTTTCCCTTCCCTTAGGTGAAGGCTTGCATTGAGAAGACATGTGGAAACCTTTATTACTATCGGCACTGACTGTGGGGTCAGCCAAAATTTTATGCAAATGGAAGCTATGTGGCACACACATGGGACCCGATGAAAAAGTGAAGGGAAGCAGCTCTAAATAGCCCGCAGTATAGACACGTGGCAGCATGGCGGGAGCCAGTAGCAAAGCGAAGGAAGGAATTTTTGGAAGGAGCGTTGGGAGAAAAAGTGGAAGTAGCTAACAGAGTATAGCAAAAAGAAGCTCGATAAAAAGCTAAGGGCAACATGTTGAACATATGAGGTAAGGGCCGACACTTAGCAAAATAAAAACACCCAAAGGGAGCTTGAGTAATTTTATATTCACACGTCTCTCACTGCAAAAACTGAACTAATTCTTGTCAAATTATTAAAATTCATGTGACACATCCTCTAGTTGCATAGCCAACTATCACTAATCTAAGACATAAAACAATGTCCATCAGCACCCTTAAGCTGATAAATGTTTCCATA
This sequence comes from Sequoia sempervirens, assembly GCA_007258455.2. Lineage (NCBI taxonomy): Eukaryota > Viridiplantae > Streptophyta > Pinopsida > Cupressales > Cupressaceae > Sequoia > Sequoia sempervirens. Next base: position 537,913,847 of record VDFB02000015.1, read on the forward strand.
TGTTCTCTTACCAACAACAATCAAAGTTTCAGACCCTTTTCTGATGTCACATGTTTCATCCTTAAACACAAGATTGTATCCCTTGCTACACATTTGTCAAACACTCAAAAGGTTATGTATTAAACCCTTAACATAGTAAACATTGTCATTGTTATGCTTGTCATCAAAATTGATTGAACCTATTCCACAAATCTTAGCTCTTGAATCATCTCCAAATTTAACTAGTCCTCCATCATATTTTTCAAGTTTAACAAACTTACTCTTGTCTCTAGTCATGTTATTAGAGTAGCCACTGTCAACAACCCAATAATTTGTATCTTCTTTAACATGAAAAGCAGGTACCAGAGTACCTTCAACTTTCTCCTTCTTCTTTGAATCGCTTTCCTTCACACAATTTTCAAAGTTAGTAGAATCGATTTCTTCTTTAATAGCCAAGAACAAGCACTCATTGTCATCAATGTCTCCATAATCAGATTCATCATCAAAAACGCTAGCATCTTCTCTCACATAGTAGGCTTTCTTGATCATCTTTCCTTTATTCTCCTTGTTCTTATTATTTATAGCTCTTTTTGGACATCTAGAAGCATAATGACCTATATGACCACAACTAAAACATTTGAAAGGTTACCTTGGTACTTACTAGTGCCCTTCCTCATTCTTCTTACAAAGTTAGCTTCCACATCATAAAGATCTTCCTTATCTAAATCTTCAACCTTTTCTGATACTCCAGCCTTGAAAGCAGTCTCTATAGTTGTACCAGTTCGGCTTGAAGGAAGATTCAATTGCAAGATAGCTTTTACTCAATCTAGATCTATTTTGATGCCTTCTTTAGACAAAATATGGCCTAAGATTTTTCCTTCTGTAACAGAAAAAATAGACTTTTTAGGATTCAAAGAAATGTCATGTTCTACACACCTTTGTAAGACCCACTCCAGATCCTGGAAATGATCAACCCTTTTCTTAGAGAACATTGTCAATTCATCAAGATAGATGACTATAATTTTTTTCCCAAGGTCACCAAAAGATAAATCCATGGCGCAATGAAATGTGGCTCTTGCATTAATAAGTCCAAATGGCATTCAATTCTAAGCAAAAGTTCCCCAAGGTGTAGTAAATGCAGTTTTATGTTGATCTTCTCTTAAGACACTGATCTAATTATATCCTGAAAATCCATCCAACATGGACATCATCTCTAAGCTAGCAACTGTTTGCAAAATATGATCCATGTAAAGGATAATTATCCTTCAATAATGCTTGATTGAGATTCCTAAAATCAACACATATTCGAATCTCCCCATTTTTCTTGCGCACTGGAACAATATTTCCCACCCAGGTTGAATGATGTATAGGGTATATGATCTTTGCCTTTAGTATTTTTCCAATCTCCTTGAAGATGGCATCAGTTACCATGGGATTATAATTCCTTTGTTTTTGCTTGAACGCATTTTTCCCTTCCTTGAATGGTATATGATGTTGAAATTTGTCATTCATAAAATTCTTCAAATCATCATAACACCAAGAAAAGACCTCTTTATACTTGGTTAGCAAGGCTATCAGTTTTTCTCTTTCTTCTAGGGAACAACACTTACCAATATATACTATTTTTGGAGAAGTAGAATCTCCAATGTTCACTCCTTCAAATCCATCAAAGTGTGCAACAAAATTACTCATCTTTTTCTTGATGGAACGGTCATGGTGATCGAATAAATCTTCAAGAGAAACCAAACCTTTCGGTATCTTATTCCCTTTTAATTGAATAACTTTATCTTGGGGATCAGTTACATCATCTGGGCAAAAATCCTTACACTGATGGTCACTCCCTTCAAAGAATATTTGAGCAAAAGCTCCAACATTTTCTAGGAAAGTCTGGATTTGCTTATCATTTTCAAAAACCTGCCAATGGTTGACATTATCAAGGATACTTGGTTGATAAATTAACTCAATTCTATAAGATTTATCTTTGAATTTTGGGTGTGGGAAGAGCAGAGAAGCTGAGACTGCTAACGAGTCAGCTTTCGTATTAAGTTCCCTAGGAATGGCTTCAATTAAGAAGGCATCAAAGTTATTGATAGCATCCCAGACTCGATTCCTATAATGCTTTAGCCTTTCATTCTTAATGGTGAAGACACTTCACACTTGCTTAACAATGAGTTCAACATCCCCCAAAACCTTGAGCATCTTAATTCACATACCCTTAGCCTCAATTAAACCCAACAAAAGAGCTTCATATTTGGTGGTATTATTAGTGTTATCAAATTCCAACTTATATGCAAAAGGGAATTTCTCACCAAAAGGGGAAATGAGAACAACGCCTGCTCCTGAACCAACGTGAGAATAGCTTCCATCAAATTCCATTGTCCAGAGCTTAGATCCCAAATGTGAGGCACATAAAGCATTTCCATTTTCTTCACCAAAGAAAAGCATATAGTTCCCAAATTCGTTCTCTTTGTATAATATTTGAGCTTTAGGGTCTTCAAATTTAAGCACTGTTATCTTTGCTTTTGATTCAGGTTCAAGATGCACCTTCTCTTTTCCAACTGGTATGGTTGAATACGACCAATTTAGTTGTATTTCTTTAGCCAAATCTTTGCAAAAGCTTTTTCTTAGGAGCATACCATAGCTAGCAGGTATGTCTGCAACTAGTATGGTGATTCTGAGTCACTTATTAGGGTAAGCAGCAAGTGCTACTTGAGCATCCTTTATATGTTTGAGAAAGGGAACCTACTTGGAATCCATCGAGTAGCATTTTCCAAATGTTTTGGTCATCTCTAATCCCAAAGCTTCAGCAATTTGTGCAGGAATAACCTTATCAGAGGCACCCGAATCAATGATGCAATTATTAACCCTAAATCCATTCACAAATAAAGAGATATAGAAAGGGTATGGTTTCACATCAGAGGGAAATGAAGAAGATACTTTACTGCAGGATACAAAACTAGTAGTTGGATCTTGAGGCTTAACTATTGTCTCATCTAAGCCTGCATGTAATTCAAAATGCCCTGGCCTAACATATTCAATCAGCTTATCTAGTTCTTTAGGATTCATTTTTAAATATTCGACTTGGGATACTTGAATTTTGGTAGATTTACAAAATTATATAATATCAAAAGCTCAGATTGACTTTCATAGGATGGCATAGTGGAACTTCTTGAAGAACTATTGACTATACTAGATGAAGCATTTTTGCCCTTTGAGGTTGCACTAGCCTTTGTGAGTAAAACTTTTGGAGAATTAAGAATACCTTTTTGGTTGGAATGTTGTTGAATTCTAGTGATAGTAGCACAAGTAGCATCATCCAAAGTGATGTATACATCTCCTCCTCGATCATCATCGGGTTCATATTCTAAATATCCATTTGCAGAGTCGCCATATTGATTGGATGATGTTCCTTCCTCTGTAACCTCTTCTATGACTTCCTTAGTAGTGGTCAATTGTATAAACCTATTCATCTCAGGAAAATCTACACCATCATGATCAATTATGAGATGGAAGACACACATATTCTTCTTGATGTTAGGAGGAGGAGCTTCAATTGCCAACCTTTGTTGAGTCGAAGACAAGGGAAAAAATTTATTCCCTGGTTGAAGATTAGCTTTCCTAAGTATATCTTGATAAAGTTGATTACTTTTTGGCATCTTCCTCTTGAGGGTGATTATATCATTAGCTAATCTTTGAATCATAGGATCAAAAGAAGTGGTAGGAAGTTCCTTACTATTATGCAACTCCTTTTTCCATTTTCCGACAGAGATAAAATCATCCTCCAGTTCCACGGCCAATGCTTGTGTAGCTTCAAGATTATTTTGTGGCTACCTTGATGAAGAAATTTTTTTGTGTTTCTACAGAGGGTCTTTTATCAATCATGATTTGATTTATTATTCTATTAAACTTGTCTACAAAGTCTCTCATGGGTTCATCCGCCTCCTTTTTCAAATGAGTAACTTGAGCTAGCAACGTTAAATCGTCATTTGCACCTTTGAATCTGGCCTCAAACTTGTTGCGCATAGTAGCCCAATTGGTGATTCATCCATGCGATAGTTGGTAAAATCATTGTGTCGCTACATCTATTAAAGATTTCACAAAAAACCTGACTGCAACATCTTCTTGCACTGCGAGAACACCGCATGCAGCAAAAAAGGCATCAATATGTTCCTCTAGTGAAATTTTACCATCCCCACTAAACTTAGGAAAATTCTTCTAAGACCCTTTAGGAAAATCATGCAAGTTATTTCCTAATTGTAGAGGACCAATAGCAGCACCCCAAGGGATAGGTTGCGGATTAGCCATGGTGAGGGAAAGTTAACTGCAACTGGTAAGGTAGTCCCGTGAAGAACAAGTATTTGAGCAATAGAGTGATTTATAGGTGTTTTAGTAGGTGAGGTTGATCGGCTCCTAGCCCTTTGCCTAGAGGGAATAATATAAGAAAAATTATTTCTCTGCAAAGTTTCAAAAATGGGGTCTGAGTTCCCTCTACTTCTCTCACGTCTAGTAAATCTATGAAAATCTAGGGCTGATTAATTAACTTATGATGTATTCCCAGATAAGGTGACCAACTTAACAATCTAAATCCTCGGCGGAGTCACCAAAAATTTGTTGGCTAACAGATTTACACTCTCAAGAATTGACAAATCAGTATACCACTAAGTGCAAGAAATTAACCAATAGCTCTAAATATCTATCTTTAAACAAGATTAATATCCTCTGAATTTTTCTTGAGGTACAACTCCCTCACAAAATTTACAACGAATTTAAAGAAAAAAGAAAGTAAAACATCGTGTATGCTTTTAACCAGAAGCAGGAAAGGTAAACCCAATATCAGAAAATTCCAAGTACCAGGTGCTTGGGCAGTAACAGAAAATATTAGCACAAAGACTAATTAATTAGTAGAAGTAAAACATCTACTCAATACTATACGAGAAATGAAACCAGATATAAAATTTGCACTTCTCATACCAAGACAAGATATGCAAGATATATTCTTAAACACAAAGATTTAAGAAACAAATAAGCTCAACCAGATTGCACATAAACAAAATGGTAATTTCATTCATCAATAGTACTGAGCAAAATTTGCATAATAATGTCTAGAGAGAATTTGAAAAACAAATACATCTTTAAATAGGCGAATGAGTTTCGACTCTACATGTTCATAGCCTGTTAATCAAAAGACATAAAAGAAATTAAGAAGTAGCAGGTCACTATGACGGTGTCGCTTCATTTCCAGCCTCCTGGGTCACCAAAGGTCTCTTCTGCCACGCTTGGAAGGTCTTCAGAACAAGCATCAGGTCTTTGTGTTGAGGGATAGCTACATTTGTCCTCCTCTCCTTCCACATCAGATGGGTATCTTTGGTCGTTTCCATGCATTGTTCACAAATTTTCAAGTGATCAATGGCCTAAGATGGTACCAAGTGTAATTCACTTAGCTTATGTAAATGTTCAGCATTGGGAGTGGATATATCAAGAGCTTCTTTAACCGTTTTCTAGAAATTGGCAGTTAAACTTCTAATGTCTACCTTATCTTTGATCCCGTTTTTATCCTGCAACAGACCAAGGGCTATCAAAATGTTCAATGCTTCATCTGAAATGACATCACATTCATTTATGACCTCTTTAATTTTTTGTAAACTCTGCTTGGAAACCTGCAATTTCCATTCTACTCATTTAGCCCATGACAAAAAGCGAGCATCTGAAGCATTAGATATGATCTGATTTGTGGCCAGCTTTTCCATATCTGAGCCCATCAAGATTTTTAATTCAATATGGTAATTAATCCATAATTTCTCTTCCTTCTCAATGGCAATAATATCATCTCCAAAAGTAGCTCTCAGGGTATTTGCTTCTTGAAAATGTTTTAAAGACTCAAAAATAACAAGGCTTCCCTTCTTGATAAGGGACTCATTCCAGTCATCTATGGCTCGGCTTAGACTTTGACTATTTTTTATTTTTGTTAGGGATTCTTTTCCAACCATAGTGAGAGATTCAACAAAATCCTCTACTTGAGAAATGGGTTGACGAACAACCTCAAAAATGGATTTCAAACAAGCAGTCAAGTTTCAAACCTAAGCTTTCAAATCATCCATGCTTTCTTTATCTTTCTTTGATCTTTCCACCATTTTGGCTACCAAAACCTGGAAAATTTGAACGTCTCCATCTCTGGTAGAAGGTCCAAGGTCAACCCTATTCACCTCAAAATCACTTGTTGTTGCTTGTGAAGCATCTTTCTACATAGATGGGTGCGCAATCTCTAGTTGAAGTGTTCTTGATTCAGTATCATCTATAAGCCTGGCAATGGTTTTCAGCTTCTTAGGCTTAGGAGTTGAAGTCCTTTGTAGCAGTTGACTCACCATATCTTGCTTAGGCAGGCTTGATTGTATGGCTTTCCTTTTTCAGGATAATGAATCTTCTAGCCATGTTGGGGTTGTTGTAACCTTAGTTGCTTTGAAGCCCGAGGATACAAACAAAGTTCAAGTAACTAAAGGAGTATCTTCTATAGATGCAGTTGCCCTTGGCTCCTAAGAAGGGTTTATCTCTCTAACAGGTGTGTCATCTTGAGAAGGGGGGAATCAAAATTTAAACTTTCTAGCCCTTCTTCCTCTTCTTCTCCTTCATTCCCTTTTTCCAAGATAGGTAAATTAAAAATATCATCCCCACAAGTTTGTGAGTACACATTTTTGTCTGGTGGATCACCATCACCACTTCCCTGAGCACCTGTTGCTGAAGATTGAGGAACATTACTGGTTGACTATCTGCTAGCAAAGGCCTGGAAAGTACCTTCAGTAGCCCATGAATCCTTTTGACCTGGTACAAGGGCGAGATTGTTTAGTTTTCTTCTTAGTTACCCATTCCTTAGTTCTAGTCAGAACATCAGCAGTTCTCACCTCAATAGTTTCTTTTTCTTTGAAGTTCCAATCCATGGCTAGGATGGGCCTGCTTTCTCTGAGTTTAGTATATACTGTTTCAATCATATCATACCCATCTTCAATAACATCTTTCAAATCCCACTTCAAGTCATAAATAACAATTTGTTCTACCGTCAACCTCATCCAGCTTCTCCTTCTTACCTCATTTTCATCAAAACAATTAGCCCAATAGTCTTCAAGGTTGGGTTGATGATTGATAGAAGGACCTAATTTCATATTTTCTTTTACATAGTCCTTCAAGTTAAAAGGAAAACGCTCATCTAATGAAGGCATATTATACTTGGATAGTTTTACCTCAATGTTCAAGGCATCAAACATGGATTGGCAGTTGTATGCACCAAATCCAAATGGAAAACTGACAGTAAGTCTTTTTATGTCTTGACATAAGCTATTCACATCAGCTAATTGCCTACTGACCTCAATGACTACCCATTTATCTTCAGGGTACTTGGGAAGTTTAATGGGAAAGCCTGCATATCCACCCACTCTTATATAAGAAAACCTTTGAAATTGGATAAAAAGGAAACCATAGAAATTCACAAATTGTATGGCCTCCATAGAAAATCTTATTGTTGGACGTCCCTGCAATTCCCTGACCAACCTCATGGTGAAAGTATCAGCAATTCTCTTGAAATGAAAGAAACTTTTATGAAGCTGAAGCTTATCAAAGTAATCATAGATTGGTACTTCCTCTGCAGTAGGTCACTTGGCCTTAATCCGAACCAAGGTCGAGTATTCACAAGGGCATATATTAGGTAAGATGATATGAAAAAGAACCTGTTCAAAACAAAAAGTGACATCATTTCATGTATACGATTACTAATGATCTTAGCCCAGTCCAGAAATTGTTCTCCACTTAGTATAATTTGGATAAAGAAGTACATCCACTCCTCAAAGTTGTGGACATTCTCATTTCCTCTAACCCTATGCAACAACACAACAATTTCAGCTACTTCATTTATCAGGTGATTTCTATGCAGGTTGTGAGGCAACTAGGATTTACCCTTCTTGGGCTTAACTAGCCAATTCTTTGCTATCACGTTCCTATAAATCCCCTTTTTGGAAATGAATTCAATCTAAGAATTGGTCATGTCCATTGGTGAATATTCTTCCCTCTCCGGAGTCCTTAAACATGACACGAAAGTGGACCTCTGAATTTTTAGAACCAACCTATTGTCCTTTGTCCTAACCTCCTGTGTTTATGAATTGTAATGCCTAATGCACTCCAACACTAATTCAAGACTATGCACGGCTATCGGGAATGTGGTTGCCTCAATCAATCCACTACCCCTTACCCTCTCAATGATAGGTGGAGGATTGGGTTGATTAAATTTTTTTCTTAGTTCATCTAGGTTAACCAGCCCTAGCCAAGTGTCGCCAATCTCAGGCCCCTCATACGTTAAACTAGACACATATTCATAACTCACGTATTTAACCTTTGCCATGTTCAATTGTGACTTTCAATAATATACTTCTTGAATACAAAACAATTCAGAAAATAGGTTGTAATGGATAAACTCTACCTTTGGTGGTGATCTCTGCAATTCGAACTGCATGCTTCCTCTTGCTCTCCCCCAAATATTGTCGCGATAAGAATTTTTTTTCATTCCACTATTTTATTAACCACAACTACACGGAAAAACATGAGGGTGTATGGGCATTAATTTCCCAATTTAGAATTATAACACATGATAGCTGTCATTGTCAACATTCCCCATATAACTGTCTTTTGAAAATTTAAAAACAAACGTCTATGGGCGGTTATAAAAGAGGTTCGCAGAACTTCAGAAATATGCGCCTAAGTTCGAGCGAGACCAAAAAAGGCTTCCCTGGCTCAAAATTGTTATATTAAGGATGAAGTTCAATCAAGTACATAAAACACCACCCTATATAACACTTGAAAGAAGCAAAGGGGGCTTGAGCAGCAAAGTGAGAAGTTTGACTAACTATGAAAAACCCCGCCCGAGTTAGAAAAATGAGATAAAATACCACCAGCTGTTAAATAAAGGATTATATGGGTTAGCGGAAAACTTAATGAGGTGAGGAATGAAATAATGGTAACAAGAATGCATAATCTATGCCATCAAATCTAGGACATTCCAAAGTAACCTTGTTTTCCATCCCAGATCTACCTCAAGTGATTAAGCTCTTCTCCAAGGAACCTTGCTTTGATACCAATTGTTGAATGAACAAGACAAATGAGAGGGGGTGAATTAATTGTAGCAAATTAAACCTTCAAAACCCTCAATAGTAATCAAATTCACAAGCATTCATTAAACCCTTATTTTGTTAATGTGATTAAACATGAAATACAGATAACATAAACTGAAATAGCAACACCATACATAAGAGAACACCATATTTACATGGAAAACCCAATAAGGGAAAAACCATGGTGAGGATTACCTCACAATATAAGTAATTGCAAAACCAGTACAAGGGCTCACTGCCAAAATAGGACACACTGTCCAAAAAGGCTCACAGCCACATAAAGAAATACAAAAAGATAGAAGAAGAATGATACACAAAGATAACTTTCTCAATGCAACAAGGAATCCACCACAATGCTCCAACAATCTCGTAGACTTGCTTGAATGATTTTGGATGCCTTCAGCTCACTGCCTTCAGGACCCCTAACATTGAAATTCACACTGATATGCTCAAATTCGCATCACACACTTCACTCACATTAATCTCACGTCTATCTTTCTTCACATTTTATTCATACCTTAACTCACAACACTACACTTATTTATATCAACCTCGACCTCAAAGACCTTCTCCAATGTCAACAACTAGGCGCTATACATACAAATTCAAAATAGGTCGGCACAAAAACATTCCCACGGTAGATAGGAATGAAGGTGAACTACAAAAATCCTTAATTAGGACCCAAATATATCCCAACACACCTAAACACACTTCTACAAGCCTCACATATAGTGTTAACACAAGGTCAACCAATACCTATGTTAAACACTATAATAATTAAGTACACACTTCCTTAGATCAATCTAAAACTTTCAAACAACAAAATTCACTTGAACATGATCTAGAATAATCTATGAACTACATAAGATTCATCAAATACTTCATCCAAGTTTGCATAACACAAATACTTCAACTCAAAACAATTGGCGATTCTTATATGCATATTGATAAATGAAACTCACTCTGTACAACACCAAATCAAGTAAAACCTTGAATATGGAAAGATACAAACACTATAAGCAACTTCCCAATTCCATACAACCTAAAGCCAAACAGCAGAGAAATGCGAAAAAAAATACATTTCTCCCTAGCCACAGAAAACAACACTGAAAAATTGGTTCACACACTGGTGAAAATATCTCACTTTGTACAACGATCCAGGAACCCAAACTTTGAATATATCAACCTTTGATAGCTATGAACAATATATCAAATCTACATAGGAATGGGATCAATACAGAAGAACATAGAGCACAATGCCAGAGCACACTATGAATACCTACACAACACAGTTTACTTTGTTTATGAAATTTTCTCAAAAGCACTTGGAAACCAAGTACTAGAGACATCATCTCATCTCATTACTTCATTCCAACTCATCTTCATATACTACAACAAAAAGATAGCTCCATTTACTCACAATACTTCCTCAATATCTCAACTATACATGCACAACCTGCATCAACATGTTTTCCTCTTTTTGACAATTTTCTCAATATCCTCGACATCTTCATCATGCAACAACTTCCTCAACACACAGTTGACATTAATGACAACAACAGTCAATAGAATTCATGTTGACATCAATGACAACACCATCATACTTGCAACATATATAACCAATTTTCTAATTTTAACCCCTTGTGGGGATTTCAAATTGAACTACACATTTGTGAGAGGTCAACTTGATGAGACCTTTGCGGGAAGATAGAATTGATCTAGATGGAGAAAAGAACTTATAAAAGAATAACTTTCACCCCTTAGCAAATTTTTTAAAACTTCAATAAGCAACTAGGCCTAATTTTGCATGCTCTACCCACTCATCCTTAGAAATTTGGTAAGGGACCACCTAAATTACATATCTCAATTTTATTATCAATAATGGTCAATTAAAGGCATGGGGCACCAATAAAGTAAAACAACACAAAATGACACTCAACATTTTGGGGCGCCAATAAGGTGCATGCCTAGTAAGCATCTTGAAGATAAATGTGACAAGGGCTACACAAATTCTAGAGTTAGTACATAGTGAATTGGTAGGGAATTTTTTGCATCTATCCTTCAACAAGTCTTGATATTCATTGACATGTATTGATGATCTTTCTTGATTCTTTTTAAGAATTCAAATAATTTCCAAAAAACTAATTGGAGAAGGCAATCAAAATTCTATCCATAAATAATGTGTGAATATGTTAACCATTTGTATGAATAGTTTTGTGCTTTGTAGGGTAATTTATTATAATATTTAGTTTCTTATAGTTAGTCCTCAACAAAATGGTATTGTAACATGCAAGAATGGTTCCTCGAAAGATATGACCAATTGTATGATACATTTAAAACTATTCACACTTCAATATTAGAGAGAGGCCATTAAGTATACATGTTATACCCAAAATTAAGTTCATCACTTAGCTATGAATGGGGTAACTCCTTTACAAGATTGGACCAATTAGAAATTTATAGTGAATCATTTTGAGTGATTAGTTCTCTATCATGGAGCTTGCATTCCAATAAATAATTGTAAGGCTATGGATCCACAAACTAATCCTTGTATATTTTTTATGTTCCCACAAATCAAGCCTTGTATATTTTTTATGTTCCCAAATGGTATCAAAGGCTATAGGTGTTGAACACCCAGAATACTGAGAGGGAGGGTGAATCGGTATTCTCTAAAACCACTTAAACATTTAAACATTCCATATAACATATTTAATTTGTAGTAAGAAAGGAAATCATGAAAGAAACCATCAAAGCACATAACACATGAACACCAAATTTTTACATGGAAAACCCAAAATGGGAAAAACCACGATGAGGATTAGCTCACAATATATTATAACTGGTTATAAGATTAATAATATCCAGTTTCCACAATCCATAATGTTTAATTCTAAGTGATTTCTAGATTCGATTGTGTGTAAATTTTTTGCATCAAAATTTTGGATCACACTCTATGATCTATCATCAAGATGAAAGCAAAGAGCATAAGGAGAAAAATTGGATAGTTGCAGACCAAGATCAACCTTAAAAGACAAGGGGAAGAGAGAGAAGGTTGCACATGGGCCAAAGAAGTCAAGACAAAAAGAAGTAAAGAGAAGAAAAAATTGGAGAAAAAGAAGTCAAAATATAAAACAACCAAAATTAACCAAAAGGGAAAAGATAAAAGAAAGTATAAAACAAAGAAATCAAAAGAATAAGGAATACAATGAAAAAAGACAATAAGGACTGAGAAAGACGAAACACAGAAACAACACTTAAAATAAACTAAGAAGGCCTAAAATGGAAAAACAACAAATAATAAAGGAAAAAATTAAACTACAAACAAGATAATTACCAAATAAAGAGAACTTGCAAAAGAAAAATGAAAAGATAGTATAAATATATATAAATAGATAAAACAAAACATAAATTGAACAAGAGGGATAAAGGAAAGGAAGAAGAAAATAATAAAAAATAGAAACTAAATAACCTTAAAAACACTTATAAAAGAAAATAAAAAGACAAAGCAAAAGAGACATTAAATTGACAAAACCATATAAATGCAAAAAAATCAAGATTAAAATGATCGATAAAAATAAGATGAAATAACGATTAGAAAAAGGAAAACAACGAATAATTGAAATGACAAATTAAGATAAAAGAAGCAATAAGAAAATCACAAAACACATCGAATATATATATATATATATAACACATAAATAAAAGAAACTAAACAAACCACAAAAGATTAAAAAAATAAGAAAAGTAAACTAACAAATAAATAAACATTTAAATCTACAATAACAAATAACAATATAAATGTAAAATAAAATCAAGATTAAAAAGATAAAAATAAGAAGAAATGATGATTAAAAAATGGAAAACACAAATAAATTAAAATTTAAAAAAATAATTTAAGAGAAAAGAAAGCAATAAGAAAAACACAAATCAACTTGCACTTCTAGACTGGTAATTATTTCATTGGCTTGCTTCAACTACTCATTGACCTCCTTATGTCTTTCTCTAAATTTCTTGATTTGCTCTCTAAACTTTCTAATGCATTCATTTGCTTCTTTAACATTTTCCTTCAGATCTTTGTTCTCACTTTCAGTCCTTTCCAAATCTTCAGGAGGTATTCTGAGTTCTCCATTTATGTCAACCATTCACTTTTCTTTTGTAAACCCAATATAAAATATCTCTTCTGGAGGAGTAGTAAATCTTCTAACATCCATGTGTTCAACCTGCAAGATCTTCCCCAAGTGATTAAGCTTCTTCCAAGGAACCAAGCTCTAATACCAATTATTGAACACCCAAAATACTGAGAGGGGGGTGAATCTATTGCAAGATGGTGTGTCCCTTGGTCTCCTTGGTGTAGTGTAGTGCTTGGGTTCGTGACATGGCTTAACTGCCTCCCATGGATCTTGTATAAATCTAGCAGTTGTATCAGGCATTAACAAGTCGATCTTTTGGTGTGACAGTAATCACCAATGTAACAATTAGTATCAGAGTCAAGGTCATGGGCTTGAACCCCTCGCTTGCATTGGGGGTTATTGCAAGATGGTGTGTCCCTTAGTCTCATTGGTGTAGCGTGTTGCTTGGTTCGTGACATGGCTTAACCGCCTCCCGTGGATCTTATGTAAATTTTGGCGGTTGTATCAGGCATTAACAAGTCGATCTTTTGGTACAACGGTAACCACCAATGTAACAGAATCAGTATTCTCTAAAACCACTTAAAGATTTAAACATTCACTCCACATAGCATAGTCAATTTATAGTAAGAAAGGAAATCGTGAAAGAAATCATCAAAGCACATAACACATGAACACTAGATTTTTATGTGGAAAACCTAAAAATGATGAAAACCATGGTGAGGATTAGCTCATAATATATTATAACCGTTATAAGATATTACAGAAGTGCTCATTGTAGGTGGAATCACTAGCCAAATGGAATCATTTCCCACTGAAAGAAGAAAAGGTAGAAGAGAGTGATGGCACACAACCAAGATTTGAACTGTTAAAAATACATCTACAACATGCTAGGATATAGTTCCTGTAGACACTAAAAAATGTCCTAATCAATATCATACATTTGAATAAGACTTACTAACATCATTTCCTCTCTAATCCATCATCTTTTCACTTAATTGATTTAATTAGCCTAGCTAATTAATTAATTACATCATTTTCATCTAATTGGCCTAATTAATTAAATTAGGTTGATTCATCTCTTTTTGCACTAACACTTCATCTAATTAAATTAAATAAATCAAAATATTTAATTTAATCTCCTAAGTCATCTTATTTAATTAAATAACCCTATGTTATTTAATTAAATATCTTTTCATCCCCCTTCCCTATTTATTAAATCATCTAATTTAATAAATATCTCTTTATTCTTCTAATTCCCTAACTGCATAAATTAAACTAACTTTCCTCTAATCAAAGGGAATATTTGTTATCCTTTTTTGCACAATTAAAACTTTGTTTTAATTTGCAAAATCCCTTTTTCCTCACCCTAAAGGAATATTCTAAGGAATATTCCCTCTCCTCCAATCAACTCACTTGGCTTCTTCAACAAGCTAAACCCTTTAACCTCTTTGGCAAGTTACCTTTGACCTGTGTGAGCAGGTCAAAAGTGTGTTTGTTTAAGGCAAGTGTGAGCCTTTGATTAACTTTCATCATGCATCAATAAGAATCCATGATCCATTCCTCTCATCCCCTTCATCTTGAACCATTGATTAAGCTTTTTGATCTCAACCATCCATTCCTCATTTGCTCTCCTATAAATAGATCACTATTTGGAGACAAATGGATCCATCTTTTATTGCAAACTTATGTTACTGAATTTACTCACATACTCACTCATCTTTTACTCACTTTTTAGCTTTTTCTAGTTCATTTTCATTGCATAATAGCTTAGAGCATCCATTAATGGTTTCCATGCATCCATCTTAGTTTGTAAATAAATTACGATTTTCATCCTTTAGCATAATTTTAGCTTAGATTAGCTTAGAATAGCTTAGCAATTGCATAATTAGATCATTTGTATCATAAAATCATGGTAACTTAGCTTGCATCATGTTCATTTTTACATATTTTAGGTTTTTACACATCAAACACCATGGTTTCATCGATTCTCTTCCATAGAATCAACTGAAAAAGGCTCACTGATCACAAGATTGGGAAAGGGTTGTCATTCGACATCAACACGACACCAATTCCACAACAAGATAAATTTCAAATGGATTAGAATAGATGTTTTGAAAGCTTTCATAGTTTAGTATGTTAGGTTTTGATGAATGTTTAGTTTTAATCTTGTTTGATCGATCTTGTTGAGATTCTAGTATTGGTGGCTCTGTTATGCTTTGATTCTTCATGGATCAAGCATAATTCGGCCCATACTGGTATTTTCACATCAACATTCTGGCACTAGAAGGAGGGAAAACCAACATTTAACCATATTTCGGCTGAAATTCCATGTTCATGTTGTTTTACAGGTTGCAGTGATGCTCAAACCACAAACAACAATGCTATTTGAATAGTGTCGCCATATAGCGACACCCAAGCAGTTTGAAACAGTGACACATATTTAATTGGTCGACGCTGATTTAAATATAGTGACACATATTTAATTTTAATATATCATGGAATGCAAATGGCAACACTCAAATTCACCAAACCAACGCTTTCAAATTTCAAACAGTGATGCATTCGTTAACAACGACACCCATCAAAACAACGACACAATCGTGCTCACTGGTCTTGCTGCAGAGCAACACCCATTTTCACTAGAGCGACGCCCAAATCAAAAATTGTGATGCTATCATGTTCAGCAACACTCAACCAGGGTAAGAAACTTTATGTTAGTTTTTTTGACATGTGACTTAATTTCTTTGGATTATCTGATCACTGATGGATGTCTGAATGTGTTTTCATTGTTAGACTAATAGGGTTTTGTAGGGTTTAAAGGCATGGAGTGAAATTGAATAAATTCTCTTCTATTTTAACATTCTATAATTATAACAAGCGTTCAACACTTTGGGGCAATTATAACTCAATTTCATGCTTTTTTACTTTCAGTTTAGGCAACGCACTAGTTTTCAATTGGGTTTAAAATGAACATTCAAAGTTGGATAGAATTAAACCCTCACATCACCTCTTTCAATTGGGCTTAAAATTGAACATGGAAAACTCATCTTTCAATTGGTGCTTAAAATTAACTGATTATTGCTTTGAAGGATAAAATTGACAACTGTTTGTTTTGTTTTGTGGCTTTCAACTTTGCTAGTGAATGTGTATGTAATTCTCTCACATCATTTGGCGATCTTAAGAAATAGAAACATTCTCTAACACTTTCCAAAGTCACCTCCATCTTTCAATTTGGGTTTTAAATTGAACAACCATGCTAGTGTGAGAAAAGGCATAGCGTGTGTTCTCTCTTTGTGCATGCAAGCAAAGATGATCAAACTACAAATGTACTTACTCGCTATTGTTCACCTTTAGAGGGTCTACATTGGTGGGAAAAATTACTCACCCCAAGGGAACAACCCAAGCAATAACGAGCATAAGCCAAGCTCTTCCAAACCACTCTATGAATTTGTGGTTATGATGAAAATCATAAACAATGGGAAGCAGTACATGATATCTCTCCCCCAGTATATTTATGATGCGTAAAGCCCTTGTTCTAAGGGTTGGGAGACCTCTCACAAGGATTTTATCATTGCACCCCCTAAACTGGATGCCCTTATTATGAACCTTTGTGTAGTAGCCAAAAATCTCTAATATTTGTTGATGTCAGGAGGTCAGACCTCTAAAGTCATCTCACATATTTGCGGTTCTTAGTAGAGATGAAGAGTTTATCATGGGAGATTCATGAGAACTCAAACCTTGGTTGACCCATAGAAGTGAGTGTTTTGGAGGGGAGCCAGTGTGGTCAAGCTTCTAATCATCCACTTTGAATAAGCACAGCTGGAGATTTCAAGTGGGAATACAACAAATATAGCCATTTCTATCCTACGGTTGTAATGCTTGTGAGTCAGTTTAACACTTTGCTTTATTTTAAAATGATCCAAAAACAAGCATTCACTATCCAAATTTCAAACACTTTGGCTCAAATATGGACTTCTTGAGTTAGCCTTGATATTACTACTTGTCCTAAGGATTTATCCTTAGTGATTTCTAAATATCTTGACATTAATCTCAAACCCATATTTACCAAAGACAGCATAGGAAATTATGGCTTTAACCTCATGATTTTCATGAAATGGACAATGTGAAAGTTATGATGTTTTTGACATAAACATCTAGTTTGGAAACATAATCAAAGACAAGTGTTTGTGGTAAAATCAATTCACTTAAGCAAAGATAAATTCATAAATGAACCCCACATGACTATTTGGAGACTGATTGCTCCCGTTGAACAACCTGATCTTCCAAGTGCTATAATTAAGCCAAACTTTGAACTCATAAACGGTGAACAAACAGATCTCATTAGCAGTTTGAGAACCTTCACTTTTCAAAACAAGGAAACAAAAACACAGTGGAGAAATGCAGCAACCATTTTGGATGAAGAAGAGGAACATGTCGATATTGAGGCTAGAAGGCCCCTATTACCACCACCCGTGTGGCAATAAATATCTCCCTTTCTTCCATAAACTTAAACTATTTCCACATGATCTCATGGAAAATCAGGATTCCTAAGCCAAAGTCTACAAGTCCTCATTTTATACTTAGGCATCTAACTCCAAAAGCTCTTAAGAAACACCTTTGAGCAATTCACAAAAACATAAACAAATTGGTAGCAAACTTTTATAAACACGCTTCAAGGTATAGCCTGAAATTGTATGCATTCTCTTGGAGTGAAAATCCTGGTCTTTTTCATGATACCCAACTCCTCTAAATGATTCATCAAATAGTCAAAATTCGTAGGGGAAAGTCTCCAGCACTCCATTTCAGACGTAGGAATTTTAGAACAAATTATAGTCAAAAGTGGGCTTCCATATTTTACCGCAACTGTTACACTTTGTTGAGAAAATTTTATTCCCAAGCTAGGAGAGCCCGAACAGGTTTGAACATTCCCATCTGTCCTCTCATTTTCTAGGATTGAACATTTTAGAGGTCTAGCATCATTCTCACTACCTTGGTCTTGTCAACAAAAGGTTCACTTTAGTTCAACATTGGGTCCAACATTTCACTCACCCCTTCATCAAATTTCCTCCACCTCATTTATCTTTGCAAAATTTCAAAAACATCAACACTTTGGGACTTAAACATCAAACCAACTTGCTACCTTAGCTACTTTGTATGTGAAATGTATCCTTTTCCATGCACTTAGTTAAGATATTTATCATCTTTGAACTAGCTTATCTTGAAGGTCACAAGTATACCCTAAAGATTTCTAAGTTCATTATCATCCTTTATTCCAACATCAAAACATCAAACTCAAGTCAAAAGTGTAGTCCCAAAATGCTTGCAAATATCACTTCCCACATTACCCATCTTTTCATCCCACATTATCATCATTGCTCCCAAAATACTTAGAGCATCCCTTTTACCTAGGTTTGACTCAACTAGAGAGTTCAAAAATTACAAAACTCAACACAACTCTCCCATAGCTAATACCAAATTTATGGTAAAGATGATATCACAACACAAGAGAATCATGGAAAAAGAAAAAGTTACATTTACCTCAAGTGATCCAAATCCTTTATAATTTGATCCTAGAAGTCATGTTACACCATCACAACAACCATCATCTCCTTCAGGACCATACGAAATTGAAGACATCACGAATAGCCCATTTGAGCTCACTAGAGAAGAACTTTTAGAACTTCAACATTTTGAAAGTGTAGCTCCTATCTCCCCGACATTTGTTGCACAAAGCTTAACACAAGATTTGACAACTCCATCACAAGAGCTAAGTCAAATGTACATACCTAGTATTGCAACCATCCCTTCTAAAGATTTTGGTCACACCTTACCATTTGAAAGTAGTACACTTGTGGGTACTCTTGAAACTAATCCTCCACCTCCCACCACCATTTGGACACCTACCTTTGGTGCTCCTCTCGTTCCTGAAGATCCAAAACAACTACACACTCTACTTGAACTTCATTGTTCCACCACTACTTTGACATTTCGAAGAAACCCTTCTTCATCCACACCCATGAGTACCACAAGTATTCCTACCATCATGCAAAGTAGTACAAACAAAAAATATCAAAACAACACACTAGGGCATGTCAATACCGTATCACAAAATCAACCCTCAACGCAAATAGAGACATCTTTATCCAACCCTTTGGTGGGTTCATCCATTCCATCTACCATTACAACATCATCCCCTATCAATCCACCTCAAAGAAATCCCTTGGTTACAAATTCTATCAATCCTGGGAGTACCTTGATCACGAAGCCTTTGTTTACATCTTTTGCATAAGGCAATCCTCAAAACATAGGACAAGGGAATCTTTTCAATCAATGGACTCAAGGTCCTAGTGTGTCATTTCCATTGTAAAATTTAACTACATCTTTTTCAATAGCTCCCTTTTCTATGCCAAATCAATTCAGACCTCAAACATAAATTCCTCCACCTCATTCTACCATATTGCAAGGATTGTTAAACCAAGGGAATCCTCCACCTTTCACCAGCAATCTGCTAACTACTTAAAACATCAATGTCCCTACTCCTTCACAGATATCTCAAAAACCACCTGATCCCACATTGCAAGCACATGCCTTAGCTTTACAACAAGCCCAACAAACTTATCAACAGGTCGTACAACAACAACAACAACAAGTAGCTTTAGCACAACAACAACAGCAAGCACAACAAGCAGCCTTAACAACTCAACAAGAATCCTTAGCACAACAACAACATCAAGCTAAACAAGCAGCCTTAGCACAACAACAACATCAAGCTCAACAAGCATCCTTAGCACAACAACAACAAGAAGAAGCAACCATTGCCCAGCAAGCTCAGCAAGCAGCCTTAGCAACACAACAAGTCACGCAACAACAAGAAGCACAACAAGCAGCTTTATTAGCACAGCAACAACAACAAGCCCAACAACAATAACAAGCTCAACAACAAGCCTTACTAGCCCAACAATATTCCCAACAATAGCAACAAGGTTCCTATTTTCCTCATATGAGCATCATCAATCCAAACACATCAGGAACATATTCATCACTTTTACAAAATCTCACACCTTCATACACTCCATATAATTCATCTCTCATCCCACCATATGTTCCTCCACCCAATCCGCAAGACAATCTAGCATCACAATTGAAAGCACTTTCACAAGAAATGTAGGACATTGACAAAGAAGCCTCATACACAAAACTTGTGTTTTTACCCATTTGATCGTAACATAACAATGATACCATTCCCTCCTTGTTTTCAAATCCCCAAGTTTTACAAATAAAGAGGGAGAGGAAGTCCTGTTGACCATATCAAAGAATTTTACGTCATGTGCATGGAAGTGGCTTATAACGATTCATATCTAATGTGTCTCTTCCCTTGAAGTTTAACATGTAATGTTATGGATTGGTTCTCTCATTTGCCTCTTGGTATCAAAACTTTTCAAGAAATCACTAACAAATTCATCGATCACTTCTCCTTCAATCTCAACATGGACATTAGTCTAGAAGATTTGTACACTCTTAAACAAAATCCAGGAGAAACCTTCACTAAATTCTTACAACGATGTAGACAAAGAGCTAGTAAGAGCAAGTGGCCTCTTCCTAATGAACAAGTGGGAATCATTATAGCCAACCTTGATCCAAATCTATCATTCCACTTGAAAATACAATGCATCACATCATATAACGAGCTTGTTCCAAGAGCCCTTAACATTGAAAGAGCCCTAATCTCACAAGGAAATACTCAAGCTTACAAAGACAACCGTCCTTCAACCAGTTCGAATGAGAAACCTCGTGTATGGGCTAAGAACAAAAATGTAACAAATGATGGTGTGGTAGACGCTAAGGTCATACTAAGTGTTCCTAGACCCAACAATAATCAAGTTGCTAACATCCAACCAACTGTGCAACAAATGGTACCACCTCAGAACAATCAGATCAGTAACACCAACATGCAACAAAGGAAAACTAGTAATAGGAACAACTATTTCAAATGTAAGTGCACACAGTTATCAGAACCCATCGAGACAATCATGAAGAAACTGGTAGAGTCAAATTTGATAACACTTCCTAATTTTGAAAACTACCAAGAACCAAAAGAAAATCCATCCTAGTACAATGAGTGTGATCTATGTGACTTTCATAAAATCAAAGGACATAAAACAACAAACTGCATGAAACTTAAGAATATCATCCAAGACCTCATAGAGAACAAAACCATATTTGTTGAGGTACCACTTGGAAACCAGGATCTCAAGATATACAAGACCCCTATGCCTAGTCATAACAAAGCAAACAACAATGGAAAAGCTAAGGATTACACCAATGTTCAACATACTTATTCCAATGTAGTTGCCTCCTATGATAGCATTATCATTGTTTTCACCATCAAAGGAGCTAGTACGAAATGTAGAGTCACCACATGACATGGCAAAATAACTATTCAAGGAGTTGTCCCAGTTCAATCCAGGACACAACCTACTTTTCCCACATCTAATCCTAGCAAGTACAATCTTGTAGATCAACTTAAATAGACCCCTGCTCAGATATCAATCTTGGAACTCTTGAGATTATCTCCTGAACATAGGGAAATACTAGAAAATTCCTTATTTGATTCATCCATTCCCAACAACATTGATACCAATCAATTTTAAGCTATGGTAGGGCATATCACTAGCCATCTTCTCACCTTCTCTGAACAAGATTTACCATCACAACCATCTCATAACTATGCTTTACACCTTGAGGTTGTCATTCATAAAAACAAGGTCAAAAGAGTCTTGGTAGATGGAGGTGTTGGTCTGAACATTTGTACCCTACAGTTGATCAAGCATCTAGGCTATTTAGAAGATACTATTGAGAAGACAAAGAGTACCACCATCAGAGCATATGACGACCAAGAACGGGTATCACAAGGAATCATTGCACTTCCAATCCAAGTGGGACCTCTTATTGCAGAAAATACATGCCAAGTACTTGATCTTGATCTTCCATATAACATACTACTTGGTCAACCTTGGATCCATTATTTGAAAGTTATAGCCTCAACCTATCATCAATGTGTGAAGTTTCCTTCTGAGGGCAGAGAAATCACTATCCATGGAGATCCCAAGCCTTTCTACTACTATAAAATCCTTAAGGCCAATTTTTATAAGATCCCACAAATACCAAAAAATGATGAAGGACCTAGACCATCAAGCTCATTTTTTGACCCATCATCTCTAGCCTCTACCTTAGCATCAAATGTACCTATTGTGAAAAACATACCCAATGTCAAAGCAATAATCCAAGATGATGGTTGTGGAAGCTACAAAATATTGAAAGACACCTTTTTCCTAGGATAATTACCTATTTCTCCTCAAACTCATGGGAAACCAACATCTAGCACCAAAGAACTAGAAACAATCAAGATGGAAGCTACTACCTTCACCAAGTGGGGAGACCTAAATCAAGAAGATTTCCATGAGCAAGATATCTATAAACTCCTCTATCAAGATGAACGACCTATTCCTGTTCTTCCTATGGAAGATGACAACAAAGATCTACAACTAATGTAGAATTAGGGATATAACAAGAATGAGAAGCTAGGACAAAATGACAATGGTTTACTAGAACCCATCGTGCCTGAGAAATGACTAAAAAATCTTGGTTTAGGTTGTACTACTAGCAAAGTCACACTTATAAGCAAAGGTATCATTTCCAAACGAGTTGAGGCTTCCTCTTGGTCACCTACATCACATGATACAACCTTAGATGAATTTCCCCTTGATGTTGCTAACCTATTTGAGAACAACACCCTCTTCATGATATCCATAACATCCTTTATCTCAAATAACCAACCAACTAAAATATGCCTAGTCTATCTGCAACTCATTAGCATGGACCAACAAGGACTGTCAGTTCTAGATTTATTTAAAAATGATGAAGCAATCTCAAAATTCATGGGACTCTGAGACAACTTATCATGGGAAAATCATAAAGCAGGCTTCGACATAGAGCTCGATATAGGGGCATACTATGGGGAGACAATTGAATCCTTCAATCACAAAATAAATGAAATGCAATTAACATGCATATCCTTGAGTGAAAACCACCTAGTGGCACTCTCTAGTCCTAAAATAGTAAAAATGAAGGATGCATCTGACGGTGAAAACCTCTCTAAGGTGCCCAAGGATGAAGGGTTCAATCTCCCCCTTCGTGCCATGCATCCAGAAAAGTCAATGGTACTAGCAGAAAAGGTTGCTCCAATCAATGTGGGAACAAAAGAAGCACCTCATATCACCTTTTATGTTGAATCCTTATTGGACGAAGAATAGAAGAACCTTGTAGTATTCCTTAAAGAGAGAAGAGATAACTTTGCATGGTCATACACAGATATGCTAGGCCTTGATCTAGAAGTGGTTGTACATCACTTAGCAGTTTATCCCAACACCAAACCATTGAAGCATAAATTAAGGAAGATGCGCCCTTAGATAGCACTCTTGGTTAAACTGGAACTACAAAAGCTTCTTGACGTTGGATTCATTTGACTGATAGATTATCCTAAGTGGGTTTCAAACCTAGTACCAGTCTCAAAACCCACTGGGGGCATTAGAATATGCATTGATTTCAGAGATCTAAACAAGGCATGTCTGAAGGATGATTTCCCTCTTCCCAACATTGATCTCATTGTGGATTTAATAGTTGGGCATGAAATTTTGTCACTCATGGATGGCTTTTCAAGCTACAATCAAATCATAATCGCCAAAGATGATCAACATAAAACTACCTTTACTTGTCCATGGGGAACCTACTGCTGGAATGTGATGCCATTTAGGTTGAAGAATACAGGAGCCACCTATCAAAGAGCAATGACCCTCATCTTTCATGATATGATCCAAAAAATAGTTGAAGATTATGCGGATGATATTTTGGAAAAATCAAAAAAGAGAAATGAGCACATACAAGTCTTAGGACCTATCTTTGACAGACTTGAAGAATACAAGGTATGATTGAATCCAAAAAAGTGTGTGTTTGGGGTTACATCAAGAAAACTTCTTGGATTTATCGTCTCACAAAGAGGGATAGAAATTGATCCAGCAAAGTTAAAATCCATCCTAGACATGGAGCCACCAAAAACATTGAAATAGATGAGAGGATTACAACGAAGGTTGCAATCCATCAAAAGGTTCATAGCCCAGCTATCAGATAAGATTCATCCCTTTTTGCATCTTCTCCATAAAGGGATAACCTACAAATGGGATGAAAAATGTGATAAAGCTTTCTAGTAGATCAAGGATTATCTACTAACATTTCCAATGCTCATGCCGCCGATACCAAACAAGCCATTGATCTTGTACATCTCAACAACACCAGCAACACTAGGAGCTCTTTTAGCACAACATGATGAAAATGGAAAAGAAAGAGCCATATATTACATCAGTAGAACCTTGGTAGGCTATGAGATGAACTATTCACCCACTAAGAAAGCATGCCTAGCAGTAATTTTCACTTCACATAAGTTCAGGCATTACATGTTGTCACACCAAATCAAGCTTATTGCAAAGATTGATCCATTAAAATATTTTTTATCCAAAGCAACCCACACGAGACAAATGGCTAAATGGGTAATGATCTTGACAAAGTTTGGCATAGAATATGTGGAGCACAAGGCAATCAAAGGACAAGTGATCGCAGACCAACTATCAGAAGCACCCATCTATGATGAGAACCCTTTAATATCTAAGTTTCCTGATGAATCAATGTTCCTTACTAATCTCACAGCTATGTGGAAGATGTACTTTGATGGATCATTCACCCAACATGGATCAGGAGTCGGCATTCTTTTCATCACCCCCCAAGGTGATTGCATCCCAAAGTCTTACAGGCTATCATTCCCATGTACCAATAACATTGTTGAGTATGAAGCCTTAATCGCAGGTCTCTAGATAGCAATTCAGTGGTAGATACAAGAGATGAAAGTCTATGGAGACTCACAGTTGGTTATCAACCAAGTCAATGATGACTATCAAACTAAAGATGACAAGCTCACTCCTTACAAGAAGATGGTGGAAAATCTTAAAGATCTTTTTATAGACATAACTTTTGAGCAGATTCCTCACAAGAACAATAGAGCAACAGACACCATGGCAATAATCGGATCACTACTAGACATGTTGAACAACATCCTTCAATGTGAATTCTTGGTAGAATAGCTTCTCATACCAACATTCGAAACCCCTGAATCTGAATTCACGTGTATCATTGTTGGTCCTGGATCCCCGTGGTACCATGGCATATTTACTTATCTTAACAAAGGAACCCTTCCATCAAACGAACCTTAGAAAGACCTTTGTCAAAAAGGCGTCCCGATTCATGATCCTAGGTGATACCCTTTATCGCCGAAGCATCGAAGGGACATTACAATGACGTCTTAACCAAGAGGAAGCCTTAACTACCTTAACAGAGGTGCACGATGGCATATGTGGGTCCCATACTAGCATTATGACCTTAACTAAGAAACTATTTAGGACAGGGTATTATTGGCCAACCATGGAAAAAGAAGCTCATCAGTATGTGCGGAAATGCATCCAGTGTCAATAGCATGGGGATCTAATTCATGCTCCAGCTCAAGAATTGCAACCAATGATCACACCATGGCCTTTTTCATAGTGGGGACTTGACCTCATAGGAAAAATCACTCCAACCTCATCCGATGGCCATAAGTTTATCATAACCGCCATTGAATACTTTACTAAGTGGGTTGAAGCCACTCCTATGACCTACATAATAGGGAAGCAGATAGCCAAGTTTATCCTGAATTACCTAATTTTTCTGTTATGGTGTACCACAAACCCTCATCTTAGACAACGGGACACGATTCAAGAATCAGGATGTGAAAGAGTTGTGCCAAAGATTCAATATCCAACATCGATTCTCTACCTCGTACTATCCCCAAGGCAATGGCCAAGCAGAAGCAATGAACAAAACTATCTTGAAAATCCTAAAGAAAATAGTTAACGAAGCTGGTCATGACTCGAATTTGTAGCTAAATCCTTATCTTTGGGCCTATCGAACCAGTATCTGCCCACTTACAGGAGCAACCCCTTTCTCCCTGGTCCATGGATCAAATCCATCTTGCTTATTAAGGTTGAGCTCCCATCATTGCGAGTGTCACTGAAGAATTTGATAACTAAGGAAGAGTACAGAGTGTCTCGACTGAATGAGCTAGAATTCCTGGATGAACATCATCTTGGCGCCCTTAATCACTTGAAAGTATATCAAAACCAACTGAAACAGAGCTATAACAAAAGAATCAAATGTCGGTCATTCCAGGTAGGCAATCTTGTCTTAAAGAAAAATCGTAAGAGCCTTCCAGATCAAGACAACAAAGGAAAGTTTGAGCCTAATTGGTTGGGTCCCTTTGTCATCAAAGCAAGCTATGGATCAAGAGCATACCAACTATCAACCCCTAAAGGTGAACCCTTGCAGGAGCCAATCAACAGCTCGCATCTCAAAAAAAATTATGCCTAAATATTAAGGGTGTAAATCAAAAAAGTCAAAAAAGTCAAAAAATGATCAAAATCCAAAAAAATGAGAAAAATGATTGAAAAAAGTAAAGAAAAAAATTGTCCTCTAGTGAAAACCACTTCAGTGGCACTCTGGGCAAGTACCTTAGTGAAAACCTGGCAAATAGGCACCTTGCATAAATAAAGCATCTTCATCTATTATTTGGCTCTTTTGACCTATCATTCTTTATATCACCATTTATCCCTCATCTGTGTCCTTATCATGGCTTGTCACTGTAAGATATCATGAACTCTTTAACACTACTTGGCACATTCCCAAGGTCAGTCTGTCCTACCTTTATCGAAGTAGGCTAACACATCACACTGGGGGTATTTCATTATGCGTCATAATCAGGTTCTTGTATATCTTGAGGTCATGGGACATCTTATCAGAAAACACCAAAAACATTCATAAAATATTATCCAGAAAATCCAAAAACATTTGCAAAATCCTATACATCGAAAATCCAAAAACATTCTGAAAATTGTAAAGGCAAAATCCAAAACATCCAAAAAACATCAAAATCCCTAAAAAGGTCAAACATCAAAAGTTAAAAAAAAAATCCTCTTCTCAAACTACATTGTCTTTGAGCTTGAACGTAGACAAGGCCGTCATTGATGTGCCCCCGAGACACCCTAGGTCAGTCCTTTAGCAGTCTGTTGTAATTAACTATGATCTCTCATTTGTTCATATCTTTGTCTTGTAAATAGGTTGAGTCAGTCAAACTATGTGGTATTTGTGTGTATAATGTAGACAAGGATAATCTTTGATCAACACCCAAGGCCCCTAGAATAGGTCTTTAGGTTAGGTTCTTGGTCGAAACTCAAAAAATCTTGAAAATCCAAAAACATCCAAATATTCAGAAAACACAAAAACATTCAGAAAATGGAAAACACAAAAACAATGGAAAACGTTCAAAAGACCTAAAAAGCCTCAAAATATTCAGAAAACCCTAAACAGCCTCAAAAAATCCAAAAATCCTAAACATTCGTATAAACATTCAAAAGACCAAAAACAACCTCAAAATATTTTCAAAATACCAAAAACATTCAAAACTTCTAGAAAATCCAAAACCCATCCATCCCATTTCGCTTT
The DNA here is from genome assembly GCA_007258455.2 of Sequoia sempervirens. NCBI lineage: Eukaryota > Viridiplantae > Streptophyta > Pinopsida > Cupressales > Cupressaceae > Sequoia > Sequoia sempervirens. The sequence goes on from VDFB02000015.1 coordinate 537,941,745, forward strand.
CACTCGCAATAAACTTTCACCATTAATAAAACGATCATCACCTTCACCCTTTGGCAAAACAAGTGGAAAGCAAACATAGCAAGTTGTAAAGTGCGAACCCAAAAGTCAAAATATGAAGTCTGAATCATTGGTAAATGCGTAAGTGAAATTTATGGCAATGACTCATCTTAGCATCATAGTCCTAACATCAAAAACCCTCTGATCAACATGTCCTAGGATGTATCCTTCCTGTGATGGACATCAGCACCAAACATCACTTCAGCTAAACTTAAACTAGGCAGGAGCTATAAATAACACTGACTATTTGTCTTTGATCTTTTCTTATGATTTATCTTAATGATCCCATTCTGGGGACCTCTCAATGATGTCTAACAAAATGATTTAGAGAGAAAGCAAAGGGACATTGATCATTATCTTCCGTTTGTTGTGCTTGTGGATACTCTTCTGGATACTTGCTTAGTTGTGTGTAGGAAGGTTGTTTGGAGTATGTTGTTGACTATTGTGTATGCTTTGGTCACATATATTCTAAGCTTCTAACTTACATTCCAATGACGTTTCTGTATATCAAGGTGTGAAAAAGAACTATCTTATCTGTTTGTCGAGTCAAAGTCCATTACACTAGATACAACGTCATCCAGGTTATCAATACCTTGATGCATTGTGTCTATGTGTTATATCAAACAATAAGGAACGACGAAAAATCCCAATCCCAAAGTGTGAGCACTCCATCCTACATTTCCATCCAACATTTTGCATTGTCTCATCAACATCTCTAATAAAGTCTCGATGGATCAAGGACTTATTAGATCTTTTTGAAGCAACCATCATCATCAGAAATTAACAGTCATTCATTCTTTATTCTTCTATCTTCTCTTTGCACTAACCCGGTATCATAGCAATCAACGAAAACATCATCAATGCATCCATCCTTCATCCACAAACCATTAGCATACATGCATCTCATAATCATATCATAATCATAAAACACCCATCAACATAATAATTGCATTGCACATCATACATTCTGCATTATCATTTGAGTTTTGATGATAATATAGATTTGTTATTCTAAGCATCTTAAATCATTGCATATCATAAGAATTTGCATTCATACATCCATATGCATACATCATCATCAAAAAATACATAGAAAATATACAAAAATAAATGCGTCCACATCATGTGCTTCCATAACATCTACATATCATAATCACCCATCCATGTCATATTGTGAAAAGATAATAAAAAAACAACATAATATTGCATCCATCCATATCATGATCATCGCATATCACATAGGCATAAATAAAATGCATCCATACATGATCATATATAAGAATCCATACCATATCATCCATACATGAAATAAAGTTAACACATCATAGCATGAATCATTCATATCTGTATCATATATATATATATCAAAAAATGTGTCATGGTACAAAAATTTGGATCAGTGTATGTACATCGATGATAAGTACAATATCCACAAGGCTATCAAAAAGGATCCCATGAATGTATATCATTATAAGGAATGGGGAAAAATCAAAAAGTGTCTATACATCAAAGAGCTAGCCCCGGTGGCTGCTACCCTCTCCAACCTGCCGCTCAAGCTAATCCTCTACACTGGGATGTGCATCACTACGCTGTGAAAAATTTGGCTGACAAAGAGCCGCTGGAACATCCTTGTGGTAATGATTCTTGTAGTACACAACCTCTGTAACAGCCTCTCTATATAACCACGTCGACACGGTCTGACCAGGGCTGGCTTCCACCATAACCTCGATTTGTTTATGCCTCACCACCTCCTAATCTCTCCCTCTAGTGATAGCTTGTACCCTACAAAGTGTTGCATCTCTCTCGATTGTCAGTGACCACCTATTCTTGAGCCTGGTGCCATTCAACAGTCACAACCAAAACCTGTTGGTGGGCCTGGTCCCACTCACCTGTCAAAGCCTACACTTGTTGTTGTAGCTGTTGTATCTGAGCATCCCACGCTTTGGTTGTGATGGTGGCAGTCTTGGCTACTGCTACACTACCGGAGGCTATTGTCCCATTGGAGGAGCCCCTGAAACCCATCAATTATGGGCATCTTGGCCGCCCTGTCCCCTGCCCCTAGCACCTCTGCCTCGCAGTCTCCCTCTAGGAGGAGCACCTGCTAGATCTATGAGTCACCTTAGAGAGATGAACCATGCTTCGCAAGTTGGAGTGGTTTGCACTATCGACTAACCCTGATCATATGCCCAAGGCTAGGCAACCAACTGTCTAAAACTATCAATGGCCTCTGGGGCCGGAATCGTCGATCCCCATGTCAGAACCTCTCTAGCTGATCTAGCAAAAATGGCTATGTAAGCATTGTCGGACCTATCCTATACATCGCCAAACTATCTGGCTACCCTATCAGGAAGCTACTGCTCAATCATGGTGTGCTCTTGACCCTACATATAATGGGTTTTTCTGGAAAATAAAGTTGTACATCATCAAACCATGGTGGGATATAAAACCATGGGTGCCAGGGAAACATGGTCATATCATCAATCACCCATCTCCAGTATGGGAGCCCAATCTATCTAGTGTGCCTAAGTGTGATGGCACCTCGATATCTCCATATGACGGGATCATCCAGCTCCATGTCCACCATCTGTACAATAGGCCAAAGCACATAAATGTGCTCCCATGCCCAAATGTGAAGAAGAGTAACACCTACATCGAGGGCTCTCCCATCGTAGTAAACAAAGTCATGCAAATCATGATATAAGGAGGCCAGCATCACAATCCCCCATGCAAAAAGAGTCCCACTATACAACATCCTCTGCCAAGCCAAGCCCCATCCTAAACTGAAGAATCTGCCACATATGTCGAGAGCCACCAAGCCTGAAATGATGGCCGCAATGATCAAATTGAAGGTCGGTACATGACCTTTATATGTCTCTAAATCAATCTGTGATGTGACCAATGCAATTTGGTCCATCTCCATCACCTTGAGGCATGCATCAAATCGATCACGCGATTGTCGTGGATAGGTAACCGCAATATCCACCACACGTCCTCCAATGTAACTATCACCTCCCCCATCAGAAGGTGAAAGGACGAGGTCTTGCTGTGCAATCTCTCACACAAAGTTGTCATCATAGCCAAATACGTCCTAACAATAGGTGTGTATGCAATATACCATAATTTGATCTCTCCCATGTGCTCCTGGCGCAACTCTAAAATATCACCCAATCTCTCAAGTACTATCGGCTTGTGCTCCCTCGACATCAAGGTGGGAAGACCTCCTGCACCCACGAAGCACACAACATCAAGAAATCATCAAAATTTGAAGTTATTTGGAATTTCTAGCTCGAAAATCACAATAGTGTCTCTATATTCAAAATTAAATCAACACCCGATGCATTTCAAATTTCAAATTGTAAAAAGCATCACCATACAAGATGGTGTCACGATTTAGACTTTGGCATGACCTAACCCTAACTTTTAAATCAAAAAGTGTGTCGCTAGATACAAACACATCGTCATTTAAAATTTGAAACCCTAATTTCAAATCAGAATAAACGTCGCCATATACATGTGCGTTGCTATATATCATTTGGGTGTCGCCGATTAAAGTTTGGGCGTCACTATATAGCGATGTCGCTAAAATCTAAATTCTAATGCCTAATAAATGCATCAAAATTTCAAATTTCAAATCAGGTTTTGAATCACATACCGGTGGTCCTACGCTTGGAAGCCACTAGAACTCATGAACTCAATCAAAGATGTGTCGGGGAAGCTCACGGCGTGCCATTTCGTTGAAGGGTCAAAGCTCAAATCGCAAGAATTTCTTAAGTGTGAATGCACAAATGAATTGAAAATGACCCCCTTGACCTATTTAAGCTAGAAAATTAGGGTTTTTTGCCCTAATTTAAGCTTAATAATGGGGTTTATTATCAACTTCACCAATTTTGCCAATTTGGACCTAATTTTGCATCGTTTTTTGCATTTTTGGCATTATTCTTGCATCCCAGAACTTTTCTAAACCCTTGGAGCAGCTTTTGAACCTTTAACAAGAAATCAACCCAAAATTCAAAATTTCCACCCAATTTCTCAAGGGGGCAAGGAGTCAAATTTATTCTTCCGTTGGGGCATCTAAAAAAACAAATTTTTATTTTTATTTTTATTTGGGCAGCATTTTTCATCTGAAAAGCATTGTTCTTTGAACCAAAGCAACAAGTACCTTGCTTCAAAGAGGGGAAAAATGTAGACACTAAAAAATGTCCTAATCATTATCATACATTTGAATCAAACTTACTAACATCATTTCCTCTCTAATCCATCCTCTTTTCACTTAATTGATTTAATTAGCCTAGCTAATTAATTAATTACATCATTTTCATCTAATTGGCCTAATTAATTAAATTAGGTTGATTCATCTCTTTTTGCACTAACACTTCTTCTAATTAAATTAGATACATCAAAATATTTAATTTAATCTCCTAAGTCATCTTATTTAATTAAATAACCCTATGTTATTTAATTACATATCATTTTGGGGTTTGGGCCCTAGCTCGGTTGGCTAAATCTTTCCTGTTACAGGAGGTTGGTCATGAGTTCTAGTCTCCCCCACCCCCATGGTACCAGAGGGCGTGTCGTGCCAGCACCGTCGGTCACGTTAAAAAGTTTACAAGGCGCACTGCAGATAATAGGGGGTCGTGCTACCTGATTCCTGTAGTCTAAAAAAAATAAAATAAAATATCATTTCATCCCCCTCCCCTATTTATTAAATCATCTTATTTAATAAATATCTCTTTATTCTTCTAATTCCCTAATTGCATAAATTAAACCTTGTTTAATTAGCAATTAAACTAACTTTCCTCTAATCAAAGGGAATATTCCCATGGAATATTCTTTATCCTTTTTTGCACAATTAAAACTTTGTTTTAATTTGTAAAATCCCTTTTTCCTCACCCTAAAGGAATATTCCCTCTCCTACAATCAACTCACTTGGCTTCTTCAACAAGCTAAACCCTTTAACCTCTTTGGCAAGTTACCTTTGACCTATGTGAGCAGGTCAAAAGTGTGTTTGTTTGAGGCAAGTGTGAGCCTTTGATTAACTTTCATCGTGCATTCTCATCCATTGATGAGAATCCATGATACATGCCTCTCATCCCCTTCATCTTGAACCTTTGATTAAGATTTTTTATCTCAACCATCCATTCCTCATTTGCTCTCCTATAAATAGATCACTATTTGGAGACAAATGGATCCATCTTTTATTGCAAACTTATGCTATTGAATTTACTCACATACTCACTCATCTTTTACTCACTTTTTAGCTTGTTTTACTTCCTTTTCATTACATAATAGCTTAGAGCATCCATTAATGGCTTCCATGCATCTTAGTTTGTAAATAAATTAGGGTTTTCATCCTTTAGCATAATTTTAGCTTAGATTAGCTTAGAATAGCTTGGAATTTGCATAATTAGATCATTTATAGCATAAAATCATGGTAAATTAGCTTGCATTATGTTCATTTTTACATAATTTAGGTTTTTACACATCAAACACCATGGTTTCATCGATTCTCTTCCATATAATTGACTGAAATAGGCTCATTGATCACAAGATTAGGAAAGGGTCGTCATTCAACATCAACACGACACCAATTCCACAACAAGATAAATTTCAAATGGATTAGAATAGATGTTTTGAAAGCTTTCATAGTTTAGTATGTTAGGTTTTGATGAATGTTTAGTTTTAATCTTGTTTGATCAATCTTGTTGAGATTCGAGTATCGGTGGCTCTGTTATGCTTCGATTCTTCATGGATGAAGTGTAATTCGACCCATACCGGTATTTTCGCATCGACAGTTCCATTGAAACTCAATATACCAATTTCACACACTTCATACTGATCTACACAAACACTCTTATCTACTCTGCATTCACCTTATACTCACCCAATTCACATCAATTGAACATTATATCACATCGTTTTATCTCCAAAACAATCAAAAAAATATCTTACATATATATCTGCTTCATCCACATACACCTACAACATCAATTAAGTTGGCCTAATTAGATGTATTATACAAAATGTAACTTTTCGGCTCATTATACACACATGCACACTCCATTCCATCAATCAAAACTTATAACATATCAAAATAGGTGAGCATGGACCTATAATAACTCCCTCATAATGGATCAATACATATTCAAACTCCGCAATACCCAAAACTTATTAGGTTGACATTGGTAATTACTTAACATAAAAATTCATCAACTCTTCAACCTCAAACCAACATGAAAACCTCATACTTCATGCAACTTTGAATATAGGCACTACTGACACCTTTCAACATCTCCAAAAATCCATAATACTAGATACCAATCCGTGGAGAGGTGCAGATTCATCAAAACATGCACACTGAACTAGAAACACTATCATTGCCAAAATTGAACTTTTGTCACACATAACTTTAACAAAAAAAACCAAAACACTATGAAATTATGGATTTATACTCTTCTAACATCCAACAAAATTACATGAAAACCACATGGTACAATTCTACACAGCGGACCAAAATATTTGATGTCATGTACATAGGAAACTTTGTTTTGATACTTAGCCAATTTTCTCATCATTTGTCTTCACCAGATCAAACCTTCTTGTAAATGTCCACTTGATAATCATTTTCAAACATTCTCAATCTATACAAATTGGTCTACATTATGATCTTCATATTGAAATACAATGTTGACATCAATGACAATATTAAACTGCATATTGCACAACTTATACTTATTCTCCATGCTCATGTCAGTAAGCATATCAATGACAGTTTTCTTATTCTTTTAAAAATAGGCTTCTCCATCCCACCACTCATGATATTTTATAAAGATGAGTGTTCATTATGGGGAGAAATATTCTAGTTCTTCTCCTACCATTTCTCCATCTACCATCACATTAGAGACATTATGACATGAAGATGGTCCTTTAGAGGATATTAATCCTCCCAATCTTTATGAGTATTATTCTTCCTTCACTTTATATGGTGATGATGATTATGATGATCCACCTTTCTCCTCTCCTAATCATCACTCAAATTTTGATGATTCTCCTTCAAACACTTCATCCATCATGCCTCCTTAAGCTCATCAAACATTGTAATCAATAGATGACTAGGTTGGGGATGTTTTAGATACTAGAACATGGTCACCGTATTAACAATATCCATCCCTCTTCATTTCCTCAACTTATGATATATAACCCTTTCAATAAGATTCTAATATCCCTAAGTGATATTTTGATATGTAGGAAAAAGTTCAGTTCCTTAGAGAGGAACCGTACTCAAGATTTAGTCCCCCTTCCTAAGGGAAGAAAACTCGTTCAATTCAAGTGGATCTATTAAAAAATTATTATAGATGGATTATTTTAAAATCACAAGGATCACTTGGTCACCAAAGGACCCTCCCAATTTCCCATGATTGATTACTTTAATACTTTTATGCGGTTGCCAAAAGGAATTCCATCTAACTTGTCCTTGCTATAGCTACAACCCACTATTGGGAAGTTCAATGGATCTATTTGAAGAGTGATTTATTTCATGGTGACCTTTAGGAATAAATTTACATGGACCAACCATAAGGGTTCATTTAGGATTTCACCCTATTTTTTTAACTTAAAAAGTCTCTTTATGGCCTCAAATAAGACCCTTGGGCTTATTATTCCAAAATGGAATCCTTCCTTTTATTAGTTAGTTTCATTCAATTCCACTCTAATTTGAACATATATATTATATAGAAGGATAAAATCTCATATTTCTAGTTTTCTATTTTGATGACATTGATCACAGGGAGTTACTCATCCACCATTAAGGCATTGAAAATTTCTCTTCATAATTCATTCTTGATGTCAAACTTGGGCCTTTTATATTAATTCTTGGTAATTAAGATCACTCGATAATCTTTAGGTATCTTCATTGAACAAACCAAGTATTCTCTTAATATGCACTCTAAATTTTGCATGACTGACTATAAGCTTACACTAACTCCAATTCTATCAAGCATCAAACTTGAGGATCATTTTTTTAAATCGTTGTTGGATGAAACTTTATATTTCTAATTAGTTGGGGGTGCCATAAACTTGACTCAAACAAGACTGAACCTTTCTTATGTTGTGGGATTGGTCTCTCAATTTATGTAGGAGCACCATGTGTTGCATTAGAAAGTACCCAACTAGATACTCTAATATTTGTAGGGAACTCATACTTATGGGATTCAGTATGACGCAACTGCGGATATTGACTTGGTAGGATACACAAATTTAGATTGGGTAGGTGATTCTTAGGATTGTAAGTCTACTTCACGCTATTGCTTCTTACTTGGTTCTAATCCATTTTGTTGGTTGAGTAAGATGAAACGTGTAATTTATCTTTCATCTATAGAGGTCATGTATTAAAGAGCCATTAATGTTTCCATTGATACCATTTGCATTTTGCATATTCTCATTGATTTTAGTATTCCATTCTAACATCCTATAGTCATATTTTTTGACAACTAGAGTGCGATACAATTATGATGGAATTTAGTTCATTAAAAACAAACCAACCCCATTGAGATCAGCATGCACTACATTCAAGATCTAATTATACTTTTTGATATTAGACCATTTATTAAGTAAAGTACACAAGATCTATGATCGATAATATATTTTGGTTCAAATTCTTGTTTCTTGTAGAATCTAATAAAATATTATATTTAAATAAAAAATAGAAATGGTAGAGAAGAGGGGAAAGCTTTAAAAAACTCCACGCAGTTGATCATTTTCCTCAAATACTTATTAGCTAGAGAAAAAGAAGATTTTTTGGTGCCACTTAGGAGCTTGCTAAGAGTAGTCAGGCCCCTATTTTGATCATTTGACCTTCACGAACAACCACGATATAGAAGTAATCAAAATTTTGTGTCCTCTTAGCTTAAGCGTGTCTAAGCATAAGAATAGTGACACAAGAAATAAAATCTACAAGTATTTAATTCATGGTCTTCAAGGATAAACACCCTAGTGTGTATAAGTATGAGATAAAAACACGTGAGGAATCACCAAAGTATTAGTAAAAAAAGATAATAGAGAAATTACAACACAATATAATAAAAATATAAGGTAAACTTGAATGATATTACTAGCTTAAAAATGTAAAAAAAGTGAGGAAGAGTGTTGAAGATGCCCATAAATTTGTAGTAGCTTCAACCCTTCTAAAGAGAATGAGATATAAAATAATGTAGCTATAGCAATGGAATTTACTTTTTTTGCTTCAATGGAGAAAAATAACCAATAATAGAGAGAGTGTAATATCCCTAGAAAATATTTTAGCAAATATTATTTAAAATCCTCTACAAATATTTAATATTCGGAAAAAATATATTTTGGGTTAAAATATTTTGATCAACTCTTACAAATATAGAAAATTATCCTTACATTTACTTGATAAAACTAAGCCTTGATATTACATATCAAGTTCACAAATAAAGATAAGTTATATATTTAAATGTTTGCCCAATTCTAACACACTTAGATTTTAAATACTATTTCATATTCTTTGATGCCCTAGATTCAAATTGGTTTCACAATTATAAAACAAATGGTAAAGTCTTTCTTATATTAAATGGGTTTGTAATACATTACAAAATGCTAGTATATCACCAATAACAATTGGAAATGAAGATTTTATATGCGTGACCACCTGCAAGTTAGTCAAACTTGATACAACGAAGAGTTGCCACCACGAAATCTCAAATATTAAATCTAAATGAGATCATCCTTTTGGCCATGTTGGTAAACAAATTTGTCACTTGAAATGTTTATGTGACTCGCCCAATTGAGAGTGAAAAAAAATTCCAACAGTAGAAGATATTTCTATGAAAATGCAATCTTCTATGTTTCAATCCCTCGTATTATATAACTATTTAGATTTTGGGGTACTTTTCACCCAAAATTATTGAAAGGAAAAGGTTTAAAGATAAATGTGATACTAAAGAACCTAACAACAAACACATGGGTGTTATATAGGTTTTACAATCTTATTGAAACTGAAAAAGATTCATCATAAAAATCAGAGGCTATACATAAGAGTTTTACAATGAATTCATAATGTGAGGATTAACATGTACAAATCAAGATACCAAGAAATGGGAATGTTTAACTTTTATTTTTGAAAATACAACAACGCACTTCCACAAACAAGATTTAGGACAACAATTATCAACTTGATGTATGAAAAGATTAACAATGATACATAGAAAGCATTATGAATGCACCTCCAAAAATGTTTTCCATTACTTTGCAAAATTATACAATTCCAAAATCTCTTATGTAAATTTGTGAGAATCAAAAATCTCCTTTAAAATAACCAAATCTATATATATATGCTTGGTTATGATAACTAATTTGTAACCAACTAATAACTACTAGGATAACTACCTTTTACAATTTTGAGAAAGTAAAATAAACTTTATTCCAGTTAAGATTTGCTAAATTTTCCCATAATTAAATTATATTTTCTAACTTTGCTTACAAAGTAGTGACATAAGTCACATTACATCAAAATTAACTTGAAACTTAATTTATGACTTATGAATTGAGAAAATTCTTCAGAAACTTGACTTTACCAAGTCTCTCCTTTCCCTCTATCTACATCATCTCTTTTTGAAGAAGATCCTTGCGTCATAATCTAGTTTTTATGAAGAGAAGACTTTGCTTTGTATGCCCTGAATAGCTTGACAATGGAAGAAAGGAATTTTTCTTGGGAATGATGACATTGGACATCCTTAACATCCAAATATATTGGATCTTCATAATGCCATCCAATTCATGATGAAAATCAAGTATACAACTCCTACATGTATCTAGAGCTACTAAAATGCCACTCAACTTCTTCTTTGTTTTTGTGTTGAAAGTTTGTTTGTTAAACAATTATCTATTAATCATATCTTTAAAGTTATTTTTGAGAGTTTGAAATTTGTTCTTTAACAATAGATTTCGGTTGATTGAAAGGAAATCATTATGAAATTTAGTCTTTACTTGCTCACAAATTGCCAAGTTTCTCCTATTTTGCTAAGACTTGATTGATGATTACCAACTTCCATTCTACACTCTGAAAATAAGAATCAGATTGATACTCTTCTATAGTTGAAAATATATTTTTGACAACTAAGACAATAGGGTCTATCTTTATCATTTCCTTAAGATCTTTCAAAATTCCTTTCCAAATTGATTCTTCTTTCCTGATACTCCTCAACTCTTTTTCAATTGCTTCTTTCTTGACTTTTGCTTCATCATAAATCTCTTTTCTTTCCCAATAAAATTTGATGCATCTACTTTGATTTGTTTGTGATTAGAAATATGTCAAACAATCAAAGGATTCAATAGAAAATAAAGATAAATTCAATAATCACAAATCCAGTGACAAATAACCTATTACCAATGAAGTGATAGAAATAAGCAAATGGGAGAAATCAAATAATAAGAATGTGAATAAGACTATGTTAATCTAACCTACTTTACCTCACCCAAAAATGACAAGCCTTACTCCATTATCAAAAGTATAAAATTCAGAGGAAATTCACAAATGCAATTGTGATCTTTCTAGAGTTGTTAGCAATATTGGTCTTTGTATCTTGGGCTATAGATTTGTTATTTGAATATTATAATAAAGACCAATTCATTCGCTAAAAATGTTGTTTAATTGTAGAAGTAGATAGGACCACTAAGCTAGTTTTCTCATAAATATTGACACTAATCCAACTATTTTCTTGAAAATATTGACTTCCAAGCAAAAGCTAAACTAGGAGATAAGATGGGATATCTAAATGAGGTTATGATTAATATTGGTTGCTAGTGGATTGATGTTTGTTTTTGATGATGACAGTGTTATTTTTCCAAATCTAAAGTAGGTAACCCTAAAATTCCAAGATGAAAATGATATGAAATAAATGTGAATGATGAATGTTGGTTGCAGGTTTATTATACTACAAGTCTCAAATCCTAGGTTGGTTTGCTCTTGAATTTTGGAAACTAAAATTTTGAGGATTCTGGAAAATTGTTTTGATTGTAAAAAGCATCACTCTATATTTTAAAAGCATTAATGTGTTTTTCAATTATGTTAGGGTAGCTATTAGATGTGTCAAAGTAAGATCAAAGGCATCACTGCATTTATCAAAGGCATCACTACATTTATCAAAGGAATCACTACATTTTTCAAAGGTGTCATTATGTTTATCAGATGAAATAAACTAAGATAAAAGGAATTAATGTATGTTAAAGGAATCACTACATTTATCAAAGGTGTCAATCTAATATCGGATGTGTCATTGTGTGAAAAATAAGGGTTTCAAACTAACAGAGCTTAGTTTAGATCAAATATGTTGAATTATGTCAAAAGCGTTGATCTGTAGATCAGATGTGCCATTATATTTTTCCAATGTATTGAAGGATAATTAGAAGTGTTGAACAATAATCAAAAGCACAATTATGAGACTGTACCTAAAATTTTGCTAAGGTTTGATTGATTTGAAAGATTAATTTTAACTTATTTTGATTGGGAAGAGATAAAAAATAGCAGAGAATAGCAGTAAACTAACTCCAAGGTATGGTATGATTTCTATTTATAGGTCTTCACGATAAAAACAAGTTAGAAAGTACAACCTAGCTAGTATTAAATTTGTGTCACACTAGTGTGGGCCTAATCCAGAATATTGTAGGTTTGTGTTGATGCACTCCCCACTCCCAAGAGGGAATAGCTAAGTCTCTAGTGGCACAAGGGCTCACCTTCCTCTTTCCCTTGTAGGTTTTTACACCTCTAAAGAAATTATCCATCTCCTCAGGATGGTACATATTGAGTAATTCCAGGCATGATATTGTACCTTACACAACACTAGATTAATGGCCATTGATCTTAGGTCTCTAATAAATAATGGTTCGTAGTGGTTTCAAGAGTAGTGAGCCTATCTAAAAATTTATGAGGCAAGGGGGTCTCCCCTCTTCTCCTCATCAAACAAGTCTCGGCAAACCAAGGGTTTGCGACTTGGCTTGAACGATGCTAGCCACACCTAGAAGTATAACGTTCATTCTTCTCCCTTTATATACCCCATTAATAAAAATGGTTGAGGTCTCCCTTAGGGTGATAGAATCCTCAAGAAGACCTCCTACTAAATTAAAAATATACTAATATTTCTAATTCTTGAGCTTGCATGAAGCACAAGAGAAGAGAATAATTTGCTAGTAATCGTTAGGTGTACATAGCATGTGCAAGCTAAAAGTGTTTTTGATCTCTAGGCTTGCACGAAGTGCAAGGAGAGAGAGTACACACTAGAAGCATACCAAAAACAATATAGAGTTCATTAATTAGAACCCAAATGAAGTGTGAACTAATCTATAAATCAAAACAATTAAATTTTTTTCCCCACATCATATTCGTCAGTAGTCTATTTTTACCAGTCTTCTCCCAACATCTTCTAAAGCTAAAAAGTTGTGTTAGTTCCAAAAAATTGAGCAAACATTAGGGTTAGATCAAAATTCAATAAACTAAATTAGATGTGTCATTATAAAAATCAAAGGCATCACTGTAAACTTCAAAAGAGTTAAATGTGTCACTATACCTCTAGTTGCATTGATGTGCAAATCAAATGTGACTGTATTTTGTAAAAGTGACATTGTAATCTCAAAAGTGTCACTTTTTTCAAATGTGTCACTATAGATTTTAATTACATTGCTATAAACCTAAAAACCTACAAAATTGAGAGATTAAATACATCGATCTAGCTTCAAAATGTCAATGTGGGTTACAAAAATGTCACCATATTGTCAAAAGCATTGATATACATGTCAATTGCATTGATCTAGGTTCAACTACATCATTGTAACTTGTAACTTGAAAACTCAAGAAAACTTGATTCAATGTTAAACAAGGGGTGCGGGTCCCATCAGGCATGCCAGAATGTGAACAGGAATATGTTAAACAATCAGAGGATTCAATCACAAATGAAGATCAGTTCAATAATCATAAATCTAATAGTGAATAGACCTATTACCAATGAAGCAATAGCAATAATCAAATGAGAGCAATAAAATAACAAGAACGTAAATCAAACTAATCTAATCTAATCTACTTTACCTCACCTTAAAACGCCAAGCCTTACTCCATTTTTAAAAGTATAAGATTATGCTTTTTGATATGATATTTGGATTGCTTATAAATGTAACTTAAACTTGTTGTGCAAAAGTAAGATTGATGATGTGCTATAGGAGCTTGTATGCAAATTCAAGGAGAGATTGAATGATCAAATAATGTTTGATTTATAAGATTTCAAGATGTGAGATCAATTTGATGGACAAGGATGGACGAGAGATCAAGAAGTTGTGCATAGACTTGTATGGAAAGATGAAGTGAAGTGAAGTGAAGTGAAGTTCACTCACTATTTTTAGGAATGGTTTTAGAAGAATAAAGCTAGGATATGCTATTATTAGGAAATAAATAAAATAAATATTTTATTTATTTTTGGAAGAATGTGCAACTAAATAAATTAAATAATTTATTTAATTTTGGAGGAATAATTGGCTAATTAAATAATTAAGAAATTATTTAATTATGTGGATAAGAAAGAATGCATGATCTTTAATTAAATAATTAAAAATTATGTAATTGTGTGGATAAGAGGATAATGCGAGATTTAATTAAATAATTAAAATTATTTAATTATGTGGATAAGAAGAATATTGAAATTAATTAAATAATTAAATAATATTTAATTAAAGTAGATGAGGGGAAATGACTTAATTAATTAAATAATTAAAAAATATTTAATTAAAGGTGATGGAGAGAAAAATGATGAAATAATTAAATTATTCAAAATTATTCAATTAATAGAGGGAAATGAGTCAGTTTAATCAAATAATTAGAAATTATTTAATTAACAGTAATGAAAGGGGTGATGAGCGATAATGACTAGAAATAATGAATTAGAAAAATGTGTGATGAATGATGATGATGGGAAATGATGAATTAGAAGAATGTGTTAGACATTTTTGGGTGTCTACATTTTTCCCCTCTTTGAGAAAATGAACCATGTTGCATTGTTTCAAAAACATGTTGATATGGAAAAATTTAGTGACGAAGATTCCCCAATGTTCCCCAATGAATGAAGGGATGATGGTCAGATGGCAGGTTCTCCCCGCCCAGAGATTAGTCAAAAAAAATATTTTTTGAGTCAAGCTCATGATCAATAAACGAGATAGGTTCAATGAAGATGGGGATGAAAATCAGGTTCAAGTTGGCAAGGAAACTGATTAGGATAGTTTGGTCATGAAGAAAATATGATGTGGTGGGTAGGATGGGGGGATATAGGGCTTGATATTCTATAAATAGCCTCTTGGGAGTCATTTTCAAATCATTTGCACACTTCTAATTTAGAAATTTGAGAGCTCTGAGAGATATTTGTGTATGAAGTTGTTGCAAAGATGGTTGGTATTCCATGTGTGATTCACTATGGAGATTGGGTGGGACAGTACTGTTGGGTGAAAATTATGTAATCACCTTTTCAATAGATTACACAACCTAGATTTCAACCACAGTTGTGTGAGATATAATCTCTCCTCTCAAAAAGGGGAGGCACCCTTCTTACTGCTAACAGAAGCTAAGTAAAACTAACTGAATATTCACAAAATGTACACTACAACTACGAGATGGCGGGTGTGTGTCACATTCATTCTTCTCTCTTAGAGAAGATGTTTTACAATGCTTCACAATTGATAGATCTAATTCAAAATAACTTTAAACTACAAACAAATTAGTAATGCCAATACCTCTATCTTGGCTAAGCAAAGCGAGGAGATACCAGGTTTGATAATAATAACCAATAAAATGAGAAAGAAAAGATCACGAAGGCACAAAGTTGTTCCGTAGATTTTTGTCGATGGATCCTTGAGATACGTAACCTTTGTCGTATTAGAAGCACAAAATCTTCTTAGATATAGCAATTCCACAAACAACATGAACAATTACAAGCACAAAGTCTTGTAGATTATTCAACAATAGTATTCAAACATAAACACAAATCAAAATAAAGAGTGTAACACGAAGGCTACATAGATTTATCCAAAGCCCTTAGATCTCACACACTAATCACCACCAATCTTAATCAAATTCAAAAGATGATTGGTCCAACACAAATTCTGGTATGTAACTTTCTTCTCTATTGATTAGATTCAGATTCACAAAGTTGAACACAAAGTTTCATACATTTGTTTCAAAATGAGCAACACTTTGTTGCTAGAGATAAAAGATAAAGATTACAATAGAAATCCCTGCTATTTATAAAAGAGAGGGGAGAACAAAACTAGGAAATTAGTTGAGCAAAATTAGGAAAGTTAGGTAAGCTAAATTAGGAAAAGCTCACCTAACTTTGACTTAGTCAAAAAATGTTGTCCATCTTTTTGGGAAAACATCTCAAATTTTACATGTAATTGCATTTGCTCAAAAGACATTTAAGATGTTGAAAACTATTTACAAAATGCGTAAAGGAAAGCATAAAAATATTCAACACTGGAGAAAAGAAGCCTTCATGGTTCCTTGCTTTGGGTGTAGAAAAATGAAAACAAAACCCCAACAAGAAAAGCAAAGAATATGGCATGACCTGGTTAAAGATTCAAAACCCTAGCTCAAAGCATGAAGAAATCCTCACAATCGCGAGTTGCAGGAGCTTCAAGAGTGATCTGCGCAAGAAGGGGAATGAAAGGCGAAATGAAATGGGGTTAAGATTAACCTAAAATCACTCTTAAGTGATTTTAAAAGTTCATTAACGCAACTTGGAGTCACATTAATTGCGGAGAAATTAAAGGCGAGACATATGCACGAGCGCTGAAAATTAGCGCTTGTGCACATCAGAGACTTGGAAAAACATAAAGTGCACAAGCGTTGATTTTCAGTTCTTGTGCATTTCAAAAACTTGGACAAAGTGTAGGAGTGCTGATTTTCAGTGATCCAACACATTAAGTTGGAAAATGACCAAGACAATATGTAGGAGCATTGATTTTTAGCACTCCAACATATTTCACAGTTTTGACTAACTCTCAACTTTGAGGATTCACGAAGATATTCGTTTCAAAGCTCTTCGAAAGACAAACATGGAAGAACACTCAAATGGACTATTTGAGATTTTAGACCGTGCATCGAGGTGAATTGAAATTCACCTCATTTTGCATGCTTGAACATCATGAAACTATGAAATGGACAAGTTTCATAGGGGGTTATCCGTGAATCAAGTGTTGCTAGATTCCATGATAACAAGTACCAAATGCCAACTAGAGCAATCTAGGTAGTATGTATTGAACCCTTTCATCCTTAGTCATCAATTTGATTACATTAAATATTAGGTCCAAATGTTAATCAAATGCGTCAATCTAGGATCGATGCTTTTGAAACCTGATGTGGCGCGTTTGAAAATCAATGCAATGCATTTGAAGTTGTCAAGTTGCATTTGAAAAAGTGAGACACTTTTAATTTTTGGTTTGCATATGATGTTTCTATCACGACGCCTTTGAAAAAAGCTCACATTTAATTTGTGTAAAGCAACAATTTTGAAAATGAGTTCACAAATGATTAGCAGTTGACACTTTTGATTTTATCGGTTGCAAATGACTAGAAAAAACCCTATCAAGTCGCATTTGAAATGGAGAGCTACAAATTTTGGTATTTTTCTAAATTTTTGACAAATTAACATTGTCTGTGCTATGTATCATCACCACCTACTTGACTATCCTGCTAAGAATTGGAAGTCAAGATGGAAACTTGAGAAGGGGTAGAAGAAGAAGTACCCTCTTTACTATTATTCTTCTTTCTAGAAGGATTTCCTTTGCTTGACAACTTAGTGGTTGTTGTCTCAATCATTTTCCTTCTAACTTAGTCTTTTGATTTTTTTAGCACATAAGAAGTTCTCTCACTAATTTATTTTATTTCCTAGTTTGCCCAGCTGATAGTTGGAAAAGTTTGAACCTGTATCTTTTCAAAATACAAGGGACCAATTAAGTTCGATCCATCATCACTTATCGCATTCACATACCAATCAAGTTTTAAATTCTTGATTTGCTTTAGTGTCAACCTCATCCAATCTCTCCTTCAAACTTCATAGTCAACTTCACAATCTTCCTAGAAATTTTCAATATTTGGAAAATGATAGTACCATAGACCCAAGTTTAATTTATTTCTAGCATATCCTTTGCTTTAGACAGGAACTTCATGGTGTAGAAGAATAGACTAATCTTTACTAGTGATCGCTCAATGTTTTGGACATCATAAGAAGATTTATAGTTGTAGTGACTAAGACCAATGGGAAAAGGAACCACATTTTTCTTCCTATCTCTACACCTCTTGTTGACCACACTGAGCTACCTACAAAGCTCTATTAGGATGAGTTTTTCATCTAAATGTCTAGGAAATTTGTATGGGTATCCATTGAACCTCCAATTTGCAAATAGGTGAACCTTGAAAACTGAACAAAATACCTTTCATATTGTTTGACAAGAGTTATTACTTCTGAAGATATTCTAAGCACAATGTTTTAGGTTTGAATTGATGTGAAGAATTTGTTGGATCTCAGATGGTTTATGGATCGTTCTAGATTGTCTAGAAGCGTGGCATGTGGTCTTCAAGTCATCCTTGGATTTGAGGAAGCATGTACTTCAAAGTTTAATGGTGTTTGCATGGGTAACAGATGACTTGGTGTTTACACTACATTCAAAGATGTTTAAGTATTGATGAAGGTGTAGCATGAAATGTGAGATTTGATTTGGGTCCCAATTAAGTTTTGTATTGGCCCACTTTCATTCCTATCCACCACGAGAATGCCTAGTGCTAACCTATTTTGAATTTGTAAAGTGTGAGGTGTGTGTAGCTGACTTGAAGATGTTTTTTCAAGTTGTGGATGGTATAAATTCAAGGTGAGTTGATGCGAGATGAAGTGTGGAATAAAGTTGAGTGTTGTGATGTGACATTAAGTGTAGAGTTGCAAAATGTAGTGTGAGCTATAATGCAAGATTGTTGAATGCAGTGAACTAAGGTATCTTGATCTCTTGAAGACTGTGAATGTTGTTGGAACTATTGTGGTGGATTTTTTTTTGCATTGATATCATGTTCTTTGTGTAACATTCTATCTTCTTTCTTCTTTCTATTCTGGCAGTTAGTCTGGGCTGTGAGCCTTTCTAGATAGTGTGTCTTATTCTAGTAGTGAGCCTCTTTATACTAGTTTTGCAATTACTTATATTTTGAGCTAGTCCTCACCATGGTTTTCCCTCCTAGGGTTTTCCACATAAATATGGTGTTCTCATGTCTATGGTGTTGCTATTTTAGTTTTTGTTATCTGTATTTCATGTTTAAACATTATAACAGATTAAGTAGTTAATGAATACATGTGGATCTGATTATTGTTGAGGGTTTTTATGTTTAATTGGATACAACCGATTCACCCCCCCTCTCAATTTTCTTGTTCATTCAACAATTGGTATCAGAGCAAGGATCCTTGGAGAAAAGCATGACCGTTTGAGGTAGATCTAGGATTGCAAACAAGAGGGAGATCCTTATGTTTGATGGCACAAACTATGCATTTTGGAAGGTTACGATGGAAGGCTATTTAGTTTACCTTGGATTTGATGTCTCTAAGGTAGTGAAGATTGCATATATAGTACCTACAAATGGACCAAGCACAAGTGATGAGATCAAGGCCTACGAAACAAATGGTAAAGCAAGGTTTGTTCTTTTGAGTAGTCTTGCAAATTTTGAATTAGTAAAAGTGATGGATTTGAAAACTACTAAAGAAGTTTGGGATAAGCTAAAAAGTATTTATGAAGGAGATGATAAGGTTAAACAAGCTAAGATGCATAACTTAAAGACACAATTTAAGAACTTGCAAATGTCTAAAGATGAAACAATTTCAAGTTACATGCAAAGGGTTGATGAACTTGTCAGTGCAATGAGAGGTCTTTGTGCAAAAGTCAAAGAACCTAGAGTGGTAAACAAAATTCTCAAAACTCTTCTTGATTCTAATGGTGAAAAGGTTTTCACTATTAAGTTGCAAATTTTAATGCTTACACTAGAGATCAATTATATGGCACACTAACTACATTTGAAATGAGGAAAAATGGTCTGAATAAAGGTGCAAAAGTGGAGATTGCTTTCAAGGCTGGAAAATTAAAAAAAAAGATTCAGATGGAGATGATCTTGATAATGTGGAAGCCAAATTTGTAAAAAGGATGAAAAAGGGCACCAGTAAGTACAAAGGTAAATTACCTTTCAAATTTTTTAGTTGTGGACATATAGGTCACTATGCTTCAAGATGTCCAAACAGAGTTGTAAACAATAAGAACAAGGAAAACAAAGGAAAGATGATCAAGAAAAGCTATTATGTTAGAGAAGATACTGGTATTTCTAATGATGAATCTAATTATGGAGATGTTGATGATAATGAATGTTTGTTCTTAGCTTTAAAAGATGAGTCTATTTCTGCTAACTCTAAAAGTTGTGTGAAGGAAAGTGTTCTGGAGAAAAAGGATAAGACTAAAGGTACCTTGGTATCTGCCAAGTTCATGTTAGACAGGATAAGACAACTATTGGGTTATTAATAGTGGTTGCTCAAATCATATGATTGGAGACAAGAGTAAGTTTTTTAAGCTTGAAAAATATGATGGAGGACTTGTTAAATTTGGAGATGATTCAGGCGCTAAGATTTGTGGAATAGGTTCAAATAGTTTTGATGGAAAGCATAATACTGAAGATGTTTACTATTTATTATATTAAAGGTTTGAGGAATAACCTCTTGAGTGTTGGAAATATGTGTAGCAAAGGATACAATCTTATGTTTTAGGATGATGGATGACAGATCAAAAAAGGGTCTGGAATTGTGATTGCTACTAGAAAGAGGATAGATGGAAATATCTATCAAATCGAGGGTGTTGATGGTCATTGTTTTATGAATAAAATTAATGATAGATGGTTATGGCATAGGAGGATGTGTCACATAAATTTTGATAACTTGGTTAGAATCAAATCAGTTCAAGCAATGAGAGATTTGTCGATAATTACAAAACCTATCAATTTTGTTTGGAGAGATTGTCAATTTGGAAAACAAACAAGAAGTATTTTTAAGGGAAAAGAACAATCTTCCACCAAATTCTTGGAATTGGTACATACAGACCTTTGTGGTCCTACATGATTGAGAAGTCTTCAAGGTGATAGGTAGTTCATACTTTTGATTGATGATTATTCTAGAATGACATGGGTTACTTTTCTTAGAGAAAAATTTGAAGCCCTAGATAGGTTTAAAGCATTTAAAGTTATAGTTGAGAATGAAATGGATTTGAAGATCAAACGTTTAAGGTCTGAAAGAGATGGAGAGTTCACCTCTAATGAATTTAACATGTTTTATGAGAATCATGGTATAAAAAGGCACTTGTTTTCCCCTAGGAATACTCAACAAAATGGAGTGGTTGAAAAGAAAAACAAGATTGTTCAATAACCAACAAGGACTATGATGAAAGAATCTAACCTACCAAAAGTCTACTGGAGAGAACAAATTCATATTGTTGTTTACATACTTAACGAAACTTTCAAGCAAGAGCTAATAGCACAAAGACTCCCTATGAGTTGTGGTATGGAAGGATTCCTACTGTCAAGTACTTTAGAGTGTTTAGAAGCAAATTTTATATCAGAAGAGATGATGAAAACTTAGAAAATTTTGATGCAAGGTTTGATGAAGGTATCTTCCTTGGATATTCTACTGAAAGAAAATCCTATAGATGTTACAACAAAAGGTTAAGAAGCATTATTGAAAGTGCAAATGTCAAGGTTGATGAAGATTTGAGGAATTCAGTGGTGATAGATGGATATGAATTAGATGAACCTGCTTGCGGAGAAGAAGAAAAATATAAAGAAAAAAAAGTGCAAAATCAAGAGGAAGAATCTCTGAAAAAGACCCTTAAGACCCCTAAGTATGTGTAGAAAAATCATTTCAAAGAAAAATTCATTTGAGACAAAAGAAAAGGTGTGTTGACAAGAAGATTTGCTAAAGGAGAGGTAAATCTATGTTTACTTTCTAAATTTGAACCTAAAACAATGAGTGAGGCATGCAAAGATGAATATTGGATGAAAGCACTGGAAGAACTTATTCAGATTGATAAGAATCAGACTTGGGAACTTGTTCCTAGACCTAAAAACAAAAACATTATTGGTACTAAGTGGGTATTCAAAAACAAGCTAAATGAGAATGGAGAAGTGGTAAGAAACAAGGCAAGGCTTGTGTGTAAGGGTTATGCACAAGTTGAAGGAATAGACTTTGAGGAGACATTTGCTCCAATGGCTAGAATGGAAG
The DNA here is from genome assembly GCA_007258455.2 of Sequoia sempervirens. Taxonomy (NCBI): domain Eukaryota; kingdom Viridiplantae; phylum Streptophyta; class Pinopsida; order Cupressales; family Cupressaceae; genus Sequoia; species Sequoia sempervirens. The sequence continues at coordinate 537,964,139 of VDFB02000015.1, forward strand.
CAATCAGGATGTTTATGGCATTTGCAGTGCATAAGGACTTTAAAGTTTATCAAATGGATGTGAAGTCTACTTTCTTGAATGGAGAATTGAAGAAGAAGTTTAATGAAACAACTAGAAGGATTTCAATTGTCAGATAAACATAATATGCTTTGTAGATTGAAGAAGGCATTGTATGGATTGAAGCAAGCTCCTAGAGCTTGGTATGTAAGGTTGGAAAAATATTTGATACAACAAGGATTCAATAAAGGCACTACATATAGTAATCTTTACTTAAGGTCGAGAAAGATCAAATCTTGATAGTAGTTGTGTATGTTGATGACATAATTTTTGGAGGCAATGAAGCTATGTGCAAGAAGCTTGCAAAAGAGATGCAAAAAGAGTTTGAGATGTCTATGTTTGGGGAGATGAATTTCTTCCTTGGGCTACAAATCAATCAAACAAATAAAAGCATATTTATTTCACAATCAAATAATATTAAAGAAATGTTGAAGAAGTTTGGAATGAAAGACCCCAAACCGATATGTACTCCTATGGTTATTGGTTGCAAACTAAGTAAGGATGATGAATCCCCTAAGGATGATCAGACCAAATATAGATCTATGATTGGTGGACTACTATACCTAACTGCTACTCGATTGGATATCATGCATGTAGTTTGTCTTGTGGTTAGATTTCAAGAAGATCAAGTAGAGAGAGACATGTTGCAGCAAAAAGAGGATATTCATATATTTGAAGGGCACTCCAGATTATGGCTTGTGGTATGCTAAGGATATTTATTTCACATTGAGTGCTTACACAAATGCAGATTGGGCTAGTTTTGTGGATGACAGGAAAAGTATAAGTGGTGGTGCATTCTTTCTTGAATGCAAATTGGTATCATGGCTAACTAAGAAACAAGATTCAATTTCTTTATCTACTACAGAGGTTGGGTACATTGCAACAACATATTGCTACACACAAGTGTTGTGGATGAGACAAACATTGAAAGATATCAAAGTGGCGTATGATGAGCCTAATTCTATCTTTTGTGATAATACAAGTGCAATCAATATTTCAAAGAACCTAGTGATGCATTCAAGGACAAAGCATATTTCAATCATATATCACTTTTTAAGAGAAAAAGGTTGTGGAGAATGAAGTAAAGCTTGAATATGTACCTACAAAGGATCAAATTGCTAACATATTCACTAAGGCTCTTCCTAAGGATACTTTTGAGTATCTCTGGGAGAAGTTGGGGGTTATTTCCCCTCCTTTGAACTAGATGCATATGGAGATGCATTAGTTTGGTGGATCTATGGATCCATTCTCTATTTGGACTGATGTTGGTGGCTACCTCTCAGGGGGGAGTAGGTAGTGGCATTGTTGCAATATGGAGTGAGTGTTGTCATTTTGTGGAGGTTGTTGATTTGGTTGGTGTATACTTCTAAAGGGGAATATTCAAAGAAGTAGCAAGTATCTTGGTTCAATGTTAAAAGCGGAGAACAATGCAAAATATTTTATCCTTTGCCATTGATGTCAAAGGGGGAGAGAAATTCATGTAAAAAATTCTATCTATATAGGGGGAGAATGAAGCATGTGAAAAGGAAAAGTTGAAAGGAGGAAAGATAAGGAGATTGTGCAAGAATGTTGAGTAGGTTGTCTAATCTAGGAAAAAGGAGAGTGTATGTTGTCTTTGATGGTTTTTCACATCTTGTGTTGCCATCAATGACAAAGGGGTAGATTATTGCAAGTATGAAGGTGTTGTCATTGATGTCAATGAGCTTGCGTTTTCATTGTTGTCAGTTGTGTAGTGGTTGAGAGAGATTGTTGCTTTAATTTGTTGCATTCTTATAATTATGGTTATGATAGTGATAAAAATGTCGAGGATATTGAGAAAATTGATAATAAAAAAAAAGGAAACATGATGTTGTAGAGGTGTTCTATTTTTGCTTCACATTTCTTCTGGGTTGAAGATTTGCTTGTGCAGTTTGGATATGTTGGTTAGAGGTGTTCATAGTTTCTATATCCAGAATTTGGGCTTCTAGATCGATGTGAAAAAAAATTTATGTTCACCAGAGTGTGGACTAGATTTAAAGTGTTGCTTATAGAAGTGCCTGGGAGAAATGCTTTTGCTCCACGTTTCTTTGCAATTGTGCTTTAGGTCTTGTGATTCTGAAGGTATATTGATGGTGTTGGTCTCTTGCCTATGTCAAGAGGATTCATGGTTTAGTGGTCCAGAAGATGATTAGATTTCAAGAAGATCCTAGAGAGACACATGTAGCAGTGAAGAGGATATTCAGATATTTGAAGGGAACTTTGGATTATGGCTTGCGGTACCCTAAGGATACTGGTTTCAAATTGAGTGCTCACAAAAATGCAGATTGTGTTGGTTGTGTGGATGGTAGGAAAAGTACAGGTGGTGGTGCATTCTTTCTTAGATGAAGATTGGTATCATGGCTAAGTAAGAAACAAGATTCAATTTCTTTATCTACTATAGAGGTTGAGTGCATTGCAACAACATCTTGTTGCACACAAGTGTTGTGGATGAGACAAACATTGAAGGATATCAGAGTGGTGTATGATGAGCCTATTTCTATCTTTTGTGATAATACAAGTGCAATCAATATTTCAAAGAACCTAGTGATGCATTCAAGGACAAAGCATATTTCAATCAGATATCACTTTCTAAGAGAAAAAGGTTGTGGAGAACGAAGTAAAGCTTGAATATGTACCTACAAAGGATTAGATTGCTGACATGATCACTAAGGCTCTTCCTAAGGATACTTTTGAGTATCTTCGAGAGAAATTGGGGGTTATTTCCCCTCCTTTAAACTAGATACATATGGAGATGCATTAGTCCAGTGGATCTATGGATTCATTCTATGTTTGGACTGATATTAGTGGCTACCTCTTAGAAGGGAGTAAGTAGTGACATTATTGCAGTATGGAATGAGTGTTGTCATTTTGTGGAGGTTGTTTATTTGATTGGTGTATAATTCTAAGGCAGAGTATTTAGAGCAGTAGCAAGTATCTTGGTTCAATATCAAAAGGGGAGAACAATGTAAAATATTTTATCCTTGTTGCCATTGATGTCAAAGGGGGATAGAAAGTCATGTAAAAAAGTCTATCTATATAGGAGGAGAGTGAAGCATGTGAAAAAGAAAAGTTGAAAGAAGGAAAGCTAAGGAGATTGTGTTGGAATGTTGAGTAGGTTGTCTAATCTAGGAAAAAGAAGAGTGTGTATGTTGTCTTTGATGGTTTTTCACATCTTTTATTGCCATCAATGACAAAGGGGGAGATTATTGCAAGTATGAAGGTGTTGTCATTGATGTCAACAAGCTTGTCTTGTCATTGGTGTGAATTATGTAGTGGTTGAGAGAGATTGTTGCTTTGATTAGTTGCATTCTTATAATTATGGATATGATAGTGATAAAAATGTCAAGGATATTGAGAAAATTGATAAAAAGAGGAAATAGGATGTTGTAGAGGTGTTCTAGTTTTATTTTGCATTTCTTTTGGGTTGAAGATTTGTTTGTGTGGTTTGGATATGTTGGTTAGAGGTGTTCAGAGTTTCTATATCCAAATTTTGGGCTTCTGGATTGATGTGCAAAAAAAGTTATGTTCACTAGAGTGTGGACTAGATTTAAAGTGTTACTTACAAAGGTGTCTAGGAGAAATGTTTTTGCTCCGTGTTTTTCTACAATTGTGCTTTAGGTATTGTGATTCTGAAGGTATGTTGACGGTTTTGGTCTCTTTCCTATGTCAAGAGGATTCATGGTTTGGTGTTTCAGAAGATATTTTTTAGAATTACAGTGTTTAGCAGAGTGGTCCGAGTGTACAAACCATGAACATTCTTTAGGTGCGAATTGATGCAAAGAGTTTGTTGGATCTCATGTGGTTTGTGGATTATTCTAGATTACCTAGAAGCATGGCATGTGGTTTTCAAGTCGTCCTTGGATTTGAGGAAGCATGTACTTCAAATTTTAATGGTGTTTGCACAGGTAACAACTGACCTAGTGTTTACACTACATGTTCAAAGATGTTTAAGCATTGATGAAGGTGTAGCGGGGTGTATGATATTTGATTTGGGTCCCAATTAAGTTTTGTATTGGTCCAATTTTGTTCCTATCCACTGCGAAAATGCTTAGTGCTAACCTATTTTGAATTTGTAAAGTGTGAAGTGTGTGTAGTTGACTTGAAGATGTTTTTTCAAGTTGTGGATGGTATAAATGCAAGGTGAGTTGATGTGATATGTAGTCTGGAATAGAGTTGAGTGTCTTGATGTGAAATTATGTGCAGAGTTACGAAATGCAATGTGAGCTATAATGCAAGATTTTTTAATGCAATGAGTTGAGGTATCTTGATCTCTTGAAGACTACGAATGTTGTTGGAGCTATTGTGGTGGATTCTTTGTTACATTGAGATCATGTTCTTTGTGTAACATTCTATCTTCTTTATTCTTTCTATTCTGATAGTGAGCCTGGGTTGTGAGCCTTTCTAGATAGTGTGTCCTATTCTAGTGGTGAGCCTCTTTATACTAGTTTTGTAATCACTTAAATAGTGAGCTAATCCTCACCATGGTTTTTCCCTCCTATGGTTTTCCATGTAAATATGGTGTTCTTGTGTGTATGATGTTGTTATTTCAGTTTTTGTTATCTGCATTTCATGTTTAAACATTATAACAGATTAAGGATTTAATGAATACATGTGGATTTGATTACTATTGAGGGTTTTTTATGTTTTAATTGGATACAACTGATTCACCCCCCTTTCTCAGTTGTCTTGCTCATTATAATGAAAAGGTACATCCATTTCTCAAACTTAGTTAAATTTCTATTTCCTATTAGTCGATGAAGAAGAACTATCAAAGAAGAGAGATTTATGGAGATCTTTTGGAAGTTGAGACCTACCTCCTCTAGGTACTAATAGTCAATTTCTTGCTATGGTATTAAGACACTAAGTCTTATGTTCATTACAATACTAATGATCAATCTCTTTGTTAATGCAAGCGAACTATTCTCTGATAGGAAACTTGAAGATCATCCCGATGGAGATACCATCTATCCTAGCCACTAGTTTGTCATCAATGGTATTGATCTCTCTGGTCTTAGGATTATATCCTTTTACACATTTTAACACTAGACTAGGACACTGGATTCCATAGGAAATCTGATGACATGTGCTAACCTAGTTTCAAAGATTTATGTGCTAAGGGTGACCTCTTTCCTTCTTCCATAGACTTTCAAAAGTCTTGCATGTTGATGTGACCTAAATTGGTATATGAGACTTCCAGAAGCATACTTTCAAGTATAGAAAGAAACTCATAGACTTGGTACTTGTACTTCATAGTGTGAATTACTATGTATTTTGACTACTATTTGTCTTTGTTCAAAAACCTTTAAAACTGAGTCAAAAGGTTCATCATATGCATATCCTATGTTCAATCATGCTTAATTGTTTCTTCTTCAAATAGTATATTTATAATCTTCTATACATATCTATATAAGCTCCTCCATATCCCATGTTATTGACCAATGGTTAAAATTTCTATTAAAATTGCCACTATTTGATCATTAAAGATATGCGTATCCAACACAACTCTATCAATAACTATAAATTTTGAGGAAACTACAAAACCAAAGTACAAGTTTTCCATGTAGTATTATCCTTCATGATTGTTGCTTCAATAACCTTTATTTCTTTATCATAAGCTATTGTTTTTGTATATACCTTCTTGACACATAGCTTGTGATCTCGTATCAACAAAAAGCAATAATGCATTTTCCTGTTTACCTTTCACCCATAGTATATTGATGACATTGTTATATATTATTTCACTGGGAACTAAACCTAAGAATTTCATTTCTTCAAACATTACTAAAGCTTCCATCTCCATGTTGACCTTGGTAAACACTGATGCTTCCTCCAATGTCGACGATGCCTATATATGCAAAAAGGAGGAAACATATATTCCAAGAAATATGCTCTAAAACCTCCATACAAGAGTGAGACATTGGTAATGTTTGTGGAATTTTGTTTTGAATTTTATTGATAGATTATAAAATTAATTATCATTGTATTCAATGAGATGATATTTCTTTCAAATATATTGTCAAAAAATTCTTGCACCTTGATAATTCTTTTCCACATTTTGTAGACATATTTATCATGGTTGTTGTGACTATAAAATCTTTGAAAAATATTTAATCTCCATTTTGTATGAATGATTGTCCATACCCATTGCTAATTCTTTGGAAATTTTGAGTCTTTTTATGCTTAGTAAGACTATTATGAGAGCACTACAAAGAAAATTTCATTATTGCATGCATCACAAAATAATGGGATCTCTATAGAACATGATTGTGGACCAAATGTTGGCATTTAAATAGTGAATCCTGAAGCTACCTCATAAATAGATCTAGGAAAAAAGTTCCTACAAGAATATTGATCTCTCTTTTGTAGAAAATATGTTATTGCATGCTTTCACTTCACCCTTCACTTGCAAATAAAAATTATTTGAAATAGCCTTGTCCCGAAGTTTATCCTTTCTCTCACTAGTTAATATTGGCTTGTAAAATAAAATATATAGTTGCCCCATTTTAAATATCCCATATAGGTGTTAGGATAAGGTGACATTAACCTTGTAATCCTATGTCATTTGTATGTCTCCATATTCCTTTGAATTTTTTCTAGGGGACATGAGAGAAAAATATTAAGTTTTGGCATGTTGTAATTATATTTTAAAGAAAGGATTTAATTTTGGTGGAGGTTACACATCAAAAATGGATAAGGCATCTTTCTTAAGCATCCATATTGGAATTTGGTAGGTCTTGGATGGCGCACCCAAGATTGGAGAAGAAAATGTATCCGTTGGTGTTCCATCGGGGATAAGAAAGATTATCAAAGTATCCAAAAAGTCAAGAGTTGTATAGGCTATGGGCTAGGCACCCACGTGGGAGTCTTTTAATTCCATTTAATATTTTATTATGTCTTTTGGTTGTCCATGAAGAGGGGTGTGTGGTTTTTCAAGTGGTTTTGTACCTCTTGTTTTGGTTTACCATTCATGGTTTTACCTCCCACAAGTTTTATAAATTGGAGCTATGAGATGGTAGTTTTATGTTGAGTTCTTGCAGGTAACAGGGTGATGTCAAGTTGATCAAAGATCAATAGTGAAGTGTATTATTGTGTACTCTCATTCGAATATTAATAATATACTCGCTTTCTTTTTTCTCATGTGGAGTTTTTCCTAAAATATTTTCTCCACGTAAATTTGGTGTCACATTTTGTTTGCTGATTTTTATATTGTGATGTATGTTGCAATCAAGTATTTAAATCTAATTTGGAAATCTGATTTTCATATTTAAATTCACTTGCATAAGTTCATATTGTAGCTTTCCTTCACCTTGTTTTTCAATATTTGGTATTGGAGCTAATGGTTTTTTTTAGAAGGGGACACTTTTCTCTTAAGTATTGGAGGTTTTTTGGCTGCAATGGGAGTTCTTTTGTACTAGTACATTGCAGATTTGTGAAGAAGATTGTTTACCATGGCTTATACCTCTCGCCAAGATATTGAGAAATTCAATGGCACAAGCTACGAGATGTGGAAATTGAAAATGGAGGATCTCTTTGAAGAGAGAGATCACTGGTTACCAGTTTCAAGAGAGGAAACCAAATGTAATATCTAATAAAGATTGGAAAATGTTAGATAAGAAGGCATGAGGAACCATACAATTATGTCTCACAAATTTCATCCTTTTGAATATCTCCACAAAAGACATTGTATACAAGTTGTGGAAGAGAATGGGTGATATTTATCAAACTAAAAGTTTGTCTAACAAGTTGTATCTTAAAAGATAGTTGTATTCATTAAAATTGAAAGATGACGATTCTATTGCAAACCATTTAAATATTTTTAATCTGATTATAAGTCATCTTGCATTTGTAGATTTTAAATTAGAAGATGAAGATAAATGTATCTTGTTTCTGTGTTCTTTACCTGAATCTTTGGGAAAATCTAATTCTTGCCATTAGCAGTGGTAATGCAAAGCCAAAGATGGACAACATGATTTTAATACTTCTTTCAAAGGGGATGAGGAGAAATTCTATTTATGTTGGCTCCCAAGATACCTTGCATGTGTGAGGAAGGTCCAAAGAGAAAGGGCCCAAAGGGGATAAAAAGAGAGATAAGTCTAAAGGACATTCTAAGACCCTCAAAAAGAGTAGAGTAAATTTTTGGAATTGTGGAAAAGTGATGAGGGCTACACCACCCAAACCCAAAGAAATCACAACAACAGATACCAACAAAGAAGATGGGAGACAGAAAAATGACTCACTTTCAATTATTTTCAGAAAATGAAATTACAGATTCAAAATTTACATGCTGCAACCTCATGGGCTTGATTCAATACAAAAAATCAACTCAAAAAAGAAAAATCTACTATTTGGAGCCACAATCTGCACCATTAGGGCCACCTTCTACAACCCCTACTTAACCCTTTTTATTTTCCCCAATAACCGCCCTAGAATGTTCTAGAAAGATCAAATTTCCCCTTTTTGTTTGGCGCCAAAAGTCCCGTCATTTGATCTCTAGCCTATGAAGAAATTTTTATGAAATTCACTTTTTAGAGGACCAACTTTGCGGGGCCATAACATTTGATCTGGGTGTCTGATTTGCTATTATTGCATATCATTGGAAAGCTCTTGACGAGCTCTACAACACCCAAATTGACCATAGGTCGGTTAGGCCACCTTTTGAGTTGTTTTAGGGCCTCTAATGTTTTATATATGAATTTGAAGCTACATTGGAGAAATTTCCCAGGACATAAACTTTTATTTCTCCCAAATAGTGCAGGGTATTGAGGTGATTCTTTTGCAACTGGAAATGTTTTTCAACTCTACTCCTTGTGGTAAATTTTCACGTCCATACGAGCTCGTTTAGGCCGACTTACTAAAAATAGTAAGTGCTCATTTTTCACTATTTTTGACGCCTGACAATCTTATATCCCCTAAGTGCCATCATGGGACTCAAAACAATTAAAGAAAATAAAGAATACAATTTTTTTGGGTGATGCAAGATTTCCTTACACCGTTGGATGCTCCTGCATCAGACACCTAGGGTAATTTGAAAAGTGACCCTATCACTTCTCAAGAGTTAGAGGGAAACCAAGATAGTTAACCTTAGCCTCAAATAACCATGATGAATCTTCAACAGGCCTTTCTCTCCATTTCACCAAGTACTTTACATATTGTTTGTTTCTTGTGCTTCTACCCACACGGCTATCTAGGATTTCTTCTATCTCTTCCTTCTCTGAAGTAGGTGTTGGAATTTTCAACTGTTCATTTATCAAACTCTCCTCTATATCACCTTCATGATACTCTGTCAAATCAAAAATGTTGAACACAGGAGAAATGTTTATTCCACTATGCAACTCTACCTCATAAGCATTTCCTGAATCATGCTTCTTCAGGATCTTGCATGGTCCAAACTTCTTCATCTTTAACTTGTTGTATGTACCAACTGGAAACCTTTCCTTTCACAAATGAACCATGACTTCATCTCCTACCTGGAAATCCTTATACCTTCTTTTCTGATCTACATGAGCCTTTATTGTGAGTCCATCTTATTGATATGTTTATTCACCTCTTCGTGCAAATTCTTCAGGTGCTCAACAAAATCTTCAGCCTCAACACTACTCTTCTCCCCCTTATCCATCTTTCTCAGTTTAGAAGCATTTCTTGGACTAATTCAATATACAATTTGGAATGGTGATTTACCAGTGCTCCAATGACAAAATTTTTGTAAGCAAATTTCGCCTATGGTATAATCAAATCCCATCCCTTGGGCTTATCTCCAACTAAGCATCTTAGTAGGTTGTCCAAACTCCTATTCACCACCTCTATTTGTCCATTAGTCTATGGATAGTGTGTAGAACTAAACTTCAAATCTGTCTTCAGCTTCTTCCATAATGTCCTCTAGAAATAACCAACAAATTTGGTATCTCTATCTAAGACTATACTCTTTGGTAGACCACGTAGTCTCACCACCTCTTTGAAAAAAACTTTGCAACATGAAATGTGCCATCTTAGAAAATCTATCCACCACCACAAATGTGGAATCATGCCCTCTCTCTGTCCTTGGCAAGCCAAGAACAAAAGCCATGCTAATATCCTCTCATGGCCTCTCAAGTACAGGTAATGGCTGATACAATCCAGTATTCTGACTTGTTCCTTTCGCCATCTGACATACTTTGCAACTTTGTACAAACCTCTTCACATCTTGTTGTCACTATGGCCAATAATAATTCTCACTGACAAGAGCAATGGTCTTATCTCGACCAAAATGTCCAGCCAATCCTCCACTATGCTTCTCTTTGATTAGATTCTCTCTCATAGAACTCCTTGGAATGCACAATTGGCTTCCTCTAAAAAACATCCCATCTTGGATTAAGAAATCCAACCATCTCGTCCTATCCAATGTAACAGGTTCCAAACAAGCCTTCCAAGCTTCTGCAAAGTTTGGATCTTCTGGATACAAAATCTTTAGTTCATTGAACCCAACAACCTCTATATTCATCTCTATCAACAAATTTTTCCTTCTACTTAAGGCATCTGCAACTTTGTTTGACCTTCCACTCCTGTGCTTCAAAACAAAAGTATAACTCTGCAAAAACTCAACCCATTTTAAGTGCCTTTGATTCAACTTTCATTGGCTATTGAGATACTGCAAAGCTTGGTGGTCAGTATATAAAACAAATTCTTTTGGCAACAAATAGTGTCTCCATTTCTTCAAAGCCTAAACTATAGCATAAAAATCTTGATCATAAACATAATATTTCTTCTTAGCATCATTCAACTTCTAACTAAAATAGGCAACAGACTTACCTTCTTGACTCAAAACAACTCCTATGGTAGTTCCACTAGCATCACAATCTACTTGAAAGACCTTATTGAAATCTGGAAGTGCCAAAAAGGGTTCCTCTGTAACTTTCTTCTTCAACATATCAAAACTTTTGGCTGCTCCTATGGTCCACTTAAACTCTTTTCTATCCCCTCTCATCGCTTCAGTTAGAGGTGCACAAATACTACTGAATTCTTAATAAAATTTCTTTAAAAGCTTGCTAGACCATGAAATGATCTTACCTCTATAACACTCCTCAGGGTCAACCATTCAATGATAGCCCTCACCTTCTCTAGATCCATTTTAAGACCCTCTGTTGAGACAACAAATCCCAAATACACCAACTCCCTTTTCACAAAACTACATTTCTTCAAATTAATCAATAGTTTCTCCTCCCTTGGCTTCTCAAAAACTCTTCGAATATGCATCAAGTGCTCCTCCAATGTCTTACTGAAAATCAAAATATCATCCAAATAAACAATAACAAATTTTCCTAAAAATTCTTTCAATACCTCATTCATAAGTCACATAAATGTGCTTGGTGCATTAGTTAGCCCAAAAGGAATGACTAACCATTCGTACAATCCCTCCTTGGTTTTGAAGGTTGTCTTCCATTCATCTCCTTCTCTAATCCGGATCTGGTGATATCCACTCTTTAGATCTATCTTTGTGAAGTACTTAGCTCCACTCAAATAATCCATAATGTCATCCATTCTTGGTAAGGGAAATCTATACTTGATGGTGATCTTGTTGATGGCTCTAGAGTTTGTACACATCTACCATTTTGCATCCTTCTTTGGTGCTAATACTGTAGGTAATGCACATGGACTCAAAATCTCCCTAATCAATCCTTTTCACAACAACTCTTGCACTTGTCTGTTCAACTCTTCACTCTTTATTGGAGTCATACGATGAGCTACCTTATTTGGCAAACTAGCTCCAGGAATCAAGTCCATTTGATGACTAATCTTTCTTACTGAAGGCAAACCTTCAAGTACATTATCAAAAACAATAGCTCGAAACTCATTCAACAAATTTGAAACCTCTACAGGTACCTTAGTAGTATCTTATATATCAACTTTAGGGATCACTGCAAAACACATATGCTCATGCTCCATACCTTCTAGGAACTTTCTTCCATCAACCAAGAAAATTCTTGCATTACTTCATACCTTTTCTTTTGCCTCTTTCAAGGGCTTCAGCTTATGATGACCCCCATCCTTTGTCAAAGAATAGGTGTTGGCATGTCCATCATGTATTGCTCGTCGATCAAACTGCCACGGTTTGCCTAACAACATATGACAAACATCCATAGGCATAATATCACACAATACCTCATCATGGTAATTTCCAATCTTGAAATTTACTAGACATTGTTCATTTACCAAGGCTTTATGGTCCTTCTGCAACCAAGCAATCTTGTATGGGTTTAGATGCCTTCTTCTCTCCAACCACAACTTACTAACTATTTCTTCTGAAACAAGGTTATCGTTACTACCTACATCAATAATAGCATTGCAAACTTTACCTTCACACTTACATCTGGTGCGAAATAAATTCTTCCTTTGAGTTGGTTCCTTCTCTTCATTTAGCAAGGCTCTTTTGGTAACAAGAACCTCTCCTCTTTCTACATCCTCATAATGTGAAGACTCAACATCTTCATCTACATGTGCAACTCGTGCATTACACCTAGGTCTTCTATTTGTCCTTCCTTGATGTTGAGGACACTCATAGGCTCTATGTCCTTCTCCACACTAGAAACAGGTTCCACAAAAGCCTCCTCTTCCCAGTCCTCGTCCAAACCTTCCCCTTCCTCTTTGGTCTCCATTATTCTGATCACGAGGACGGTAGGTGTTATCTCCTTTCTAGTTTTGGCTGCTACTAGAGCCTTCACCCTTCTTTTGATCTTCATGTCAACCTCCATATGACCGTCCATCGATCTTTCCTCCACAACCTCCACCTTGTTGTTTGTTCTCAAACCTCTTGTTAAGTCGTTCTTCAACCTTTAGAGAAAATTGATAAGCGTCCTCAATGGTGGTCATTCTTACTAGTGCCAATTCTTCTTGTATGCTTGGCTTCAACCCGTTAATATAACAAGCAACTCTCTCTTTATTCACCTCAAAATGTCCTATCCAAATCAAAACCTTGTAATATTCCTCTGTGTATTCTTTCACCGTCCTTTTCCCTTGCCTCAAGCTCTGCATCTTCTTGAGTAGCTCCAATTCGTAATCGACTAGAATAAATTGTTTCTTCAATTTTGACACCATTCTATCCCATCTGGAAATTTTATCTTTCCCTTGTCTTCCTCTTTCGAACTGGACCTCTTTCCACCTTATATTGGCATGACCTTTCAGTTTTGTCTTTGCAAACCTCACTCTATGAGGATCTTCAATCTCCTCAAACTCGAAAAATTCCTCCATGTCATTGATCCAATCAATCAATTCTTTAGTATTCAGATTTCCACTAAAAGTTGAAACCTCCATTTTAGGTCTCTTCCCAATGCTTGAGATCGCTCACAACAATCTTGTTTCTCCAGGATCCATTGGATCCTGCTCTTCCTCTTCCATTTATTCTTCCATTTCATCTTTATTGTCATCTTTGTCTCGTTGCACATCTCTTCTTCGAACCTCTTGTTGCAAGGTTTCTAATTTCCTTCTAAGGGCTCTGATTTCATCTCTTGGTGGATCTCTTCCTCCATGACCTCGACCTCTACCTCTGCCATACTAGGAAATTCTTGGAGGCATCTCGAACTCAACCCACACTTACAGGTCCTGCTGCAACTGCCTCACGTTCAACACTCTCTTACAGGCTCAGGAACTCGTGCTCTCATACCACTTGATGAGGGCCACACCGCCCAAACCCACTAAAATCACAACAACAGATACCAACATAGAAGATGTGAGACAAAAAAATGACTCACTTTCAATTATTTTCAGAAAATGAAATTACAGATTCAAAGTTTACATGCTACAACCTCATGGGCTTGATTCATTACAACAAAATCAACTCAAAAAAGAAAAATCTACTATTCAGAGTCACAATTTGCACCATCAGGGCCACCTTCTACAACCCCCACTTAACCCTTTTTTATTTTCCCCAATAACCGCCCTAAAATGTTTTAGAACAAATTTCTCCTTTTTGTTTTGGCGCCAAAAGTCCCGCTGTTTGATTTCTGGCCTAGGAAGAAATTTTTATGAAATTCACTTTTTAGAGGACCAACTTCATGGGGCCATAACTTTTGATCCAGGGGTCTGATTTGTTATTACTACATATCATTGGAAAGATCTCGATGAGCTCTATAACATATGAATTGACCATAGGTCGGTTCGGCCACCTTTTGAGCCGTTTCAGGGCCTCTAAAGTTTTATATCTGAATTTGAAGCTGCATTGGAGAAATTTTTCGGGATGGAAACTTTAATTTCTCCCAAACTATGCAGGGTATTCGGGTGATTCTTTCACGACTGGAAATGTTTTTCAACTTTGCTCCTTAGGGTAAATTTTCACGTCCATATGAGCCCGTTTAGGCCGACTTACTAAAAATAGTAAGTGCTCATTTTTCACTATTTTTGACATTGATAGTCTTATATCCCCTAAGTTCCATCATGGGACTCAAAATAACTAAAGAAAATAAAGAAAATGATTTTTTTGGGTGATGCAAGATTGCCCTACACCATTGGATGCTCCTGCATAAAAAAGGAGGGCATGTGAAGAAGTGTAAAAACAAGAAAAATAATGTTGATCCCTCCATGGAAAATTCCTTTGATGATGATTTTGATGCTTTGTTTATTTCAGCTAACTCTATTAGTAATGATGCTTGACTTATTGATTTAGGCTGCTTCTACCACATGAATCCTCACAAGGGGTGGTTTACTACTTATAAAGTATATGATGGGGGAAATGTTTTCCTTGGTGATAACAACACTAAGAAGATTGTTGGTAAAAGAAAGTTAAAGTTGTGTTTCAGTGATGGGGGGATTAAATCTCTTGATGATGTTTTACATATTCTAGGACATGTGAGAAATGTACTTTTAGTATCCAAGTTGAATGATTCTGGAATGCATGTGACATTTGACAAGTTTGGTTGTAGGTTGGTAAGAGGGATTTTGGTGATAACTAAAGGATCTCAGATAGGGACTTTGTTTAGGCTAAATTCCTCTACTTTATGTAACTCTTCCAATGTAACTAGCACTGAAAATGCATGCATGTTGTGGCACCATAGATTGGATCGCATTGGTGAAAAAGGTCTTAAGACAATTCTTATTAAAAATTTGATTGACGATATTTTTGATTATTTTGTTGGCAAAAATGATTTATGTGAGTGATGTGTTTGATAAATAGAATAGTTCTTCATTTCCTAATGGAACTAATAAGGCGCCAAGATTATTAGAGGTCATTCATTCAGATGTATGTGAACCAATGGATGTTGACTCTTTAGGTGAATCTCGATATTATGTCTTGCATTGATAATGCCTCAAGATACACATGGATTTATTTTATGCATTCTAAATCTAATTTTTTCACTAAGTTTAAGGAATTTAAGGTCTTAGTTGAGAAGCAATTAGATTATAAGATAAAAGTGTTGTGATTTGACAATGGGGGTGAATGTTGTTCTAGGGAATTTGATGAGTTATGTAAGCATGCAATTATTATTTGGAAAAAGACTACTTATACTCCACAAAAAAATGGGCTAGTAGAAAGAATGAATTGAGCCTTGATGGAAAAAGCTAGGAGCATGTTGATTGGGGGCTAAGCTTGATAGATTCTTTTGGGCAGAAGCGATTGGTATTGCTTATTATTTGATTAATAGTTCTCCTTGTTCAACTCTTGTTGATAAAACTCCTTATGAGGTATGGATAGGTAGAAAGCCTTTTGTTTCACACTTAAGGGTCTTTGGTTGTGAGGATTTTTTTCATGAAACTCAAGAGAAGCGATCTAAACTAGATCCAAAAGCTCAAAAATGCATTTTTGTTGGTTACAATGAGAATGTACAAGTTTATAAGCCTTGGAATCCTCTAACTCATAAAATAATATTTTTTAGAGATGTGATTTTCAAGGAGTTTACAACTTACTTCCAGGAGAAGAACAACCAAAGGAGAAATATAAGACAAAGACAGTGTACTTCGAGACAAAGATTGAGAATAAAAAAGATGCACATGTGGAAGAACAATCAGATGGATCTAAGGATGGAGAAGAAAAATAGGGTTTAGATAGTTCAAAGGATGTGCAGGATGAGCACACAAAAGAAGAATAGGTACAACCTATTAATCCTACCTTAAAGAGGTCCATAAGGCAATAAAATCCAGTTGACAGGTACAACCCATCAAATTTATGTTGTGTATTTGCTTCATTGAGTATTGATGATGAACCTAGATCTTTAAGGGAGGCTCTCTCTTTAGAGGAAAGTCAATCAAGTGGTTGCAAGCCATGCATGAGGAGATGATGGCTTTGGATAGTTGTGACATATGGGATCTTGTTAGTTTTCCTAAAGGAAGGAAGCCCATTGGTTGTAAGTAGGTATTTAAAAAGAAATTTGGAGCAATTAGTTAGTTCAAGCAGTACAAAGCCAAATTAGTGGCTAAGGGCTACTCTGAGAGAGAGGGAGTTGATTTTGGTGAAATTTTCTCTCTTGTTGCAAAATTAACTTCTATTAAATTCCTATTATATATTGTTATTTCTTGTGATTTTGAGATAGAGAAAATGGATGTTAAAACTACTTTCTTGCATAAGGATCTTGAGGAGGAAATTTAGATGTGATAGTTTGATGGTTTTGTTGTGAAAGAAAAAGAAAAATTAGTTTGTAGGTTGAAGAAATCTTTGTATGGTTTGAAACAGTCATCTAGGATGCAGTACTAGAATTTTGATACTTGTGCATTAAAGTTGGGTTTTCTTAGGAGCGAAGAGAATCATTGTGTGTACATTAAGGTTATTGATGATTAAATTCTATTTATTATCTTGTATATTGATGATATGTTGTTTATTGGTAACAATAAGGTGATGATTAGTGAGCTTAAGACACAACTTTCTGGAACATTTGATATGATGTACTTGGGGGCTACAAAATATATTCTTGGGATGGAGATCAACAAAGATTAGGGTCACAAAAATATTTGGTTAAGAGAAAGTATGTTGATACCATTTTGTAGAGGTTTAATATGTGCATGACTGTAAGCTAGTTAATATTCCATTTCTGGTTGGTACTAATTTGAGCTTAGATATGTGTCCTAATTTTGATGATGATTTTGCAGATATGTCTATGGTTCCTTATGCTAGTGTCATTGGTAGTTTGATGTATGCAATAGTTTGCACTAGACCAGATATAGCCCAATAAGATGTATGCAATGGTTCTAATGAAATGCATGTAGTTATTGGAAAAGTTTGGGAGTCAGGTATGACAATAAGGCTGCAAGCTTGACTTTGACAAAGCAAGTAAAAAATGAGAAGGGTACCCAAGGAAGGGAAAATTCGATACTCTAATGGGAGACGAGTGGATGACAGGATGAGAAGAACAAGTTTGAAAGTTTGACATTGAAGGGACTTAAGGAAAAATCAAACTTAGGTAGAAAGGCAAGGCATGCCAAGGTGAGGATCTCTAAAAATTTAACGACTAACAAACACTTATAAGACTAGTCATGCCCCCAACCTTGAGACTTAGACACAAAAAATAAGAAATAAGAATTTTAGTCCATAACACAAATTATTATAGAAAGAGGGTATGCCATAGATATCACTTTCTTGTCACTTAGAATAAAATTTGAAATCTATTTTGAATAAAGGAGTGGAAGCCCAATAATCACATTCAAATACAAGAGGTATTTTTCTAGATTGGTGAATGTTACCATTGATGACAACATGTAGCTGAGTTGAATCAATGTTTTATTTTTTGTGAAATTTGTGAGATGTTAGCATGTTGTTGGGTATCTGTGCTTCACGATCATGTTGTTGGGTATCTGTGCTTCACACTCATGTCCTAGTAAAATCACTCAAAAATAAGTACATATTTCTAGATCAACAAGTAGAATATGATCATGACAAAAGTTTGACAATCTGATGAAAGAAAGATGACTAAGAGAAGTGTTGAATGATTCCTAAAACATGCTAAAGAAGTGGATACCAAAATATGTTCAAAGCATACCATAAAATTGTGAAGGTACATAATTTTTTACACTATATAATATATAATGCAATATCTTTGTTGAAGAAATTAAGTTTCACTCCGCAATTTATAATGTAATTGAAGTGAACATAATATAATTCTTTATTAGAAAGTATCACTCTTAGAATAAATTAACAAATATCTCTCATTCGTTGAATTACCATCTCCTCCGACGATGTGCTAATCAAATTAAATAATGCTAACCCACCAAAATGTGTCATGAAACACTCATCTATAAAACATTGATAAGACCCCTCGCTCTACTTTAAATGCCCCTAAATTTTCTTAACAACATTCCTTAAACATTTTAGGAAGCTCGCCTCAATGGAACCGCTGCCTTACTCTTCGAAAGGCAGCAACTTCGTTCCGGAGTAAGCGGTGCGCTCCTGTGGTTTACCTATGGATCGACGATACATAAAAACTACTACTTCATTCCACCTGCATTGATCGTCATCTCGCATGAAATGAAATGAAATATTTTAATAACGTCCACGAGGCCACAGCAGCCTATGGGACCCAGGAACAGCACAAGACCACCACCGAAAAGAGAAGACCCTAAACAGCCTGAGATCTTCGCTCGAGATTAGCTCTACGACAGTGAATTTTGATGATGTAATTTGCAGATTTGACCAACCTTTCCTCCTCAAACAAGGTATTTAAGTTGTCCACTTGTAAGATGTCCCCATAAGTGACCCGAATATCTTTGTATGCTGAGCACTCCATAACAAAGTGCCACTCTGTCTCCACTAATCCCATGTCGCAAAAACGACATATTCTTTCTTCCCACTCTTCTTTAGGAACCATCCATCTGCCCGTCTCACATCTAAGACGATGTGAGCTAGTTCGGAGTTGAGCTATCAACATCTTTGCTCTCCATTTAATATTTGCTCCTATATATGCCTTTTCATCATGGTCCCCCTTAGGATTGAATTCTTTGATATAATAGTCTTTTTTTCGCCCTGATTGTTTTGTCCATAAAGCTTTTTTGAATTTTTGTTTCACATATTTTTTTATTTCTTCATTTGAACTTGGACAATCTTGCATATTCACACCCCACTTTTCCATCCATTTTTTGTTTTGTTTCATCCATGTATTCCTTCTTCTATCCATGCATGATACAGATACATGAATTGAAAGGATTAATCAAGATGCTGAAAAATATAAGAAGCAAAGCCCGCCCACGAATTTTCAAATCGGGTATGTCGAAATCACGATGCAAATCCAATTTATGCGTGGGCATGGCGGTTTTCCTTCTGTTATTGTCGGTCTCCTTGCTCCACACCAAGCTGGGCGTACATGCAACCCTTGAGATGAAGTCGCTCCAGGTAAGTACGTTTCCCGCTGCCAGAAAGGAACTTATAAGCAGGGATACAGACTTTAGGGTTTTAGATAAAGCCTTTTCAACGAGGTTTGCTGACGACAGTTTGGAGCGGAGGGAGAATTTAGAAGGAGATTCTGATGAAATCGATGCAGCCGAAGAATTTGATGGTTTTGAGGACAAAATTGATGAAATGGACGAGGATGCAGATGAAGGGATGGGCGACGGTTTTGGAGAAAGTCAGGAGAAAGATTTGGAAACACAGGGTGCAGAGAATGGCTCAAAAGGTAGAGAAACAGATGGGAAAAGTAATGGCATCCAAGAAAGTCATGATAATTCAGGAAAAAGGCTGGAGAGAACGGGACAGATAAAGAGTATTCCGCGAGCAAATTATAGCGACGAGCAAAGAAAAACTAGAGATTACATTCAATCCAAGGAAACGGGAACACAAAAGACTGTAACTCTTCGGGGGAGGGCAGGATTGTTCTGGGATCACGCCATGGGGGTGACCAGAAAGGCCTTTCCAAAACACCCACAAAGACTGGCGGCCATTTCAAATAAAGCGAATCTAAAATTTGGCCATGGTGAAGAGTCTAAAATTGATATTGATATTCAAATTAACGGAGAGTGGGAGGATGCAATTGCTGATGATTCGGCGGCCGGCAGTGATGAGAGAATGAAAGAGACATTTAGTTCAGATGACCAACCGATTGACGAAGGCATAAGGAATGGACTAGAAGAAGTATATGTCATTGAGGATGCATTGCTGCTCAAGGGTGGTGAGAGATTATCATCTCTCAGAAGTGGCTGGGGTCCTTGGTTTGACACTATTCAGAGGAGAGCTTCCAAAAGTGATTTTCTCAGACGGGACAAGATGGCCAGGTCTACGGTTGACCTCTTGAATCCTATGAATAATCCTTTACTACAGGATCCAGATGCTATTGGATCTGCAGGACTTACCAAGAGCGATAGAGCTATACAAAAAGCTCTGAAGAAGGCTAGCATTGAGGGCATTCCATTTGTTGGAAAGCAATCATTTAATTCTAAAGATGCGGCTGAAGAAGAAACTGGCGTTGAAGGAAAAGAACAAGTACGTGATGTGGCGGCTCTTCAAAAGACGCCGGAAGACGGTAATCTAGATGGTGGCGACGAGGCTTCTTTAAAGGAGAGGAACAATTCTGATAATGATGATGATGCATCGTTAAAGACTGGATTGCCACAGTTGACAAGAAAGGCTCTGGATGAGAGTGACAGTAAAATTCATTTAGAGAGCAATGCGGACACTAATAGTGGTAGAGATTTCACTGAAACTCTGAGAGGCACTGAGCGGATACAGTCGGTCATGCCAGGACAGGTTGAAAGGGAAAGGAAAAAACTATCTAACCAAGACTTGAAGGACAGCACCAAGTCCTTGGGAAAGAATTCTGAGAAAAGTAAAGTAGATACTCACAGAAGTAACTCAAGGAGGAACAAATTACAATTCAAAAATAAAGGAACTCACGACAAAGACAAATCTACAAGAAGGTTGCGCATATTAAGTGCACCCGAGCTACGAGAATTTAAGTTTCAGCCTTATGGAAATGGTACTCTTTTGGAACAGGAAAACATCTCGAGAGTTCAAAGTAGAATTGTAGACAACGCTAGAGATGTCTTCCCAAGAGATGATATAGTGAACTCAAATAAGAGCACGACTGAAGATGTGGACAGAATTGCCTCAAATAAGATGGGCGTAGCTCGTGGAGATGCAACGGACAATGCAAGAGGCAAAACCACAGGAATTGAAAATTTTGAGAAAATGCAGAGGCCAAGAGAGCCAAGAAAATTGAGTTCAACATCTAAGAAGAAGCCTCATAGAAAGGTCCGCCTTGATGGCGATACACGAAAATGGGGTTATTTTCCTGGCCTAGATCCTCTGCTTTCATTCTCTGAATTTACGGATGAGTTTTTCCAAAATGGGAACTGCTCCTTGAGAGTATTTATGGCATGGACAACTCCATCATGGTCATATTCTATGAAGTATCAGCGTGGCCTTGAAAGTCTTTTCTACTTTCATCCTCATGCTTGTGTTATGGTGTTATCTGATTCCATTGAACTTGATTTCTTCAACGATTTTGTGAATGACGGGTACTTCCCTTTCTCTACCATTATATTATTGCTTATGTTGTTTTTTCTACTTCCAAATATCATATAATTGTAATTTCCTATAGAAAGAGTTTGTACCAGGAGGCAGCTTCATTCTAATGATTAGATTTTGAAATCTACGATTTCATTGGCTTTGCATATGACATATTGTCAGATGCCGAGGGAAATGCATTCTGCAATGGTGGATTTGTTGAATACTCCAAGAGCGGTCTGGAGAGAACAGTTTAGATTGATCTCGAAATAAAATTAGCAACATATCCCTGTAATCTTAGCTGGAAATAAGCAGATTACTTCTAACGCACTTAATTATTATTTTCACACTTTCGACGCAACTTCGTGGTTACTATCAATGTTCACCCTCTATCGTGCACTTCACTATCCATTAAATGTTCATTGGTTATTTTCCTATTCAATACATTTATTGTACATTTTTGTCTATTGTGTGATAAACATTACTCGAAGTTATATTGGAACTGCTTGTTTATTTTGCCTCCTTCCATCTTGTGGCCTTTTCACATTTATTTTTGGACTTCAACCTCTCTTTATTTGTTTTGGCCTATATTGTGTGGTGGAGTGCGATTTTTCTTTCATACTTTTCATCTTTAGTTGAATGTGGGACTCACAGAGTGCCTGCTCAGAATTGAGAATATTTCCAAGTTTTTGAATAACCAGAGCCTTTCAATTCAATCAAAAAAGTTGAAGAAAAGTGAAGCAATAAAAGACCAATCAATTTTGCTAGTTTAGTTATTGGTCCCTTGAGACATGTGGAGAGCACCTGCAATTTAGAAATCGTGTGACAGTGAACAACGATATAGAATATGTTTCTAAATGGTTGTCCAATTGAAGGCCTTTCTTATGGATTATTCTAATGCCATTTTGAAAGCTCCTTTTTTTTCTAACGGATATGATTCTCAGTAACCTGAAATAGCATATGGAGGAAAGTCTGGAAAAAATGGAAAAAGATAAGATCTGTGAAATGATGAAATCTATTACCATAACATTTGTAAGATCTGTAAATGTATAAGGAAAAATACTTCATTTTTGCTTCTACTTCAATCATATACCAACAATATAAAACAAAATTAAATTGGTTAGTTGGAGGACAGAGTGGGAGCTGTCACTTCTAAGATTCATTGGAGGCAATTCTCCATCACAAGCCAAGAGCAAAAGATCTTATGCCAACTGATATGGAATAGTGATGGGCAATAAACAATTAAATGGTAATGATGAATTGAACAAGGATGAGAAGAAAAGAAAGCTTACATTCCATTAACAAATGATGAATGCTAATTTTTCATCTGATATAGTTACAAGTGATGGTAATCACAAAGATCTTAATGAAGATCCCTATTATCTAACTGTATGTCATTTTTGACAATCCTTATGCCAATGCATACCAAGGTGTCTCATCGATGACTCATTGACACTAGATATTATAGTTGTCCTCATAGTTTTTCTATTTACATTTTCAATATTCATTACATTATAAATCAACGTGTGTTTTTGGTTCACCTCACTCCCATCAAGAATGGACTTTTCGTGTGCACTACATAAGATAGGAGTCATCATTGGTCAACCTGAATCACACTACCTAATTATCTTTGTATGACTTAATAATTTATTACTGAGGAATGTTTCCTCATCTTAAAACTAACTTTCAAGGATCCTATTCAAACCAAATCAAGTTTTGAGCAAAAGGCAATTCTTTGATTTCCTTGAACCTTGCTTCAAGTTTTCCTAAACTCTAAATTCTTTGAGATGCATGATATTGTTTGTTTTATCTCGTATATAAATGGCCGGGGGCTTAAATTCTTGCTTCTTTGTAAGAAAGATGGGCATGTTAGGAAATACTGCTTTTTGTTAAAGCAAGATTCCAATGATTTGGTGTCCAAGGAAGTTGAAATATTTAACCCTAAAGTTTTAGGGTGTGTTATGTACCATGGGATATGATATTAGAGTGTAAATATGTGGATAGAGATGTTGATATGTGGCACACATCCCTCAAGTTAGTCTTATTGGGTCATGTGGACAACTTGTGTAATTAATTATATTAAATAATGAATAGGCTTACATTGGATTTAATGATTTACCCCTCCATTATGTTATTAGGAGAAGGTCTATATAAAGAAGGTGAGTATCATTGTAAGGATATGTGAAGAGTGTGATATGTGTTTGAGATCTCTTGGAGATATAGTGTGGAGTAACTTCTTTCATAAGGAGTATTGTAGTGTTACCCTATCTTAAAGATTTATTCTATTTCTGCATATATTGTATATTAGTGTGTAATGTCCCCTTTTTCGTAAGCAGTGATTTGTTGCAAAGGTTAGTTCATCACTTGGTCCTCATGGACTAACAGGTGGTTAGGGGGGCCCTTGAGGGCAATTGCAAACTTACTCAATCAACCTTTTTGGAGCTTAGTTGGTGTTTTTTTCCCAGCTCAGTGTTACCAAGGAGTTCATGGGTGCTTTTAGAAGCCTATTCAGACATTTTGATCATACTTACTATTTTTAGTAAGTCACAGGGACAATTTTGTGCATACTATTTATAGTAAGTCACTGGTATAGTCAATTGCCAATATTTCTATATTGGGCATGATGGCAGACTTATATTTTGGATTAATATTGGTCTTATTATAGTCCTATGTATTTATTTTTAATAATGTTAATTATAAAGTTAAATTGAAGTATTTAACTTTGTGTTATTAAAATATATTTAAAAAAAAACTTTCTATTAAAGGGGACATAAGTGGTTTTAAAAAGAATACTTTATAATATAAAGTATTGTGCCCAATTAAATAAAATATTAAAGGGGATATAAGGTGAGATTTGAATTAAATAAAATATTATTTAATTTGCCATCTTGGGGTGTGGGAAAAATGGAGGGAAAAGGGAAAATTCCATTGTGGGAGTTAAAGTTATTATAAAAGCCCTTTTGAGAGCTCATTTGCACATTCATGCTTGGTTGATATCTTTGTTATTTCGGTTGGAGGAATTGGTTCTTCTTCTTGTAGGGTTTGCGAGTACAAAAACCTTCACAAAAAACATTCTCTACGCTATTAGAAGACACAGTCTGGAGAATTCTTGGTGATTTCACTTCAGGAATCACAGTTGAGCTTTATTGCAGATTGAAATTCATAGTTTGGGCAACAAAGATACATTTCAGATTTGAGAGATCATATTGTAGAGCAGTTTTGAATACATCAGCAATAGATTTGAGGAGTTTGTGTGCTTCCCTTTTTGGTTGTACCATCTTCCTAGGCTGGCCGTACACATTGGAGGGAGGTTTGATCATTTGGCAGGGCGGCTAGGGTTTTTAGAGATTGTATTTGTAATGTCCCCTCCTAGCCTCTGTGCAGTGGACATCACCTTTAGCCAATTCCAGAGTCCCTGTTGGCTAAGTGGTTCTGATTAAGGGACTCAGTGCCAGTTTGGGTGTTGGGTTTGTTGTTTGCCAGGAGACTTTCTATTTTTAGTAGGGCCAGTTTAGCGCTCACTGTCTACAGTGAGCCTTGGTGCAATATTAGTTTCTCTCCAATTTGAGCCTTTGGAATGTAAACTTGTATTTTGGGAATACTGGACCAGGTCAGGCTTGCCACAACGACATATTTAGTTGGTTAAGTTACTTTGGCAAAATTATTTAATTATTCGATTAAAGCTTTGAAATGTGGGCTTAATTAAAGTAACTTTATATTTTTAAATTAAGGGGGTCATAAGGGGGACATAAATAAAGTGACCTTGGACGCCTAGTGTTACAACTTTAAGTTGTTTTTAAAGTATATCATATTTTAATGTTTTCTTCTTGGGCGCCTAAGTGATGAAGGAGGAGTTTTAAAAAAATAAATTAAATCAAACGCTTATTGAAAATGAGGTGTTGGTTTTAGGGTTGCTTGGTCGCCCTAATCGAGAGGTATCTCATAAAAGTCATTTTGGAGGCTTATTTTTCTTATGCTTGAGTTTGAGAAACAGGGATATGTTGCTGGTTTGATACCAGAGGATTGAAGGACGGGATTGAAGACAAAAGCCCTCAGATTCTAAGACTAGTCTCGACAGTTAGAGACCTGCTCAGGTTGGTGTTTGGTGATTTCATACAAGGATCACAACAGGGGCTTCAAGGATGGAGATTTATCAATACTTTTGAGTGATTTTTAGTTTAGTTTTTGGTGTGAGATTGCTGGTTTTTGGTGTGGTGTGATTTTCTTCACTTTGGGTGTGTTTATTTTCAGTTTTTGGGCACATTGCTTCTGTACCTAAGACCCATATATTTGCTCACAAGTCTGAAATGGTGATGGATATTAAAATGGGCACTTAACCAATGGATGACCACTTCAAGGGCGATTCTATCAAGCACTAGATCGAAATTTTTAGTGAAGACTTTGATTTTATGAAGAAGATTGACCTTCCTAGGTGGTACGACCTTGTGGGTGAGAAGTACAGGGGTTTATTAATGCTGGTAATGTCATTTCCTGCTCGCCTTTGAAGTCACATTTGCTGGTCTTGGGTCGTTTTCAAGCAACGACATGCTGGTTGGAGTTTGGAGTTGGGCGTATCTTTCAAGGAGACCACCTAATGCTGGTAGACACTTATTTTCAGGTCTGAAAATATACCATATCTGAGTTTGATAATGTTTATGATTGACTATAATATTGCTGCTAATTAATCAGATTATTATAGCTTCTTGAAAGTGATCTTTTCAAGCATATTTCTCTTCATTTATACTTCTGTTTATGTACTTCAATGAAATATCAAATGTATATGTAAAACCCTATGAAAAGCATTGCAAAAGCATCTCATAAACTCACAGACAGCAAGCAACAAACTCAGGAAAAAACAAAAAAAAAATAGGGTTTGTACAGTGGTATCGGAGCTCTAATCGTCCTGCCTGCCAGTGGGTGATTAAAATCCATGAGCCAGAGTGATAGGTCAAGAAGGTATTTAGAAAGAAGTAGGAGAAAAGAAGAAAGTTTTTGGGAACATTGGTCATCTTCAGAAGAAGGGCAACAAACAGAATCATCATCTAGTGGGTCTTCAAACACTAGAAACATGGGAGATAGGGGTGGTGAAGGTGATAGTAATGATAGGAATGAAAGGAATGAAAGTGTATAAGAGCGAATTTGCATCCCCTATGCAAATATCCTTTTTGCCTTTATCCACCTTAGAAAACCAAGTTCAAAGGCTTAATTCCACCTAAGCCCACTGTTGGCAGTCCACTTGGCGCTTGTTTTGAGTGTCGGTGGAGGCATTTATGTCAGGGACGCTCGTGCGGCGCGCTTACGTCCCTGGCAGATTCTTGCGGCTAAACCTGCAGAGGCATTACACTTCTCATTGGCAATGAAGTTGTAATGCTCCCTTCGGCCAACCGACCTGAATATGGCCGTTTTTTTTCATTCCCTCTTCAAATTCACCCCTTCAACATTCAATCCAACTCTTCACAACTGCTTCTGAGCTATTGCACACTTCAAGTTTCCATACTCACACTTTTGCATCCACTCTCTCACTCACTTCAAGCATTCTAGCACTCCATTGCAACAAAACCTCACTCCGTCACTTCGGTAGAGTACGTTTGGGACCATGCCATTGCAACAGAGGCTTGAGTTCCTCTCATTTCTCCGCCAAGTAGCCTTGAGTGCTTTTGGTGGAGGTGGTAAGCTTCCCTCTCCTCTCCTCTATCACTTGGTTGAGTAGCATAGTACTGCTTTGTAGTGTTTGCATTCTCTTTGTTACACTATTTCTTTATCTCGTTTCCTTGGTTGTCCGTGGAGGTGGAAACACCTAAATGGGAGTCTGACTGAGGCAGGCCTCTATTTAGCCACCCAACATTTTCCCTCTTTCTGTGTGTGCGCTTCTCGGAAGATCAGCTGGTTAACGAATTTCTCGGTGAGATCCTCCTCGTCTTCTTTACTCTTGCTTATTTACTTTACAATATTAGAGAGTACTTCGTTTATATACTTGTATCATTCTGGCCCTTTAGTTAGTCAGTTGGGCCGTTAGTCGTTTTAGCAGGTTTAACCTTGTCTCTGCTGTTGTTTGACTGTACAGACGACAACACACTTTCGAGACGTCAGCGCACTGCGCTATTGTCCAAAGACCGCGCTTCCGTCCTCGGGCAGAGAGCTCCCTAAGGTGCAGAGTTGAACCTGAAAACTGACTCGCCTAGCCCCACCTTAAAACTTGGGATTGCAGAGTGATTGTAGGACCTCATAATCCTCATCATTCTCATCCCCATACCCTAAACATTACACTTAGCCAAGGTAAGTTAGGGCAGCCTCTTGCATCTCGACTCTCTGTGACCTGGGGTCTTGCACGCGATGGTCCCCCTCTCTTACATTTTTGGTGAACCTGACATGAACCAACGTTTGTTCATCTATCGGTGTTGAAACTTCCCTCGGGTACTTTGCGATTGTTGTATTCTTGAGTGTTGTGAAAATTTATGAGCATCACAACCCAATCCACAACTTTCGGGCATATCGTGAGGAGAAGTGTACGACACCTCCTGATGGATAGGACAAAGGTCTCGCTTGGTCTCTCTATAGGCCTTTTCTCTGGTCTTGTCGTTAGTTTGGCTGCGCATGAGTAGTTATCGAGGAATGAGATGGGATTCGCTGACGAAACCGATCACATTCCCACTCCTGCGTCTCCCACGCCATCATCGGTGGATGAGCATGAGGCCATTCAGATTCCTGCAGAGTATGTGGCCGCCCTTGCTAAAGGATTGGGCGACCTTGAAAACCACTTGGAAAGAAATCCAAAGATGGCTAGAGCCACTCGGGTTGTTAATGAATTAAGACATGTGATGGGTAAAGATCGAACGGGCATAGAGCTTTAAGTAGTCTCCTCGGTTTCGCCAAAGCGCGCGCTCCTTCGAGCAACCCTAGCTTTGCACAAGGAGTCACCTTCAAAGAGCATGAGAGACAGTTAGGGGTATCAATGCCTCCCACTTCCGTTTACATGGCCGATGCGGTCCCCTCTATCTGTATCCCTTCTGTCCCTGAGCAACCTGAAACTATCAAAGTGAATAAGGTCCCTTTGGGCTTTAGTTTTACCCCTTATGTCACCTCTAGTGGTGGAGGTTTTGGCAGATTGAGTAGTGGAGGCTTTGGTAGTGGTGGTGGATTCGGCAGCG
The DNA here is from genome assembly GCA_007258455.2 of Sequoia sempervirens. Taxonomy (NCBI): domain Eukaryota; kingdom Viridiplantae; phylum Streptophyta; class Pinopsida; order Cupressales; family Cupressaceae; genus Sequoia; species Sequoia sempervirens. The sequence goes on from VDFB02000015.1 coordinate 537,992,747, forward strand.
GAGGGGGTGCTGGTGGAAGTGGCTCCGGTGAAGGTCATGGCGGTGGTTCCAATGGAGGCCCTACCGGCGGCAGTGGCTTTGGTGGTGGCTCCAACGAAAGTCATACTGGTGGCGGTTTTGGAGGCGGACTTGGTGGTGGGTCTAGAGGAGGTTCCTCTGGCCCTCTATCTTCTAACGACCCTATTCTGAACACTGCTTCAGAATATGGGTAAGATGCAGAGCCAGTTGGCGAGCCTTTCCCAAGCCTCTACCCAGCCTATCTTCCAGCCTTTCTTCCGACATAGCCCATTGTCAGTTGCCATCTTGAACACTCCTTTCCCTCAAGGAATGGAAATCCCTAAATTCGAGAAGTTTGGTGGTAAGGGAGATCCGCAAACACATGTGTTTTCCTTTAATGCCCTTTGCACGGACTTCTTCCATCATGATGCATTGATGGCTAAACTATTCCCCCGATCTCTCAAGGACACAACACCCGAATGGTACTGTTCCTTGCCTAACAATTCTATCTTCTCATTTGACCAACTTGTAAATCAATTCCTTAGACAATTCCAAGCGAACATTAGACCGAAGATGACGTTTTCGGATCTCGTCCGATGTAAACAAGGAGATAACGAAAAGATTACTGATTTCATAGCGCGTTATTAAGCGCTCCTTTCACAAATCTCGTATCAGCTGCCTGATTCTGACGTGTAGAAGGTGTTCATAGGCAACTTACAAAGGCCTTGGCAAGAGAAGTTTGCCTTGATGAAATACCATTCTTTCGCGCATTTGTGTGCAGCTTTGCGAGAGTACCAACAAACAGTTGCTCAGTTCGGAGGATCCTCTTTGCGTTCCCATTCTGAGGGAAAATCCATCGTATCAATCTCTGGGAAGGGTAAAGCCGTTGCGAATGTAGTAGCCGCTATTGATGACAATGGCCTCAAACGCAACTGGAAGTTCACAAAGTTGTCAGAATTTTATACTTCCATCTTACAAAAGTTGTTGAAAGATAAGATCATAACTTTACCACCCCCTAAGCTTGTTAAGGAGCCCTACCCTAATTGGTATGATGGGAGCACTTACTGTCAGTACCATCGGGTTAATGGACATGATACTGAACGATGTATGCGGCTGTGTCATGAGATACAGGACCGCATCGAGGACGGTACCATTTGTCTCGATGGGAATAAACAAAACACTAACAAATCAGTGGCGAAGACAAATAGTGAATTGCAGATATACATGGATCCGTTTCCGTCACACTCTGCTAACATGATTATTGATCCCACTGATTTTGTTACCCAATCCGAGGCCTATGTTAATATGGTCATGGTAACTTCCACTGTTCCACCTGCACCCCGTTCGCCGGATGTTACATTTACATCACAGGATTTGCCCTTAAACAACAAACCTTCACCTCTCTACATTCCCACTCGTGTCAATGGTAACATTGTGACAGGAGTCTTGATTGACTCCACGATTCGTGTGAATGTTATTACTGAAGAAACATTGGTATTAAATTCATTGCAAAAGGAGAAATATGAAGAAACAAAATCTACCATCTGTACGCATGATGGTATGAGTCTTAAACCTTATGGCTCGATTACTTTGTCCGTCCTGGTTGGACCTAGGACTGTTGACACAGTCTTCGATGTCATCCCGGAGTTGGATTTGTTTAGAGTGAAGCTGGGCATTCCTTGGTTAGCTTCCATGAATGGGATCGCCTCCGTTATTCACAAATGTTTAAAGTTTTCCCACGAGGGTGTTGTGCATGTAGTGCATGACACCGGATATTAGCCCCTGGTATCTCGAGGTGGGTATTCATTGGATCACTTCTGGCCCTCCTCGGTCGGTCTGCTTCCTCTGAGAACGAACCTACTTTACAAGAACTATGTGAAGTATAAAACTGGGGGCAAAGGGGAGCCAGAGTTGACCCTTCCCGTGACAGAACAATCGGTTGCCTCCTCTTCCTGAGAAGAGAAGAAGAAGCTCGCGCCGAATGCTATTCCTTCTCTGAGGGAGAAGGAGAAGTCCACGCCGGCTCCCCCTCCTTCCCGTAAAGGCAAAGAGAAGGCTACACCGACCGCTCCCTCTTCCTCGAAGAAAGAGGAAAAGCCCGTGTCGGCTCCCTCTCCTTCTCGCAAAGGAAAAGAAAAGGTAACTTTTCCCCGGATTGCCTCGTCCTCTCCCCTTTCTTGGGAAGAGTACTGGATGAGTAAGCCCGGTGGCTACCCATTGAGTCCGATGATCCCTCCTTGGCGTAGGCCCAAGATTAGGATCGTGGACCTCCCTAACGAATATCCTGGACCGTGGTATTACTTAAATGGCAGAAAGAAAGGTTCTCGTAGGGAATTCGATCTGCGACCTCCCACCGCTCCTGCTCCTAAGGTAGTGAGCAGAAAGAGGCCCGCTACCGAGGCCCTCAAATCAACTCCTCCTGTCACTCCTCAGCCTGCTCCCCCTACTCTTGTATAGGAACTTGTTCCTCTGTCTGAAACGGCCGTAGTGGACATTCCTATTGTTGAGCAGGAACCTCTTGTTCCTTCACAAACTCCGGCCTCTAACTCCAAGAGCCGTAGAAACCGCCTTGCACGTGAACGCAAGCGCCGGCGAAAGACTCTCCTGGCTGAGCAGGCCACCTCGCAGCAGAAGGAGGAAGGAACGACCGCTCCTATTTCAGGACCTCCTGCAGTGTCTCCTTCCTCCCTTCTACTTCTCTCCAGTCTGGTCCACTCCCGGCTTCCGTTGCGAGCACAAATGCGCCCAACCCTAAACGGGTGTAGGTGTTCATTGCTCCTTCGGTGGAGCCGCCTTTGCTGATGTTTGTTCCGAATATTCAGCCCTTCCTGAAGCCCGTGGATATGGCTAATACTTCGGTTGTATCCGCTGCGGTTTTTTCTTCCTCTTCCTCTACACCCCTAGCTTCGTCCGTGGGGAGTTCATCTCCTCCAATGAAGAAAGAGACGGAAGGCGGTCCTTCTAGCGACGAAGGACGCAAGAGGAGCCCACCTTCTTCGCAAGGTGGTCCTGTGCTGACTTGTTCTGTCCTTGTGACAGAATTGGTCCCGGCTTCCCCTGAGTTTGTCACCGCTCCCGAGTCATTCGACGAGCTTAGCGGTGAATCTTAGGCACAGCCTGCCCCATCCATTGAAGTAAGACATGGCGCTCCTATGGGGTGCATATTTAACTCCGTGGATGAGGTTCCGGCCCTTTTGGCGATCTTTGTGAAATTGCCGACTTTGACTCCACAGGAGCTCGGTGAAGAGGACCTTGAGGGGCCCTCTTCCTTGGCCCTTGTTGTGGGAGGACCAGACGCTTGTCCTCTTAACATCCCACCATTGTAGGCTTGTCCTCCTTCCCCTTATGACGATTTAGATTGGGAAGTGGACGACCTCTTGGCCGATCAATGTTAGGAGGAGGCCCATTCTTGATCGTGTGTGTTTTGTGATGTGTTCCCCAGTGCTTGTGTTGTGTGTGCCTGGATGACCCTCATCACCCCCGTTGGTGCTTGGATACAAACGTGGTTTTTGTGTCATAAACCTTCTATTTGTATCATCATTCTCCCATGTTTGTGCTTGATTTTCGATAAATTGGGGATAATGCAAAGCGTTGGGGGCATTTAGGCTTCCCTTCCACGTTGACCCAATTCTTTATTTTTACTTTTCTTTTCGTACATTCTTCCTGATTGGTTGGGGATTGATGATCTTTTGCTTTGCACTGCGGTTACCTATTATTATATGAGCTTGGACAGATCTAACCCTAAACCAGATCCCCCTGTGTCCTTTGTTTGTATTTTTCTTTTCCCTTTCCCTTTTGCTTTCTCTTTATCTTTCTCTCTTCTTTGCTTGAGTTGTCCCTTCTATGTGTGACAACGCTCTTCTTCAACACTTCGACTTTCAGAAAATGAATTCGTCGACAACGAATCTTCTCTCGAAAGTCTTCGCAAAGTTTTTCCTTAGAATCGCATTCTCAACTTGGAATCCTAACGGAACATGTTTCCTTCATCACGGGTTCGTAAAGAAAGGACTTGAAGACCTTCCTCCGAAACGAGAACAACTTTTATTTCCCCTCGCGCGGGGGCACATCCTTCCTTTCGAATTCCTTGATGAAGTGAACATCTTTCAAATGGATTCCTTGATGATGAATCACTCTAAGAAAAACAACTGGTTTTGAATTGTGTGTCCCTTGAGTGGACCCCCTTTTTCCTCACGGTAGGTTCCCAAGGGAGCCTTCTTTCAAAGTCTCTATTCCGAATGGAATTCTTTAACGTCTAGCTTGGGGGCAGCCCGACTAGACTCATTCCATTCGCCTTTTTGTGTCTAGCTTGAGGGCATCCTGACTAGACCTTACCTTTCAAATAGCGAGTCCCTTGAGTAGACCCCTCTCCTTTTGAAGGGTTCCCGAGGGACCCCTTTGAAAGTTTTACTTATTGACGGTCTGTGTGACTATCTGTTTACTTGCCTACATGGCCACTTTTGACATGTTCTATCTGCGGGTAGACGTGTCGCCGCTTTTTGACTCTGCGGAGTCCGCTTTCTCGGGTTTCCTCCATGTGAGAGATCCTGGGGGATACCTCCCTGCAAGACAGAGAACTTGTAGGGTGCTTTCCTTTGAGCTTCCTCCATGCGAGAGATCTTGGGGGTGGCTCCCCTACAGGACTGAGAGCCTGTAGGGTGCTTCTTTGGGTGTTCTTCATGCTTGAGTTTGTGGAGAATACCTTCCCTGCAGGACTGAGAGCCTATAGGGCGCTTCTTTCGGTATTCTTCATACTTGAGTTCGTGGAGAATACCTTCCCTATAGGACTAAGAGCCTATAGGGCGCTTCTTTGGGTATTCTTCATGCTTGAGTTTGTGGAGAATACCTTCTCTATGGGACTGAGAGCCTATAGGGCGCTTCCTTCATGCGAGAGATCTTGGGGGTTGCCTCTTTGCAAGTCCGCAGGCTTGTAAGATGCTTTGTTTTTCCAACTTCATGGTTCCGAGCAGCTATGGAGTTCTTTTGCTTTTCCTGCACCTTCAGGTACGCCAAACTGAGTACTGCTTCCTCGACGGTTCAGGTATACACTTCTAACTCTACTCTCTTCTTGATCTACTTTACCGAGCACTCATCAATATTCGTGCTCACTAAAGTGGGGGCAAAATGTATAAGAGTGAATTTGCATCCCCTATGCAAATCCACTTTTTGCCTTTATCCACCTTAGAAAACCAAGTTCAGAGGCTTAATTCCACCTAAGTCTGTTGTTGGCAGTCCACTCGGCGCCTGTTTTGAGTGTTGGTGGAGGCGTTTCTACTCGAGGGATACCCGCAATCACCTTGAGATATCAGCGTGGCCAGCTTATATCCTGGCCGGTTATAGCATTTGAATCTATGAAGTTACACTTCTCATTGGCAATGGTGTAGCGCCTCAGCCAAACCGTCGACTTGAATATGGTTGTTTTCTTCGATTTCCCTCTTCAAATTCTTATACAACATTCAATCCAAAGCTCTTCACAACTTCTTGAGCTATTGCACGCTTCAAGTTTCCATACTCACACTTTTTTGCATCCCTCTCTCTCACTCCTTCCAGCATTCCTGCTTGCTCCATTTTACTGACCCGAAACCTCCTCCATCGCCTTAACAGGTGAGAGCACGTTTAGGACCACGCCATTGCAACAAAGGCTTGAGTTCCTCTCATTTCTCCCCCAAGCAACCTTGAGTGCTCTTGGTGGAGGTGGTAAGCTTCCCTCTCCTCTCCTCTATCACTTGGTTGAGTAGCATAGTATTGCTTTGTAGTGTTTGCATTCTCTTTGTTACACTATTTCTTTATCTCGTTTCCTTGGCTGTCCGTGGAGGTGGAAACACCTAAACAGGGGTCTGATTGAGGCAGGCTCCTATTCAACCACCCAACATTTTCCCTCTTTCTATGTGTAGGTGTGTGCGCTTTTCGGAAGATCAGCTATCGAACGAATTTCTCGATGAGATCCTCCTCGTCTTCTTTACTCTTGCTTATTTATTTTACAATATTAGAGAATACTCGTTTATTTACTCGTATCATTCTGGCCCTTTACTTAGTCAGTTGGGCCGTTAGTCGTTTTAGCAGGTTTAACCTTGTCTCTGCTGCTGTTTGACTGTACAGACGACAACACACTTTCGAGACGCCAGCGTGCCGCGCTGTCGTCCAAAGACCGTGCTTCCATCCTTGGGTAGAGAGCTTCTTGAGGCGCAGAGTTGAACCTGAAAACCGACCCGCCTAGCCCCACCTTAAAACTCGGGATTGCAAAGTGATTGTAGGACCTCATAGTCCTTGTCATTCTCATCCCCATACCCTAAACATTACACTTAGCTGAGGTAAGTTAGGGCAGCCTCTTGCATCTCGACCCTCCGTGACCTAGGGTCTTCCAAGCGATGGTCCCCCTCTCTTACAGAAAGAAATGAGAGGAATGAGGCACCTCCGGACAGATTAATGCTACTTCTTGATGCTTTCGTTAGGGGTCAAGGTAGGGAAGCACAACAGGCACAAGAGACTAATGACAGGTTAGCAAATTTAATACAGAGAATGGATCAAATGGGTCAAGGAAATAGGGTAGAACAGCAAGGAGTTGGTAACCAAGGAACTTTGATAAGGCCTCTTATGCCAAACTTTCCACTTAGGGTAGAAGTACTTGTGAATCCTGAGCTTACTTTGTTGGAATAGCAGGATCAATTTAGGCAAGATTGGTTCGATGCAAGCCTTGACTTTCAGATGGACATATCTTTCAGAGACTACATTGACTTAAGGATGAGACACTCAAACACAAGAGGAAATAGGGACCAACAAAATGAGTTACGAAAGAAAGTAGGGAAACTTACACTTCCTTATTTTGATGGGTTTGGGAAGATGACAGCAAGAGCGTGGGTACAAAAACTTGATACCTACTTCACCTTGAACCGTATGCCAGTGTTAGAGTCCATTCAGTATGCATCTATACAGCTAGATAGCGTTGCTCATGAGTGGTGGTACAACGAAATGTTAACTTTGGGGCATGCTCAAATCACTTCATACAGGGTGTTCACCGAAAGGTTAATTGAAAGATTTGATAAAAAAGATCTTGAGCTAAACTTTAAGGAGTTAGTCTAACTCAAACAATACGGTTCTGTGGACTCATGCATTGTAGATTTCCAAAAGCTTTTTGTACTAGTAATTGATATTTCTGAAAGAAGGCTTATAGTATTGTTCATTGATGGTTTCTCCGATCCATTAAAGGGTTGGAATAAAGCCTTCAACCCCTCTAGCCTTCAGGAAGCCATTAAAAAGGCTAGAGATATGGAGACATCAGCTTTCAGGAGTAGATTTCAGTTTAAGAGTTTGCTGCAAAAGAAGGATAAGGACAAGAAAATCATCACAAAAGAACATGAGTAGCCCCAAAAAACAATACACTAAGATTGAAAGTGAGACCCTTAATGAGTTGAGAAGAAAGGGTTTATGCTTTACATGCAAGGAGCCTGTTGTAACCTTTTCACACATCGCCCCATTGCAAATGGGGACCCCCAGTAGTTTGCTAGTTTTTAGGGTTTTGCCTCTGCGAAACGGTTTCATGAGGTCATCGTTTTGAGAGTTTCAAGTCAGTCTTTTGAGAGTCATTTGAGCCAAGTTTATAATCCATGCTTGAATCGGTGCATAAACGTCATGGAAGGGCTCAAAAGGTCCGGGAGACGAGGATCGCCTATGCTTTGGGTCAATTCTGACACTTCCTACTTTTTAGGGAATCTGCTTTTTTGCTTTTTGCTTTTTTCATTTTTGGCATTTTGGACCAAATGGGGTTCCCTATTTCTTAGGGATTTTGCTTTTTCTATTTTTAAAAAGTCAACCCTAGTCAACGAGTGAACGTTTCCATCTTTAGAACAAAAAATTAGCCAAAAAAATTGAAAAATCAAAGTAAAAATCGAAAAATCAAACATAAATCAAGCAAAAATCAGGAAAAGCATGGAAAAGCAAGGGAAAAAATCTAGGAAAACCAGTTGAAAATCATGAGAAAATCACCGAAAAATCAACTAAAAGCATGAAGTCCATGAAGAAATTCGCCTAAGTCTGGACCATGAAGCTCGTCCATGTAAAGAGAAATGGCAATGAAAATGGCTAAGGCATTGACAAAGTCCGCCCTTACCATGGATATGAGGATGGCAAAAAGTTTTTGAAGTTCACCATAAAATGGCAAGACACCTTCAAAGTTCGCCATGCCTTGGATGAGGCAATGGCAAAGACTCTTGGAAGTCTGCCCCAGTAGTTGGAAGAAATGGCAGGACTCTTTGAAAGTCCGCCCAAGCCTTGAGGAAAAATTGGCAAGACATTTGTGAAGTCCGCCCTAGAAAGAAGGGAAGGTGAAAAGGAAAAGTTCGCCATCAAGAGGGGAATGGAAAGATGTTTATGAAGTCCGACCCACAATGTTGTAATGTCTCCAATTTAGCCCTCGGCTCTTCATTTTGGATTTAGCCTATTTAAACTCACTTAGGCTAGCGAGCTAGAATCGGGGTTCCAAATTTCTTGGAGGATGTTTTTGTCTTTTTGTAGTCATCTTTGGAATTGTTGAACTTGGATTGCGGATTCATACGCGGGTTTTGAGAGCTTGGTGGTTTTAGAGTTGACATTGAGCAATTACATGAATTTACTATTTTTAGTAAATTCTATTTTTAGCAATTGACTTGTTGACTCCTAATCAGTTGGCTCCACTTTGGCAGTCAGTTTAGACAGTATGGTTGAATTTGGCTTCTGATGCGTTTCCATGGTGATATAAGATATTTTATATTATAATGTTATAATTTAACATTATAATTCTTTGTTCTAGCATCATGAATTAATATTGTTTTAAAAGGGGGACATTGAAGGGTATTTTCACATGGAGGAAATATTTTAATATTTCTAGAAGCCAAATATTGCTCAAGAGGAAAAGGGACGCCAACTTTTGGAGAAATGATAATTTTAAATTAAAGAAAAATTGCCTTCATGAAAAAGGACGCCATTTTGAAGGAAGAATGGGTCAAGTCAAAAACCCTAAAAACATCTTGAAGTTAGGGAGCACCTTCTGGAAGCTTCTGGAGGGTCCTCTCAAAATTATAAAAGGGAGCTTTGGGTCCTCATTTTGGGATCTGATGAATTTGCAAAGTTATGTTGCCGGATTGGCTTTGGGATTGCTTCGAGGAATGAATGCCTCCTAGCCTTGGCTTGACTTCTTGCTTGAAAGACAACAACTAGTTGAGAGGTTTAGTTGTAGTTGGTTTCCTTTCATTGTAGTTGGTTCTTCTCACATTCCGTAGTTGAGTTATTGTATTTTCTGTCAATTTTAGAGTTGCTGGTTTGTATGGCTGTAGGTTGTTTTTACTCACAACTCAAGAAACAGAAATAATATTGTTCTGGGTACTGTTCCAATCTATTTTCCTATGTAGGGCGACCATATGTGCAACTTTCCAGAATTTTATTTGAAGTCTATGAATTATTTAAAGTAAATCGCCCTTGCTTGCAGGCAATTTCACTTCGTAAGTGCTTTGGAAGTCGTGCAAAATAAATAGGGGTCTTTGTGAGAAGTTTTTGTGATCCATCTTCATTGTCATCATCATTAGGATGTTTTGCAACTGATTTCAAGTTAAATGAGTGAGTATTGAGAGAGATATGAGCATTTAAGTGAGTTCTGGAGTTGCTGATTTCACCATTTTAACTGCAGATCTGTCATATCAGACTTAGTAAAATTATTAATAGAGCTGGGATTGTTTGTCTTAGTCATATTAATCATTCTTGAGTAGCTCTACATTTCAGCAGTTTGATTATCACTATAATCCATCATGCTTGCAGGAGATATATTATATTGTAAGGCTGTTAGTAGTACTAACCAGCCAATATTCACATTTGTAAGCTCTTTATTATATTTCCCACATTTCGTGGAAGAGACTGATCCTTGCTCAGTCTATTGTATTTACTTTTAGTTGCTCCGTCATATGATAGCGCCTATTCATCTTGGATAGGAGTGCACATACTTGGCGTTGAGCTCCCTTTCCAGTATTGTATTTCATGTAATTGCTCCGCCATATGGTCGCCTCATTTCCATTCTGGAATTGGGTAGCACATACTTGGTGTTGAGTTTGCTTTCAGTATATTAGATGGTAGGGATCCTCTGACCACATGCTCATCGTTCACCGACGCATTCTTGGTTAGAGTTTTTGTATAAGCATTTCAATTAAGACCCTCTGACCATATGCTCGCCATCACTTGGCGCCATTCTTGGTTAGAGTTACTTCCAGTTGCAGTTCTGATTAATGTACTGACAATCCTCTTGCCATATGACAGCCTCTCTCTTGTTGAGATTGAGTGCGCATTCTTGGCAAAGAGTTATATTATGCTTGTTTGGTTTGATTTATCTAACCCTAGCAGGAACCAATGTTGCATTTACGATTGTAATTTGAAAATTGAAAAATTTGGCTGAAATATTTAGGTGGTATCGAGCCAAGATCACACCATCGTGCCCAGGGAGTTCGCAGCTTGGCAGATGAGTAAGCAGAGATACGGACACTACATATAGAGATATTCTGAGAGAAGTCTCTACTTGAGTTAATGCATGACATTTCGCTAATGAAGGTCGACATAAGGTGGGGAATGAGGGAAAGAATGTCAATGGTGAAAATGTTAATTGATAAATTAATAGGTATAGTGTTTGTTATTAGTGATTACGGTATGTTTATACCTCTCCTAGTTGAGGATTTGGTCAAGGATTATTCACCTCTTGCTGCTGTTCAAATCTCTCAAGAATTTTCACTAGACAAATGTATGACAAGTAGCCAAGAAGACCTCCTTGGTATTCATTGGGCTGCTAATGAAGAAATCAATGACATACTTCCCCATGATGAAGATAATGACAGTGATGTTTTCAAAACAGCAGGCAATGGTGATTCTTCATTTCATTATGATGGTGACATTGGGTTTGAGCATCAAACTAAGCCCTTGGAGAGAAGGACTTATGAAGAAATCAGTTCAAGTGAGTTACTTGGTGACCTATTCAAAGACTCAACACTCCAAGAGAAGCATGAAGAGTACTTTTCTCTTGATCAAAACAATCAGCCTTTTTCCATTTGGGATCCCGGTTGGTTGACACCAAGGTATGATAAAGAACCTTTGTGGGATGAATTTCCCTTTGATCCAGATGAAGATCAAAAATCAGTTTGCATGGCAAACTATGAGGTGGCCATTGAAGAGGAAGTTGTCTTCGAAGAAGGAAAGGGTTCAAAGAAGCTCCATGATGATCTCTTTGAAGTGGTTGCAGCCACTAAAGAAGAAAATGTTTCTACGGAAACTTTCCGAACAGCGGATGACTATGATCCATTGAGCAAGTTGGATGCTGCTATAATGTTTGATCAAGAAGACAGTGATGAAGAAGAAGAGCTTGAAGACCATATGGCTCTTGAAGATGGAGAGTTTGAAGGTGTTACTAAACACGAATCTGATTTATCAATGCACGAAGCTGATTGCAAGCAATGGGTTGAAGATTTTGTGGAGTATGATGCCTTTCATGACAATGAGCATTCTCCTCTAGTTGATGGTGAAAGACACGGAAGCTGGAACAGCTATGATGGCCGCAAAGACACAAAACAAAGTTCTGATTTTGACAATCAGCCAACCAGCAATCCGCCATCTTTGCATATTCTTGAGTGGGAAGGTCAAGACAAAGAGTCCTTTAAGAGGGAAGTGCAAATTCTATCCCAATTTGATTGCACTCACAGTTTGATTGAAGATCTCTACTGGAAGGCTCAGCTTGAAGAGAGAAAAAGAGGAGTTAAGGATGAAGTTGCTCTTTTCAATTTGCAACTCATCAGAGACTCTTTGGAGGCGTTGAAATCAGATTACATACACTTGATGGAGGATCGGGATCGTGCTATTGAACTTGCAAAGAAGTCCTTCAGTGTTTTCCAAGAAAAGGAGAGTTTGGTTGATGAGCTCACTCTGGAGCTTAAATCAACAAAGGACAAGTTGAAAGAAACTCAGTTGGCTCTAACAAAGGTTGAAGACCGGTTTGTTGATTTCAAACTTTTTAGCAAGCAAGAGAATGAGCAAAGAGTTGAAGAAATCAAGCAAGTAATTGACGAGCTTGATAGTCTTCGAGAGGAGTTTGATCTTGAAGGTTTCACAAGGAAATCAAAAGTTGCGTGTGCAGATTTGGATCAGCAAGATGAAAAAGGGGACTTCCAAGTCTTTGACAATCCTTTCTTTGAAGTGGGTGCTGAAGCAACTTATGACAATCCTCTCTTTGATTTGAAAAATGAGTCATGTGGTGAAGCGACCAAGCATGAGGAAGAGTATGAACCCCAGTCAATGGGTGCTTTGATATCATTACACGAGGAGTTACCACCTTTGGTGATTAGTAATCTTCCAAGGCCTTTCGATAATGAATGCACAAGTGGGTTTGAGGATGGAGTCTCCACATGGGGAGTGTTGGTTCGAGGAGATTTCAACATCTTCGACACCAAGGAGTTAACAAAGCAAGACTTGGTAGCTGCTGGTAACTTCATTACAGCAGCAAGGAGCAAAGATTTCAGTTTTGTTACTCATGAAGTAGGGAAGAAAGATGGACCAGAACTTGGTGTTTGTATGTTTGTCAATCCATCCCTTTGGTTGAATGATGCTTTGGCATTTATTAGTCCATTTTTGGAGTTGGATTTGAGGTCATTTAATATTTCATGCTCCAATGTTGTTGAAACTTTCATGGATAGGCTTCAAGGGTTCAATAGAGGAGGCATCAATCTCTTCAGTATACACTTGATCCTTACTAGCTCGTGGGAATGCATTGAGATTACCTTGCATTGTGTTGAAAATCATTTTCAATTGGGTATCCGTGCGTGGGATCCTCAACTTGGCTTGATAAAGCTTATTACATTTGGAAAGGGCTATTGGAGGAATAAGGATCAAATTTCCAAAATTGTTGATGTTGTTCCTTCCTTTGTCTGCTACTTGATGGGTTTATTTGTTCACCAACAAATGGGTTGGAGAGGAAATTTGAGTATGGGTTGGAGAAATGAACGATTGGTTGCTCTTGAGAGTGATTCTCAGCTAAGATCAGGACAGATTTTGAGACTCGAGCTTGCTGGTTTGAGGCAGACCAACCACCTTACATGTTGCGTTTCTCTCATTCAGGAGAGTTGGTTCATCACTCCTGATCAAAGAAGTGGTAGTTTTCTCATGGAGATGGATCTAGCATGTTTTCCAACCACTTTGGAGGTGTCACCTTGCAGCTCGATGGTCATCTCACATGCTCACACTTGGGAATTTGAGTGGTGTTGTTTTCCTTTGTGTAGGACGCTTGAATCAGATTGCACTACGCTGATCCCAGCCTTGATCAGCAACAATTATTTGTTCCTTCACACCTTTCCTACTCTCCAAATTCATCTTTTGAAGGTTTGTGATGTAAACTTTGACAGTTTACTCTCAGTGTGGGTTCAGGACAGCAATCTTTCACATGCTTTGGTTCACCATTCTGAGGCTCTTGGAGTGAGAACTGTAAAAGTTTTCAGAAATCTTCGTGGTTGCATCAGAATAATTCAAGGGAGGCATAGTCGATTCATGTGGAGTCATGAGTTTGAGTTTGATGAGCTCTTGCAAAGGATTGCTTTCCTCTTTGCAAGAAGATTTAGAGAGGTCACATTTGCAGTTTTGGATGTGTTAGATACCTTGGGGAGATATGCGGAGGATTACAATTTTGAGTTGAGTAGTCTATCTTTTCCAATGCCCGGGTTTGTGATAAACAGTGGCATTGTTGATTTTGAAGATTCAGAGTGTCTTGGGCACTATGGTTTCACTATTGTGATCAGAGTAGTGCAGCATCAGCATGGTGGGTCCTCCTTCAGACACATATGGGACCCTAGGATTGTACTTGGTTTGGTTTGGTGTAGATTGAGTTTTCTAGAGTTGTGGTGGCATTGCTTGAGGACAAGCAATTTTGGGAAGGGCGGACTGTAATGTCCCCAATTTAGCCCTACACTCTTCATTTGGATTTAGCCTATTTCTGGAAACTCATAGGCTAAGCAGAAGCTCGAATCAAGGTTTCCAAACTTCTTGGAGGATGTTTTCGTCTTTTTGCGGAGTCTTCTTTTGGAATTGTTGAACTTGGATTGCGGATTCCTTCTGGGTTTTCTGAGAGCTTCGCATTGTTGGTTTTAGTTCAACATTTTGAGCAATTACATGAATTTACTATTTTTAGTAAATTCTATTTTTAGCAGTTGACTTGTTGACTCCTAATCATTTGGCTCCACTTTGACAGTCAGTTCATACGATATGGTTGAATTTGGCTTTTGATGCATTTCAATGGTGATATAAGATATTTTATATTATAATGTTATAATTTAACATTATAATTCCTTGTTCTAGCATCATGAATTAATATTGTTTTTAAAAGGGGGACATTGAAGGGTATTTTCACATGGAGGAAATATTTTAATATTTCTAAAAGCCAAATATTGCTCAAGAGGAAAAGGGACACCAACTTTTGGAGAAATGATAATTTTAAATTAAAGAAAAATTGCCTTCATGAAAAAGGACGCCATTTTGAAGGAAGAATGGGTCAAGTCAAAAACCCTAAAAACATCTTGAAGTTAGGGCGCACCTTCTGGAAGCTTCTGGAGGGTCCTCTCAAAATTATAAAAGGGAGCTTTGGGTCCTCATTTTGGCATCTGATGAATTTGCAAAGTTATGCTGCCGGATTGGCTTTGGGATTGCTTCGAGGAATGAATGCCTCCTAGCCTTGGCTCGACTTCTTGCTTGAAAGACAACAACTAGTTGAGAGGTTTAGTTGTAGTTGGTTTCCTTTCATTGTAGTTGGTTCTTCTCACATTCCATAGTTGAGTTATTGTATTTTCTGTCAATTTTAGAGTTGCTGGTTTGTATGGCTGTAGGTTGTTTTTACTCACAACTCAAGAAACATAAATAATATTGTTCTGGGTACTGTTCCAATCTATTTTCCTATGTAGGGCGACCATATGTGCAACTTTCCAGAATTTTATTTGAAGTCTATGAATTATCTAAAGTAAATCGCCCTTGCTTGCAGGCAATTTCACTTCGTAAGTGCTTTGGAAGTCGTGCAAAATAAATAGGGGTCTTTGTGAGAAGTTTTTGTGATCCATCTTCATTGTCATCATCATTAGAATGTTTTGCAACTGATTTCAAGTTAAATGAGTGAGTATTGAGAGAGATATGAGCATTTAAAGTGAGTTTTGGAGTTGCTGATTTCACCATTTTAACTGCAGATCTGTCATATCAGACTTAGTAAAATTATTAATAGGGCTGGGATTGTTTATCTTAGTCATATTAATCATTCTGGAGTAGCTCTACATTTCAGCAGTTTGATTATCACTATAATCCATCGTGCTTGCAGGAGATATATTATATTGTAAGGCTGTTAGTAGTACTAACCAGCCAATATTCACATTTGTAAGCTCTTTATTATATTTCCCACATTTCGTGGAAGAGACTGACCCTTGCTCAGTCTATTGTATTTACTTTTTAGTTGCTCTGTCATATGATAGCGCCTATTCATCTTGGATAGGAGTGCACATACTTGGCGTTGAGCTCCATTTCCAGTATTGTATTTCATTTAATTGCTCCGCCATATGGTCGCCTCATTTCCATTCTTGAATTGGGTAGCACATACTTGGTGTTGAGTTTGCTTTCAGTATATTAGATGGTAGGGATCCTCTGACCACATGCTCGTCATTCGCCGGCGCATTCTTGGTTAGAGTTTTTTTATAAGCATTTCAATTAAGACCCTCTGACCATATGCTCACCATCAATTGGCGCCATTCTTGGTTAGAGTTACTTCCAGTTGCAGTTTTGATTAATGTACTTACAATCCTCTTGCCATATGACAGCCTCTCTCTTGTTGAGATTGAGTGCGTATTGTTGGCAAAGAGTTATATTGTAACTGCTGGTTTGATTTATCTAACCCTAACGGGTGTGTTGCATTTCTGATTGTAATTTGAAAATTGAAAAAATTTGGCTCGGAATATTTCAGACTAGGCAACATGGTAGAGACAATTAGATAGAAGTGTTGCTCACTACATGTGTTGCCCTTTTCCCATTTTTATCACAATTAGAACAAAGTCCCTTAGCCTTTTTCTTAGCTATCTCTTCTTGAGAGAGTTCATGAATTATGGGGGGTTTAGTTCCTTTATTTCATGTCTTCTTTTTAGTTTTGAAAGAGGAACTAGCTAGTTTTTGCTATGGTGCCAATTTGTCTTCTCTAAGTTGTGCCAAGGCTAGAGCATCTCAATAGTAATCTGGTTTACACATGAGAACCTTTTCTTGAAGATCCTCCTTGAGACCATTAATGCAACAACTAAAAAAAATGGTAGATCCAATCCATGTGTCTAGTTGCCTAATTTCTCAAACCCACTTTTATATTCCTTGACTGAATGTGTTTGGCACAGTTTAGTGAGGGCACCAACAAAGCCATGATAGGAACTAGGGCCAAAATGGATTAGGAATTTCTTGCAAGATTCTGACCGGGTGAGAAGTGAGTGAGTTCTATCCAATCATTGAAACCACTTCTAGGTGAAAAGAGGCAAGGGAGAGCTTTTGATCCTGGGGAATTTTATAGAAGTCAAAATATTGCTTGGCCTTGGCGGACCAATTAGGGAGATTTGTACCATCACATTTATGAAGCTCTTGTTTAGGGGGATGGGAAGGGCCACCTTGATTGTGGAAGAAGGAACTTGTTGTAGGAGAGGAAGTTTCGTCTTTGTTTGTAGTAAAGAGTAGCTGGTCCTTTTGAGGGAGAGTTGGGGAAGCTGGTCTTAGCAAATGCTAAACCTTGGTTAACTTTACATTTATATGTGATGAAGGCATTCATTAAAAGATTGCACAAATGGGCTCCTGTGGATCCTATTGGTCTTGAGGACAACTTTTCACCGTAGGGATGAGAAGGATCCAAAAAGAAGTAATTGGAGTTATATGGAAAATTGACCAGCCCAAAGAGATGAGCTTAATGGGACAATCATTGAAAGGGGTAGAAACTGGTCCTAGCCCAAACAAAAGGGTTGCTAGAGTTAGATGGTAGATTGATCAATTTGAAGAGACGAGTGTAATAAGACAATCCATTGGAAGAGTGAAAGTTGGCCCCAAAATTCTAAATTTTTTTTCCCTTAGGTTTCCAAGAATATTAGATCCCTATGGGTGGAAATTTGACTAGTTTCTTAAAAAAAAATTGTTATGTAAAGTGTTTTGAAATTTTAGATCCCTCTTGGTGGGAAATGTGGCCAGTTTCTTTAATTTCTCACTTGGTAGAGAGTTATGTATAGTGTTCCACGGGGTTTCGGGGATGGGGACGGGGGGACGGCAGGGGACATGTTTCGGGGACGCAAGGTTGGGGGGTCTAAGTTTGGGGGCGGCAGGGGGATGGCGGCAAGGGGGTGGCAGGGTGCTGAAATACACATAGTACTTGAAAAAATAGTTATAAAAAGATGTATAAGTATAAGAATTATACATCTTGGAGACAACTAGAGTCCCCTAGATTTCTTGAGGACACCCCAACATCCTCAAGTCCTAGTGGCATCTTGGAGACAATGACGCTGGTGGTGGGCTGGTGGGGGGACGTCCCCCCCAAGTCCCCAAGTCTATGAGACATCCTCGTCTAGGAAATGCGAGGTTTTTTGGAGGGGACATGTCTCTGTGGAACACTGGTTATGTACTATCGGTGGTGCATTTTCCTATCCTTTATGGATGTACGCTTGTTTTAGATAACCAACCCCATGGATCACAATACTGCTATAATAACTGCAGATCTAGAAGAATATTCTAAAAATTGAAGAGTGGCTGCTATGCAAAGAGAACACTTATAATTGTAGAACACATGCTAAATACCTAATTGTCAAGAAGAATTTGATGTATTTGTATTTGGGGTAGATAGCACATAGGTGGGGATAAAAAGGGAAGGCTCTATTGGGTGTGTTTGGTTTATGAGCTCACTAATATACTTATCCCATTCATAAATAGTGTTAGACCAATATTTCAGAATGCTAACTGCAAAGGGTTAAGTTTGTACCCATAATCCACTATTTTGTCCCCAAGGAATGTAGTGAGTAACTTCTTGGGACTAACTACTTATTGGTGCATCACATTATACATAAGGCCAATGGTTACCTAGGATTTGAGAAAAATAAATCCTAGGGCGTCTTATGATATATCTGTAGGTACATGGAAGCTCACAACTGTATATAGAGGTTGTTTGGTGCTTGAGTATTGGAGCCAAAATACCCCTCACTTCACCAAATCTTTTATGGGGAATCCAACTTAGCCAAAAATGACAACTAATTGCAAGGGAAATATGTTTTTGGCAAAAGTATGGGTAAAATATATAATGCTACTTTGGCTGTGCCCACTTTTTGATCACCAAGATCCCTCCAGGGCAAGGTGAAAGCATACAGTCGACAGTTATAGACATCCTTAAATTGGTAAAGCTACTTGCAAAAATAACCTTGGAAAGAGCTTTGAAATGTAATGTCCCCATTGTGAGCATGCATCAGAGTTAGAGGATTTAGCCTATCACTGGGTCCTTGTAGGCTAATATTGGTGATGAGAGGACCCTGTTGTGGAGTTATTTGAGCTCTTCAGGTGGCAGTTGTTAGCATTTACCTCTCCTGATTGTTGGTATTTTCTAAGGTTAGGCTATTCAATGGTTTCTGGTTCCATTTGTGGTACTTACTATTTATAGTAAGTGGGTTGAGTATTGGAGGCCAACCTTACTATTTTTAGTAAGGCACTTGGACGCGCAGTGGATGTAGTGGTTGATCCCTTAGTTCATACGGAATTGGGAAATGATTATTTTTGGAGTATGCCATTTTCATTATTAATAAAGTAATAGTTTATTAATAATTAATTATAAAGTGCATATTATAATGTTATATTTTCACTTTATGTGAATGGGGCCACTTAATGACTTAAAAGTCATTTAATAAAGTGCATCATAATGATATAATATAACTTTATGATTAAAGTAGTCATTTAAATGACTTAAGTTAAATTATAAAAGCACTTTTATGTGGGTCATAATTAATGTTTTATTATAAAAGTCAACATCAAAAGCATTTAATGATTTTTAATGAGTTAAAAGGCCTCTAAAGGGATCGACCCATTTTGGAGAGAGTATATAAATCACCAAAAGCAAATGGAAAAGCAATCATTTGATCATTTGAAGATATTGGAGTATGTGCTTTTGGGAGAGCTTAGCTCTTGAAGGTGGAAACCTAGGGTTTTCAGAATTCTTGTCTTTGGAGAACAAAGATTCTTCATTGTTTTTGCTACCTGAGGGTGTGAAAGATCACTTGAAGGCTGCATCATTGGTAGCTTCATGTCAGAGGCTGCAATTGTGTATAAGAGAGGAGATTTCATCAAAAGAATTTACAAGGGTTTTGAAGTTTATCATTGGAGAACAATTTATTGTTGTTTGTGCCTTCATCTTTTGGCACGTGGGGTTCTATTTGTGCATTTCAGAGGTTATATAGAGCAGATCAGAAGTTTTTCCCTGCTGCTACACTAAGATGCTATAGTACTACTACAGTAAAACGCTACAGTATTGCTACAGTAAGACACTACAGTGCTGCTACAATATTATGCTCTGGTGTGGCGTTTTTGTCAATGATTCAGCAGTGAGTTCCAGAATTGTAGATATATATATTTTCTTAGTTGCTGTTGATGAGTTTCAGACTTATATGTAACTGCTATGCATACCGGGTGTGTGATTAAATTGTGTTTGCAAAAGAAGTAGAAATCTGATTTTAATTATATATTGTAATTTTCAAGTTATATCAAATCAGAAATATTTTATCAAGCATTTCATTTGTCATTCTTCTTTTGCAATTGCACTAGTAATTGTTATTTGCACTTTACCTGGCAATATCTCATTGAAAGTCAAAACAAGCAAAAACTTGAAAACCCAAGAAAAAATATATAGGCAGAAATTAGAGTTTGTAAGTGTCCACCTGGGGTGGGACATCTCATGATACCACTTGTAATGAACTTGCAACACAAAATATGCTCATCACATAGAAATATTGCAGAAATGAGAAATATAAATGCTTTGTAGTGCCACTTTGAGGGGGCAACTTCCAAATAGAGCATACCCTCCAAATATAAATGTTCCAAGATGTCTCTCCAAATGAGAAGTCATTACAATACATAGAGTTTCTCCAAAGGCAACTACCACCATCCCATGCATGTGGGGTAAATACTTTATTTTAACAACTAGTGGGATGACTTCTAGAGCATATGCATCCCTTTGTTAATGCTACCCAAGGGAGACTTACAAAGCACATGTGCCCAACTAATATTGACTATCATAAAATAGAATGGGGTGCATAACAATTGGTTATTTCTTGAGAGTAGAAGTTGATTGTAATCTAGAAATGTTTGGGTTGTATCTTGTATTACTATTTATGGTCATTTATTTATTTTGGATGTTATGCTTATGAGGTTCCTATTTTATTATGCTACCAATTCATGCTATCTATGTGATGCTCTATACTGAAAAAGAAAGATGTACGTGTATTGAACATAGACAATTTAAAGGAGTACGCTTGCCTCAAATAGTAAAATAAATTAGAATGTCATTTGTTTTGTTTTAAATATACTTTTGTTTTCTTGTTAAAGGATACTTACCAGTATTTAGTTGTTCAATAATATAATATTATTATTTGAGCATTTTTCTAATGTTAGGTTTTACATGTTTAATAAAATTCTATCATTTTTGGGGTTCACCCCACAGCGTGATGGCAAGTCACTTGGCCTTGTTGATAGGGTGTCCCAGGCTCGATTCGCTCCAACTCCCAAAGGCGCATAGAGGTTGATGGTGTTGCTGGGGGCAGTCCATGTATCGATCAACAAATGGTGTTAAGGCCTCATCAGACCGTGGTGGAAGCTTAGTATGGACGCTAGGTAAAAAGATAGATACAATGGCGCGCGGAGTTGGAACTTGGTGGTAGTGTTAGTCAGTACGGAGTACGGAGGGCAAGAGAGATGGAAGGAGGAGGACGAAGGACAAGATGTGAGGTGAAACGAACGACAAGGTAGAATCGGTGATGGAAGGGAGAATGGAGGGATAAGGTGATGGAGCAGCGGCCGAAGAAAGAAGATAGGAGGTACGTCGAAAGATGAGGGAAGAGGGGAGTAGGAGATAAGGCGGAGAGGAGAGGAGTTTGGGAAAAAGGAGTAAGGTAAGGAGCAAGGGAGGAGGAGGGGAGAAGGAGATAAGGCGGAGAGCAAAGGAGAGGAGAGGAGGCTGCGGAAGGATGGAGTGGAGGTAGAGGAGAGATGGAAGAGAATAGGACTGGTGTAAAAATACCAGACAAACATGGGGATGAGGTCCCCCACAACTTGTGGTCTCACTGGTTCAAAGCTCCAGTCAAAAACGATCATTGATAGAAAAAATAAAAAATTCTATCATTTTTCTCCTAAAATGTCATGAAATTTATGACTGTTGGACTATTAGGAAGTAATATATAAATATTATAATTAAATGATAGTACTTAATTGATATGATGCATCTTGAAAGGGAATATGTGAATGTGACAATTATTTGCTATGGGATTGCATTCATTCGTTTAAGAAATTTGTACGAGTTTCTAAGTTGATTCTGGAGGATTGTGATTTTTTTTTTGTAGATATGTAGATCAGTTGAGTTTGGAGGATTGTTAACTTTTTTGTAGATAATGTAGATCTTCAGTCAACGTTGTTGGTTGAATCTGTTGATCATATTGTATCCTGCTGTTTTTGGAACATTGTAATTTTTCCTGATTTTGATAAGTTCAATGATTGCTTATGGTGGCTGTATTGAAATAAAATATTTCATGATGGTATATTCTTATGCTTTATCGAATCTCTTCTTCTTAATTTATTTTTCTGCAAACCATTATTTTTGCTACAGGCAGCCATCTAATGTTTTATAGAATATTTCCTGGTCCTTGTGTCTAAATTGCAGACGTTTGAAACACTAAGAATAGTTTTGGAAGCTAAGGAGGTTGCTGAAGAAGCTTTGACATCAAGTGGATTAATTTACACAATTATCCGACCTGGAGGCTTGCTGAATACTGTTAGTTTGTTCATTCCCGAGCCCTCAATTTTATTGGTTCTTTATAATAACAAAGGGAAAAAACTTAAGATCTGAAATTTGTATGTTACACCCACTATGTGTGGAAGATTTTTGTATTTTGTTATTTGAAATATAAACATTTCCAAAAAGAAATTTAAGAACTACAATGAATGTATTTCAAGTGTTCATGCCAGTTCCTATTATGGCTAGAAGAGGTTTCTTTGGTGCAATATAGTATACATTTTATTTTATTTTTTTTAAAAGAAGAATTCGTTTGAGCTGCATCATTCAGCAGAAAAACGAAAAATAAGAATTTTAAAACTATCTGTTCTAAATATTTTGCAATCAATGTGCAATAGCTACAAATTTGATTTCAGGGTATCTACTTCTAAGGCCCCAGAATTGTTTTTAAAGTTTTGGATTCTTAGCATGTTGTTAGCAGTTCATGCTTGGCTGTTGGACTTTGGGATGTTGTTTGTATTTATTGATAATGAATTGGAGCTGCTTAAAACTCATGTACTTCTTCTATATATGTTTTTTTGACACCCATGATTCTGCATCTGATGCCATTTTGCATTACAGCCTCCGACAGGGAAAGGCATATTACTGGAGGATCCCAGTATAGCTGGACTGATTTCAAGGAGTGATGTAGCTTCACTGGTAAATGCTTTTTCTATTATAGTTCTAGATGGTTGACAGTGATCTGTTCATCTTGAAGGTTTTTTCATTCATTTATGATCCTGCTTTAATCATATCAATGATTAACATTTTAAAGATGAAATCAAGAACAAACTGAAGTCTTTAGACACCTTACTCTACTAAAGAATAGTTAAACAGGAAACATTATATACATCAAATATGCACACGTTGTATGATATGTAAATGTTATAAACACTTGTTTACAATAATAAACATTACACACAAAAGCTAGGAATGCTTTCGTTATATGTAAGTGCAATATACATGTCTCAAACATACCCAAATGTATATGACATACAGAGATCCCTAAATGTATCAACCCCAAACAGCACATGTAGGAAAGAATCATGGTAGGCATTCTATTTAATAGTTGAGCATACAGTCTGCCCGTTGTAATTTCTTAAAAAAAGAGGTCTTGATTACATTAAATTCCATCTGATCATCGCTTTTTTCGAAAATTTACTTTATTCATTTACTATGCATATGGATAAGTCTAATGAAATATAATACCAAGTTTTCTGTTTACATCTATCCTTCCTCTAAGTTGGCCGGTATACTTGCTGACGTTTGTCAAATAGTAGTTAAAATACTGGGAAATAGAACGTTCCTGCTTCTGATTTGAAGATGTAGCATCTGCTACTAGTTCTGTGGCCGAATCCAATTCCTCCTGTCATTGCCCATCTGCTGCTCAGGCAGCTTATGTTGTGGGGTCTTAATTGAAAGAAGCAGCTTCTGCTGGTCTGTGTTGGACTGCATAAATTTGCTTGTGTATCCATTAGAAAAGAGTTTGTCATGTGTTGGCGTTTAAATTCGCACCTCTGGTATGCGGATTTGAAAACGGACAGCTATGCACAGATAAACTGCTCTTCAAATTAGGAGGGGAAGCTCCCTCTTGCTGATGGTGTTTGAAAGAAAGTAAACTAAAACTAAGTTGCCTATCTTTTGGATCAGCTTAGAGCACAAGGTTTTAAACACAAGCGTAGCTAAAGTTTTTACGATAAGAATTTCAACTACGACTAACCTAGACTAAAGGCGTTCCTAACCTCTCAAGTAATAGCAGAGCAAGAGAAGTTAGAAATTAACAAGGTAGATTCTCTGACAAAAATACTTCAATAATCTTTCTTCCAACAAACACCTACACACTTCACTGTAAGCTGAAATAAAGATCATAAAAGTAAAAGAGCATAGATGGAATGGATTTTGGACCAAGGCAAAAGAGGCTCATGATTTGTGCACCAATCTGGAAACAAAGCTCACTTCCTAACATGCCTTGAACAAGAAATTGCGGCTAAGGAATTTTACCAAACTTATTCTTAACACAATAGAAAACAGCAATCTCACTAACTCCTTGTTGGCTAAAGAGGCTCAACAATTTGCTTATCACAACACAAATGAACAATACTTGAGCAACAAATAGAAGGCACAATAGGCTCGTTTTGTTCTCATAAGCTTGCGGTTTAACTAAATTGAACTTCAGGCGAATAACAATTTGCTGCAATTCGGGCTGTAATTTGCTATGACGAAATAGCGGATTCAAGAAACTAAATGAGCAAAGGCTCTTATTTATAGAGAAGCAGAGGAGTAGGGACCCCTAAAATCTCCTTGCTTTCACAATCTAGGGCTTGCTCAGCAAGCAAGCTTTATTACTAAATCTAGAAACAAGATAACAACTAAAACCCTAAAAAGCAGAAAAAGCGGGAAACGCCAACTATTACATCTTATCTTCTTTCTATCCTCAAAGAATGGATAAGGATTATTCCAAGAATAGAAAGAAAGCGGGAAAGAAAGCTTCTAGAAGAAAGCTGCTTTAAAGCTCGATCACATCCGCTAGGAAGTTAGAGATTGTGTCCCGGTTCGGTGCATCTATGCCATCAACAGCAAAACACCGCTTTTCAAGAATATCTTCAGCATCTGTAATAGATCTCAGGAAATCTTCAACCTCATTGGCTGCTTTATCGAACTTTGCTGACATCACAGAAATATGGCCTCTCCTTCCGCCAACTGGACTGCAACTATGAACAACATTCTGGAACTGATTTTGCACCTCCTCAAGCCCGACGTAAGAACCATCCTCAAGGCTGTACTGAGAGGGGATCTCTATGACAAATTCGCTGACGAAAAGAAGAGCTTCAACCACCCTCTGTCTGTAGGCGATGAATTCTTCGGATATCCTCTCATACATTTTAACTTTGAAAACATGACGCTCTCTCCAAGCAAGGATTTGTCTTTTGTGCTCCTTTGAGACTGCTGAACCGTAGGCTATGTCTAAATCAGCAATAATAATCTCATGCCTAGGTTTTACTTCAGCCAATGTTTGTTCAAATCCTTGGATACCTCGACGAAGTTCATGAGCATTTTCTCTCAACTGGAACATCCGAGCCAAGATCTCCTTTCCTTTGACAATGAAGCTCTTGATCCATTCCTGAGTCTCTTTCCCACATATAACCAGCTGTCTTAACTGATGATGATCAGCTGGTGTCTCTAAGACCTGGGGCAGCAACTGGATTGTTTGAGAAGAACCACGAGCAAGGTTAGAAATGAAAAGCCTAAGCTGCTGATTTTCAGCCTTGAGGGCTGCCTTATCTTCTCCATCTTTAAGCACTCTTTCATGAAGGTTTTCAGATACAACTTTGAAGAGACTCAAATCTGCATGTCTGGTATTTCTACCAAGATTAGCCTTGACCATGACAAAATCATCCATGTTCACCTCATCCCTATTCTTATCTTCTGGAGGCACAGCAGTCTCTACGACAATCTCGTTATCAGGATTCCTATCAAAGTGAACTTGCTTCTTTGCCTTCTTCTTAGGAGGTTCCTGATAAATATTATCGAGATCATCAACACTCACTTGATATGAAGGCCTTCTCCTAACCCTTCCTAAGGAGTTCTCAAGCCAAGACACCGTAGTATCTTTACTAACTTCCTCAGGAGGAACTGCTGCGATCTCTTCATCATCTTCGATATCAAGATCAATGTGAATTGGTGACGAACCCGTCAAAGGTACAGGAACATGTGTTGAAGGTGGCTCCTCTGCTTCATTCTGAGGTATGAGCTCGTCAGGAGGAACTTCTGAATCAACTGTAGGCTGTTCCCGTATGACTATGCCTGAGAAATCCAACCTTCTCTTTACATTTTTATTTGATCTACATCCTTTGACGCCATCTTGAGATTGACTTTTACCCTTTCCTTTTGACTGTGCTGTAGAAGAAGAGAGAATTATCCTTGGCAGCTCTGCTACTGGAATAGAGTTCTTCCTTTTGAGAACTAAGAAAACCTTACTATACTCAATGACTTGTCTTGTTCTGTCTTCAACTGAAAGAGATTCCTTGTTTTCCCAATTAACTTGTGGAAGAGGCTAATCCTCGATTCTTTTCTGAGTGTACATTGGTAGAAGCACATCTTCATCATCATCGGAGAGCCCTTCTATATCTTCATTTAAACAGTCTTTCATCTGATGGAGAGTCAGCCTGCTGTAACTACGCCTTCTTACTTCAAACTCATCTGCACAGTTAGCCCAAAAATCTTCAAGTGCGGGTATGTGATTGTAGTTCTTTTCCAACCGGCCAGCGTAGACACCATGAGGATCAAATGACCGCCTTTCACTGTAGGATTTGAAACCAAATTTATCTAACTCTTCTCCAATTGTCCTAGCATCTGTAGCAGTCCTGCATGTATAAATACCCAACCCTAATGGAAAGTGAAGAGAGGGTTTCTTTCTATTTCTCAAGACTGTATGGACACCATGAGCTTGCCTCAAGAATTCCATGAAGATAACCTCATCTGACGGATACCTTGGCAACATGAGCGGGGCACCTGAATAACCATAAACCCTGAGATAGGTAAAGGTAGGAAACTGTATAAACCAATCCGCCCATTCCGCCATTGCTACCCTGGCAACTGAAGAGATGCGGACGTGCAATTCATTGTCTAAGTCACGCACTGTGTACATCAAGAATGCCTCGTTCACCCTTTTGTAGTGGTGCAACGACTTTGTGAATTCCAACTGGGGATAATAGTTATATATGTGTTGAACGCTCAATGATCCCTCGGTGTTCAATCCTCTGAATTGACCTTGATAGGCCACCAAGTAGACTAGATATGACACCATGTGGAATACATGAAACTAAAAATATTCTGTTATTTGCTGATGTAGGCAATCACTAATCAAAGTAGGCCAATCATAAAACTCAGTCTTTTTCATAATGTGAGGTATGGCATAAAACATCCAAGGTTGGAACTTGGTGGCATCTTCGGAACCAGTGACCTTGTTGAGCAAAGTGATGATGATGGCAACCTCGTCCTTGAACTCCCCTCGTCCGAAATTCTTGGGCAATGTCTTATGTTTTTCCTTCATCCATCTCTGTGCAATCTTCTTGCTATATTTGTCTTTATGCATATTCCACATCTTTTCACATTCATCCCTTGAAAGAGTTACGCTTTCAGGCCACGGGGGAATGGAAAAACACTTTTCGACCATATCAGGCTTTAGACTGCAAATCAACCTACCATCTGCTGACTAGATCTCCCTAGTAACCGGGTTGTAATGCTTAATGCAAGCGATTACGAACTCAAGGCTCTGAACTGATATAGGAATAGAGCGCTGCCTCTTGAGGAGTCAGAATCACCCAGGTTCTTGATTGAAGTGTTGCTTGCTCTCTCCAAGGCGTGTAGGTCGAACACCGGCTTGACATGATGCAAGTCTGTCTCAGCTGTTTTGATGTAATTGTGAAAAAGTGCTGATTCGGACTTGAAAACATTAGGAGTGTACTCCATTTCAGAAAACTCGAAGAATGACTGTAAACTCGCCCTGGTTCAGACAAGTCTTGAACAATTTCTATTTTTAGAATGCTGATTTTGTGCTTCAACGGACGAATTTTTGAGAAATTTTCTGAGATATGGGTTTTGTTCAGAATGACGATACAAGACAACCCAGATCGTCCGTTTTTGAAAATCTTGAATTTTGACTGAAAAAGCGGCAAACCCTAATTTCTTCAATTTTTCCCGAAAAAAGCTGGCATCTGGGTTTTGTTCAGAATATCGTTAGAAATGGACCCAGTTGATTGGATTTGCAAAACTCTGACGTTTGATTGAAAAAGCAGCCAACCCTAGGTTTTTGAAAAAAAACTGCGATATGGGTTTTCTTAGTGGAAGGAACCAGATGGTTGAAATTTGAATGCACTGAGGTTTTCACTGACATGCAAGATAAAAGCACTTGCTGCAACTTGATGAAGTTCTTGAAAAATTCTTCAGAAGATAGAGGCAAAATGACCCAGATGACTGAAAAATTGAAAGCCTTGGCCTTCTGCTTGAAAAAATTTGATCTTCTGGAACAAGAAGAATGAAAAATCAAAGGTTTATGCTTGCTGGTCTGAAAAATCTGATGTAAAACCAGCAACCATGGATTCTTGAATCACAAAAATTCTTCAAACTCGCTGCTCCAACTTTCTCCTCTGGATGCTACCTGCAAAAATAATGAAAAATACATTGAAAAGAGGTGTTAAATAGACTTAGGTTTTGATTTAGGTTTTGCTTTTTTTCTGCTTTTATTTCAAAACCCTAAATCTCAGCCTCTTGAATTGGACGCCATCCTTCTCTTCTTGCAAAATTTTGAAATTTTGAAAATCTTCAAAAATCTTCTAAGGCATGGAGATTTGGGCGCCTTTCTCCAAGAGGGGCGCTCAACTTCACCAGACTTAGTCAAAATTTCCACTTTTTCAACTTTCCTCCATTTTGACATGCCACTTCGCCTCTGATTTCTCGTTGACTGATCGACCCGACAGGCGAGCTGAGTGGTTCACTGCAGAGCCTGACTGATTCTAAAAAGGACGTTCTGGAGACACCTCCTGCTAAAAACTTGATTTCGACCTCTGAATTCACGGGAGACCTTTCCTTCTAGGGGCGCCCAACTTCTTCAGTGTTAGCCATTTTTCTAATTTCCAAGTTCTTCATTAACCTCTCTTCCACAGATGATCTTGTTAAATCTTGAGCTCCGGGCGTCGGATTGCTGAATGTTTGTGCTCATCGCGAAGCTGACGGAGAATGAAGAGGAGTCCTCTGGAGACACTTTTGTCAAAAAGTGGATTTTTACCCTTCAAAAGATTGGGCGCCTATCTTGACTGGGGGCGCCCAGTTTACCAACACTTAGTTTATTTTTTTGATTTTTTACCTTTGCTTTTGAATTTCTCTTTTCACCTCTCATCGGACCCTCTGTTCAGCCCTTTGAATCTGATGACTGCGAGCTCCGTTTGTCGTGCTGAATAGCTCACCGGAAAGCCAGTTGAATTCTGAAGACATCCCGTTGTAACTTCGACTGCAAGTTCATCTGTTTGCACCCTTGAAAAGTTGGGCGCCTTTCTTCAACTAGGGCACCCAGTTTCTCCAGACTTAGAAAAATTCTCAATTCAATCTTCTTCAAGTTTCAGATCTTCATTTTATACCTTCTACTTTGACTTGAATTTGCTGGAGACTGGATCGTCGGATGCTCTGACGGGGATATCCATCGCGAAGCTGACTGAACACTGAACAACTTCCATTGGAGATCCAAACCCTAATTCCTTCATCTGGTGCCCTAAAAAGGTGGGCGCCTCTCTTCAACAGGGGCGCCCAAATTCAGCAGACTTAGAAAATTTTCATGACTTTTCACTTTCTTTCCTCGATCCTCGTGCATGTTCATCATTTTACCTTCTGCCGGAAGTTTGAATGCTAACATTGACGCCTGGCAGTCAGATGACCTCCATTGATGACCTCGGAACTCCAGATATGCTTCTGAAAAAGCCGAATAGACCCAGTAGGGCAAAACTGATTATTTTAAGGCGTACACCAGCTTTGTCTGAGGACACATTTTGAGCCAATCAAAATCAGTTCGGACCACTGTCGGACCAACTTTCTATTTTAGAAAATTTTGCGATATCCGGATTTCAAAGAAACCAGGCTTATAAAAGCGTTTACTATTTAGAAAATTTCTAAAATAGCGGAGTTTCCCTAAAATTGGGGATGGCTGGGAATCTACGGGTTTTGTAGATTAAGCTACTCTTAGCAGACCCATATCGTCAGAAATTGAAAATTTTGTGTTTTAACCCTCCATGCAAGACATGCACACCCAAATTTTGACCTTTTTGACTGTTTTGACAAGACTTTTACTCATTTCTTCAAAATGTCTAAGTGTAACAAAAATTTTAATTTTGGGGTACAACATCATGAGAGTCCACTGAAACTCAAGAGAAGACGATATAGCAGCCTTCATTCTCCGTTCTACATCTTAAAGATGTGAAAGACTGATTAGACAAGAAAGTGGTCAGGTATTTGAAAATTATCTTCTGCATTTTGCTGGCCCCTTAATTTCAGCTTTCAATCAGCCAATTTCCTTCTGAGCGACTGGTAATGGTTTCCTAAATTTCAGATCCAAATTTTAAATTTTCATTGTTCTTCAAGTAGACCTTTCCAGAGCTTGCAGGATTTTTTTTGAGTTTTTTAAAAATATGTTGATGAAATAGTGAAGGTATTACAAATACGGCAACCTCTTAGATGACAAATTCAGGGAGTTGTGAATGAGAACAGCTAGTAAAAGATTTACAGTGTAGCATATAGCTGTTAAGAAACAAAAGGACCCAGAAATACACAACAAACTCACATCCAAAAGCATGAGGCAGTCTAAGATCTATCCTTTCATATTCAGTTTTGAAATTTTCATTGATCTATATGTTGACCTTTCAACAGTTTGTAGGAATTTTTTTGGGATAAAGTTCAAAAATATTTTAATGAGATCGTGAGAATCTTACAACTATAATACTCCATAAGATGGCAATTTCAGGTAGTTGTGTCTAAGAACAGCCTGTAGGCTATGTTCCCAAGGGATATGTTCCCTGCAAAATTTAATTATTTGCTATGCCTTGTTCTACCAGAAATCTGATTGCTTATGTAATATATTACTGCCTTCCCTTTGAATTGCTGTGTAAAATAACATGGAACATTGATCGCTTCCTTCATAACCTTTATTGTCTTCATATAACCTTGGTCTAACATATAACCGTGATCGCTGCAAATCATCTTTTATTGTCTTCATAACCTTGATCGCTGTCTTCATAATGGAAACCCCATACATTAATCATCGCTTATTACTGCAGACTATTACAATCATCGCTGCTCTTTAATGTGTATATCTATTTGTGGTCTATAGCCTTTGGCCTTTGTCCTTTATTGTCAATATGCTATCCATACATTTATGACAACTTTGACATCAAACTCAGACAACGAATTCCTTCCACAATGGCTTTGATATCAATGATAATGAAACCAACACTTGACATCAATGACACTGTCTTTTCACTTTTGACATCAATGACAATATTTCCAACAAAAATTAAATGTCAAAAGTCACTTTATTAATGTACTTTAATAAAATATTTAGAAGCCGGAATTTGAAAAGTATTTCGGGAATGTTCTAGGGGTTAATATAAAAGTGAAATGGTGAGCTCATTTTCTTAGGCTTGATTCTATTTTTCTCTATTGTGGATTTTGAGATCTTCTTGTGGAGCAAAACCTTAGGACGAAACCCAAGGGAAATTGGTTTCAGTAGTGAAAGACCCAACCTAGTTGGTTATAGGTGGAGTCACACACATTTCGCATTTGGATTCATTGGTTAGAGATTTTTGAAATTTGCAAATTTTTAACCCAAGGAAAATTGTAGAGTTCTATGTTGAGATATTTGCAGATGTGGAATTAAGGGGATACTTATGATTTATTTGCTGGATTCATCACAATTGTACCCCTTCATAGCCTTTGGTACCTAGCCGTACCTTACTTCTGTGGGAGCCATATGATTTACAAAGGGGTTGATATGCTGTAGAGAGGCTCCAAAAGCTAGCAAATATTATATCGATACCCATTTTGTAGTCACTGCAGTCAAGGTAAAATAGCGTCGTACTATCCTTGGTTAGCAAAGGGGCACCATACCATATTTGGTCTTCCTCAAGGACATGGCATCTGAGGGTCCAACTCAGCAACTTATTGACTTTCAATATCAATCACAACTCTTCTTGGAGGGGGATTCACATGCTTAGGGAGAGTATTATTTACAAGGTTGTTGTACACTTTGAAAGGTGGCCGTACACCTTGAAGAGAGGCCGTACAACTTCAGGAAGGAAATAAAGTGTTGATGACAATTTCAATATGTTAAGTCAGCATAAATTAATTAAATTCTGAGAATTTTAAACTGTTGCTACTGCTGTTAGAATTTTTGCAAATATAATGTTGTAACAACCATATTGTGGAAGTAAAAAGAATATCTTTGTTAAATGTTTTTATATTATAAATTTGATGTGATTGGTGATGCTTACTACTCTGAGAATGGAAATAAAATTACAATTAAAACATGAGATATTCCTACAATCAAATTGGAACTAAAAATTAGAAACAGTAGTTTTGCAATCCGTTTGACAAAATGCCTATTCATTGAACTTTGGGGAAAAGTGCAAAATTTTGGTGTGAAAATTTGCTCGGGTCTTTACAAAGAGCAACTGATAGCTATTTTGACAAGTTGGATAGCTTATGTGTGTGGGACGCAGTCCACAGTTTGCAAAAGACAACAGTTGCAGGAGAGGTATCCGACTTTGTAAAAGAATGCAAAATTGCTGATGGTACATCTCAAAGTACTAATTTTGAGAATTTTTTTTAACCTAGAGTCTACAAATACTTGTCAAGTCAAATTAACTTCAAAAAAATTTACAAAAAAAGAAAAAGAAAATTAGTAAATAAGGAAAAATTGGAACGAAAAAGGAGAAAATGTTATATTGAGAATTTTAACTCAAAAAATGCAGAAAAAATTTGTAAAATAAGAAAAAGTCTTGAGCAGCCTATAAAGCACATTGTACGGCCAACAAACTCACATTGTATGGTGAGAAAAGGTTTCCATTGCACAGCTACTAAGTGATTATATTGTACAACCATATCACTTCCTTGGCAATATTTTATGGTCACCTTACTCCCATGTCATTATTGTACGGCCATCTCACTTGTTCGACTACATTGTACGGCCCTATAAATCACTTTTCAATATTGTATGGCCTGGTCAATTACTTGTCTATGTTGTATGGCCATTTCAATTCTTCCCCCTTTGCATTGTATAGCTAGTTCATTCCGTCCACATTGTACGACTATTCTATTCCATCTACTTCGCACAGTTGTTTCATTCCGTATAGATCCTACAGCTATTTCATTCATTCTACATTGTATGGCTATTTCATCCTATCTACATTGTACGACCAGGAGTAAGTGGTTTCATTGTACCCCTTAATTATCCTATCTACATTGTACGACTAAGACAACATAATCTTGCATCTATCCACATTGTATAGCGACAGTCTGAACATGTTGTATGGCCTACCGTCTTGTAAGTGTACAACCGCCAAGGGGCACTATAATTGTACGGGATAATAGTTTGATTGTACGGCTACCAACCTTGGTCTTCATTGTACAGTTGGTTTCATTTGTACGATAGGTGAATTTTTAAAGTGTATAGCTTGATGATCAATATCCTTAGCATTGTACGACCTTTCAATTGTCCCAACATAAGTCTATTCTCGTAATCCATTTTCAACAATAGTCTATTCTTAGGAGCCATTCTTATTCTCAAGAGTTTCAATGTCCAATAAGATGAGGTCCCTTGGTTGGTTGATCCGGAACATTATTCACATATTGTCATGTCCCCTTTCTTGATAGAAGTATTTGGGAGTCCCATAGCCTATTATTTTTTTACCTGTTGGCTAAAGGGGTAAGGTTAGGAAAATAATATAATAATATAACTTAATTGTCTTATAACTTTATGTTATATTTAGAAAAAAAGAGAATTTATGTTTTATTATAATAAAGGGGATGAACATCAAAAAGTGTCTCTAGAAAAGATGGCCAATATAATATAATATTAAAAAGGTATTTTCTAGTCACTTTTGGAAAGGGGGAATGTTTTTAAATTAAAAAAAAAGGTTATAAAAGGAGAGGTTGGGCTTAGAAGAAAGCATCTATTTTAGGAAATCAAAACTTAT
The DNA here is from genome assembly GCA_007258455.2 of Sequoia sempervirens. NCBI lineage: Eukaryota > Viridiplantae > Streptophyta > Pinopsida > Cupressales > Cupressaceae > Sequoia > Sequoia sempervirens. The sequence goes on from VDFB02000015.1 coordinate 538,026,530, forward strand.
TTTCTTAGAGATTGAACATTTGTTCATCTTATTGTTTGGGGACAAATGTTTACTGCTCTATTTGATAAAATAAATACATGAATTAATAATAGAGATGCTAATGCATATGAGATACATGAGTAAAATATATCTTTATTCACACATGAAATTATTACAGAAGAAGACCAGAGATGGTCGGCCAAGGATTAGAGTCGATTCAACTAGATCATACTACTTTGATGACACACAATCTATTTAAAGGACTCGATGGTTGCCAAGAAGAACACAACCATCAACTGACCAACACTTATAACCATTTGAAGTTGACAACCAATTAATACATAGTCGGAGAACCAATTTTATCAAAAAAAAAAAATAGACATTGTACACTGACTACATCATCTCCCCAAAAGAAAAAGTCGTTTTCCAAATGACAAGTAAACATCAATTAACATTAGGGAGGACTTGTCAAATTGATGATGATATTGTAGACAACGACCTATATACAAACTTGGAAATGTACTTTGCAAAATTCGACTTGGAGTGTACTTGGGAATTCAAATGAGTGCAATGGGGTCTGGGGGTGGCACCCTCAGCAGGGTCAATGGGCTACATCATTTTCATAAATTTTGAAGAGCCAAAAATCAATGTTGATAAAGCCAAAAAATAGAGATTTTGGAGTGTTTAACCAATGTACGATGGCGACTAGGGAAGGAAGTTGTCGTATGATGGTTGATGGCCATACGACATCAACCACCAAAACCCCACGATTTTGAATAGTTTATTGTATGATGTGGATGCAAAGTGATTATTGCTTGAGGAAGGGGATACGATTGCTGGCAAGAGAGAACCATACAATGCAATATGTGTCATACATCCAGATGATGCATGATAATAAGTGTTGTACCAATGAACACCATGTGTTGTTAAGCAGTTCCCAAGCCGTACGATGAGGAAGATGAAACTGTTGTATGTTGTGTGAATTGCACCGTACGCCTACCACTAGCTTGCACCGTACCACCGAAGGATGTCGTATGATGAAAAGAGTTGTCCAAGACCATACGATGTAAGAGGGATGTTGTACGATAGGATTTGGCTAAACAAGGAATAATTGCCGTATTATGTAATAAGTCGTACAATGTGCTTGAGTGTCATGCTGAGTGATGTCATACCAATTGAGGCCATCGTATGATGCGAAGAGGTTGAGGTTGTTGTACAGTATACAAATTACTCCCTTCTCCTTGCTATAGGATGTACAAAACTTGTCATCTTTCTCCTTGCCATACAATATGCAAAACTTGCCGCCTCTCTTCTTGTCATATGATACGACAAGATGTTGGTCATACTATATAGTCGAACCTTTTAGCAAAGTTGGGCTTTGTATTTGCGCCTTTTATGTAATCAGGCATGTAGTTGGGTGTAATATTCCCCCTTAATTTTTTTCAAATTTTAACAGAACAAGACCAATACAAACACCATTTATTAGCGTTAGCTCCAAAGATAACCAGCTTGGAAAGTAACCCTTCACCAAGAATGTTCACCAAGATCCCAACGTGGGCGAGGTGATAGCATATGGTGTCGGGGATCTTTAGCAACTGGAAAGAAATACAATGCTCACTAGGCGGCTAGCCGACCATGAAATGAAAGTAAATGCTGGAAATACAAAGTAGGTGGATAACCGACCATGTAAGCTCTACCACTTATTCAGCAGGAGCAATTATTGCAAATTATGAGGTGGCAAGCCAGCCATGAATCCTCACTACCACTTGTTCAGTGGGGGGAATTTATTAAACTTAAAGTGCTGGAAATTAAAATGCTTCAACCACTTATCCATTGGGAGTTTAAAACATAAACAAATTGCAGCAAATAAAATGACTGTTAGTACTACTAACCAGCCTTACAAAGATGGAGTTTTCAGCTACAAATACACATTAGAATGAAGGCCAAAACATAACCAATGAATTAAGGATACTATTCTCAACTTTTACAATGTATACAATCTGATTTTAGCCTCATATAATCAGAAAACCAGAATTAATTTAAGTCTGATTAGAAATAGTAAATCACAGAAATCAGACTAGCAAGGTAAGAATTCACCAAAAGGGACGCAGTTCCTTCAATACAACTCCAGAAAGCTTCAAACAACAGTCAAATGAAGCCTCTAGACAAGGCATCCCATCTCCAATAGGAAATTCGAGCCAAACACAGCAACAACAAACGACACAAATCCAGGCAACTTAGTAGTGAAAGGTACGGCCTCCAAAAAGGTCGACCCTCTCCCAAAAATCAAATTTTTAGAAATAAATTCTGAAAAGTTGCACAATTGGGCGCCCTCCACAGAGAAATAGCATGGGCTAGTACCCAAAACAAGATAAAAATCAGAGGCATAGCTACGAACAGAAATTCACTTCAGCCATAGTCTTCAATAGTACAAACAAATTATAAACCAGCAACCTACCTGTAATTAAAATCAGAATTTGAGCTCTATCCACACTCCTGAATGAAGCATGGTCTTTAGTCACCTTCTAGGAAGCCATAGTTTCAAGGCCCGAAGAAAGGTATCAAAAAGCTAGAAGGCATGGAACCTCCATAGCAAAGTTTGAACTCAGTTCAACAGCATAACATTATGAAAATTCCCAAAGATCCTCAACTCTTCAAAAAGCATCAATATATAAGCTCAAATGGGCGAATGAATCAACCTGTAACTCCAACCAAGAATTCTCTTCAACTTCTCCAAAGGACGTCCACCTCAAATGCATTTTAAAATATTTTAAACTCTTAATATTCTTTTCCCAAGTCGTCCCACATTTGAGGAGATATTAAAACTTTAATAAAACATTCAAGAGCATTAATGAGGCGTCCACTTCATGGTCCCATCTTTAAAACAACATTAAGTCATTGCCTAGGCATGGGGTACAAACTCAAAACATAAAAATTGACTAAGTGTTGCAAACTCAGTCCAATAAAGCAACCAAAAACCAACACCAAAACTGATTCTACTAGACTGCCAAAAATAGCATGATGATCTGAGCTAAGTTGTTGATGATGCAATTGCCAAATATAGACTTACTAAAAATAGCCAGTGCCAAAAATAGTAAGTTCACTTCAAACTCAACAGAATGCCAAACTGAGCAGAAAACATGACTCACTATAAATAGTAAGTCTCCAAGAAGGCTGACAAAAACTGATGCATGCTACTTCATTATGAAGCTCTCTGAAAACCCAGAAAAAACCATCAGACATGCATAAAAATTCTCGCATGCAAGCCTTCAAAAACCCCTGCAAAAGTGGAAACCCTAATTTGCACATCTGAGTAGCCTACGGATTTCCAGAAATAGGCTATCAATCCACAAGGAGATCATCACTGAGAAGGGGACATTACATTGGGCATTTTAATATTTTCTCTTTCAATTGTCGAATAATATTTTTGCCTCTTCCTTAATGCTATTTCTTTATTTTCTAATTTTCTTTTTTTCTGTAAATTTTGTGTGAAGTTGATTTGACTTGACAAGTATCTATGCATTCCAAGTAAATATTTTTCTCTTAGTACTCTGAGACGTACCATTTGCAATTTTGCATTCTTTTATCGGTTTGTCTTCACTGAGATTTGTAGCTTCAAGAAAATTACAAGTTGACAGAAATGCCTCATAATCCTCCATTTGCAAATAAAATAGGCCACAGAGAGAATTTGTTTCATCCTTCGAGCATGAGTATAATTCTAGAATCCCTTTGTCATTCGAATCTATCGGACCTTGATCATGCTTCTTTGTCCATTCTTCTTTAGAGTCTGAATCTGATGAATCAAAGGAAGCTACTTCCTCACTTACAACTTGGTTCTTTAAATCAATTTCATATTTTTGATCCTTGTTTTCAATGGAGATTGTATTCTTTTTCTAGTTGTGATCGGCTTTGGCTACTACCAACCAACCTTGACCTAACAATGCATCTTATGCTTTCTTCCTTAATGAATTGACCACAAAGTTCAACAAATATGCTTGGATTCCAATAATTACCGTTTGTCCCATTAAAACTCCAAGTACCTTAATACCTTGTTGATCTGCACCCACCAATTGAAAATTTAGGGGCCAAATGGTCAGCTTGCCTAAACTTCTCTAAGTGTCTTCTAGAAGTATGTTCACACCAAACCTGCCATCAACAATTGTATTGATGAGATTCCTTCCAAGGATCTCCATATTCACCACCCCTGGTTTCTTAGTTGCGTTAACTGTCGGTTACATTGGATCAATCACTTGGTCACCTGACAACAGAGGTTTAGTTATTGTTTCTTCATTCTCACCAAAATCCAATTGAGCCGTAACAAGCATCGTAAAATTCTCACTCAATACAATACCATTTCGAAGGTCAAGATTACTTTGCAATAAATCCACTACTTTAACTGGTACGATAGTTTGAAATACTTTCCTTGCAATATATTTTTTAAATTATAATTAATATGTTACCGTACTTGCATTTGCATTTGAGTGGCGTCGTTCATTATCCATAACATTCTCCACCTTAGCCCTTACTTCACGAAGCCTTTCGTTTTTTGTATTTGGGTCTAGGTACATAGCCTTCTTTGCTTGGGTGTGACTAACGACCAATACTTCATTATGCCTTACATCAATCATGTTGACAATAGCCTTTTGCTTCGGACATCCAATGTCTTCATGGTCTCTAGGTCCACACCATTTGCACAATAATTGCACTTTGTCTTGCTTGTTTTGGCAATATCTTGCAAAGTGTCCCCATCATTACATTGTTGACATTGTATGATAGGGTGTCCTTTAGGGTCATACTATATTTGGCTTAGTCCTCTTTGATTTTGATAACTTCTTGGAGACACATTTTGTGGCTTCGATGGAGTGGACTCCTCTCCTTGCATAAACTGTGTACTCTTGGTCTTCAAATTGTATGGGCACTCCTTTATTGAATGACCCATAACTTGGAAAATCTTGCAAAACATCTTTCTAGGACAATTACCTTTTGTGTCCTCAATTTTGCGCTCAGTACACCAGAGTTCGTTAGTTTCTTTCTCCACCTTCAATTCTTTCATCATTCAGAGCATGTCCCTTCGGAGCACTTGTACTGTTCTTGATTCATTGTCACTATTGTCATCTGAACTTCCATCTTCCTCTGTTTTTCTTTTGTTGCGCGAGGATATTTTATCTTCACTTTCTATGTCCATTGCCCGATTCTAGGCTTTTGAATAGGAAGAGGGTGGTACTACCTTCATTTTTCTTAATGTGAAGTAGACCTTCAATAAGCCATCTTTTCTTAAGACCATTGATTGGTTCTATTTCCAACTTTACAAGCAATTCTTTAAGTCTGATTATAAGCTCGTATGTTTTCATGCTTACCTTGTTTTGTATTGTAAATTCTTGCTACTATTTCATTATCATCACGAAGCAATTTAAACTCTTCTTCGAAGGCCTTCCTTAATCTCTCCCATGTGCTTCGAGAGGCTTGGTCAATTTTTGTATACCAGTCAATCACTACACCTCGCAAGGTGGTTGGAAAAGATTGTAGCCAAATTGCTTCATCATCTTGCCCATTTTATGTTTAGATTGTTTCACAAGTCTTACAATGCTTAACGGGATCCTCCGATCCATTGCCTGTAAACTTGGGTAACTTTTATTTTTCTCGGCTAGGGCTTACCATGATTTTATTTTGATGCAAACCTAGCACTCAAAATCTTCTTGCTAGGGAGTTTTGTTTCAAACGTTCCAATGCTTCTCTCACACTCTTAGCCACTTAAGAATCCTCAACTCTTCCCTCAGCTTCAACCTTCCATGCACTTGTTTTTCCTTTAGATTTTTGTTTATACACCCTTGGCTTGGCTTCTTCTCCTTTGATTGACAACCTTTTGATGCCCCGAACTCTACTCTTGTACAATTTGTGAAGGATTGTGACTTTGTCTCCCAACTTCCCTCGTCTAGAGAAGGTTGTCTTGACATTTCAACTTGACTCCATTCTCGGCTCTAACTTGGGAATCGTACAATTGTATTTTTCTCAAATGTTTCTCGTAGTCTTCTTTGTTCCCTTTGCTCAATGATCCCTAAAAGTTGCACGAGCTCTTGATCTTGACCATGTTGTGGTCTATTCTTGCCTTTATTGGGGTCTAAGGGCTTGAATGTCTCAAATCTGACCTGATTTCTTTAAGGCAACAATGCTAAATGTTTACTACTCTATTTGATAAAATAAATACATGAATTAATAATAGAGATGACAATGCATACCAGATACATGAGTAAAATATATCTTTATTTGCATATGAAATTATTACAAAAAAAGACCAGAGATGGTCAGCCAATGATTAGAGTTGATCCGACTAGATCATAGTACTTTCCTTGATGACAGACAATCTATTTAAAGGACCCGACGGTTGCCAAGAAGAACACAACTATCAAGCAATCAACACTTATAACTACCTAAAGCCGACAACCAATTAATACATAGTCGAATAACCAATTTTATCAAAACAGAATAATAGAACTACAATGAAAACCCTCTAGGTATTTGGATTTGAGGATGAAAGCCCTCCAATCCTCCATTTTAGTTTTAATCAGAGATCATAGTTGGGCTGAAAGTTTGTTGATGTCTATAGCAGCACTATCAACAGTCAGAGACTTGTATTGGGTGGCTACACCACGAAGAGGAATCATAACCTTACATTTTTGGGTGTGATCACAACAACCATATTGTGAGTATAGCTTTGTTTTAGGCCGTATAGTTGTATTTATGCTGCTAAAGATCATAGTTGGGCTGAAAGTTTGTTCAAGTTTGTTGATGCCTATAGCAGCACTATCAACAGTCAAAGACTTGTATTGGGCGGCTGCACCACCAAGAGAAATCATAACGAGGTTTCCTTACACTTTTTGGGTGTGATCACAACAACCATATTTGTGAGTATAGCTTTGTTTTAGGCCATATAGTTGTATGTATGCTGCTAAAGATCATAGTTGGGCTGAAAGTTTGTTGAAGTTTGTCGATGCCTATAGCAGCACTATCAACAGTCAGAGACTTGTATTGGGGGGCTGCAGCACCAAGAGGAATCATAACCAGACTGCCTTACATTTTTGGGTGTAATCACAACAAACTTATTTGTGAGTATAGCTTTGTTTTAGGCCATATAGTTGTATTTATGCTGCTGTTCATATTCATTAATGATAGGGTTTGATAAATAGCATTAGGAATTGGCTGAGAAATCAATTAATATTGCTATAATAGTGTTTGATGAAGTTCAGAAAGTCATAACATCAGTAGCCTTGTACGAATATACTCTTATTCGTTAATTTATTGTATCACTAACAATACTAAGCAGTTTCCTGCTAGATTTAATGTTGATTTTATAGTTGAATTTCAATATTGTAAGTTTGGAAGGCTATGCTGCCATGACAATGTTGCATTAATCTTTCGTTAGCTATTGTATGCATTATAGGCATAGTTGGCATAGTTGCCAGGAGACTAGTACTAGTACTGGTATGGGAGATTGGTACCGGTATTGGTACGGATTTCTTTTTAAGATAGGAGATGGGGGTACCTGGAGACGCCATTTTTCTTAATATAAATAAAAAAAAAATTAATAGTTTATAGAAAATCTGAAAATATGATGACATTGAACTTTCAAAACATTATGCTCTTAGACGCGTGAAAATAATTTAATTGCTCTTAGACATGTCAAATACATTATGCTTTAATTTTTAAAGTTTCGAATGTTTAAACTCTAAAATTTTTTTAGGTATTTTAGCGGGAGACGTCATTTTCTGCAGCTGGAGACGACAGGGTACTCGGGAAACTTAGGCGGAAGTCTCCAGCCTCCTAGAGGCGTCTTTGTAGATGGTACTGGTACTGGAGACGCGTCTCCGTCTCCGAGACGCGTCTCTCGACAACTATGATTATAGGTTGTGTGGCTTGCTGGTAGCAAGTTTAGTGACCTAATCTTGTTCATAACCAACCCATTTTATGCTCTCACCCTGCTCATTTTGGGATCTTGGTGATCAAAAGGTGTAAGGTTCATGCATTTACAGATTGAAATTTGTAAAAAGAATAAATAAAAATTCAGTTTGGGACATTACAATGGAGTTCTTGGGTTATTATCTTGGTCTGGTTTTTCCAACTCTTATTGGATCTTACTATGGAGTCAAGTAGGAGAAAAAACTGAGTGTGTGGGCATACTTGTAGTTCAGCTACGGAATACACACTGCTTGGTTGGGTGAGAAATAATATGGCTTTTTCCCTTTCTTACTCACTATTAAGAAAGTGAATTCTTGTTATAACAATCTTCTTGAGATATGATTATGAATCAGATTTGTTTATTAAATACAACAAATCTTGATGGTTCATCACTCTTAATGCAAGGTGAATGATCAGCAATAATATTGCATTTTCCCTTTCTAACCTACTATTTAAAAAGTGAATTCTTACTGTAACAACCATATTGAAAGCTGACCAGGACTCAAGTATGTTTATCAAAGACAACAAATCCTGATGATCCAAAAAGAAGATAACATATTTTCCAATAAATAATGTCTTAATTCTTTATCGAATATAGCAAGCCAAATCTTCTCTCTCCATCATACTGTATTGTTTTTCAGTTCTATATAACAAGCTACTCTCACATACAATGGGTGGTCCAATTTATGAATTTCCTTTTCAGCAAAAGTATGAGTGATCCACATGAATATAAAATTCCTTGTAGCACTTTGGATGAGCCAAATGTAGAGCATTCATTGACATAACCTTTAGCTTTTCAAAAGCTTAAAGTTGCTTGGTTTCCCACTCAAGGGACAGTTCCATTTGTATTAAATAATCAAGTAGCCATGAAATCTCCACAAAATTCTTCATGAAATGCCTTTATCCAATATGCCGTAGGAAGTATCTGTCCTACATTATTTGGAATCTGAGACACATTTGAAGCGTTTAATTCCACCTTGATCCATATTCATGCCCACCTTGCAAACTACATGGCCTATTAATTTTCCATACAAAACTAGTATTCAGACAATTTTTGGGTTTCTTCCCAACACGTACACTACAATAATTTTCTCTAAGGATTTCCTTTCATACCATGGATGTATCAATTATAAAGTTTTCAAATCTATTGTTGACATTTTGTTTCGTTGAATACAAAGTGAATTGTTCTTTGAAATGTTGCTGTTGAATTAAACAAGCCAAACAATGTACGATTATGAGCATATTTCCCAAACTATTAGAGCTCTGGTTCTTTTGATTTCACTGAACCCTACTTAAGGGTGTTTGTTACACCACTATACATTGTCTGTCCTCTTTTGGTTTGCTTTTTAAACAAAAGGGACAGTACTTTTTGAGTTTTTACATTACACATGATGCAGAATTTCACTGTACATTGTTCTTTCTCATCTCCTCCTATTCAGCACTTTAAACACAAGTTCCCAGTTTTTCCAGTTTTTTAATTATTTCCTTCATTACCTTAATGAGGAACTCACTTATTGCTTTAGAACTGTTACCATCCTCCTCTTTGCCTCCCTAACTGTTTGCAAATTCTAGTGCTTTTCTATATTCAGCATCCTACTAAAATTATCTTGGCAATTTGTTGGTAAAATCTGAGGAATGAACGTGTTTTAACACTTTCCATAATAGAAGCATCAATATTTATCTTTACACTGTTACAATTATGTATATGTAGTAGTACTGAATTTATTCAAGGAAAAACTGTTAGCCTGGATCTTTGAGAGAATAGTTATTTTGAAGGGCAAACAACTAGTATTGGTAGTTCAGGAATGCTTACAAGAAATTTGCCTGTGTTCATCCAGATAGTACAAGTTATTTTTGATAAGGAGACCGAGATGAAAACATTTTCTGCAATTGACTCTGAAAAGGTATGTATACCTACCTGCTTGCTTGCACCATGTTTCAGTAGCTTTTCATTGTTTTCTGCAATAACAGAGTAATTTATTTATGATCTAGACACATTTCTTTCACTTGCGCAATATGAGTGATAGTAACAAAAAATATAATCCCAGGCTTGTCAGAATTTTGCAGTTTTAAATATTGGCATCTTTCTTGATGGTGTTTCTCACTTGGTCTTTTAGGAGCTCACAGTGGAGTGTCATAAGAGCATAACGTAGAAAATTTTGTAGTTTGATCTTAGGCATCTGATTTTAGTTTATGCACAAACCATTGAAGTTGATTGAACCTTTTTCTAACAAATTGTTTGAGATAATTTAAAGCTTGAGTAGGTAAGCCTTGACAAGAGGACTTGCCACTTACATATGATGCAATCATTAAAAAAAGGGCATATGAAAATTTTGATGAAGCTGCTCCCCATCAAGCATAACCTACCAACCTCTTTGCTTCCATACTACCCATGAATTTGCTCTAGGTAATTCTAAGGGCATCAAAGCTTAGGCACCCCATTAATCTATCAAGTAAGTGATGCCGTGCAAAAATCTCCTTAAGAAAATGCTAGGGACATATAAAATTAAACAAGCATGCAAGGTTACAAATTTGTGGTGAACATGCCTACCCAAATTTTTATGCAATTGGCATACATCAATAAGAATTTACAGCATTAAGATTCTAAAAGCATGAGGGGTTATTGGAACAAGAGCGCAATGACAGTTAGCAACAAAGAAAGGAATTCGCTCATTGATTTTTTGTGCCACAATGGGTAACCGTATCTCAGAGTAACCCCCATTATTCCTTTACTGGCAACTTTTCAATTTACAAGATGGTTGGTGGTCTTGGTACTTGTAGTAGCCATAACCCAAAATAGCAACCAGCATGTGAATTTGGATAGTCATGATCTTTAAACGTACTTTTTGTTTGAAGTAAAATTTGGTTATGTTATTTGAAACATGCCATTGGTTCTGTAATCCTTTGATGTTTTGTTTGTTATCTCGGTGCAGCCAGTTATTACATGTGCGTTATATTTTTTTTTGCCATTAAGGATTTATGTCTTTAATCCAGTTTAGCATTTTGAAAAGGGCCGAGTTTTGTATGATTTTCGTTGGCACAAAAACTCCAAACAAGCTGGCGACTGCCATTTTTATGTGAGAAAACATGAGATATGTTTCCTGAAGTTTGAAGCCAATCTTGACTTCAGTACTCAAAACATTTGTTCCCCTTATAGAGGATTGCCAAAAGACGTTGAACTATATCTCCATTTTTCAGTTTATGCAAAAAACAATTTGCAGAATAAAATCTTTGTACATGGTAGTTGAGGTATGCGAAAACATTGGCATAGGATAATTATAATTTTAAGTTCTGTCAAAGCTATTTAATTAAAGTTGTCTATTTATCCGGTCATGCCAATATGGTCCCATTTAAGATAATTATAGCCTCACAATATTAAGCGTTATAATCACAATATTATGCTTGTCATTAATGTCTTGCATTTTCTAATTATACTTATCAGAATTTCTTTAGGGGTCACTGTTTGTAATGAAACTTTATTTTCTTTTATACCTTAATAATGTTAATAATAAATTTTGATGTCCTTTAATGATTGTTATCATTTTGCAGCGCTTTCCATCACCAACCTTAGAAGGTGCGAAGGAGAGTCCAGTTAACTAATATTCAGAGAATCAAGTCACCTTCCTAGTTGGGAGAATTCTCATCCTTCTAATAAATTATTTTATTGATTTTTCAAATGAACTATCAAAATTTTGACTTGTCTTTGTAAAGACCAAGAGTCCATTTAGAATTCCACTTTAGATGTCACTTTGGGAATTTGAATTAGTTCTCCACAATGAGAATCCAACACTTGAAACACTTCAATATCTGTACAAACAATTGTCAATAATTCCAATAGTAATAGTTTTAGAATTATAAACTTATCTAATACTTCACAGTTTTTTGTGTTTTTTAGTATTTATTTAATTTTATATGTTTTTGAAGTTTGTAAAGTTCATTTGAAATCTTTCAAGTTTTAGATTCTTAAGTAGCATATTTTATGTTATAAAGCATCTTTGGATCAGAAGATCCTCTTTCTTCTTGCAGTATTTTGTCAATGTTGATTTTGAAAAGAAAATGATAGACTTTTTCAAACGGGGACACACCTAGGAAATCAAGCAGCAACCAATTGGAGAAGTAACTGTTACTTTATTAGCATAGAGAATGTAGCTTGGGACTGAATTTTAATGGACTATCAATAAATAATTTTGGTCACTTGGTCAGAATCATTTAAAAGGTGCCAAGAAATGTGATTCTTATAATATTATTGAATGAGTGTTCATCTTGACCTTTTCATGAGCTGTAAATTGAGCCTAAACAAAATCAAGATTATACTTGGGCAAGGGGCTTCCCTATTGTTCATTTATTTGGAGATTTGTAATGGATACATAAAAAATAAAAGATGAAAAGTGTGGGGCTTCCTAGTGGAGTTCAATAATTCATGGTTGAAATAGTGTCAAGTCCGATGTGAACATGGAAAAACAAATCACCCCCAGGTGGAAGGTTGTCCTAGTATGGGGATAAATATTCCTATTTATTTTATACTAATGTGGTTATCATATATTAGTAGCTTATTAAAATAGTATATATTTTAATATACACCTAGTTAAGGAATCTTTGGATAGGGCATAATCTCCTATACTAGGTAGTACAACATTCCCAATTATTTGAGTATGGAGATAGAAAAATGAAGAGATAGGAAGGCAAGTATTTTTCACAAAATTTAATAAAGCTAAAGGTTTGAATTCATTATTGAAATATCTTGTATATGTTGGTGTTGTATTGGTTGATCACTTATAATCATAGAAATAATCTATTAAAAAGAACAAATTCAAAAGAATATTATATTAGGAATATAAGAAAAAAAATACACAAGTCCTTGATTTTGTCACTAAATAGGTTATAAGTCAAGTGATTTGTTAGTGCTCACTCACTCTTCCTCTAAGTTATTATGTAAGGGAAAGTACCATTGGGTCCTCAGTTTGAGTAGTTCACCATCAATCATTCCTCTTCCTTCTTTGTGGGGAGAGTACCATCAAGTTCTCAATTTTGACTTTGCCAAAATACTATCATGTCATCACTCACTTTTCCCACCTTCATTGGGAAAGTAGCCAAAGGTTATCAGATTTTTATTCTTAGATTAAAAGTTGAATAGTTCATTAAATATATTGCTCTATTCTTGACTTATCAATTGAGCTCCCTAACCTCCTACAATGATAAATGACCCTCAATTTCAACTACAAAAAAATATGTAAAATTGTGTGGTAAAGAAAGATATTATATAATAGATTGTAAACTACAAACAACTCAAATATTACATCAGTTGTACTAGAATGAAAAATAATTGAAAAATATAAAGAAAAAAATGAAATTTTGTATGATAGGAACATGCAATCAAACACAAACCATGTATTTAGATCAATCTAAGTATCTATCCAGTAATTAATAAGAATAGAAAATACAAAGCAACTTTTGAAAATTGTTATTTAAATTTAACCAATGTTTTTTTTTTCTTTCAAAATCGCGACTATTTTCTGGAGGCAAGAATGCAGAAGACTAGAGACTAACAAGTGATAATGTAATAAACTAAAAGTGAACTAATGTTGACATAAGAAGCATAATGAAAACCAATGTCAATGCCAAACCTTTAATGCGGATAATATTAATATTTTAAGGAAGACCAATGTTAAGAACATAATAGAACAAAATTAAAGTAATATTATAGGGTGATTACCATCATGCAAGATTTGTATTTATATTAAAAAGGTTGTTTACTATTAATCAATGATAATTCATGTTTGAAGTAAATCCACCAATCAAGTTATTTTTGGCAACATAACATTATATAGGGCAATATCACAAATTGAAAGGTAGTATTTTTCTCAGTCTTTTATCTTTATAGAGTGAGCTTTTATACAAATTTTGAATTAGTAATTGATAAATTAAAACATATAGAGATGATTAACATCAAATGCTAGGAATAAATAGATGTGTAATCAAGCCCTACTTGTCACAACCCTCCTTTTAAAAAGAGTAATTAATTCAAAATAATAATAATATTTGTCAAATAAATTGGTATTATTAAGATGGAACTATTTTTTTTCAAGAAAGTAAATCCCTTGGAATAGAGTAATTATTCATTTTATGTTATTATAATAAATAATACATATAAAAGAAGAAATTATATTTTTCAAATAATATGAGCAAATAAATAAAGTTTCTTTTTCCCCCGGAAATAAATAAAGTTTCTTTGACCGTTACAAGAATGGGGGCGTTATTATTTGCATGTTGTTTCGCGATGGTGGGAATTGAATAACGTTTACTTATGTGGAAAATAGCACAGGAGTGGGGGAAGGCATTATAGGGAGGTGATTCTCCATACTATAGGGGGGGCGGTCATTATAGGTAATGTTGTAGAAGAGGAACATCTTTATTTTCTTGAGGTATCTGCAAAGGTCTTCGAGGATCATGGCATAATCCCTTTTGGACAAGCCGCCACTGTCAACAGAGGGAGGTGTGATGGCAGACAAAAGAGGAGTTCAATACGTAGTTCTTACTTCCCATTTAGGTCTCTCTCAGGGGTGCTCGAAGATGAGCTCTCTTCCTTGAGCCCTTTCATGTTTTTGTTATGATTGAACGAATTAGTATTGTGTATTATATTTGAGCTCTTTTATTTCCTTCGGATCTAGATATGCATTGCTATTAACAAGTAAAATGAATATGATCTGATTTAGCACACAGAGAAATTTGCTTATGAGGAGAAGCTTTAATTTATATTTCCTCAAAATGATGACGGCATTGGTAAAAGGGATTACTGATGTTAGGCATTAGATATCAATTATTGCAAAAGGTCTTGGTTGCACACAAATGAATTATGCAGTGAGGAGACAAAATGAAAAGGGTATGGATTAGCTCCAGGAGGGCCTTCCAAGCGCATGTAACAAACCAAATATGATACTTCTAAAGGATGTAAGATTTAGAAAGGTGAAAAACCTCTATTTAAAGGTTAGTAAAAATTTGAGTCTTATTTTTATTATTGCTCTATTGGTTTAGTAAGTGAATGTTAATATTTGTTTTCTGATTTAGTGTTATTTTATAGACGAATGGACATATGGGTTTATAGTTATTAAGTTTCTATTTATATTCAAATGGTTATATGAGATTGGTTAATTAGTTTCTATTCATACTTGAATGGAATTTCGGATCTGTGTATATACTTTTCAAAGGTACCTAGTGTTAATTACCTTCAGTGAGCTCTTTTTGGGGTTTCATTGAATGATTGAACTCATGATTTTTAATTTTTGTGGGATTTATAGATTGTCTAAATGCTAATGAACCTAGAGTGGCAAGGCTAGAAAATGCCATCCGATCCTAGAAAATGCCATCCGATCTTAATAATGGGTAGAAAGTGATATGAATAGAAACCTATTTCGCTTCCATTTACTTTCATATTATTGTGGTTTTAATTGGAATCGATATAGTTGTATTTACTACTAGATAGGACTTTTGTATAGTTTGGTTGATCTTGTCAGATTGGACTGCTTGTGCCATAAATGTCTTTTCTACTGAAGTAAGACTGCTTATGTTATAAAAGCATTTTTTTTAACTGAAGCGAGACTGCTTGTGCTTATGCTTTTTACTGCCATTGCATGTTCCTTTCCTGTATGATGCTAATTTCTGTCCTTGACTACATCGTTGTGTTTCAATGACATTCCCATGGGCTTTCAGGCATGAGGTTACAATAAAACTATAACCAATTTTCGAGGCTAAAGCATCAATTAATAGCTCTAGATATAAATTCTAGATATAATGTGCTGAAGAAGGAGCCCGATTCAAGGGCATAGTGAATGGGCCATTTTGCAAGCCTCCAAAGGTGATGTCGCCTGCAAACTTCAAGTAACCTTAAAAAAAGTCTCAAGATATGTGTATGCCAAAGCGTTGAGGCTACGTGACATGTACCTCTCCAAACATACATGCAGATTGAGGTCTTTAATATGCACAGTGAAAGCAAAGGGCTCGCGGTCTGCACAATATTCCTTGTACCTACCATAGCCACACACCCTCTGTAATGATTTCTTATACCAAAAATAGTGATCTCTTCCTTGAAGTCGTGCGATGTGTATAAGCTCTACAAAATGTAATTGTTGCTTTGAATGATACAACCATGCGACAAATGTATCAAAGACAACTCCTATGGAAAGGGAGCACTGCTCGCTATACTAGCCGCCTGATGAAATTTCCAACACCATCAGAGGATCTCGTGGATTGAAGGAAGATCTTATGCACGGGTCACACAAAGAGACTCATGTTGTGCCTACATACAGGAAGAGCAAAGCACGGCTTGCAAAAAGACAACTACAAATCTGCTTTAGAAAAGTGAGGTTTTCAACATGACTTCCAATGCCAAATCTAATGCCCTCCTATGCCTGGTGAGAGAGTGAGAGTAGCCACTAGAGATATGGCAGCCGTGTTAAGGAGAATCCATCTCAGGAAGCAGGACTAGGACTACATTTTGATGAGGGTGCATCGTACTTCTTATCAAGACTCCAGTATTCTCACGTATGTCTCCACCATTATATCATTGCATCAAATTGTTTCTTTCATCGATTTTTTGGGGTATTAGATTCCTAGAATTGAAATGTTAGCCATCCTGTAGTAGAAGGAGAGGGTTCAAGTTTTTTTTTTCCATTTGATTATGACAATGGAATCTATCTTTTTTACGAAGGGTATATGATTTCTATACTGAAATGCTAGCTGATAATCTTCTAATGACCCGAATTCGCCTTGTTTTGATAGTTAAATAAATAATGTAGAGTTATGTTTATTTGAGTCTTTCCGTACTCTCCATAAAATGTACTTCTTGTTATTTTTCATATGATTTAAATTATAGGATTTCTATGATTTAAATTATAGGATTTCTTTCTTATTCAACTTTTTCCTTGACACTGGTGCAATCTCTTAGGAATGCCTTGGATTGGTGGTTCTTGGTGGATCCATATTTGTTTTTCACAATTTGTGTTATATGAAGGGGTGTTGTGTCAGTTTCTTTGTTGACCTACTTTTGAAGTTAGTGCATCCATTAGGTCCTATTACCTGTTCAACATCCTTCATTTGATCTGTGGTGAGAATTCATCCGTGTCGATCTAGCCTATGAATGTGTCGATATGGGGTTGAAGGAGAGAGGTAGCTAACAGTTGGAAAAGTGTTTCCCTTGTTTTAATATCATTGTCTTTTGGCTTAAAGCATAGCTTATTTAAGTATGCTCAACATTTCTTAGAAAAACATTTCAAATTGTATAGCATTCTATTGTTAGTTAAATGGAATCATAGAAAATTAGCATGTGTAGGAATAATATTTATTTTCTTTTATAAATGATGGAATTAATTTATCTGGTAATGAGTTTAAACTTAAACTAGCTCGGAGGGAATTAAATTATTATGATAGTTCAAATTTTTTCTATAGAATAGTTTAGCGTTCTGTTTATGCAAAAGAGCTTATGTATTATTTCTTCATTACTATTAATGATCTAATTATTATATGATACTTGCTTTTCATAAGTAAATTTACATCCACCACTAGATAAGTGGAATAGTTCATTTCATCATTTTATTTTATATATCCATATCATAGTTTTAATCTTTGGGACTAGACTTTCGTCGTATGCTCTCACCTCGCCTTTCGGGATCTTGGTGATCAGAAAACAAAGTCCAATCCAATGTTAGATAGCAGATTTCTTAATTCAGTGTTACTTTAATTCTGTCAATTAATGTTTGACCTTTGATGTTTTCCTTAAAGATGTTTGATTCTAGAAACAAGACATTTTCACCTAACATGAAAATTATGGAAAGAGAAATTATAAATGTTGTTGCACCTGAGTGGGTCGCATCAATGATGAATTGTCCGGGAATATTTATTCCTAGAAAGGGTTGCATACCCACTAAATATCAACACCTAGATATTATGGCTATCAATAATAAACAAAGTTTTGAGTCCTTTTCTTGCTCGAGGGTTTGGCTAGAGCCCACGTGGCTTCATGATCTGCCAATATGGTTGGGTGGTGAGCAAGCCTTATTCGATATGTGTATCTTTACAAATATTTGGTCAAAGATGTTGGAATTAAATTATATTTGGAGTTGCAATTAATATGATATATATATATATAATAGATTAATGATTCTTATTTAATTATTTTATTTTTCAAAAAAAAAAAATTGGTGGAAAATTTGAGTTTATCTGACGAGGTTATTACATGTGGTATCAGAGCGAAGTTCAGACACTAGACCCGATGACCTACTATCGATGCTTATGCTGCAATTAAATTTTGATTATTGTAAACTAACAAATATTGAGTTTTATGTTACAGGAATGGGAAGAATCCAAAATGCGAAGAACAAAAGAAAGGAAATAAGTAAGTTTCTCTTATTTAGTCCAATCAAGAATTGAATAATGTTTTTGTAACGTTGTTTGTTTCAAAAACAAAGCTCCTCCTAATCATACCTTAAAGATTAAAAGAAAGGATTTAACCTTAAAAGAGAATATGTTTTTTGTATACTCAGACAGGATCCCGGATGGATCCTCTTGACTCCCTGAGGCTTTAGGCTGAATTCCGAGGCAAGACTCAAACTAATTATTAATTTCATATATACTCCTAAAGATAGCGACCTCAGTGCATTTCCAATAGGGAAGTGTAGTCTTTAGAGAGTGACTTAGGACTCGGATGGTCCCAATGAGTCTAAGTCTCTGACCAGAGCATGCTCCTATCCTATATGGATAGAGGCCTATTTCGTTTGAATAGATTCCTCTCGGATAGATAGATGAACTTTTTCCTTGTATGGACAGATGCCTAACCCATATGGTTTGACAGTTGTCCCAGATGGACAGATGCCCATCCCATATGGATAGAAGTACCCAAGTATGCAATTTAACAAGTATGTAATAAATATTTTATGCAAAAGAAATCAGTAGTAAATTCCATTGTTAATTGATTTGGTTATTATGTGTGATATCATAAATGGAATGGCATCAGTATTGGATATGTAGCTATCTCCTCAATGAGACTGAATTCTTTTATGGCTGATGATTATTGTGCATATCCTATATAAATAATTGGACTTTGGAAAAATCTAAGAGTAGTGCAATGGTTTACTCTCTGGTTGGGCTACCTTTTGAACTCAAGATCTCCTTTCAATCTTTTGTGTATTTGAGGCATTTATGTTATGGGTTACCTTAAAGAAGCTAAGACATCAAACTTGATATTTACCATTTTACACTTGTTTTGTCATTAAATTTTTGCCCATCGTATATCTTATTAATGGGATGGTTACTCTTTAAAAACTCATTCTATGCAGTGTTGTCCCTATTTTGGGAAGATTGTGTTTTGGATGATTCAATTGATACCACGAATCTTGGTAAGTTTTCCTTTTCCAAATTCATGGAAGGTCTTTAATAAGTTGTGTGCATAGATAAATTGTGAGGAAAGCACTTATTGTGATATACATTAAAAAAAAGAGTAGAATGTGATATTGAGAGAATAACTAAGATACCATGAAATTATATAAGATATGAATAACCTAGATGGTTGAATGTATGACACTCTTGGTGGACAATGTTTTATGAACATCAAGTTTATGAATTAAAATGATAGTCTCTTGATTCCTATAAATGTATCTTGACATATAGATGTTTTATTTGGCTCATTGATAATAATTATCTTGGATGTAATCTTACTCTTACTAAAAAAATTCTAACCTTAAAGGAAAAGTATGTGATTTTAAGTAGGAAACATAGATTTTGGTTGGATAAGGTTTCCAGGAAATAAAGGAGGAGGATCATAATAGATCTTGGAGATGAAATTTTGGAGGACAACCCGTATGCATCATCAAGATCAATAGGAAATATATTATCATGAACTTACAGGTATACTTTGAAGTTCATAGACATCTTGACTAATACATTCAAATCTAAAGGTATGATGAAATTAGGTATAAATTTTTCTTGTGCTACATTTTGTTGTAATGGGAAATTTAGTTATATTAAATTATTGGTACACATTAATTGATGTTTGAACTTTGAAAAATTATGTGCATAAGGATGATGCACAATTTAAGGGGTGAAGGATGTCAAAACCCTCCCTTTAAAAATAGTAGTTAATATATATATAATATTTGTCAAATAAATTGGTATTATTAAGATGAAACTATTTTATTTTTAAAGAAAGTAAATCCCTTGGAATAGAGTAATAATTCATTTTATGTTATTATAACAAATAATACATATAAAAGAAGAAATTATATTTTTCAAATAATATGAGTGAATAGATAAAGTTTCTTTGACGTTACAAGAACCGGGGGGTTATTATTTGCATGTTGATTTGCGATTGTGGGAATTGAATAATATTTATTTATGTGGAAAATAGCATGGGAGTCGAGGAAGGCATTACAGGGAGGTGATTCTCAATACTAAAAGGGGGATAGTCATTATAGGTAACATTGCAGACGAGGAACATCTTTATTTTTCCTTAGGTCTCCGCAAAGGTCTTTGAGGATCATGGCATAATCCTATTATGCCTTGCATACACACCCCAACTTTTGCTTGGCAAAGTTGGGGACCCCCTTTTCTTTTTTTCTTCTTTTCATTTTCTTTGTCTCTGTCAGATTCGGATATCTAACTGAAACCGGAACAAAAACTTTTCTAAGGTTCCTATTCCTGGTTCTGTCCCGATCTTGGTTCCCGACTTCGCCTTTGGGTGTTGTTCTCGTCTTGTCCCCGTCTTGTTTCTCGGCCCGTTTTTGCTTTGTCTCGTTTGTCCTCTTTTCATCATCATGTCATTTGTTCATCTATGTTTTCTTTATTTCTCTGTGTTTGGTTTTGCATTGTTCGTTTTGTTCTTTTGTTTTCCCTTTGTTTTTCAGTTTTTGTGTCTTAATCGAGAAAATACAAAAAAATGGGAAAAATATGAAAATAAATAAATAAAACTTTTAAAATAAATCTTTTATCTTTTCTAAATTTTAAAGATTTAAAATTAAAAAGTTTAAAATTAATAATAATAATAATAAATAATAAAACACATCAAAATTTAAAATAAGAAATTAAATAAATAAGTCTTTGTAATTTTAAAATTAAAGATTTAAAATAAATTTCTTAGAATAAATTGAATATTAACAAATTGATAAAATCTTTTTAATTTAAAACATTTAGTTTTAAAATCTTCAAAATGCATAAAATAAATAAAACAAAAATAAAAGTAAAAATCTTTTTGTTTTAGAGAAAAGATTTTTGAAAATCTAAAAAAACATAAAAAAAAATTATTAAAGAAATCTTTGAAAAGCTTCGTAAAAAGTAAAAGGCAAGTTCTCGACTCCGACCTCACCGGTAATTAAAAAAAAGTGTTGAGCAGAGCGGGAATGAATCACTAACTTGGCACACTGATTTTTTTTCAAATGTTTGGTGCCACTCCAACTCTGACCCCACCTTTGTAAAAATTGTTTTGATCTTCGGAACCGAAACGAGATTAGAAACTTAACCCAAAACAAAAAAATGGTTCACATCCGGAATTGGTTCCCGTTCCGCATGGAAATGGCTCCGCCTCGCACCTGACCTGATCTTGTTCTGACTCCGCTCGAAGATGGTTCTGAACCTGCCATTTGCAAAATAGGGCTAATGAAAATAAATGGTCAAAGTTGGGTTTATCTCTGGTCTTGCGCCAAGACAATGCACATAATTTGTTCTACATAATGCTTTAAATAATCTCCCCATCATAGAGGGCGATGAGTACAGGATGTGCCCAAACATAAAGCAAAATAGTGATAGAGGTCGTGACCATGGAACAAGCAGTGTGGTCTCGAGGAGCGCCATAATCATTGGTTAAAGCATGGAGAAGGGTTTGGAAATTCTTAGGCATATGAATGCCCGTCGAAGTATGGAAGCCCAGGCAAAGCTCATGGAAAATTGTATGACAAAATGCCTCAGAGAGATGACATCTCGTCCCATGCTATGATTGCAGAGCATGGGCAAGAGAATCTAGAAGTGTAGGCAAAAGTGCGTGAACTGTTAAACAAAATACCTCAAGGAAATGTGATTTCATGGCATGACATGATTGTGAGATTTGTAAGAAATGGATTTATTGAAAAGGTTTAAAACAGTCAACATGCTTCTTACTTGCGACCAGAGTGAGTGAAAGCACGAACATGTACAGGGGACGTCCATTGAAGCTTAAAGCAAAGAAAAGTTTCATTAGGTAAGGAGCTCCATTCCACCACGCCAAAGGTGAAGACATGCATGCTAAATGTTGAAGCACGAACAAGGCACACCGACTGTTTGATGAAAGGAGGTTGTCATCTCATCGAATGCAATGTTTGCGAGTATGCACAAAATGCAAAGGGGGGGGGTGTTGATCAGATGAGTAGTTGCAGCTGCTTTGGTAGACATGTGTGTAAAGCAAAATGGCATGTAAACTATTTGACAGAAGGTCTGGTATAGATGAATGCAAAATGTGGAAGGAGAGACGGCCCACGAACTGCTTGACAGTTTGCCTCATAATTGTGATCTTAGGTAATGCGATGATGGCAGGGAGTGCACAGAAAGTGGATTTAAAGAAATTTTAGAAATTTCAAAGCAACAATTGCCCTGGAAAACATGAATGTGAGAAACACACGACAAGGTATATGCACTATTTGATGGAATATCTCAAAGAGATCTCATCTCATGGAATGCTTTGACTGTAGACTATGCGCAAATTAGATTTGAAAAGGAAAAAATTGTTTTACAGAATACTCAAAGAGATGTCAGCTCATGGAACGCCATGATTGCTGGAAGAAATAGCACGCAAGACGTGGAAGCATAGACATCACATGTGAACTTTTTGACAACAGTCCTCAAAAGATCTCATCAATAGAGCATACATGCAAAGTATGGAAGCAATGACAGGGCAAACAAACAGTTATGACATAATGCCTCTGAAATGTGGTCGCATGGGATGCCATGATTGCAAAGATATGTAAAAAAAAAAGATGAGAGGCATGGATTCAATGGGGCGTTGGAAAAACTTTAGAAACTCTTACGCAAGACAAGCATGCAAGTTGTGAAGGAAAAAATAAGGCGTGGAGGGCTGCATCATAAACAAAGCACATTAATTGTTTTACATAATGCCTCAAATGATGCGGTTTCAAAGAAAGTAATGGCTACAAAATGTGGAAACATGGACATAGATATGTGAAATGCATCAACAAAGTGTGGAAGCGTTGGTCAGGCACGAGAAGTGTTGAAAAGAATACGTCAAATGCAGTTGTTACCGGTTGAGCACTAGTTCTAAAACTAGGGGATCTAAATTCCTTGTTCAAACTGATACATCATTCAAATTCAATGAGAAGATGTGGAATCTTTGAGAGTCATATTGTTTTAATTTATTGATTCTGATTAATTAATTAATTTTATTATTAATTAATTATGCCATTACAATGAAAAACTGTTGATCCAATAAATTAATTCAGTGCATTTGTTGTGTTTTGCAAGATACTATTGAAGTTCAAAAAGCATGCGAGGATGATAAATCTATACATAAATGATTTTAGTGTTATTTTATTTTGTTTTGATGAGCTAAAATAACATTGATTTCAAAGGAATATTTAATGGATTATTTCAAGAGTGAAATTTAAATTTGACAATCATCTATTTGAAATAATCTGAGTTTGATTAATTTTTGAAATTAATCATTAATCAATTAATTTTATGAATTAATTAATATTATTTATGTTCACAGGTACTTTTGAGGGATGGAAGGATAAAGTCTTTAAAGCTGGTTTACAAAATTGACGTGCAAAAAGAGAAGATATTTTTTGAAAGAATCATCAAACTGGAGAAGACTGAATGCTTGGTGGGCCCACTTGAGTTCATTTTTGGAAAAGGAAGTTGATCTACATCACAGCAAGAAGTGAAACTCAAGAGTTAAAACTAGAAAGATTGCACTTGTAAACTAAAGTTAAACTGAAGGATGGAGTTTCAATTGAAACTAACTAAAGCCAAACTGAAAGCTGAAACAGAAAGGCACTTTTGAGGAGTGATTGTATGCACAAATGCTACAACTTTTTGATGTCTGAGTTTTGGGAGAAAATTGTGAAAATGATTGAGCTATTAAATGTCAAATGAAGCTCATTGTAAAGGGGTTAGACACTTAGGAAAATTACTTAGGAGTTTTACAGCTTAGTTGATCAGAGTTTTACAGTAGGATAGGTGATGCATTTTTCTAATTTTCTTAGTTTAGATAGAGGTAATTTGAAGACATGGGTTTTTGTACACTGGTGATCTTGCTAGATTTGTAAATGTTACCTATCTGTTTCATTGATAGTAGAAGCAGCCAGACTTAAATCTGCTTTAGGTTATGCTCTGGAATGATGTTTGTTTTGTTAATCATTTGATTTGGAAAGCTTTCAAGGAATAAAGTTTATCTTTTCTTTTGTTTGAATGATGATTTGAAATCTGCTATTAATATTTGCACTGTGAATGAATGGTTGTGTATTGATTACAGATTGATTTGTTTTGTAGTTCTAGTTTAGGAATTCCTTGGAAAGTAACAGGTCTAGTTAATTAGATGAATCAACATTCTTCTTTCTCTTGCGTCCTTGATCTATCTTTTGCCCTTTTTTTATACCCCCCGATTAGAGTAGGTATAGATAGGAGTTTGATCTTATAGCAATCAAAAAGCTCAATAACCAGCAGACCCCTTGAACATTACAGCCTCATTGACCACTGAACAACAACAACATAATTGAGAACCAACTACAGAGACCTTGGAAGATAGGTGGTTTTAGATCAGTTATCTTTTCCAAGAGAAATAGAGTAGAATATTTTGTTTAAATGTTGTTGTGTCAATTTGGCCATCAACAAGACTGGCACTAGAAGGAGGGCCTGAAGAGAAATTTTGTATTGTTGTGAGTTGGAGTGGGTTGGATCTTGGAAAACCTAGCTCCGATGGGCAGCCCTTTGTGTATTCTTGAGATTCTTAACGAAATTCCTTATCACATGCATAATAGGCTTCCATTATTTTTTGCTAACAGTGGACAAATTGCTAAAGATCATGTTAGGATTTGCAAGGATTTGATGACTCTTCACCAAATTCTTCATGAAGATACAACTTTTCAACTTTTCGTCAAAACATTGCAAGGTACAACATGGCAATGGTTTGTTAATCTTCCACCAAATTATATTTGTTCATGGATGTAGTTAGAAATTTTATTTGTGGATTAGTTTGACCCTTATGCATGAACACAAGACCCATCATTTGAATTTGCAACCACAAAAAGAACACCATTAGAATCAATTTACCAGTTCAATCATAGGTTTTTGTCGATGTATTAATGATTTCAAGATTTAAATTTTTTTATTAATGATTATATGCTAAAGGAACATTACTATTGGGGTTTGAATCCTTCGTTTGCAGCAGAAATTAGACGTTGCGGGGAGATCACCTCCCTACATGATGTATTGAACAAAGCTCTCTTACTGGCACAAGTTGGACATGATGTGAGAAATTCAAGCAACCAAAATCAGGATTGTAATATTCGTGTGCTTGCAAGTTGTCATCCTTTGCAACCTTATGCCACTTTATCCACCACACCTACCCAAGTGCAATCATTCTCACCATGCAACTACAACCTTCCTAATCTTCTAAACAACATGTTTTCCAATGTTCTGAATCAATTCAATCCTAGGCAAGGCCGATGGAAGAATCTATCTTTGCAAAATCCAACAACAGAGGTAAGTATTCCATCTACCAATGAAGTTGTAACTATATCCTCTCTTTTTGGTCATACTCCAACACATAATCCATTACATCATAATGAACTTGTAAGTGAAAGATTTGATGAGCAAGTATATCAATTTGACATTTTATCTAACAAAGAATATGAAACTGATATAAAGTCAGAGTATAATGGAAATCTCATATTAGAATGTAGTTTCATTGGAAATGTTAATACTACTATTGAAAGAGATGAGATATTAACACAAGACTGTTGTCATGAAAAATCAACAACCAAAGAATCTCCTTCCAACGCTTTGAAATTTTCTTCTGAGCAAGATGAACAACAAGATGAGGGATGTACAAAGGAGCATGGTTCATGTTGGATAGATATCCCACGTATGCAAAATCGAATAAGGAAGATTGGAAGAATTAGGAGATCTGAAACTATCAGAACTTGTTAAACCAACTAGATGTAGGATACATCAAACAATTCAACATTCCCAGATGGATTGCCATGTTTTCTTTGGTAGGATGGAATCATATTTTAGACAACTAATCATTGTTGAAGGAATACTTATGGAAGATCCCTGGAGTACGTATCCCCTCAATGAGGATGATGAAACAACTGGCATACATAAAAATGATAATGACTCCATTCAAAATGATGAGAGTAATTGTGAGAACATGTTGAGCTCTTCCCCATCATCTGATGAACTTGATCCTTGCAGTAAGATGGATTTAACAACTAATGAAGCTTCTCTACCTTATGAAAATTCGCTCAATGTGGAAAATGAGTTTATTGATTCATTCATAGATTCTTTCATGACGACGAGTAAGGGAGAAACACCCTTTGATGAGTTAACACAAGAAAACGACTCTACTGATTTGAATAATGAACACATAGAAACTAAGAACAACATTACAACGAATGAGGCTGCAAACAAATCCAGTGGTCAAAGACAAGGAGTTGAATGCCAAGTTGATTCTTCAAAGGAGAAAGATCAAATTTATGTTCATGTTATTCAAGGGCTGCCTGATAATTATTCAGATCAGACTTACCCTTATCAGGAAAATAAATTGGATCTCAATGCTAATCAAGATACTAACATTGATGAAATTAGTGGTTGGTTGCAGCAAGGAGTGAACAAATGGCTACTCTGAAGAATATCAAGCAGACTGTCAAGAGGTTGCTTCGAAGATTGAATCCCTTCAACATGACGAAGATAATGAAATGAAGGAGTATTTTCTTGGTTTTGATTTTTTTTATTCAAATGTGATTTTTGAAGAAAGTCCTTTCTTAGCATGCACTAATGAATTTTATTTTAATAGTGATGAGCTTGGTGTTGACTTGCACGTTCTAGTTGATATGCAGAAACATGAATTGAAGAAGTATTTTCTTGGATTTGACTTTGTGCATTCAAATGAGTTGTTCGAAGAAAATCCTTGTTCACCTTGTATCAGTATTTCTGACATCAATGGTGATGAGTTGGATGTTGATTTTCAAACTCTTTTGGGTGACATGTTTGAAGAGAGTGCTAACAACGATGCTTCAACTTAGGAGGAGGTAGGTATGCGAAACTTGCAAGCTGACAACACGAGTCATTTGTTGCTTAGTCCTTCTGAGGAGACCCAGATAATTTGTGACTATATGCCCAAGATGAAAGCAACAATGTTGGCACATGACTGTTCCAATTGCATAACAAACCTTGTTGTAGATGACTCATGTAAGATTCCTCCTCCTAGTTCACATTATGAGGTAAGGTGCTCTGATTTCCTATTAGAAGGGGAGAGTGTCATGTCAGGTAAGGAAAATTTTGAACAAATTGATTTTAAGATTGAGGAAGTTGATCATCTAATTGGTGATGTATGTACTTTAGGAAACATGATTGAGATTGATAATCCCTATGAAGTCAAATACACTAGTTTGTTGTTTGAGCCTAGTATTGATTGTGATAGGGATATGCATGAAATTTTTGAACAAAGTTTAGATGTCTTGAATGCTGATGGCACATTGCTAACAAATGTTCTTTATGTTGACATGTATGATTCAGAGAAAAATGGAGTGGTGTTCCATGAGCTAAGACCTCGTAAAGAGGAGATCATATAATATGAGCACACCACAACAACTGAAGATCTTCTAAATCAAGTGGTGTCTTTCCATTATCCTCTATGTTTTAATGATTTTCAGTTTGATTATGTCGTTGGGGACAACAAAATGTGTTTGTGGGTAAATCATGACAAGGCTGAGAACCCACAACTGTTAATATTTAAAACTTTACACCCTCAGAATGAATTTATTGCACATAAACTTTATATTTTTGAGTATAAAGATAAATTTGCTAAGTTTAGAACTGTACCTAGTAAGTTAACACTTTTGCATATAATGAAAAATCAGCCCAGTTTATGTACAATTTTTTACAGTTTTTTGTTTGTTGAGCTCAGTTTTGGAGTTAGTTTAGGATTAGGATTGGTTAGTGTTAGTTTTTGGTTTATTTAGTTTTGTTTTTGTTTTTGTTGTTTGTTTTGGTTTGTTTTCTTTTGTTACATTTGTTTCTTTTGTTTTCTTTTTCCTACACCTCTTGTTTTATTTTTTGTTTCTGGGTTTGTCTTTTCTTTTTTTGGTCTTTGTTGTTTATTTGTTGTTTTGTTCTTGTTTTTTTGTTTTCATTTTTTGCCCAAGGTCATCTCATGTGTTCTTTCTTTCCCTCTCTTTTCTTGTATGTTTATTTTCTTTCTTCTGGGGGTTCCTCTCGTTGACAATGGAAGTTGAGTTATTGTATGCAAGTTATGTCAAAAGGTGAATCTGTTGAGAGTCTGCTATCTGTATTTTCAAACACTTTATCAATCAATAGCTTTGAAAACTTTTATTTACCTTCATCCATCTCAAACTGGGGAATGTTAGCATGGACTAGCACTTGGTACATTATGCAGTTTTTGGGAGTTTTTGAAAGTCTATCACAATCTGCACACCTTAAGAAATCCATTAGTTAGTTTACATCGGGTGGGGTAGCTCTACTCCAAGTGAAAAATCTAAAGGCTTACATTTCTTTCACAATGTCCACCATGGTTCTCAACCCGCTGCTTAAGCTTCATTCCTTAAGGATTGAGAAAAATGAGAAATTATACTTCAAAAGAATCAACACCTGAGAAAAAGAGGAAATAAAAGAAATTTGAAAATGAACTCAATCAACAAAGGTGACTCGAGTATCTCTATCGGGGCTATAGATGCCTAGTTGGCAGTAGAGCGATGCTTAGAGAGAACCAAACGTATCTCTGTTGGGGCTATGGATGCATGTCTGGCTGCAAAGCTATGCCCAAGATATCATTGCATGTTGTAAATGTAACTCACAACTACGTAGCTTGGGTAGAGTCTGCTTCACTTTGATCATGACAACACTTATGGAGGGGAATGAATCATTTGCACACACAAACAGATTTCAGTTTCATCTCAAACCTTTGTCACATCCCAGTTTTGGTTATGTTTGCAATTCTTGGGTTGCCCTGAACGGATGTAAACTAGAGATTTTGGGTATTTGAAGGGTTACACATTTTAAAATGCTTTGTGCATTTTCCCAACCAAGTCGCCATTTGTTATGCCTTGCATACACGCCCCATCTTTTGCTTGGCAAAGTTGGGGACCCCCTTTTCTTTTTTTCTTCTTTTTGTTTTCTTTGTCTCTGTTGGATTCGGATATCGAACCGGAACCAGAACATAAATTTTTCCAAGGTTCATGTTCCTGGTTTCGTCCGGATCTTGGTTCCCCGCTTCGCCTTCGGGTGTCGTTCGGGTTCGCGTCCCGTCTCGTCTCGTCCCCATCTTATTCCCCGACCTATTTTTGCTTCATCTTGTTTATCATCTTTTCATCGTCGTGTCGTTTGTTCATCTTTGTCTTCTCCGTTTCTCCACGTCTTGTTTAGCGTTGTTCGTTTTGTTCTTTTGTTTTCCCTTTGTTTTTCAATTTTTGTGTCTTAATCAAGAAAATACAAAGAAATGGGAAAATATGAAAATAAAAAAATTGTAAAATATGAAAATAAAAAAATAAAATTTGAAATTTCACAAATTAGGTTTAAAATTAATAATAATAATAATAGAAATAATAATAAACACATAAAATTTAAAATAAGAATTAAATAAATAAATCTTTGTAATTTTAAAATTAAAAAAATTGAAATAAAATTTCTTTTAAATTTTGAATTTAAAGAATAAGTGAATATTAATAGAATTGATAAATCTTTTTTTTAATTTAAAAGATTTAGTTTTAAAATCTTCAATATGTCATAAAGAAATAAAATGTAAAAAAATAAAAATCCTTTTTGTTTAGAAAAGATTTTTGAAAATCTAAAAAACATAAAAAAAAAAAGGTATTGAAAGAGAAATCTTTAAAAGCTTAGTAAAGCGTAAAGGAAAGTTCAGGGCAGAGCCAGCGAGGGTAATTAAAAAAGTGTGTTAGTAGCGGGGAGGTATCACTAACTTGGTTTTTCAAGTGTTTAGTGCCCTCGACTCAACCCAGCCTTTGTAAAACTTGTTTTGATCTTGAAACGATGAGATTGAAACTTACCCCAAAAATGGTTCACATAGGAATTGGTTCGGTTTTGCATGGAGATGGCTCATACACTTTTGACCCCGATCTGGATTCAGGCTAAAACTGGAGATGGACAAACTTGCCATTTGCAAAAATACGGTGAATGAAATGATAATTGAGACTTGGGTTTATCCTACAGTCCTATGCAGATGATGCACATAAATTGTTCTAAATTTGCTTTAAATAATCTCCCCATCATAGAGGGCAATGAGTACGGGATGTGCCCAAACATAAAGTGAAATAGTGATAGAGGTCGTGACCATGGAACAAGCAGTGTGGTCTCGAGGAGCGCCATAATCATTGGTTAAAGCATGGAGAAGGGTTTGGAAATTCTTAGGCATATGAATTCCCATCAAAGTATGGAAGCCTTGCAAAGCTCATGGAAAATTGTATGAAAAATGCCTCAGAGAGATGACATCTCATCCCATGCTATGATTGCAGAGCATGGGCAAGAAAATCTAGAAGCCCAGGAAAAAGCGCGTAAACTTTTAAACATAATACCTCAAGGAAATGTGATTTCATGGCATGCCATGATTGTGATATTTGTAAGAAATGGATTTATTGAAAAGGTTTAAAATAGTCAACATGCTTCTTACCCGCAGCCAGAGTGAGTGAAAGTACAAACATGTACAGGGGATGTCCATTGAAGCTTAAAGCAAAGAAAAGTTTCATTAGGTAAGGAGCTCCATTCCACTGCGCCAAAGGTGAAGACATGCATGCTAAATGTTGAAGCACGAACAAGGCACGCCAACTGTTTGATGAAAGGAGGTTTTCATCTCATCGAATGCAATGTTTGTGAGTATGCACAAAATGCAAAGGGGGGGAGGGGTTTGATCATATGAGAAGTTGTAGCTACTCTGGTAGACATGCGTGCAAAGAAAAATGGCATGTAAATTGTTTACAAAAGGTCTAGTAGAGATGAATGCAAAATGTGGAAGGAGAGATGGCCCACAAACTGCTTGACAGTTTGCCTCAGAATTGTGATCTTAGGTAATGCAATGATGGCAGGGAATGCACATAAAGTGGATTTAAAGAAATTTTAGAAATTTCAAAGCAACAATTGCCTTGGCAGACATGGATGTGAGAAACACACGACAAGGTATATGCACTATTTGACGGAATATCTCAAAGAGATCTCATCTCATGGAATGCTTTGACTGCAGACTATACGTAGATTAGATTTGAAAAGGAAAGAATTGTTTTACAGAATACTCAAAGAGATGTCATCTCATGGAACGCCATGATTGCTGGAAGAAATAGCACACAAGATGTGGAAGCATAGACATCACATGTGAACTTTTTGACAGCCTACCTCAAAAGATCTCATCAATAGAGCATACATGCAAAGTATGGAAGCAATGACAAGGCAAACAAACTGTTATGACATAATGCCTTTGAAATGTGGTTGCATGGGATGCCATGATTGCAAAGATATGTAAAAAAAAAGACAAGAGGCATGGATTCAATGGGGCATTGGAAAAACTTTAGAAACTCCTACGCAAGACAAGCATGCAAGTTGTGAAGGCAGAAATAAGGCGTGGAGGGTTGCATCATAAACATAGCACATTAATTGTTTTACATAATGCCTCAAATGATGTGGTTTTCGAGAAAGTAATGGCTGCAAAATGTGGAAACATGGACATAGATATGTGAAACGCATCAACAAAGTGTGGAAGCGTTGGTCAGGCACAAGAAGTGTTGAAAAGAATACGTCAAATGCAATTGTTACCGGTTGAGCACTAGTTCTAAAACCAGGGGATCTAAATTCCTTGTTCAAAATGATGCATCATGCAAATTCAATGAGAAGATGTGGAATCTGTGAGAGTCATATTGTTTTAATTTATTGATTCTTATTAATTAATTAATTTTATTATTAATTAATTATGCCATTACAATGAAAATCTATTGATCCAATAAATTAATCCAGTGCATTTGTTGTGTTTTGCAAGATAATATTGAAGTTCAGAAAGCATGTGAGGATGATAAATCTATACATAAATGATTTTAGTGTTATTTTGTTTTGTTTTGATGAGCTAAAATAACATTGATTTCAAAGGCAGATTTAATGGATTATTTCAAGAGTGATTTAAATTTGACAATCATCCAATTGAAATAATCTGAGTTTGATTAATTTTCAAAATTAATCATTAATCAATTAATTTTATGAATTAATTAATATACTTTATGTTCACGGGTACTTTTGAGGGATGGAAGGATAAAGTCTTTAAAGTTGGTTTACAAAACTGATGTGCAAAAAGAGAAGATATTTTCTGAAAGAATCATCAAACTGGAGAAGATTGAATGCTTGGTGGGCCAACTTGAGTTCATTTCTGGAAAAGGAAGTTGATCTACATCACAACAAGAAGTGAAACTCAAGAGTTAAAACTGGAAAGATTGCACTTGTGAACTAAAGTTAGACTGAAGGATGGAGTTTCAACTGAAACTAACTAAAGCCAAACTGAAAGCTAAAACATAAAGTCACTTGTGAGGAGTGATTGTATGCACAAATGCTATAGCTTTTTGATGTCTGAGTTTTGGGAGATAATTGTGAAAATGATTGAGCTATTAAATGTCAAATGAAGCTCATTGTAAAGGGGTTAGACACTTAGGAAAATTACTTAGGAGTTTTATAGCTTAGCTGATAGAGTTTTACAGTAGGATAGGTGATGCATTTTTTTTGTTTAGATAGAGAGGTAATTTGAAGACATGGGTTTCTGTACACTGGTGATCTTGCCAGATTTGTAAATGTTGCTTATCTGTTTCATTGACGATAGAAGCAGCCAGACTTAAATTTGCTTTAAGTTATGCTCTGGAATGATGTTTGTTTTGTTAATCATTTGATTTGGAAAGCTTTCAAGGAATAAAGTTTATCTTTTCTTTTGTTTGAATGATGATTTGAAATCTGCTATTAATATTTGCATTGTGAATGAATGGTTGTATATTGATTACAGGTTGATTTGTTTTGTAGTTCTAGTTTAGGAATTCCTTGGAAAGTAACAGGTCTGGTTATGCTCTGGAATGATGTTTGTTTTGTTAATCATTTGATTTGGAAAACTTTCAAGGAATAAAGTTTATCTTTTCTTTTGTTTGAATGATGATTTGAAATCTGCTATTAATATTTGCAATGTGAATGAATGGTTGTATATTGATTACAGGTTGATTTGTTTTGTAGTTCTAGTTTAGGAATTCCTTGGAAAGTAACAAGTCTGGTTAATTCAATGAATCAACATTCTTCTTTCTCTTGTGTCCCTGATCTATCTTTTCCCCTTTTTTTATACCCCCGGTTAGAGTAGGTTTAGATAGGAGTTCGATCTTACAGCAATCGAAAAAGCTCAATAACCACAGGCCCCTTGAACATTACAGTCTCATTGACCACTGAAAAACATCATAGTTGAGAACCAACTACAGAGACCTTGGAAGATAGGTGGTTTTAGATCAGTTATCTCTTTCAGGAGAAATAGTGTAGAAATATTATGTTTAAATGTTGTTGTGTCAATTTGGCCATCAACAAATCCCTTGTGGATGAGCCACCATTGTCAACAGAGGGAGGTGTGATGGCAGACAAGAAGAGGAATTCAATACGTAGTTCTTACTTCCCATATAGGTCTCTCTCAGGGGTGCTCGAAGGTGAGCTCTCTTCCTTGATCCCTTTCATGTTTTTGTTATGATTGAACGAATTAGTATTGTGTATTATATTTGAGCTCTTTTATTTCCTTCGGATCTAGATATGCATTGCTATTAACAAGTAAAATGAATATGATTTGATTTAGCACACAGAGAAATTTGCTTATGAGGAGAAGCTTTAATTTATATTTCCTCAAAATGATGACGGCATTGGTAAAAGGGATTACTGATGTTAGGCATTAGATATCAATTATTGCAAAAGGTCTTGGTTGCACACAAATGAATTATGCAGTGAGGAGACAAAATGAAAAGGGTATGGATTAGCTCCAGGAGGGCCTTCCAAGCGCATGTAACAAACCAAATATGATACTTCTAAAGGATGTAAGATTTAGAAAGGTGAAAAACCTCTATTTAAAGGTTAGTAAAAATTTGAGTCTTATTTTTATTATTGCTCTATTGGTTTAGTAAGTGAATGTTAATATTTGTTTTCTGATTTAGTGTTATTTTATAGACGAATGGACATATGGGTTTATAGTTATTAAGTTTCTATTTATATTCAAATGGTTATATGAGATTGGTTAATTAGTTTCTATTCATACTTGAATGGAATTTCGGATCTGTGTATATACTTTTCAAAGGTACCTAGTGTTAATTACCTTCAGTGAGCTCTTTTTGGGGTTTCATTGAATGATTGAACTCATGATTTTTAATTTTTGTGGGATTTATAGATTGTCTAAATGCTAATGAACCTAGAGTGGCAAGGCTAGAAAATGCCATCCGATCTTAATAATGGGTAGAAAGTGATATGAATAGAAACCTATTTCGCTTCCATTTACTTTCATATTATTGTGGTTTTAATTGGAATCGATATAGTTGTATTTACTACTAGATAGGACTTTTGTATAGTTTGGTTGATCTTGTCAGATTGGACTGCTTGTGCCATAAATGTCTTTTCTACTGAAGTAAGACTGCTTATGTTATAAAAGCATTTTTTTTAACTGAAGCGAGACTGCTTGTGCTTATGCTTTTTACTGCCATTGCATGTTCCTTTCCTGTATGATGCTAATTTCTGTCCTTGACTACATCGTTGTGTTTCAATGACATTCCCATGGGCTTTCAGGCATGAGGTTACAATAAAACTATAACCAATTTTCGAGGCTAAAGCATCAATTAATAGCTCTAGATATAAATTCTAGATATAATGTGCTGAAGAAGGAGCCCGATTCAAGGGCATAGTGAATGGGCCATTTTGCAAGCCTCCAAAGGTGATGTCGCCTGCAAACTTCAAGTAACCTTAAAAAAAGTCTCAAGATATGTGTATGCCAAAGCGTTGAGGCTACGTGACATGTACCTCTCCAAACATACATGCAGATTGAGGTCTTTAATATGCACAGTGAAAGCAAAGGGCTCGCGGTCTGCACAATATTCCTTGTACCTACCATAGCCACACACCCTCTGTAATGATTTCTTATACCAAAAATAGTGATCTCTTCCTTGAAGTCGTGCGATGTGTATAAGCTCTACAAAATGTAATTGTTGCTTTGAATGATACAACCATGCGACAAATGTATCAAAGACAACTCCTATGGAAAGGGAGCACTGCTCGCTATACTAGCCGCCTGATGAAATTTCCAACACCATCAGAGGATCTCGTGGATTGAAGGAAGATCTTATGCACGGGTCACACAAAGAGACTCATGTTGTGCCTACATACAGGAAGAGCAAAGCACGGTTTGCAAAAAGACAACTACAAATCTGCTTTAGAAAAGTGAGGTTTTCAACATGACTTCCAATGCCAAATCTAATGCCCTCCTATGCCTGGTGAGAGAGTGAGAGTAGCCACTAGAGATATGGCAGCCGTGTTAAGGAGAATCCATCTCAGGAAGCAGGACTAGGACTACATTTTGATGAGGGTGCATCGTACTTCTTATCAAGACTCCAGTATTCTCACGTATGTCTCCACCATTATATCATTGCATCAAATTGTTTCTTTCATCGATTTTTTGGGGTATTAGATTCCTAGAATTGAAATGTTAGCCATCCTGTAGTAGAAGGAGAGGGTTCAAGTTTTTTTTTTTCCATTTGATTATGACAATGGAATCTATCTTTTTTACGAAGGGTATATGATTTCTATACTGAAATGCTAGCTGATAATCTTCTAATGACCCGAATTCGCCCTTGTTTTGATAGTTAAATAAATAATGTAGAATTATGTTCTTTGAGTATTTTCGTACTCCGCAGAAAATGCACTTCCTGTTATTTTATGATTTAAATTATAGGAATTCTTTTTTTATTCAACCTTTTCCTTGACATTGGTGCAATCTCTTAGGAATGCCTTGGATTGGTGGTTTCTGGTGGATCCATATTTGTTTTTCACAATTTGTGGTATATGAAGGGGTGTTGTGTTTGTTTCATTGTTGATCTACTTTGAAAGTTAGTGCATCTATTAGGTCCTATTAACTTTCTAACATCCTTCATTTGATTTGTGGTGAGAATTCATCTGTGTCAATCTAGCTTATGAATGTGTCAATTTGGGATTGAAGGAGAGAGGTAGCTAACAGTTGGAAAAGTGTTTCCCTTGTTTTAATAGCATTGTCTTTTCGCTTAAAGCATAACTTATTTAAGTATGTTCAACATTCCTTAGAAAATTATTTCGAGTTGCATAGCATTCTATTGTTAGTAAAATAGAATTATAGAAAACCAACATGTGTAGGAATCATATTTATCTTCTTTTATAAATGATGGAATTAATTTACCCGGTAGTGAGTTTAAAATTAAACTAGCTCGGAGGGAATTAAATTATTATGATAGTTTAAATTTTTTCAATAGAATAGATTAGCGCTTTGTTTATGCAAAAGAGCTTATATATTGTTTCTTCATTACTATTAGTGATTTGATTATTCTATGATACTTGCTTTTGATAAGTAAATTTACACATACCACTAGATAAGTGGAAGAGTTCATTTAATCGTTTTATTTTATATATACATATCACAATTTTAATCTTTGGGACTACACTTTCGTTGTATGCTCTCTCCTCGTCTTTCAAGATCTTGGTGATTAGAAAATAGAGTCCAATCCAATGTTAGATAGAATATTTCTTAATTCAGTGTTACCTTAGTTCTTTCAATTAATGTTTTACCTTTGATGTTTTCATTAAAGATGTTTAATTCTAGAAACAAGACATTTTCGCCTAACATCAAAATTATGGAAAGAGAAATTATAAATATTGTTGCTCTTGAGGTGGTGGCAGTGATGAAGAACTATCTAGGAAAATTTATTCCTAGAAAGGGTTGCACACCCAATAAATATCAACACCTAGATATTATGGCTATCAATAATAAACTAAGTTTTGATAGTCCTTTTCTTGCTAGGGGGTTTGGATAGAGCCCACGTGGCTTCACGATGCCAATATGGTTGGGTGGTGAGCAAGCCTTATTCAATATGTGTATCTTTACAAATATTTGGTCAAAGATGTTGGAATTAAATTATATTTGTAGTTGCAATTAATATGATATATGTATTTATAATGGATTAATGGTTCTTATTTAATTATTACTTTTTTGAAAAAAAAAAATATTAGTAAAAATATCGAGTTTATTTGGCAAGGTTATTACACTACTTTTGGTATCTAAGAAAAACACAAAATTGAATATAGGTGGTGTTAGCTACACAATTATAAGTCTGTTGTGAAGTCAGTAATTAGTTTATTCATAGTTCAAATTAAATCGCCATGTTAACAAAGGGTCAAGTTCTTTCAAAAATCCTTTGGTTAAAACACTTCTAGTTAAAGTAATAACAAGGATACATATATTCAATGATTTGACATATCCAACATACCGTCACATGTTAGATGGTCATACCTATAATCAAGCAGTGAGAGTAACCTTGAAGGGACACAACATAATAATAACTTAGTAACATTTTTTTGGCCAAAAGGCACATTCTACCCCACACATCAAATTGTAGTTTTAGTGTGGGTGGATGTGTGGAGATCGGTGAAGGATGATACTGTTATTGATATGCAATTCTTAACAATAATAAAAATATATATTACATAATAAGAGGTAGAGATATCTTCAAGTAGGATACCATTACATTAAATCCTACCAAGCAAGGTTCTTTATATTGCAATTTATTTTGGATAAGGTAAAAAAAGATATATATCAAACCTCATTACACATATAATAAGTTGAAAGAAATATTCCTCAAGCATACGAGAAGCCAAAATCCAAAGTTAAGTAACATAGACAACCTAAAGAAAGATAAAAGCACTACTAAACTAAGATTGGGTAAGTTATGTTTGTTTCTTAAGGTTGTGTAGGACCTTCTTTAAACATTTACCTCACTAAAGTCAAGTTTAAGGGCTTTAGCATCCACACACACACACAAAAAACAAGACATTGATCTTCTTTCCTTGGATGAGGGATTACTTTGCTTGAGCCTTTTGCAACTGTCAACTTTGTTAATATTAATGGGTGAATGTGAATGTTGAGATACTATCCTCATGAATAGCTATTTAATTGTTGGCACCAAATAGCATAGTTTGAATCTCAATGGTATGTGTGACCTTCATCATATTTAATTTAGAGGTAGAATGCCCATAATCATTAAAAGCACCCAAAAGTGCATCTACATTAGATTTGTTCCCTATTTTGTTGCTTGAATAAGTTCAAAAGAGGTTGATTGTGGCATAATTTAGTAAGTGCTTCTAAACCTCTTCAACCAAGGATTGGTTCTAGAAGTCTAAACCCTAATCTATCAACATTAGAGTACTATCATCATCATCCAATATTTTTTTAGCACAAACCTTCTACCAACCTGATCAAGGAGTTCTCAATGCCCTCCAACGAGTAATAGTTCATCATTTTATCCCTTTTTCTTTTCAATTATGTGTTTATTCATACGCTTAAGTCTTTGATCTTTGCATGTTAAGGTGAGAGGATTTAAGAGAGTCCTCAATTTCTATTGTCTTCATGAAGATAGCAATAATTTCTATTGTAAATGGGATGGGGTGTGTTTTGTGGGGGATAAATACAAGCACCAACTTCATTATTGGAGTTTAACATTCTAATTTTCCATGAAGTCACTAGCCTTATTGTCACTCCTCACATGTCTAAATTTCAACTAAATAAGCTTTCTAATCAACACCTTCACTTCTCATGATAGGTTTTAATTTATAGTTGTTACATCCATTCTTGATTGAATCATTTATACTCCATTGGAAGTCACCTTCAAAACAAAAATTCTACCAACTCGTATTCTTGATAAATTTTAACCCAAACTAGAGAGCTTTCACTTCATTAAAATTATTGGATTTTATTCCAATGGCTTCACAATATGAGAGGACCGATTACCCTCATGATCTCTAGCTATCACTCTAGTACCCACAAAACCAAAATACCCCTAGCAACCCCATTAAAGTTGGGCTTCAAGATTTTTCTTTTGTGGTGGAGGGAAATGACTTCAATATATTACTATTATCAGGTCATTATTTTCATTATTTAAGCAGTGTCTTAAACATTAAATATTTCCACAATATTAAGGATTTATATTCTTCCTTTAAGATTGTGAATAGCTTGCTCTTATAAATTGCCAAACTCAAGAAATTCATCAATATTGAGACTATTTGGATACCTTATGATCTCAGTAGCCTCATTTATCTTCTTTTTCATTTCCATGTTATGGTTTTATGTGTATTATGTAGCTTTTTATTTACGTTGATTATGTATGGTGATCTAGATCTAAGTTTTTGTTACAAAAATTCAATTATATATCTCTAGAACATTATGTAGTATTTATTTTGCAATACCCATTACATATACTAAAATAGAAAATGATGAATTTGGTTTTATGTAGGATTTGTTTTAGCATCTTACAAATCAATAACAAATTTCTTCTTAGTCCCCTTAGTGGTAGTAATACCTAATTAATTTTTCATTTTTATGAATGTTTTTTTAGAAAGGTTCATCTTATAATATCCCTTTTCATAAAAAAAATCCATTTTTAAAATTAATTTACACTAAAACATATATGATATTATTTAAAAAAGAAGAAGCAATAGCGTACTTTAAATTTGACTATCCAAATAATTATCAATAAAAAGACAACCCATTGTATGATGACCATAGTTGTAAAATTTGCAAGATACTTTTCTAAATGAAATTAATAACTACCAAATTGTTTGATGGGAAGTTAAGCATTGTGATATCCCATTATCAATGCATTCACAAGTGCTACTAAGGAAAACACGGTATTGATCCTAAGTTTAGTCTACATGTAAATAAGTTACCTCTATGCTTTATTCTCTAATCAAAACAAAATTATTTTATTTGACAAACAAGATTGATATGTGTTTGTAAAGTGAAGTTTATCATCTTAAAGGTAAGGTTATCATGCATTAGATTATCCTCTAGCAATATTTCATTTATTGTGTTAAAATTCTAATGGCTTAGATACTAATGAGTAATTCTTACAAAAACGGTCATTATTTCCTTCCCATTTTATAAATTACACACATATTAGTGTAGAATAGAAGGCCTTAGTTGTCTATAACTAAGAAACATGTCAATTTACTAATGCTTTATCAACCCAAAAAAGAGCATGATCATCATACTTGTAAACAACATGCAATCACAATAAAGAGATGAAAGGAAGGAAAAAATAACTACAAGATTGTTCTTCCATAAAATATGAAATCCCTCACAATATACATAACAACTTGTAAACAAAGCTCTTTTATGTGAGACAAGTCATCTATTTGAAGGAAAAATTATAATCACCAAATTTGGGTCAATCTTAGAAAAGAAAGGTGATAGATACAATAGATTGAAGGACTATCATCCCATGAGGATAGACAATACTCTAATCTAATATTCACTTATATGTCATTATTTAGCTAAGTGACTAAAAATGTATACAATGTTATTTAAAAGTATCACAATGACTATAAACATATTTATTTCTATCAAATTTAAAACAAATAATATTTTCTCCTTTGTCCTCAAACTAGGCATGCAAAGATAAACAAATTAATAATTCATATTGAGTCAAGGATTAGCAGCATTCCCATCTTCTAGGATCAAGCTCCAAATTTGCATAGTGCAATAACAATGGCTACTATCACCATAACCATAAAAAAAGACATATGTCCTAATGTTATACAAAGATACATTTCAAACCAAGAGCACACATTCCCCACATTTCTTTAGTATATAATTCCTTTTTATCATAGTCAAACCAAATATTATAATACATCAAAGTTTATTATACTTTAAGTATGATTCTAAGAATAACAATAAAAATCACCTATAATTTTGATAAGGTGCAATGATGATTATTCATCATTATTCACAAAACATAATTATTTCCCTTTTAAATAATGAATTTAACCACATTGATTAATAAGATCATAATGAAATGAACCAAGTTGTGGTCCCTCAAATGTTAATGTAAGTCCAAGTTGCTTTTATTCCCACACCCTTGTTCTCAAATTTTCTAATCCTCAAGAGTTACCAATTAAAACCTTGCTTTGCATGAAAGATTACAAGTTTTCTAATGATCAAGTCAACTTACTATACAACTATCCCAATATAGCCACTTCATATGTATGGTAACATTTATTCACCAAATTTTGCTACTAGAATAATTTATTATGTAGGATATTCTATACAATGACATAAATACCAATATCATTTTCACATGATCTCATGTAGCCTCTAGGGATTCTCAATAAAAATTAGCCCATGAACAATAATATATGAAAAGCATAGTTCTATTGTCCACGCATACAATAATATCCCAATAGTGTACTTCAAGATTACATCATCTTACCATAATTCACAAGAATTTATGATACATCTTTTCTCAAATGGAAGCTAAGAATAAGAGTATAGAATCAAACTAAGATCATAATGATTTAAAATATTGCAACAATGAAACAATACTAATATATTAGTGTCCACAATTAGGGTATTAATAAACAAAGGTTAGTATAGTAAAAAATAGTATTTAGGTATTACACTGACTTTTCTAATCGCTAAAAGTTAACAAATATTAGATATAGTATGGTTCCATTAGGAAATCCCCAAACTATTACCATTACATTAATCACGTGAAGTGGAAAAAACATGAAGGATGTCAAGAGTAAAACTTAGAAACCCATATCAAACTAGAAATTCAAAAAAAAATCAATCTTCAAGTAGAGGGAAACTTAGTTTTTTAAAATATTATCTAAAATGGATTTAAGGATTTATTTTGAATAATGTTCTAGCACCTTTCCTAGCTAAGAAACTTCAACCACAAAACCACACTCAACCATAGTGGTTTCAACCTAATTATCAATGAAATCTATATTATTTTCTTTCTCCTCTTTAAAGAAACATAATAAAATGAACAAGGGTTGCATAAATATCAAGACCCCTTAACATCAATAAAAAGGAGACCACTTCTAATTCCTCCCTATGTAGTTAGACAAGTAGAAATGCAGACAATAAACCTCCACTATTTAACCTAGATGATTTTTTTTAAAAGGATGCATGATTGATTCATAACATCTAAATGGAGGTAATGGTTTCATAATTGAAAAAAAATTGAAAATACATTAGAAATTTCAACAACATGAAATTAAAAGCAATAGAAGAGAGAATGCCCTCATGACAACATATTGTATATGACCATCTTTTACCTTGAAAAACTCATTGTTCCTTCCCTTCTATAAAATTCATTAAACCTTAGTAGACACAAGGCATAATTCTTATAAAAAAAATTCAATCTCTTGCCAAAACTAAGAAAGCCAAATAGAATATCAAACTAAGAAATATAATTCTTGTTAGCACAAATTATCCACCCATTCAAAAAAATACTCCACAAAATTTCATATATTTTTTTAATGGTGAATAAGTTGAATTGGATAATTCAATTTTGGAAATATAATGAAATGGCCGTGGGTCCAAATTGTCATGAATTTACAATTTATTAGTTTAACAAGTCTTAAATCATTGCTAAGATATTCATGAAACATTTATATTGTAATATTTTTCCATAATAAATTATACATTTTATTAGAATTTAAGTATCTTATATGAATTAATTATTATTTACATATAAAATAAAATTAATAAATATATTAATAAATATAAAGTGAACAATCAATAATTAATACTTTACCATGAGCATAAAATTAGAAATGCAAAATTATTATGAGAAAAATCATAAGATAAAAAAACTTCACAAAATATTATATGTTAGAAAACTTGCATAAATGTCTATTAAAATAGACAAATGAACCTAGGGATAAATCTCTTCTCCTATCTTAAGTGGCCTATAAAGATCCTCTTGTGTAAGGTATCAATTTACCAATTTTTTATAATTTCTATCTTTTTAATAATATATCTATTAAAGGAATTTTGCTTAGATATAGGGAAGGGACCCTAAATAGGCTATAGGGTAGTTTTCCACACATTCAAAAATATATATAAATAATAATTAGCAATTTAATAAATATTATTATTTTATTGAGTTATTAGTTGTATAAATAGAATTCTAATCATGTAATTTTAGATATTTATTTATTTTAAGATAAACATATTCTATATTAAATATTTTATATAAATATTATAAAGGTATATGATTCTTAATAACATTATGTTCTAACACTCCTTAATCATAATAAATAGACAAATATTGTTAATTTCTCTATAAGAAAACATGAAGTTTTTCAGTGAAGTAGGACTTCTTTGATACATATAATAGGGATTAAAATATATGCTAAGATAAAGATCATATATTCCATATTACATAAAATCCATCTTATTATAATTTAAACCTGTTTAATTAACAATGATGCTTTAATGAGGTGATTTTTTTTGTTGGACTTTGGGTTCCCTCAAACTAGCTTCCCTCAAGTTCACTACATATTTCTTGTAGGTTTTATATATAATATAATGATTTACAAGTGGAATAAATATTAAGAAAATGATTACATAATTCTTATAAGACTTATATGTTAAATAATGGTTGACCATTTAAGAGGTGGCATTGTCATGCACACTCCCCTTCAATGAAAACTCCTTCTGGCTAAACATTATTTTGAATTAGGAGAATTTAGCATTGCACAATTTTTTTTAAAATGTGACTACTAGGATCAATTCTAGGTCTATATGACCATTAGTGGTTGTTGGGATTAAGCCTAGGTCTCCACAACCATAACATAAATATAATTGTCATCTTGATAAAAAAATTCTAGAAAAAATTTAGAGTAGTTTCACCATTGAATTTTTTTCTCAAATAAAATGCACATAGAATTCAATATGATTTTTTATAAGATTATTGGTAAGATAAATACAACTTTGATTATTAAAAAATAAGGTTTTACTCTCATTAGTATCTATATAAAGTTAATTTAACTATCTCTTTAGTCAAATTGATTCATTTGGTCCTTCTATCAAGTTTAAATATTCAACCTTTGTGGATGAAGAAGCCACATAAAGTATTTTTTTACTATTGCATGTGATGTCACTTTTACTATGTTTGACTATAAAGCTTGTGGTTAATGT
The DNA here is from genome assembly GCA_007258455.2 of Sequoia sempervirens. NCBI lineage: Eukaryota > Viridiplantae > Streptophyta > Pinopsida > Cupressales > Cupressaceae > Sequoia > Sequoia sempervirens. Next base: position 538,070,940 of record VDFB02000015.1, read on the forward strand.
CTTATCAATAGAATCACCAACATGGTTAGTATCATAACAACCAGACAATTTGACATTTTTGGTACATGAATAATAAAGACTATATTTAAGTGTACTTTATGAAATATATCATAATATTTTTTTCTCCTTTTCAATGATACACATATAGATACATCTAGATGAAATACCTATTTCATAGGCAATAACATGCTTAGAAATAATATATACTATCAAAATTTACATATTTATTTATAGGTTTGGTCTTTTCATATGACTGTGTAGAGTAAAATTTGACATCTACTTTAATAGGTACAATAGTAGGTTTACAATTCATCATTTTACAAAATCTAAATATATTGTGTGTGTATCTAGCTTGAGATACAAAAATAGAGTGATGATCCTATACTATAGATATTTCAAATAAAAAATGTGAAAAAACATTTAATTTAAAGGCTTGAGTTTTTCTTTAATAGGCATGATATTTTCATAAGAACTTTTGTTTCTTTCTTAAGTAGTACACAATCATCTTACTAAATGTAGGAACCAATGAGCTTTCAAAAAAACCATTGTAACTAGGGAGCTATCCTTTCTAGGCTTGCTCCATGGACAATTTCTTAAGGTGATAACCATCCACTACAAATAAGTGTATTATACCTAAGAAGTTTAGATATTTTTAAATTCATTAAAATACTAAAGCAATGATGTTCTCCATTTATAATCATTCATTTGAGATCATCAAGATATCCATATATCTTGGCCTTAGTGTCATAATCACTTAGAAATGATATAGTTGTAAATGAACCCCTCTCTCTTTTGATAATTTGTTCCATTATTAATAGGAAACTAAATAGATATATCATCTAATTTAACTCAATATTAATTTTGGAGGGATCATTATTAAGGACTAAGCATAATCCACATACATAATTTATTAAATAAGATCTTAAATATTATCTAGCATAAGATTTTTATCTAAATCTAAAATTATTATAGCCTTCTATAATAGTACAACAATCCTTGAAGAGAACAACATTGTGATTTTGTTACATAAAATGATTTTTATCTATATTATTTTATCCCAAGAAATCATCACAATAACGAAAATATTTTTTAAGTGCTCAAATCAAGTTCCATAAAAATATATTCCACTATATTGTTTTAATAGACAAGTTGTTTATAAATACAATGCCCTAAAATGAAAAAAAATACTATTATCCATTTTTTTCCTTTCCCTTATTATAGATATGAATTTACAGCTAGGACAAAGGGAAAGAAGAAGGGAATCTATATTTAATGCAAGAAGTGACAATAAAAGAAGACACAAATTTCTTCAAGGAGAGAAAAAAAAATGGAGAAACATATTGCAATTGTAGGTTCTTAAGTATTATAATTCTTTTTTTCAAGTTATAAAGACCTTTTGAAGAAGGTTCCAAGAACCAAATTTTTTTCCAAGAAGAGGTCACCATGAGTTCCTTCTTTTTATACCAAAAAATAAATCTAGAGGCATTATACTTAAATAAATTAAATAGCTCCACTTGCACACACTTGCACATTGATTAGATGATTTAGAATAAAAAAGTAGATCAACAAAGCAAGGGAAAAACTAGACTCATTTTTACTGATATCTAACACCATCTAGGAAATCAAATGATGTAGAAGTGGATCTTAAGTAACAATCCAAACAATAGATAAATCAAGAATGATACTAATTGTACTATCAACCTAAACCGATACTCTACATTCTAGAATATGACATTTGTGACTCAATAATTTAGAGTTAATAAATTTTATTCTAAGATAAAAAAAAATTCTTACTTTTAGAGATAAATTGACATAAGGTGATCCCACAATAATTGGCTACACTTTTTGGTCAAACTTGACATCGAAATGAAATTTTTTAAGTAAATATTCACTTTTGGACACCCATAGCTACTAAACCATGAGGAATTTGAAGATGATGCAAACTAGTGATTTGTGACATTTTGTTTATAGATTCTATATATGTATATTTTAAAAAAATTGGAATCAAATTGCATTTCTTTTTCCATCTCCTTCGACAACTAGTTTTTAACAATAAACACCATTTTTAAAGAGTGATGTTTACTATATCACATAAGTTTTTTTCTATGAATGATAAAATTCTATTTTTTTCGAATTTAGATTTGTAACTACGATATCTAGCTCCTTCATTTGGTTTCATAGTGTTTTATTGAATATTTTTTCTTAATTAAGTTTTGAATTCAATATAATTACAATTTAGACATAGGTTTATTGTATAACAACATTTTTTGTTGAATCAAGGACATCAATACAAAGAGAATAGATATTTTTTAGAATTTATTTTGGTAATCTACTATTTTTCCACATGTGTGGAACACAAAGTTGATTTTTCAGTGAAAAACCTACATTCACAAGAAATAGAAAATAAATATAATAACAAATTATATATATATTTAAAATTATACTTTTTGGGAAGCTTATAATAAGTACTAAATACTTACAAAACATAAATTTTGAATGAATTAATTTGATCCCCCAAAAGGTAAATCAAAAGTGGTTTTTATCAACATTTTGATAGGTGTAGAGGAGACTCCATTATAGGTATGGTTTAAAACTAGCGGGGTTTTGTCCAAGGGGGTTTGATTTAAGTGGGTTTGATCAAACCCTCTTCAATTAAAATCCCTCAAATGGAACCTATCAAAGCTTAAATCATTATATTTTCTAAAAAAATATATGATTTCAACAAAAATCAGGATGTCCCAGAAATTGTAACCCATTATTGTGGTAGCACCCCATATCTATTTCTCAATAATACTATTTGAATGAAAATATTAATACCATTATAATGTACCATTTACTTATATCTATGATATTTTGAAAGAGAATATTATAATTTTAATTTTAGATCATGGAAGAGTTACGTTAAGACTCAAGCTCCTAGGATTGCCTACAAAACCATAAATAACCTTCCACAAGAGAGTAGCGAGAGAATAAATTTATTTATTATAGATGTAATAATACTCAATACCAATGATACTACATAATGTACATATGAGGTCTTGCTTATAAAGTCATTTCTTGATATTTTGGTTAAAATCCAAAGTCCTCATCTATTTTAAAAAAAAAAAGTGATTTAGAGTCATCCAATCTCTAGTTCTACCAAATTCTCCCCCCCATTACATTTGTTCAAGTTCCCCAAAGTTCTCTAATTTTATCCAACAAGTCAAATCTTTTTTATTGGTAAATATCTCCTTTGTTGAAGGTTTTGAGTCTAAGTGGAACTATTTTGTCAAGTGTTCCTAGTCCATCAAGAACACATTTATCGAAAGTTCCTAGCTTCTCAGGAACTCTTGAATCAATAGTCCTTACTACATTGGGAACTCTTCACTTTCCATTGTTTATAAAGGTTGTTAGTGTTTCTTCTCACATCGAAGATATGGTTGGTTCAGAAAACCATAGGAACTTCTAACCAATTCTAGTTTCAGCCTTCACCCCCGATAACTTACAATCTTTTTGAAAGGCTTAAAGACAAGAAAAAGAAAACCAAAGAGATCATAGGTTCTAGGAACTACTAAAACCTCTAATAGATTATATTAATGTTTCAACCTGATATCAAAAAAAAAACTTAATGACAGAAAACAAAGGAATCAAGAGTTCAAATGGTTCCTAGAACCACTATAACCTATGATTTGTTCCCATAATAGGTTTGGTTCTCGACAAGGCTCAGTGTTGCAACGAAAGTATAAAGAAAATATTGTTTGTTTAAAGATTTCACACAAGGATTTCAATACTAGAGATTCATCAAAAAGAAGAGGGAAAACAAAATTTGAAAGGTTCATTGGTTCCTAGAACTATTGGAACCTCCCACAAGTTCCTAAAAGGCTAGTGTTTTCCAATGAGCTCACAAGCTCTAACACAAAGATCAATCAAAATTAAAGCCTCAAAGTTCTTAATTCTTGAGGAACCTTTGACTATCCAAAATGCGGTGTAAATATTTGAGAAGCTCAAAATCAAGAAGAAAAGAGTTGGATGTATCAAGGGTTATAGGAACCATTGGAACCCTAGATTTTTTCCTAGCTCTTGTTCCACCTCTAACAAAATTCTCTAATACTTAAAAAGAAACCTAGGAAAATTAAGAAAAGTGATTATCTTCCATAAGGCACAAAAAAATAGAAAATCCAAATCATTATAAAAGCTTCATTTCCTTCATTTAGAAAAACACTAATACCAAGAGCAAAGGAGTCGATATTCCTACATAGTGGAGTTCAACCCGATTGCAACCACTTTAAAGAAACTACCAACTCCTTCAAAATATTTCCAATTAAGCAGATGTGTCCATTGGTAATTCAAACTATTTTTCTTGAAGCCTTCCAATTCAGTCACACTATGCCCTAATTTTCTGTCATATTACCCAAATTTTTCTCTACCAATCCTATTTTATCCCACAAAATTTGAATGTCAAAAAATACATGCTTATCAAGGGTATCAAAGGGAATGAGTACTACAAAATTATTTGTCACAAGTAGGAGATGGAAATTAGGGAACATAGATTTGGAATATTTTGGACACGAATGAGAAAAAACCCTAGGTCACCAATGACTGGAGCCACTTTTCAGAGTGGGCTAGCTCACACTGGAGGGTTTCCAATTTATGTCCATTGCATTGATCTAGTGATGGCCTGCATTAAATACTACAAGTTTGTTGAAAGAGAAATTAGGAGTGCAGATGAAAAGATAATAGCTAAATTAGATGGGTCCTCTACGAGAAATCTATTAAGACTTCCCAATAGAGAAACTTATGTAGACATGAATGTAGAAGGAGCCATGAACTATTTCATTGCTAAAAAGGATGCATAACTCAATAATATCACCAAATAATAGTTCAAGAGGCCAAGGGAAAGTCAATGATGACATATTAGACATTATTAAACATTATAACCCTACTACATATGGTTAATGGAGATGAGGAAACAAATTATTTTGAATATTGGATGTGTGAATTCATTATTATCATAGATTATGAGTCACAATATGTAGATTGGGGGAAATTGATAAGTGACAATTCACATAACCAAATCACAAATTTTAAGAATACACGAGAATTATATATGACCTCATATTTATTTTATGTAATTTCTAGTGTGCACCCATGACCTAGGTTTTATGAAGTATGGATCTATGATGAAACTACTCAAATATATGATTTCTACCCACAATTGTAGTTGAACATTGATAATAAGCATTTCAGAAGATTAAATGATGTTTTCACTATGTTGACAATCACGGAGCTCAATGCTAACTTGGGCCAAAGATTTTCTCTTGAGGCCAGGTAGACTAATTAAAAAATTTGGAATTTTCTTTATTCAATTTCTTGAGTTTTCTTACATAAGAATAAGCGGCTTTAAAGAGTATCCCTATAAGTTTCCCACATATCCACTCGATCATTTGGTCTTGATTCAGCTATGCATACAAATGAAATCAATTAACAAGAAGTGCAAAGATTTGAAGAAAGTAGGATACCTATTCCCATTAGGGTTATCCTATTATAATTTCCCATCTTTGGCTAATGCATAGGACATAGAAAGGTTCCTGGTGAAGATAACTATAAATTATTATAATATGAGATATCCTTATGATAGAAAAGGCTACGTATAGAAAAAATTGTATCTTGCAAATAAAATTCATCATCGCCCTCATTTGGAATATTATTAGGAATACTATGAGAATTAATTTAAAGAAAGAGGGATTGGTCTAGACTAGCAATGCAACAAATTAAATACTATGAATTAGAATGGGATATTGAGATAATTGAGGATGATGGTTCAGATATGCTTTATCAATTTTACCTAGAAACCATTTAGTTTGAGCCTATTACCCCCATTAACTAAAGAAAAAATGAAATGGAGGATATCAATAAAATCTCTTTCTTTGTATTAAAAAAAATCATAAGTGGTTAGATACAAAGAGAAATGAGTGTACTACTACTAAGCCTTTAGTATCAACTTTTAGAGCAATGAAGAAATCAGTAAAACATAGTGCAGTTCATCTACAACCACAATTAATGTCAATGATCCCTAAAAAATTTCAACTACATTCGAGGCTAGTGGAGGAAATGGAGAGGAATTCGATAAAGAAGTGAAGCTTAAAATTTCTTATGCTCAAGATCTTCCTAAATCTAGATCCAAATTGCAAGTAAAAATGTCTTGGGTAGACCTTGATATTGATGAGGAAATCTAGCAAGAAAATGTTGATGATTCACAAGAAAAAGTATGTTCATCACAAATATAATCCCTCCACCTCAAAACCCCTCAAATACATATAATATTATACATATGTCTTTGTGAGGAAAGCTAAGTGTGGAATCACCTTCCTAATGCCAATTCTTAGAAGAGAAAATGTAGAAATTAGATTTAATTTCCAATTACAATTCATTAAAGATGCACATTAATTAGAATAATAAAGTAAACAATTTAATCATCACATATAACAAACACCTGATTTACATGGGAAAACCCTTATGGGAGAAAAACCCACACACCAAGCAAAGTCACTTTGTATTACAGTAAATGATGTTTACATACAGAGTTACAGACTTGTGCTTTCATACGTTAATTCACAGTATCAACTTTAGTAGCATTATATTTCTTTGATCAACCTCACTCTCCAGCCAAATGATACAATATTCTCTACAGTCACAACACATATTGTGTTTTTGCATTCCAATGTCAAATTCCATTCATTCTACATTTTAGGCCATCCAAGAAACCAACCATTTCAGTTAACCACATAACCTACCAAGTCATCCAGTCACCAATTGTACACTACTTAGCCAATCCCCGCTCTCTCGTGGGAGTTACTCGGGACCCACCACAAGATGCATGGGCTAACAAGCACTGTTGGATCATTCTAATCACAACCGCTGATCAAAATATATCGACATATCAATGGGACAACATAACACCTTCAACTGATACAAGGAAGTCACATTGATGTCACTTTACTTATCACCGTTGTCCCCACTGCCACTATGTCATCCAATTCATCACTGACGAACCAATCCTCGCATCCTCACAAGGTACTAACTGGGTCCCACCAAGGCACCATGGACTACCATGGATCATTGATCAACACCACTAACTTATCAAAGAGACTACACTCCAAGTCTCATTGAAGACACAAGGTTCCACCAATGAAGACACAACATCGGGTTATTGAGGAGACACCATCCAAAGTCCTGCTAACAAAGCACTATCCTTTCGACATCACCAAGGAAACAACCCCCAAAGGGATATCAAGGAGACATTGAATATTGTCTTAGTGACATGATCACCTCCCTCCAACAGAAACCAATTCCATCCTCACAAAGGACTCTTAGACCATCTATGGGACTGTGAACTATGTCCCACTGAAATAGAGTTGTCTCGCTAATAAGATGTTAAATGCCAACCCATGGAAAGAAAATCATGCTAGTAAGATTGAGTCACATTTTCCAACGTGCTCGAAGAACTTACCAGCTCCTTCCACCACTTGAGATCATTGAATATCACAGGCCCCAAGGCCCATTGAACTAGCACACCACCTAAACTTATATTTGCTCATAGGCTTCATTAATGCATCAACAATATTCTTTAGAGTATCCAAATTTTCCATATTAACCTTTCAATCCTCCACCATATCACAAATGAAATGATACTAAACATCAATATGCTTCATCTTGGCATGGAAAGTGGGATTTTTTTCCAAATAAATAGCACTTTATCATAGCAAATAACAATCTTCCCTACATTAAAACCAATATTAGAACACAAATGTCTGAGCCAAATGGCTTCCTTGTAGGCATGAGTTGCTGCCATATACTCTACCTCAGTAGTAGATAAAGTGACTGCAGCCTGATGCTTGCTCATCCAACTAATTGCACCACCAAATAATGTGAACACATGTCCATTGGTGGATCTTTTTCTATCAATGTCCCCTTCCAAATCAGAATCCACATATCCACAAATGCTAACAAATCTCTGTGACCCAACTAAGTTACCATGATAACATAAAGCATACTAAGAATTACCTTTCAAATATCTAAAAACTCATTTCACAACATCCCAATGCAGCCTTCCTGGATTATCCATAAACCAACTAAGTACTGCCTTTACTTGGGAAATGTCTGGCATAGTACAAACCATTGCATACATTAAACTACCAATTGCACTTGCATAAGGCACCCTGGTCATGTCCTCCATCTCAATAGGATATTTTGGACAATCTTCAATAGATAGCTTCATTCACTGCAACACTGGAACAACTAGCTTCTTGCAATATGTCATATTAAACATCTCTAGGACAGCATTAATATACTTGCTCTAGCTGAGTCATAGTTTTTTATTTCCTCTATCCCTTTTGATTTCCATATCTATAATGTACTTAGTTGCACCTAAATATTTCATTTCAAACTATGCTAACAACTGATATTTTAAATCAAAAATCATACTCTTACTATTTCCAATGAATAACATATCATCCACATACAAGGGAATAATGATTAAACAACCATTTTCAATTTTAGTACACACAATGATCTAATTTTGATCTCACAAATCCCAATGACAACAAAAATGTGTCAAAATTTTGGTACCACATTCTAGGTGACTATTTTAAACCATACAAATATTTCTTTAATTTGCAAACCATACTTTCTTTACCATTTTCAACAAAGTGCTCTAACTAGGACATATAAGTTTCTTCTTCCAAATCTCCATGAAGAAACATTTTCTTCACATCCATCTACTCAATCTCTAAGTCATACATTGTTGCAAGTGACAATAGAAATCTGATTAATGTCAGCTTCACTACAGGAGAAAATATTTCTCCATGATCAATTCCCTCTACCTAGGAATAACCTTTCATGACCAACCTAGCTTTATGCTTCTCAACACTGCCATCCAAACCAATTTTCTTTTTAAATACCAATTTGTACCCAACAAGATTTTGACCTTCAGGAAAGGATACCAAATCCCAAGTTTCATTATGTTTCAATGATGTCATTTCTTCATTCATGGCTTCCAACCAAGAATTTGAGTCTGACATATTAATATCCTCTTTCACATTACTAGGCTCATCGGTGATAGTAATCAGAGCATAAGCACAACTAGAATCCAACATAGAATATCCAAACATGTCAAGTTATCGCTTTTCACATGTAGACCTCCTCACAAGTAGAGGTTGAGGTTCTTCTTCTTGTTCAGAATTTTCAGAGCTACTTGAGCTCTCCTCATCTAGTGGTCCACCAGAAGTGTGTAGTTCCTCCTTATCTAGAGTAAGAGGAATTTCAACTACCTCCTTATTTTCTACTTATTTCATCTTTGGTTACAAATCCATTGAAGAAGATTTCACCTCATGAAATATTACACTTTTGTTTTACAATACCTTCTTAGTAACCGAATTCCAAAGCTTGTATCCTTTCACACCAATACCATAGCCAATGAAGATACAATTTACAACCTTTTTTTCCAATTTAGATCTTCTCTCACTAGGTACAAAAGCATACACCTCACATCCAAAGACTCTCACATGTCTTAAAGAGGGCTTCTTACCAAACCATACTTCCAAAGGTGTTTTTTCAACAAGTGCCAAAGTAGGAGAACAATTAATCAAGTAACATGTTGTAGCCATAGCCTCAGCCTAGAACTTCTGCTCTAGACTAGCACTGCTCAACATACTTCTTTCCCTTTCCATCAACGTTTTGTTCAACCTTTCAGCAACTCCATTTTTCTATGGAGTGTAAGGAGTAGTTTTATGCCTTTTAATTCCATGGTCTTTGCAATACCTTTCAAAATATACAGAACAAAAATCATCGCCCTCATCCATCCTCAAGAATTTTATTTTTCTTCCTGTTTGATTTTCAACGAAGGTTTTAAACTCCTTAAACCAACTGAATACCTCTGATTTACTTTTTAAAAAATGCATAAATTCCCTTCTCGAATAATCATCTATAAATGAAACATAATATTTAGACTTCAATAAAGAAGGAACATTCACTAGACCAAATACATCAAAGTGAAAATAATTTAGTATACCAAAAGATTTATGAGAACTAGAATAAAATGAAATATGGTGTTGCTTTCCATATATGAAATGTTCACAAAATTCAAATTCAAGGTTACCAATCATCGAGCCCTTCAACTAGGCTTTTTTTCTTCAAGGATTTTAAATATTTTTCAACAATGTGGTTGAGCCTTGATGCCACAACATTGTCTTCTTTGTTGGGAGCTTCACCTCCAAAGAATTTTCACCTAGAGGAACAACGTTCTCCTTCCCTATACAAGCAACTTTGTTTAAATCTGCAAAGACACTGTTACATTGAACATGTGCATCCAGCTTGTACCGAGTGCCAATGCATGCACCCTTAGCTAGCACCATAGAACCTCTAGTCATTTTACAATCACCATTCGAGAAATAAACGTGCATGCCAACATCATTCAGCTTACTTATAGAAATTAGATTATGAGCCAGACCTAGTATATGCATTACATCATCAATTCATTTTACTCTTCCATCAAGAAATTGAATTTTGACTCTTCCACGACCAATAATTTACAGGTATGAATCATCACCCAAATACACCTTTCCACCTTTTCATTGCTCATACTTCGAAAACCAATCTCTATGGGAGGTCATGTGAAAAGATGCACCTGATTCAATTAGCCAAACATCATCTGATGCCTAATTTTCCAAGGCTACTATGAAGGCATCTGCATCACTCTGAGAAGAATCATTGTCAGAAGAATTGTTCTTCTTTTTCTTATTTTTCCCTCTTTGCAATCCTTTTAGATATGTCTAGTCTACCAATTCTAGCATTTCACCTTAGACTTTTTACCAAGAGACTTTGATCTCCCTCCTGACTTGGATTTAGACTTATTTTCTTTCCTCTTTCCTCTCTCCTTTGATTTTCCTCGAACAACAAGGGCCTCGTTGGCCATCTCAGAATATTTCCTTCACATTTCTTTTGACATCAACAAAGCAACCACATATTCCATCTTGAAAGTGGTTGTTGTAATTCCAATAGCCATGACTAGATGGTCCCATGTGTTAGGAAAAGAACACAACAAAATCATACAACAATCCTCATCATCAATCTTTACACCTATATATGCCAACTGAGTAACAATCATATTAAAAGAATTCAGATGGTCTGCTTCAGATGCTCCTTCCTCCATCTTCAAGGAATATAACTTCTTCCCCAAGAACAACTTATTTACTAGAGACTTTCCCTAATAAATATCACCAAGTTTCTTCCACAAGGAAGCTACAGTCTTCTCCTCATGGATGTTTAGGAGAACAGAGTCTACCAGATAAAGTCTTATCAAGCCTTTGGATTTTCTATCTACAAGGTCCCAATCTTCTTGTTTCATGCCTGATGGTTTTGATCCTGAAATAGCAATCCAAAGATCTCAGTCCACAAGCAATTCTTCCATTTTGAATTTCCACAACTCAAAATTGTCACCATTAAATTTCTCAATTTCTATTCTTCCTTGAAAGGAAAGCTTAGGTGCAGAACAAACTCTCCTAACATCAAAACCTCAGGGAAGAATATAGAGGTGACTTTAAATTGTTCAATTACAGTTCATTAAGATACACTTGAAAAGAATAACATAACAAAGAAATGAAACATACACAATTGGACACCGATTTACGTGGGAAAAGCCTTACGGGAGAAAAACCCACCACACCAAGAAAATCCTCTTTGTATTACAATAAAGAAAATTACATACAAAGATCAACTTCACTTTTTGATGTCAATTATTACAGCAGCCTCGTTCACTGATCAACCTTATACATAAATTATCTATGAAACATCCATTGAATTCACTCAGATACATGAATAATCATCAATGAATGATACATAATATCTTGATTTAGACAAAGAAGGAACATTTACTGGACCAAAAACATCATAATGTATATAATCAAGTAAACCAGAAGATTTGTGAGGACAAGGGTAAAATGAAACACGGTGTTGTTTACCATACATACAGTGTTCACAAAATTCGAATTCAAGGTTACAATCGTCAAGCCCTTCAACCAGGTTTTTATTTTTCAAGGTTTTTAAACCTTTTTCTCCAATATGGCCTAGCCTATGATGCCAGAGCATAGTCTTTTTTGCTAGAATTTTAACTTCCATAGAGTTTGCACTATCAGGAACTTTTTCTTCCTTTTCACCTTAAGTAGCCTTCTGTGACTTTACAGAGACACTATTGCATTGTACAACATGTGCATCCAGCTTATACAAGGTACCAATACGAGCACCCCTAGCTAGCACCATTGAGCCTCTAGTCATTTTGCAACCATTTCTAGAGAACATGACTTGCACTCCAGCGTTGTTGACTTACTAGCAGTGACTTTGAACCAGACCTGAGTATATGCATTACATCATTGATTCCCTTCACTTTTCCCATCAGGGGTGGAATTCGACTCTTCCCGACCAACTATTTCAGAGATGAATCACTTTCCAAATACACCCCTTCTATTGTATTTTCATACTTAGTGAACCATTCTCTGTGAGGATGTCATGATGCTCCAGAATCAATCATCTAGACATCATCTGATGCCTTTGTATCCAAGGCTGCAATGAAGGAATCTGCATCACTCTGAGAAGAATCATTGTTAGAAGAATACTTCTTCTTCTTTTTCTCCTCTTTGCAATCCTTTTGGACATGACCAAGTTGCCCACAATTCTAGCACTTTACCTTGGACTTCTTACTAGGATATTTTGATCTCCTCTTTGATTTGGATTTGGACTTCTTGTCCTTCTTCTTTCCTTTTTCTTTTGATCTGCCTCTAACAACAAGAGCCTCCTTCGCCATCTTAGAATATTTTCTTCTCATATCTTGTGATAACAAAGAAGCAACAATATCTTCCATCTTAAAAGAGGAAGTAGTACTCCCAATAGCCATCACCAAGTGATCCCAAGAATCTGGAAAAGAACATAACAGTAGCATACAATGATCTTCTTCATACCCACAGATGCTAACTGAGCAATCAACATGTTGAAAGCATTCAAATGATCAACAACAGACACTCCTTCCTGCATTTTCAAATAGTACAAATTCTTCCTCAAGAAAAACTTATTCACCAAGGACTTTCCCTAATAAATAGCTCCTAGTATTTTCCACAAAGAGGATGTTGTCTTTTCTTCATAAACATTTAGAAGAACAGAGTCTACCAAATAGAGCCTTATCAGCCCCTTTGATTTTTGTTCTGCAAGGTCCCAATCCTCTTGCTTCATGCCTGTAGGCTTTGTTCCAGACACAGCAAGCCAAAGATCACGATCAACCAATAGATCTTCCATTTTGAGTTTCCACAACTCAAAATTATTGCCATTGAATTTCTCAATTTCAATCTTTCCTGACGTGCTTTCCATCTTAATGTGTAATTTTTATTACCAGACTTCTACAAGACTCCCACTGAATAGAATTGACACAAAAAACCTAACGTACCCACAAGGATAACACAACTAGCCAAGCTCTGATACCACTTGAAAGGAAATCTTAGGTGCGGAACAAACTCTCCTAACATCAAAACCTCATGGAAGAATGCAAAGGTGACTTTAAATTGTTCAATTATAGTTCATTAAGATACACTTGAAAAGAATAACAGAACAAAGAAATGAAACATACACAATTGGACACCAGATTTACGTGGGAAAAACCTTATGGGAGAAAAACCCACCACACCAAGAAAAGCCTCTTTGTATTACAGTAAAGAAAATTACATACAGAGATCAACTTCACTTTTTTATGTCAATTATTATAGCAGCCTCATTCACTGATCAACCTTATACAAAAAATTTCTCTAAAACATCCATTGAATTCACTCAGATCAAATCGTGTTCAATTCGACCACCACTTCGTTATCTCACACTGTTCATCATCATCCACCATTGCCAGAGAGTAATCCATTCTCTCACATTATGTTCATCTCCCTCACAGGAACGGTCGCAACAGTCCAACTACTAATGGTTCACATTCTGCTTCTCTGATTGGTCCAAAATAGACCACGTAGGATAGTCATTCAGTCAAAATAGTTCAACAGAATCGCATGTTGGTGAGACACTAGACCATGTCTCCCCGATGCCAAAATGCTCGATCACAGAACCATCAACATGATCATCGCTATTGGAAACACCTTGAGAAGTCATACAGAACTTCCAAGTCTTCCCAATGTCACAAAGAAAACCAATTGTTATCGGCAAGAGTCATCACCATCAACAAGAGTCATATTGAGTGCAAACCCATTGGCCAGAAACACTCTATCAGCAAGACATCTCACCGAACAAAAATCCATCGACGAGAGGAATACTATTAGCAAGAGGTCATATTGAATGCACCAGCCTATCAATGAGACCACATCCATCAGCAAGAGTTCTTACCGAATGCAAACCTAACCAAGTATCATCGGCCAAAGTCACACCAATGTCATTGGCAGTTCATGTCCCCCCAACCAGTCTATCGGCAAGAGCAACACCATCAGCAAGAGGTTACACCGAAGTTCATCACATGGAGATCCATCGGCAATTCATAAACAAATTTGTCAGGGAGACTAGCACTCTGTCGAAATGAGTCACTCTGAAGCTTAATGTCTCTCCCTAATGATTTTTTTCACCAAGATATACTTGATGTCACATCGATCTGATCTCAATAGGAGTTTAGAACACAACTTCTTGCTGGCAAGACATTCTAAAGGTCTCACCGATTTTTCTCTTTCGAGAGTTTCATGTCAATAAGTTTGAGGCCATCAAATATGTAATATAGAGACAACCATTTTTCTCTGCAAGACTCCCACTTAATAGAATTAGCACAAAAAACCCATCCTACCCATAAGGATAACATAATTGTCTAGGCTCTATACCACTTGTGAGGAAAGCTAAGTGTGAAATCACCATCCTAATGCCAATTCTTAGAAGAGAAAATGTAGAAAGTAGATTTAATTTCCAATTACAGTTCATTAAAGATGCACATTAATTAGAATAACAAAGTAAACAATTTAATTATCACATAGAACAAACACCTAATTTACATGGGAAAACCCTTACAGAAGAAAAAATCACACACCAAGAAAAATCACTTTGTATTACAATAAATGATGTTTACATATAGAGTTACAGACTTGTGCTTTCATACCTTAATTCACAGTATCAACTTCAACAACATTAAATTTCTCTAATCAACCTCACTCTCCGACTGAATGAATCAATGTTCTCTATAGTAACAAAACATACTACATTTTTGCATTCCAATGTCGAATTCCATTCATTCTACATTTCAGGCCATCCAAGAAACCAACAATTTCAATTAACCACATAACCTACCAAGTCATCTAGTCACCAATCATACATCGCTTAGCCAATCCCTTCTCTCTCACGAGAGTCACTCAGGACCCACCATAAGAGGTGTGGGCTAGTGGACACCGTTGGATCATTCTAATCGCAACCATTGATTAAAATATATCAACATATCGATGGGACAACATAACACCTTCAATCGATACAAGGAAGTCACATTGGTGATGCTTTAGTTATGATTGTGGTCCCCACTACCACTGTGATGTCCAAGTCATCACCGACGAACCAATCCCTACACCCCCACAAGGTACTAAATAGTTCCCACCAAGGCACCACATGCTAGCGGGGAGCATTGATCAACACCATCGGCTTATCGAAGAGACTACACTCCAAGTCTCATCAAATACATAAGGTTATACCAATGAAGACATAGCATCGATTTATCTAGGAGACACCATCCAAATTCATACCGATAGAGCACTATCCCTTCAACACCTCCAAGGAAACAACCTCCAAAGGGATATTGGGGAGATATTGAATCCTATCCTAGCGACATGATCACCTCCCACTGACAAAAACTAACACCATCCTCATGGACTCTCAATCCATCGATGGAATTGTGAACTATGTCCCACTGAAATAGAGTTGTCCCACCATTAAGGTGTTAAAGTCCAACCCGTTGGAAGACAATTAGGCCAATAAGTTTGAGTCACATTTTCCAACAGTCTCCTACTCCTTTTCCTAGTGATTCTCTTCAATCACCACCACCAAAAACTATTTTTCCACCCATTGCCTCAGTTTTTACCTTGAACTCATTTAAAAATCCATTCTCCTCCCAATGGTTAAAGGAAGTATCTTTCAATAAAAGGAAGTATCAAGATGTTATTGAGTTTTATTTTGATGTGGTTATTAAACTATTACTCCTAAGCCTAAAAAGGCTCAAATTTCTTCAAGATTAATGGTTGAATCTTCAAGTGAACAATATTTGGAGATAGTAAAACCAATTAATAATAAAGATAAAGAAGAGGCTACAAAAAATAATTATCAAGTTTCAGAAATTGACATAGGCCCTTCAACACATGAAGGAGATATACATAATTTTCAAGTTTCAATAGTAAATCTTGTACTCATAAGAGAGAAAGAAAAATCCACTAGGGAACAACTTGAGGAGTAGCTACAAGTACTAATTTCTTATTTTAAAACTATTTTAAATATTTCAACACAACCACTAGATGGGACTTTGATTATATATGATTCAAATATACATGGTATTGATAAGAGTGCAATTGAAAGATTTAACAAATATCAAACATTCAATAAAGCTTTTGAATCTTAGGCTAAGCAAATAACTAGATGGACTCTTTTGCATTAAAAAAGGCATAATGTTATACAAGGAAACCAAGGAAAATAACAAAAAATTGAAGAATGATCTCAATGAAATAAGAAAGGAAGAATGTCTCTAGCATTTAGTAACAAGAGATATAGAAGAGATGTCAAAAATCGATATAAACACATTGTTGAATGAAAAAAATTTAACCAAAATTGAAGATTATAATGTCACGACATGGATTAGAAGTATTGAATGGAGACTTGCATTCATCAAGAAAGTCATCAATGAGTTAAAGAAGCTCTCTAAAGATACTGATAACATCAAATCTGAAATTGTGGTAGGTTGTCTAGCTATGGAGGTATCCTTAAGAAAGATGATTTAGCTCTAGAGGACACCCAATTAATCAAACAAAATTTTAAATATCTTATACACAAAGAGTTTTTTACTCAAGTCAAGAGAATGCAAGTGCCAACACTATGACTAATTTATCTACATTATCATATACTTGACTGGTAGTTTCAAGAAAGAGCTATTAATTATCCAAAAAAAAATCAAAGAAGTTGGAAATTATCTTTCAATTTGGAAGCAACATTTGACCAACACAATAGTCCCAAATACTAATTTTTTAACACTAGTATTAAAGCAAGAAAATAACTACAAAGTTTCCTCATCACCTACAAACAAGCCAAAATCTTTGTCAAAGGATACACAACTTCAAAAGAATTAATATTTTTTAAAAACCTTTTATGCTATGGTTTATAATCCAAGTCATTTTTAAATGAATTAAATGTAATTATTTTTATAACTTTACATTGGCTCAAAGACAATTTCACTTTATTGTAAATTTGTAAATTTGAAAGTTAGTTATGAGAAAGAAGTCTATATATATGAGACTTCATCCTCTTGAAAGGGGATTTTTGGGTTTTTCATAATTTAAACTTGTGAAAGAAAGTTGTATAACTATTTACAAAGAAATAAAATGAGAATATCTCAAAAGTATTGTTCATATATTTTATGATTTGTTTATTTATCTTATGTTTAGTGAATGACTTTTCTTTGTGAGATATTATCAAAATCAAATTATGGGGCCATTAATTTTTATATACAAAATCATTTGTGCTATGTAATCTTGAAGGATTTAGAATATTCATATTTTTATATCACGTCATAAATATTTTTAATTAATTTTTTTTTTTTTAGAAATATCTTCTTTGATAAGTATTGTTATAACACATACAAGAAATATAAGTTGGTATATATAGGTTCGTTGGCTTAATTTCTCTTTATTTCATATTTTACAAATTTCCCTATAGCCTATAGGCGTATTTGGGTTGAAAATGCCACCAAAATTAAAATTATATCATATGAAGGAGATGCCCCTCTCAAATGAAAAGGTAGGTTGACTGGAACAAACCTACTAGCTATTGATACAGACTTTACTATATTTTTTGGGTGTAATAGAGTAAAGTTTTTAGAATAGTTATAGTACAAATATGTTTACCAACAAAAGGAAAAGTCGAGAGATAGGACAAGACAATATTGTAACAATTTTATTAATCTTATGTCATGAGACAACTAAAGGGTAAGATCACATATGTACTAGAGACTTCTAGAAATATTCTTAAATCACTAAGTTAACTTAACAAATGAACATGTGTGAATAAGACCTATATGGTGAACCAATTAGGTAATATCCATATTCACACCAACACCCCCCTTAAATGAAAATTAGGAAGAGAAAACATGTAAAGATGTAATGATGTAATGATGTGTCCTAGATACTAGGCCATGTTAGGTACCCATGAACAAAGATCTCTTAAAAAGAATAAAGGAGAGAAAACCCATAAGGAAAAACCTCTTTAAATAAGAGAGAATGCAAGGAAATAAATCATGTAAAAGTTATGGAAGGAGGACTCAACCCCCAAGGACTAAATTCATCAGAAATATACAATAGATATCCTCCCAATAGAGAAAGAGTGAGACTATATATCTCCTCATAATGAAGTAGCTCTTGTGTCAATTGTGAATGCTTGAAGCCAAAATAGAATTCAATGCCTATAAAAACATTCATCCCTTTGGAAGAAACAAATTCAATGGTGAATGTACAAAAAAACCATCTTCAAGAAGAGAGATAAGGGAATAAGTCTCATGATTGGTGACTCTTGAAAAATGAATAGGTGTATTTATGCTAGATTATGTCATACAAAAGTTAGGTTCTCCCTAATCAAATAAGATAAAAAATCAAGATCGTGTGGAAACTCATATACAAAAATATCCAAAGATAATGAATGATGTGATCACAACTATATTATAATTATTATCAAAGAGGAAGTGGATATCCTTAAGTGTTTCCTTTAAATCTGCAATATGAGACACAAAACAAATTTGAAATAGTTGGCAAGTAAGCATCCCACAAAGATGAATCTAAAAGACTATGATTATATTTTTGAACTAAAGTAAACTCTAAAGAAACAAGAATGAGGGAAGTCTCAATCAAATATTTTACACAAGGAATCAATGAAGGTGAAAGATAAACAACTATCTCTGCAAGAGGAGAAGGAAGATATGAAGAAACCCCATCATCCTTGTCATCTAAATATGTAATGCTCTCTCGTGGGTGGATGGGTGGGCTCCCCCCTCGCTCCTCACACTGGCACGGGAAGTCTAGGTGGTTGTGAGGTGGAGGATGGGACGGATGGGTATAATGCGGACTCGGTTTGCAGCAGTCTCACCATTCAGCTAAATTTAGCGGTTTTCGGATGATCATTGTAGGGTAATCGCTAGCCATATAATTTGATTTCATAGAGTGGTTTGAGGCATGATGGTTTGTTACCACGAGGCTTGCGGTGGGACATGTAGCGTATGTTTCTCCTTGGTATGGGCGCGGAAGTGACGTATGGATACCACCTTAATTCGCATTGATCACAACTCTTAGGTGAAGAGACTGGGGATGCTTTCAATCTCATGCGAAGGACGGATTGCATTGTGTTTAAATCTGCTCCGTATACAATGACTGACGGATCATTATTCAGGTTTCATATTAATCCCTCGAAGTCAGTTCCTAAACATAGGCTCGGCTTCTTGGCATTTGTCTTTGTGTTTCTTTTGCAGGGTGCACCGTTCATTTTTCAGGCAATGGCGAGACAATCCAAGTCGAAGTTCACGATTATCATCGCGGCAGAAGGGCTTGAATCTTTTGGCGTCGACACTCCTGTCTCCTTAATGGCAATGGAAATGCAGATTGCCTTCCAGGAGGTTTCGGACCAGCGCCTTAAGCATATCCTGCTTGAGGACGATCCAGTTTCGATTGCAGCAGTGAAGATGGTACTCGGAAAGGGTCATTTGGAGCGTAATGAATTTGCCCGAGACAACACTCAAGTATCATCAAGGTTTCTTGCATCACTCTTGGATGTTGCCACTCCGAAGGCAACGGCTAAAGAACTGATGGTGCGTATGTTCCGGAATGACTTGCTTGGGGGCATCGACATGATTTTGAAAGCTGCTCTGCCGAGGAAGGGTATACCGCGTCCAACGGACATTGCTTCCATGTGGGAATCGGACGATGCGGTCAAGATCTACCCTTTCCTTCTGGACCTTAAAGGCCCTGAATTATCCAGGCATCGCAAGCTGACAGAAGTGGCAGTGGAGTTTCTGAAACAGAAAGTGAAGTTAGTGCAGGTGGAAGGCACGGACTGGGTGGAGGGTTTCATATGTTTTGCAGAGGTAAATGGCTTTTGGTGATTAGCGGGGTTCGGGTTGGTGTTCATTTGGGTTCTTGCTTGTTTGTTTCTGTTAATTTGTAGCTTAGTCGATCTGGGTATAAGGTTTTTTGTAAATTTTGTGGCAAAAAGACTATACTCATATACTGTATTAGGTGCTTCCAATATGGAAATGGTTAAACTCTCTGTGTTAGCATTCTGGCTGTTTGAAGATCTTCAATGTTATACCTGCATAGCAGACGACTGTATTTTTCTCTTTTTCAATATATAAAATCATCACCTTACGTATCAAAAAATATGTAATGCTCTCCAAAGAATAAAACTCCTAAATAATATCATAGTCATATGGTATATTGTATAAATCATCAAAAGTTACAAGATAATTTGAAATATGATTATTTGGGAATGGTTGTGCATCACAATCTCCATATATCTCCCAAGCTTTTATCTAAAGAGAACTAAGATACTCAATGTGTGCAATAACACTTGAATTTTAATCATTAACATGTAGACCAATCAATCCCATAATATGTTCATTTTAGCTATCTAAATAAATTTTCTATGAAAAATACTTGGCGGAGGAACAAAACCATACAAAAGTATTAAAATGAAGGAAATAAGGATGTTTCAAGATAACATCTCTCAATTTCTTATATTTTCCCCTTTTTAATATGATTAGAGAAGGATGAAATGAAAAAACCATAATGAACTAAGATATATCTCCAAATTTATACATTAACATGAAACCCTCAACAAAAATCAAGATCTTCTCAATATTATTAATATTAAAAATGAAGCCCTTCAAAAATAGTAAACTCCTCTAAGTGTTAAATGTATGTCCAAGCAATCGAGTAGAGTGTGAAAATACCATAAAATGAATAAAATATACTCAAGGTTAAATTTGGAAAAAGAGTATGTGCATATCTAAAGAGCTCTTCAATACCTTTCCTATGCCACAAGAATCATGAAAGTCATATTAATAGGAAAAAATATTATGAGCTCAGATGTGAAAAGGAGATCTCAACTTTAATAAAAATTTAAATGCACTTGTAGAAAAATATAAAAAATATCTACACCACTATGGAGTGCTCAGTACTAGGTTTCTAATGACTATAACAAGTCAAAATTCCAACATCTAGGCAGAAAGTTATGGCTGTAAAAAAAAAATCCCTATCAAGACATGAAAATGGGATAGGGGCCTTGGTAGTAATGAATATTGGAAAAGGTGGTAGGATTTGAGCAATGCAACTTCTAGGGGTGGCAGAGGTTTGTAGGTCATTCAAATGGTAATATGAAGTGGAGGGGCATACTTCTGGTGGTAGCTTCATGCATG
Source organism: Sequoia sempervirens (assembly GCA_007258455.2). Classification (NCBI taxonomy): domain Eukaryota; kingdom Viridiplantae; phylum Streptophyta; class Pinopsida; order Cupressales; family Cupressaceae; genus Sequoia; species Sequoia sempervirens. Next base: position 538,092,634 of record VDFB02000015.1, read on the forward strand.
TCACTCGTCTGCACTCAATCAAGATTTATCCCCCAAGCTAGAGAAATCATGGGTTTAGTTGAAGATATGACTAGTGAGGTAAATATTAGGATAAGGTGACATTAACCTTGAAATCCTAAGTCATTTTCATGTGTCTCCATGATCCTTGGAATGTGTACTTGGATTCTTAAGGACATAAGGGATCAAACTATTTAAAATTTATCTATCTATGATAAATTGTAATTGCATTCATAAAGGAGGATCTAGTCATCGATGGTAGTTACAAATTTTAAATGTAGATTCCTCTACTTGGACATCCAAATTAGATATGAAGATCTATCCCTTTAAGTTTTTTTTCATATTGATTGCATTCTCTTGCGTGTTGGGGCACCAAGTTTTGCATGTTGTACATGTCAACCATTGGGAGTTATTGATCACTAGGAGTTACTAATTTCCTATTGGTTATGGGCTAGGTGCCCATGTGAAGCCATGTGATAATTTATTATATTTTACTAAGTTTACATGTCCATTGAGGAGGGCATATAGTTTTTTGTATGTGTGTTTACCACTTTTTTTGAGATACCATAGTTGTATTCTCACTTATAGTTCTTCTATAAATTAGTGCCTTGGGTTAGTAGTATGTATGGTTGTTTTGTAGGTTGAAAAGTAATGAAGTGCTACCAAAATATTGTCAAAGAGATATGTTGTACTAATGTATACTCATTTGAAGGATTAATACAAGCATTGTATCTCTTTGGGTGGTGTATTTTTTCCCACAATGGTTTCTCCACATAAAGATAATGTCACTTGTGTTTACTAGTCTTCTTTCTTTTATTGAATATGCAATCACACACATAATTTGTGGTAAATCTTGGATAAACTTACATATTTTAGATTTGTATACATATTGTGAAAGATAATATTAAAGTAGTTTCACCTTTCTTTCCATCTCTAAACACCTAAAGAGTAAATAGGTGCAGATATTAAAAAATAAATAAAAATTATAGCTTTATCGATTATAACTTAGCACAATGTTGATGCAAGCTAATACAGACCTACACAAAAATTATATTATTGTGCAAGAATATTGTGTCAACTAATAGTGACCAATTTGATGATTCTATATGGTACAAGTCCATATGGATTCTATATGACTATACAAAAAAGTTCGAACTCAAAATCTAGAAACCCCAAAAAATGGCTAATTTTTTTTATTGCCCAAATATCAAGTGTTAAATATGAAAATAGGTGTTTTTGGGTCTTATGGACTCAATGGTGAGGTTTTTTTTCTCCAAAGTGCATCTAACAAAATCTCTTACCCAAATAAACCTCAAATATGAGAAAGGGTTTACACATTTGAAGCTCCAATACCACATAAGTCACACAAGGACTCAAGCTCCTAAGATCAATTACAAAACCATAAATAGCCTTCCAAAAGATAGTAGAAAGAAAATATATTGTTTGATTATGGATGTAATAGTGGTACAATGATGCTCAAGATCAATGATACTACATAATATACATATGATACCTTTCTTATAAAGGTAAGGTTCAGAGATAAGACAAAACAAGATTGTGACAAGTATCTTAATCATATGTTTTGAGATACAAAGAAATAAGTATCCTTTGTGTATCCTAAAAGTGACCTAAGTAAACTTAAGAACTAGGTGCAAATAGGTCCTAAATAAGGGAATAACCCTTTTCACGCCAATAAATCAATTCTCGTATCTATATCAAAATATTGGTAAGATTATTCTTAAAGAATATCTAAGCATGTTGAATCAAAGGGTTTGGTTTTTTTAGGTTCAATGATGGTCTTTATGCATGCAACGATAATCACCATCTTTAGAAAATAATCAAATATAATAAATGTTAAGTTATGAAAATATTTGGTTGTTGATTAAACAAATAGAAAATCTATAACAATAAATTTGCGTAGTCTAATTGAAATTGAAATTCAAGTGGATACACCCAATTTTCAAGTAACTAGTTTTGAAATGTTATAAGGAAATCTCTTCAAGAATGACTAGTCAATAAGAATTTTGTTGAAAAATAATCCAATGTTATATTATGACAAGCCCATAGAGAGTAACATGCATATGAATAAGTGTGTTAAGAGAAACACATATGTTTCCAGAGTTGTAGAGAATTTTGTGTGATAGACACAAGTCTTCAATCTGTTGTCCTTAAAAGCACATAAAATGATAGTATAAATTTGTAACGTATAAGACATTTTGAAACACAACTCATAGTTTTGCTGCCTTAGGTATCAACCACTATATACATAATACCATGACTAGATATAGACATATTATATGTTATATACATTAAATATATAGCATAATACTCTAAAACATTTATTTTAAATAATATTGTTCTAAATATCAACACTTTAAGGTGGCTATGACACCATATTGCAATTTTAATATCTTGAGTTAATTATTGTTTGTATTTAAAATTAAATTAATAAATATATTAATGGATATAAGTGAATGATTAATAATTAATAATTAATCATGAGCATAGAATTAAAAACACATTATTGACATGGAAAAAAATTGAAATGTAAAAAATCTCACAAAAAACCATCATATATTAGAAAAATTACATAAATGTCTATAAAAAATAGGAAAATTTACCTAGGGATAAATCTCTTCTCCCATATCTCAAGTTTCCTCCAAACATCCTCTTGCACAAGATAACAATTTACCAATTTCTAAATCTCTATCCTTTTCTAATAATAAATCCTTTAAAGAAAATCTTCTTAAATATAAGGATAGTGTAGTGTTGTAAATTGCATACCCTTGCAATTACACACTAGATAGTGTTTCCTCTTTAGTTCTATGATATAAAATTTCTTAATTATAAAATGTTAACACCAAAATATTTTATTTTTGTTTATTTTGTAATGTTCTTGGCTTTCTGAGCCTAAATTTTCTAGATGAGAGCACTACACACGGATGTAATGCCCCGACGTGTGAACCCCAAAGGACAACAAAATACTACACTAATTTTTTTTTTTTTTTTTTTTGCATTACACGTAACGTCCCCAACCAAGACATTGTTAAAGATAATGTCTAGAAGTTAACAATAGAAGCATGCATTCACAAGATAACATAATCATACATTCATCCATGATCAATAGCGATGAAAAGATACATCCATCATTCTACGTCCTCTAGGGTACACGGGTTGGCATTACGAAACCTAAACTTTCACCAAAAACGAAAGCGAATAAAAACCAAGATTACATAGTGATGACATACAACCCTTATGAACAAAAGAGAGGAAAATATATTCATTATGTATGACATTTCAGGTCATAGATCAATATTACAAAGGTGGAGCATATTTCTACAATTACAACACATCATGAATACAATAGTACATTACATAATGCTTCCCTTATATCAACGAGAAGAGTATATCAAATACAAGTATGATACATCAATGAAGAATAGGGTACAAAATGAGGTCCAATCTTCAACCAAGTGGAGCTCTGGGAAGTCTGCATCCGCTTCTGCATCGCGAACACAACCTGGGAACCCAATGGGTGCTTAGCACGTTCCACCCGACCATGTGGACCCGAAGGTCCACCCCCCGTGCTAGGAGATGACAAGAAAGGATCCACATCCAAACAAGGTCAAGCAAAAAGGGCTAACTCAACACTGACATAAAACAACATCAAACAAGTACAACGCTTGTTTAGGAAACCCTTCCAAACAGTTCTGAAACCAGACTCACAACAACAAGGGTGTACTAAGCATAAAGCCACAAAATGTATACACGTGTGAGGCATGAACCATCTCACTCATAATCATAACCAAAGGCAAGGAAAATCATGGAACATGGTACAACCACAAACTCAAAATAGAAATATGATAAATGAAACACAAAAGTCTAATCATGGGAAAATTCCACACAAAATAGGTTTCCCATCGCCTCTGGAAGCCTAACAACCTACCACCCATAACTTATCAAATGGGAGTGGCTTAAGCATTTACGGGTTCCCAACTTATCCAAAACATGTCTATACATAAAGATTACCTCAAAAGCAAAATAAAGCAAAAGGAAGGTATGATCAACATGGAACCACTAGTATGCATAAGAAATCAATTCCAATGAGCACTCAAAGTATAACCAAAATAAATATTCAAACATGTTCAAAAGGACTATACATACCCATTTATTTGAACGTGAACATAATCCAAACTTATTAAAGATAATGTAATAAATAATTAAATAATCCACTATAATTAAAAGCATTTCCTTTATAATATATTTTAAATAGATAAGCACTTGGGAAAACCTATAGTATTCAAAATATCAGTTTTCTTTTGATTTAAAATTCATAGCCTGTACTTTTGTTTACTTCAAATTGATTAAAACTTAACCTATATATATATCTATTATTTTAAACTAATATATTTAATTCAAATGTAATGTGATTTTTACTGCAAATTAAATTTAATTAAAAGTATGACATTTACCTTTGTTGATGTCATGCCTATAATTTTACACTAGAAAAATGTCATTTACACGTTGAAACCCAACCAATTTTTTTTTTTTTTTTTTTTTTTACACACAAATAACCTTTCTCACTGACATTTATGCATGCACATAGTCACTAGGTATGCACATCAAACTAGGGCTGGACAAGCCACATCATAGCCGACTCATCATGCAAGACTGGGGTGAGGGAATAAAATATACTTACGTGTATGCAGCCTCACATGCACACTTCTTCAAAGAACATTAGGTTGGTATTTAACCTAATTGGAGAAGTAACTAGGTTAAAACAAAAGGTTAACTTTAAGGTTTATCTATTTCCAAGTAACCATATTATTATTTTTGCATCGATAGAAGGACTATCAATTTTAATCATGCTCTTCATATTAGGCCATTAGTAATATTAACTAATATCAACTTAACTCTAAATTTATTCACTTAACATAATTATCAATAGATTGATCTATTAATCACATAAATATAATTTCAATATACTAATGTTAAAATTAATGCCAATGCAAAACATTTCCATTCTTTTGCAAATGATTTCTATTTAATATGATGGATATAAATAATAGTTACAAGAAAATTATATATATAATAATTTTAGCCCTAAGAATATAAATTAAATTATACTTATATAAATATAAGTATTTCAAAAAGGAAGAAGTATACGTATTAAGAGTTAAGGGATAAATAAGTTATTTCTAAATCTAAAAAGTAATGTTTATATTATGAATTTTAAATTAAAAGAGAAGAGACATAACACGTCACTTAGTAAGCTCTCCCATTCCAAACATATAACTTTCTAATTAAGAACTTATTAAATATTCCATCGGCTTCCTTTGGACTTTTATTTTAGATGACTGTATTCATTTACTTATATACATATATTTTTTATGCATTATCTTTTGGGAATCTAAACAAATGAAATTATCTAATGATACAGATTTTTTTTTTTTCCTTCTTAAAACTATTCTCAACAGAGTTCATAAAGTGATAAGTGTGTTCTTTAAAAAAAACTTTAATCGCAGCGATAATGATAATATTAATGCTTCCCATATACTTACTCTTATTATGTTAATATTTCAGCTTTAAGTTAATATTTCAGTTGTAAATTTATCGTTTTGCTGCAATCTTGGCATGATTATTGTAACAGTCAACATCATTAACTAAAACTTAACGTGTATTACTTCCTAACCGGCATTTACTAAACATCACTGCAAAATTAAATCAACATTTATTTATTTATTTATTTATTTATTTATTTTTACCGTAAGGTAGTTAATTGCTAAAGCACTGGAGAAGGATAAAGCATTTAGTTTATCTATTGCTGACAGTAGCATAACTATAATGGTGCTCGAATGCCATATAGTTTTTATTTATTTATTTATTTGATAACTACTATTATTAATAATCGATTCCATAAGACACCCTCATTTATTATGCCATTCAAGATTAGATAAATTTTAAATAAAATAAAATAAATAAATAATGAAACTGCAACTAATCAAATATAACTATATTTAAAATTTTTTTGCGTGATTGATTGAGGTAAAAGGTTGGATGACAAAGTCGTGTAACTGCAGCTAAGGTGGGGTGATTTGAATTACGGTGAGATTTACACGACAGTGGGATCATTCAAGACTAAAATTAACTACCAAGTCCTCTCATTTCTACCACGATCCTATGGATCACACGAAAGTAGGCAGTAATAAGATATTATGAATGCTGGTAAATTGATAAAAAATAAATAACATGATATGACTTTTTTTTTTTCTTTTTCTGGTGAACTGCATTAACTTTTATTCATTATTATTTATCTGATCGGTGGAAAGGACATGCTCTATAAATGCCAGGTAAATCATACCTAACACAAATGAAAGAGTCAAGAGTCCCTATAATGATATAACTTATTAGGAATACATTTCTTCCTGCTCACCAGCATTTAATTGGGTAGATGTAAAACAAATACAATGCACCATGCGTGGTCAATAAATTGCAGTCTTTATATGGCTCAGATTGTACTGCATCTAGCTGACCAGTTGATGGAACAGTAAAGCAAGATTTTGATTAAACATAGATAGGATACAACATCATAGACCTGCTAGCCCTTGGGCAGTGAGCTGCACGGTAACCCAAGGTGGAAGGAGACGACACTGGGAAGATTGCTTCTCTATATAATATTATTTATATTTTTCCGTTGCTAATGGCAGAAGAAATAAATACAGGACCGAGATAGAATTAAGAGTGCCACTAGATCTGATTTCGTTTTTCTCTTGATGGCAGGTCAGTGCGAGTTGTGTGAGGTACAACTGACATTTATGTTTGAACTGCAACATTGTCAACATCTACCGGTACAAGGATTAGATTTCCAACAGGGTTATGTAATTATTTACTTCTATGTATCAGAAAAACATAGTCAGTTAGGTTACACTCTAGCAATCACACCTTAGCATGCAATGGGTGCGCTGAAGATGTGCAGAAGTTCAGTTAGGATCGAATCTGGTCTATTTTTAGGGTCTTGGCTGCAACTCAATTTCAAATAAACATACTCTAAGCCCTGTCGAGACATTATTTTTAGGTTGCAGCTTTCCAAATTTGGAGTAGTAAAAGATCAGTACCAGCAGGGAGGAGTTTGGAGGTGCGATCACCAACAACAGCCACACAAGTAAGAAAAGATACGGAAAGAAAGGAAAGGCGTGAGTGTGGGAACTTGTAGCCTGGTCATGCCTTCAGGTGATGGTTGCAGTTCACCCGCCCATGCCAATGATTACGAACAACATTATTTCATTATCCCCATTTTAAGTCTATGAGCAATGCAACACACCCTGAATCTCTTCGTCAAGCTCAAAGAACAATTCTCAGAGAGCTTGAGAATCAGGAGAGGGAAAGGGCAACGACTGGGAAAAAAAACTCCAGGGTAAAAGATATAACACTTTGCGGTGTTGCATTCTAGTAACGGAATGAAGGAGGCTTTCAATGGGAGCGATATCCATTCTCTCAGAACGGTTAGAGGTTAACAAGGTAGTTTTAGTGAACCCAATGGCAGTGCCTGTAATTCCACTATGCCCCAGGCAGATTATATTTCCCATATATCTATATATTTCCTCTTTTCATTTGTTTAAAATCTATTGAGTAGTGGCATATAATTTCTTTTTAAGGTTTGGTGTGCTGGGCCGCAACCTCAGTAGAGGCTCTGCCTCACCATGGTGGACGACAGCCCTACTGGGTCACTCCCTCAGCAGGAGCCATGCCTCTTATGGGACAACGAACCCTCTCTGTTGGGCAGTGTACAGCAAGGGCCGAACCCCAACATGATAAAATTAGAAATATATAATTATATGTGAAGAACCCTTTGATAGTTATTTAATTTCCATATTAATAAAGGTATTTAGTCTATCTGATGATAGACATTATATATCTTTAAAATAACCTGATATATTTATCTTAGGCAATGGATCTACAACTTTCTGCAATTGTATCTGCCGATTTTGAAATGGGAAAGTTTGATAGGCATAAGATCTGCAAAGAGCTTTACATGAAAACATGGTAACCTTGCTAAATTTATCTTTATCACAAAATATATTCCTTCTATTGTCGCTTAAATAACACCACGATGGATATATGTATTTGTTTCCCTAAGTGTCTTCATAGTGGTAAAAGGAAATAATCATTTTTTTTTTTATACAAATATACATTGTTTTCTTTTAAAAAGAAATGGATATACAATCATGCATACAAACTTCTTGAATACTCTTAACACTTTTAAAGAATTCTTAACATCAACTTTAAGTCCTATGAAATATCTTATTTAATTCCTCTCTATCCATTTACTTCTCATAGTAAAGGATTTTATTTTTATTTCTAAAATAAAAAGGTAAATACCAATCCCATCTTCATATGTTACTCTAATGAATAATTATTCTTCAAAAAGACAACTCTAAATTTATATTATTATCAATGAAAATTTCTTCTTTTTTTTCTTTTTCTCCTTTATGCCTCCACTTTTATCTTTACACTAACTCATAGAGTGCCTACATATCTAAAAGCTTAGACCTATTCTTTCTCCATTTTCTTCCAAGTTATAACAAACACTAGCCTTTCACATTTTAACTAATTTCAAGAGTTACAATGAATGACATACAACTTAGTAAGGCTTGCTCTCCACCCTACCGTAATGGTGTCATGGAGCCTCATGGGCTCTAGTCATACCCCTGAGCAAGGTAGTCTTTTAGCTCCAAGATGATCAATGGAGTCTTTTCAAATTCTTACAAAGGAACAATAATGACATAGCTCTGAATTTCATGCATCTAGGTTCCCTAATCTCTATGTTCAACCATGATCTATACAACATGCCACATTCTTACAACAAATACACAAGAGTAAATGGAAATAAGAACTTATCTTCTTTCTTTTTGGTGAAGGGATTGAACTCTTTCAACCATCTTTCTCCAAGCCAAGCCATCTTGAACACTTTCTTCTCAGAGAGGTGGACTCCTCTCCTCTTCTCATTCTTTCTGCCATCTCCACTAAAGTTCTCCAAAAGGAAAAGTGGGTAACATCCATTTCCTCTTTTCCATCCAAGTATATAGGCATTCAACTTGAATTCCCCTGAATGAGAGAGAGACACTTGTCACTCTCTCATTTGATCTTTCAACACACATCCCCACAAGTTCTCACACATGTGTGAGACTTTTGGGGAGATGGGGAATGTACTATGACACTCTACCCAACAACCCTTACAAGGTGGCTTCACACATGTGAGAGATTTGATGCTCTTTCCAAGTTCATTAATGAACTTTGGGGAGTGTGGTGGGGAAGGGATAAGTCACTTCTCCCAACTCCCAAAGACTCAAATTCGTCACACCCTTTCAAGTGGACTTTTGAAGGGTCAAATCATGTCCTTGGGACCATATTGCATGCCCACTTGTCCCCTACAACTATGGTATAGACCCTAGGGGGTTTATCTTTGTATCCCAACTAAAGAAATTGACCAACAACCCTCTTTAAAGTCCCACTTAAGGTTCTATCCGAGTTTCACACTTGGATAAGGGTTCATAAACCTTATCCCCAACTTACATCTCACATGACACAATTAAATAACCTTTCAACCCAAAAGAATAAACATAGTAACTATTTTCCCTCGGCTCCAAAATAAGGAAATCAAGTACATAAGCACAAAATGGTGTCTTTCAATTTGTTCTCATTGGTTCTGTGTTCTCGTATTAGCACCTCTTTTCTTTCCTGCACATTACCAATGAGATCATAAGCAACAATCATATATCACATTAATTTGGTAACTAAAATAAGATTTAATTTTGCAACCATTTCATTAAAATTCCAATTCACATTCATAGTTTACAAGTGCCTAATACTTCCATGGAAATGATAATAAAACATTTCAAAATGAAATACAAGCACATTTTCATGAAATCGCACTATGCATTGCCTGAAATATATCTAAGCATCCATAAGTATATAACAAAATTAAGATTGTATTATTCACATGCAAAGCGGGTCTTACAGCTTTTGACTTCAAAATAAATAAATTTTAATTTAAAATCTACCATATACGGTTTATGCAGAGTCACAAATCTAAAAGTAAAGATGTTTGAAAATCAATTTAATTTTGAATAAGCTTGTAATTAAATCTAATTTTAAATGCACTTGAAACAAGTCTAGTTTTAAATATACTAAAATAAATAAATTACTATTACAACAAGAGCTGCAGGGCAGCGAAGTTCCTGCCAAAAAGTTATAGAATAGTTATATTTTGATTAGTTGTGTTTAATAAATTCAAAATTCTTTGGGAAGACTATAATAGGCATGAGAGGGAAATTATAATGGTAAGTGAAAGTTTTACTCCATAGTGTATGAGAAAGTGCACAAGAAGCATATGCCTAGAATGAATCCATTATTAATAAAAGAATTTAGAGTGAGAAAGCTAGTAGCATGTTTGATCTATCCTAAAAAAGTCTCATCATGGTTGAAATTACTCTCATAAATCCTCACATTTTTTACAATTATGTGCTTCCTAAAATTGTGAAGAATTTTTTTTTTTCATTTATCTAATTCAATTGCTTCTATTATGAATTGAAGAAAGATAGGGGGTATCCCTATAATATTATTTAAAATTAGGGGGAAAACTTATAAGCCCATGTCAATTTTTATAATTGCAGACAAAAATGAATTTTTTACCTTTGATTGAAATCACCCTATTGGTTTTCATCCAAAGGGTAGAATTAGGAAACTTGTCTTAAAAAAGGTCAACCTCTTGTACAAAATGATAAGAAAACCTTCTAATTATATCTATAATTTATATGGGTTGTGTGATGATAATTTTATGCATAATATCAAATATAATTGTTTCTTGATTATGGAGAATGATTCAAATAGCACTAAAGGTTGGCATAACCTTATCAAATATTTGCAAAGAAAATTCAAAAATTAAAATTAAGGTAACAAAACACTCACATGATTTATAAATTGAAACAAATTAAAAACTCTCCTTAAATATTTGCATAGATTCAAGAATAACCCAATTTGAACCGTGCGAATTAAAAAAATTCTCATAGAATAACTAAAGAGTTTGGGCATAACCCATGTTTACAAGTCATAAGAAGGTGAGTCCAAGATTTACAAATTCAAATTAAAATTAAAACAATTTAGATAACATTATTTAACAAATCAGAATTAGGGTTAGGTTTCATGTTAAGGTTATTATTAGGATTAAGGTTAGGGTTAGAATTAGATATATAATTAGGGTTAGGGTTATAGTTCAGATTAATGTTTACTTTACGATTAGAGATAGAATTAGAAATAAGGTTATTATTAGGATTAAGGTGAGGGTTATAGTTCAGATTAAGGTTTACTTTACGATTAGAGATATAATTTAGGAAAGTTCTTCCACACTCAATTTTCTAAGTTTTAGAAACTTCTTTTTTGAGGTAATAATTTAAGATATTCTTTGTATATCTTATCTTTATAAATAATGTTATATAAATTATTTAATTTATATGGTAAGTAAGCTAATTTAAAACATATTAGTTTAAAAACTTATTGCCTCTAGTAGCCTGAAGGGACTGACCATGCCCAAAGGAACCCTCCATATTATGTTGCAAAATTAAAATATTATGTTACTAAATAAAATATAAAATTATAATATTATTATTTAATATATTAAATTTTATTAAATTAGATGGTATAAATGCTACATGTATATTGTATATATATTATAATATTATATTGATGTTAAAATTATATATTAGATATTATATATCTTGCATATGTATTATATAGTGTATATATTATAATTTTATAATATTATAATATGTTGTTAAATTAATAATATAATATATTAAAAATATATCTATTTTATCTAACGAGTATATTATATGTAATGCTCAAGATTAGATGGTAGTTAAAAAGAGAAAATAGAATAAAATAAATAAATAAAAATAAACCGCATGAAGTTCAACCATGCTCTCCTTATGATCTATTGTGTTTTATTTTATTTTAAAGAAAATGAGATTTGCTTGGTCATGACTACCAGTAATTGAATTTTTTTTATTACCCACCATTTCATAATAATCAGTAATGGAAGTAATGGTAGCCGAAAATCGCTTATATCGGGTGAAAATTGTGTACCAATTAGATTCAAGAGAATTGATTTTTGAAATATATTTTGTTATATAATTTGCATCTATACATTGATAACCAGTTAAATTCTAGTGGTGCCTATAGTTCCCGCAGGAACTAATAACTTACTAGATAATGAAATTACCCATATTTAATAAAACAAGTTTTAAATAATTCTAATTTTAAATAAATCAAATTTTAAATATACTACAAAGATAAATTACCATTACAGTAAGTAACTTACAAGGGTAATGAAATTCCCCATATCTAATAAAAACAAGTTTTAAATAAATCTAATTTTAAATAAATCAAATTTTAAATATACTACAAAGATAAATTACCATTACAGTAACTTACAGGGTAATGAAATTACCCATATCTAATAAAACAAGTTTTAAATAAATCTAATTTTAAATATATTACAAAGATAAATTACCGATTGCATGATGATGCAGTAACTCTCACAGAAAAAGAACAATTAACTCTTTAAAACTACTAAATTAAGTTAGATTTTATTATTTGATGTTAATTGACCAAAAACTCCAACGCCCTTAACATATATAACTATGAATTACCCTACAAATATACTAATCTCCTTGAGTAAATAATTGTTGTTAGTCTAACTCAAATTTTAATTACTTATCAACATAAAATTTACCCCATAATTAGATTACTTATCTTTTGTAAAATATAATTAATAATTTACTTTTCAATTTAAATTTAATTTCTTTACTTGGTTAACTATTTTTAATTAAAAGCAGCCATATAATTAGTAAATATCATTTGAAAATATATTTATTTATTTAAATACTTACATAGGTTCTAAATATTATAAATAAAAGAGCTATCTTCACATAAATATTTAAACCTACAACTATTCAATTAAAAGGAGTATTTTAAAAAGAGAAAAATCAATCTTAAAGGTATAGTATCATCTAACCTCATTTTCTTTATTAGAATTAATATGTACTATTTTAACTTAAAGCTTCATTTCTCACGTATCTAAATGGAATGTAGGCATGAACTAAGTATGCCATACCAATCATGCGTAATTTTAAGGAGAGGTAAAAGAAGTGGAGGGTAAATATCATCTAACGATTCTTATGCAAAAATCTTTATGCTAAAAACCTATTTAGGGTTGACTGAAAACAAGAGTAACAATTGCATAAAATACAAATTTGGTGACAGATAATGAATGCTGAAAGTAGAAAGAAGCTGTAACTGATTTCAAAGGAGAAGTTGTGCATAAGTTTTATTTTTATTTTGAGGGTGCTAAACAGAAGTAGCAATGGCTGACTGGGTGGGATTCAGTTCATGCACCAAATAATAAGTGCTACAGAAAGGTAGGGCAAGCAATTTTACTTCATTAAATTAACTAATCAAATTGGGTGCTAAGAATACCATGATTGAGGAAGAAAAACATCATACACTAACTATATTTACAAATTCAATACTTCAAAATATTTAAATTTTTCCAAAAATCTCTATATACATGTGATACAGCGTTACAGTCTTCCAAAAGAAATTACTGTATTTATACCTCTGTGCATCAGCTATGCATGGGATTTAACTTGCGATGCCTATTGCTATGTGTTATTATTATTATTATTAAAACAAATAGTAAATATGTATTTAATCTTTAATGCTGGTTCTTTACCCATAACTCTCAGAAAATAACATACGAAACATAAAAATAAATCGAACTTACCTTCACCCTTCCCGTCCAGCTCCTCCGTAATTCCTCCTTTCTCAAAAACCACCGCTTCCCCCTTCCCGTAGTGATTTTTGTGCCCTTTTTTGAGTTCCTTCCCCCCTGCCTCTAAAAAATGCCAGCTGTAGGAAAAATCAAAGGCTTTTACCCTCTTCAAACAAATGTACCTCTTCAAACACATGTAAATGACAGGTGTAAAGAAAATTTCCAAGCTACTCTTGCTCCTTCCACGTTGAAAGAATCATGCAGAAAGTGAAAAGGGTTTACAAGGCACGAGGAGGAAAACCATTATTTGGATACCATTATATTAAATTATATTATATTAAACACAACCCTTCCACCATTTAATATTTTATGGGGTAAACATATTATCCCATTATAAATTTAACCGAGAACTCTTTTAGTATAAAAATTTACCAAATACAGTTATTAACAAGATTATTTATTTTTGAATAATTCCAAGTAATAACAAATAAATAAATAGTATTATTTAATTAAATGGACAATATTATTTAATAAAATAAACAATATTATTTAATTAAATAAACAATATTATTTAACTAAATAAACAATAATATTATCTGAATATTTAATATATATTTAATATTTATTTAAAATATATTTTATTTTAATTATGATTACATAATTATTAATTTAGAACATTAATCATAATACTAACCATAATTGTATTAATTTAACTAATTAACAGTAACGATACCATCTAAATCAAACAATTTTCCACCAAAAAAAAGAAATGACGTAAAACAAGATGATACCAAACAGAGTGGGAACTGACAGATGACATCATCAAACAACGATGGGACAACGGACATGGACAGGGATACTTTCTTGCCAAATCCTTAAACCGCATCATATCCATTGGGTATGTTGGGCATGCTCTGACCCGACAGTGCGGGTGGAGTCGATGCCTAGTACCTGCAAACCTGCATAAAACCAAGTGTTGAAATAGCATATATATATTCAATGTACTGCACACCATGAGAGAGAATTGCAGTGTGGCAGGGCACTCACAGATGAGCGATGCAACACTGTCCCCCTCACCCAAACCTTAAACAATAGCACATCATCATAAATATCATAAAGCGAGTATTAAACAATTTGCATATCCACACAGTATAGCATAATCAGTTAAAGACGAACACCATGAATCATTATATCATTAACATCATAAAACAGTATCATGTGCATCCAAGCAAAACATATAAGTCAAATATATGAAACAATCACCAACGTAATCATGAGTATGCATCAAACATAAGCAGTATTCAAACAAAAACAACCACATGCACATATAGGTATCATAGGAGTACAATAACACGAGAGGCATTACATCATATGTGTGACACACTAGAACCCCATGAAATTTTTTGGTTTTTAGTGGCCATTGGAGCATTACCTTCCCATGGATATTCTAAAATTAATGCCCTTACATGCACTCACATCAAAGAAAACCAATCTAACTTGCTATTTTGAAAAAAATTGGAATTTTTACTCTCACATGCTCAGCTCTGTGATCTTGTGAAAAAAAAATCATTTTGAAGATACAACAAGATTTCGCTTATTTTGCATGATATTTTCTTAAAGTTCTTTGATTTTCACCCTTGTGGGATTGTGTAGAACAAATTTATCAAAGCAATAGCATTTCTCTTTGAGGTTTTCATAGCTTCTAAGTGATTTTATTCTATTGTGTTGTTTCCTTCCTATTTTTTCATCATTCTATGTTAACATTTAATGATTATTGGTGTTAAGATAGTGTAACTAAAACATTTTACATCACAATATATTGCACTTTCATTTTGAAGAAAACAAGTTTTTATTTCTCTCTATAAACTTTTGAAAATCTTGGTTGTCATGGAGGTAGAAATACGGAAACAAGGGTTTGACTTAAGAAAGCCCCTCAAACAGTCAACCAAAAATATTTTTCTTCTTCTTTGTGTGTAGTTTTACATTGGAGGAGAACAACATTTGTTGGTGATATCTCATCTCTCTCCTTGTATTTATTTGTTCTCATGTTATTGAAATTATCATTTAAAGTAATTAGTTTAATTAACATTATGGTTTTTTAAATATTTTATGTTTGATGTGATCTCTTTGTTTATTTTATGTCTTAACATGAACTTGTTTCTTTCCATATGACACTTTCTATTTATATATGTGTCAAATGACAATGTGATGCAAGGACATTCACACTATGTGTTAGCATCCATGGTTGAGACCTTCATTAAATTACCGCAAGTTCTCAGTTATCTATATTTTTAGATTATGTTAGTATTAAATATTTTAATTCATCTCCTACTAGAAAATATTTTTACTAGTTTGTAACAACAAGACGTTTAAAGTTGTCAACTTGTAGTTTTTTGTTTAGTTCTTTATTTCAATTGTAATAGAAAGATAATCTAATTGTTTAAAACTAGAAGATTCATTTGATTGTAGGTTATAGGATTTAATCTTAAGCAATGCTAGTGTTCCTTTGTCAAATTCAAATTTTATTCACTATAGATAGCATGGGAAATACCTATAGGGTAGTTTTCAAAACAACTATAAAATAATTAAGAATTGAATAAATATTATTATTTTATTAAATTATTAATTATATAAATAAAGCTTTGATAATTCCAATTTAGGTCTACATTTATTTATTATAAGGTAAATATGTTTTATATTAGATTTTTTTGTTGAACACCCAAAATACTGAGTGGGGGGGTGAATCAGTATTCTACAAAACCATTTAACTGCTAACCATTCAATAATTAAAACATATCTAGCTACAACAGTTAACAAGAACATAAAAGGAATCATAATATCACATGACACATGGGCACCAAAAATTTTGCATGGAAAATTCAAAGTGGGAAAAACCACAATGAGGATTAGCTCACAATATATTATAACCGGTCATAAAATATTATAGGGGCACACTGCCAAGACACACTATCCTTGAAAGGCTCACAACTTGAAATTATTACAAAATAGAGTGTGGCTTACTACCAAAAATATGAACCGATGAATACACCTTCTATGTATTGATTTCAATTCCAATTAAGTTCTAGAAAACAAAATCCTGCATTTATTTGCAAGTTCACAATAGCTAACTTCAACTTCATACACTTCTGTGCTTTACTGGTTATACTTGTCACATATCACCCACACATACACATGCATCTATATCTTCAATACAAAAAATATTTCATATATATATATATATATATATATATGTTGTTACATCTACATACATCAATTAGGTTAGCCTAATTGAGGGTAAACACAATCGATTCAAAATAGCTTGTCGACACACACTAAAACTTCTTTTGCACTCAAAAAAAATATGCAAGACATAAATTAGGTAAGCCCAGAACTAAGAAGGATCACTTTAACATCCACGAGGCATATCTTCATACCACTTGTTCATGTCGGCTAGAGGAATATACAAAACTTGTATGCATAAATTTTATCATTTATATCTTTGTAAGAAATGGGGATCACCACATGCAAGGCCCCAAGTCATGGAGGGCCAAGATGTGGAAGGCTTCCCTAACTTACCTCAACTAAACAAGGTGTTAGGATATGAGGATGAGAATGATGAGGACTATAAATTCCTACAGCCACTCTACAATCCCGAGATTTGAAATAAGGCTAGGCAAGCTAGTTTTCAAGATCAACATTGTATTTCAGATAGCTCTCTATCTGAGGATGAAAGCGCAGTTCTAGGATGATAGCATAGTGCACTGGCATCTCTCAAGTGCGCTGGTGTCCGTACGACCAGAGGACCGAAAGTACAACATGAACTATCAAAAAACAAGCTAGCAATCTAGCTAGAAACTTCTAAAAGAGCAAAACAACACTATGAAATATGAAAAGTACAAACAAATGTGGTAAAGAAAATATACCAAAGCTAGGGTGACGAAGATGACTTTGTAGAAGAGCCTATTCGCCAGCTAGCTCCACAAAGCACACAAACCTACACACAGAAAGAGGAAAATGTTGGGTGGTTTTATAGGGGCCTACCTCATTCATACCCCTGTTTAGGTGTTCCCACCTCCACAGACAACCAAGAAAGCGAGATATAGAAAACAATGTAGTAAAGAGCACTAAAGCACTACAAAACAATAAATGTGCTAACTCAAACAAGTGGTAGAGGAGAGGAAAGGGAGATTTCCACCTCCACCAAGAGCACTCAAGGCTGCTTGGGGGAGAAAATGAGAGTACTCCAACCTCTATTGCAATCGTGTTTCTCCCCAACTTGCTCTACCAAAGTGATGGAGTGATGGATTTGTTGCAATGAGGTGCAAGAATGTTGCTTGGAAGCATGAGTAAGTGTAAGAGTGTGAAATTGAATGCTTGAGGTTGTAAAGAAGATGAAATGCTTATTGAAGGATTGAATATGAAGAGAATATGGAGAAAAATTGCCATATTCAGATCAATTGACCAAAGGGGGTGTTACAACTTGACTCCCAATGAGAAGTGCAATGCCTCTGCAAGTTTAGTCGTAGGAATTTGCAAGGGACATAAGTGTACTGCACAAACATCTGTGTGTCGCGTGGGTGTCCCAGATATAAAAACCTCCACCAATGATCAAAATAGGTGCCAAGTGTGACAAAAGTAGTAGGCTTAGGTGGAATTAAGCCTCTAAATTTGGTTTTCTAAAGTGGAGAAGGGTAATAGGGGAATTTTCATAAGGGGTGAAAATTCACTCCTATACATTTTCCCCCCACTTTAGTGAGCATGAGTACTAATGAGTGCTCGGTAAAGTAGATCAAGGAAGGAGTAATGTTAGAAATGTATACCTAAACTGTCGAGGAAGCAAACCATGATCTGGTGAACATGAAGGTGTAGGGAAAGTGAAGGACTTCATAGTTGCTCGGAGGTATGATGTTGAAGGAAGAAAATGCCTTACAGGCTTGCAGACTTGCAAGGAAGGTGTCCCCCAAAAACTCTAGCATGGAGGATACCTCGTGAAGCAAGCACCTTACAGGCTCATAGACCTGCAAGGAAGGTGTCCCCCAAAAAATCTAGCATGGAGGAAACCCAAAGGAAGTAAGCACCTTATAGACCCACAGACCTGCAAGGAAGGTGTCTCCCAAACACTCTAGCATGGAGAAAACCAAAAGGAAGCTCCCTATAGGATTTTAGTCCTGCAGGGAGGTATCCCCAAATATCTCTCACATGGAGGAAACCTGAGAAATCGGATAGTCGTGCGAACCATCGATGATTCAGGAGTCTTTCAAAGGGGTCCCTTGGGAACCTTTCAAAAGGAGAGGGGTCCACTCAAGGGACACATTGTTTCAAAAGAGAGGTCTAGTCAAGCTTCCCCCAAGCTAGATGCGAATTATTTCACTCAAAGGGGGTCCCTCAGGAACCCACCATGAAGAAGGGGTCCACTCAAGGGATGCACAATTCGAAAGCAGATATTTTCTTTCTTAGAGTGATCCATCATCAAGGAGTCCTTTCGAAATATGTTCACTTCATCAAGGGATTCAAAAGGAAGAATATTCCCCCATGTGAGGGGAAGGTCAAAGTTGTTCCCACTTTGGAGGAAGGTTTCCAAGTCCTTTCTTTATGAACCTATGATGAAGGAAACATGTTTTGTTAGGGTTCCAAGTTGAGAATGTGATTCTAAATAAAGGTTTGTGAAGATCTTTGAGAAAAGATTCATTGGCAATGAATGCATTTTTTGAAAATTGAAATGTTGAAGAAAGAATATCGTCACACATGAGGGGGACAACTCAAGAAAAGAAGAGAAAAAGATAAAGAAAAATCAAAAGAGAAAGAGAAAGAGAAAGACAACATGAACAAAGGGCACAAGGGGATCTAGTTTAGCAAGGTTAGATCTATCTGAGCTCATATGAATAATAGGTAACCACAGTGTAAGGAGAAATATCATCAATCCCCAACCAGATCAAGAATAATGCATGGAAAACAAAGTAAAAATAAATAATTGGGTCAACATGGAAGGGAAGCCTAAATTCCCCCAACACTTTGTATCGTCCCCAATTTACCAAAAATTAGGGACAAACATGGAAGAATGATGATACAAATAGAAGAAGGTTTACGACACAAAAAACCATGCCTATATCCAAGCACCAACAAGGGTGACGAGGTTCATCCAACCACACATAGAACAATTACGGGGGAACACATCACAAAATACACACACACACACAAAAGATCAAGAAGAGGCCTCCTCCTAACACTGATCGGCCAATAGATCATCCACTTCCCACTCTAGGTCATCATAGGGGGAAGGAGGATGAGCCTGCAGTGGCAGGATGTTAAGAGGAGTATTCAGTCCTCCCGCAACAAGGGCCAAGGAAGAAGGCCCTGCAAGGTCTTCCTCACTGAGCTCTTGTGGAGCAAAGGTCAGTGACTTCATGAAGATTTTTGACAAGGCCGAAACTTCATCCACAGAGTTAAACATGCACCCCATAGGAGCATCATGTCTAACTTCAGTGGATAGGGTAGGTTGCACCCAAGAGTCACCGATGGGATCGCCGAATGACTCAGGAGCAGTGACAAACTCAGGGGAAGTCAGGACTAGTTTCATCACCAAGATAGAACAAGTCAATGTGGGGCCACCTTGTGGGGAAGGTAGGATCCTTTTATGTCCTTTGCTGCCAAAAGGACCACACTCCACCTTTTTCTTCGTCAGAGGAGATGAACTCCCCATAGACAAGGCTAGAGGTGTAGAGGAAGAGGAGGAAAGAACCACAACGGATTCAACCGAAGTATTAATCATATCCATGGGCTTTAGGAAAGGTTGAATATCTGAAACAAGCATCAGAAAAGGCATCTCCACTGAAGGAGTGATGAACACATGTACCCCCTTGGGGTTAGGCACATTCATACTCGCAATGGAAGTTAGAAGCGGTGCAGGACTAGACTGAAGAGAAGCAAAAGGAATGGCAAAGGGCAACACTGTAGGAGGCCCTAAAGTAGGGGTGGTAATTTATTCCTCCTTCCTTTGTGAGGTGGCATGCTCAACCAAGAGATCCTTTCATTGACACTTGCGCTCACATGCAAGGTGGTTCCTATGACTCTTTGAGCTGGAGACCGGAAGCTGCAAAGGAACGAAAGGCTCCTGCTCAACCATGGGAACGTCCACTATAGCCATTTCTGGTAGAGAAATAGATTCCTAAATGGGAATAGGAGGGATAGGTTGAGGAGCAACAGGAGGATTTAGCTCAAGAGCCTCGACAATGGGCCTCTTCCCATTCACTCCCTTGGGAGAAAGAGTGATAAGAGGTCGTGGATCGAGTTCCCATCGGGAACCTTTCTTTTTGTCATATAAGTAGTACCACGGTCTGGGGTATTCATTAGGGAAATCTGTGATCCTGAGCTTAGGCCTACACCAAGGAGGAATCATCAAACTCAGCAGATAGCCGCCAGGCTGACTCATCCAATACTCTTCCCAAGAAAGGGGAGAGGACAAGGAAATCCAAGAGAATCCAACCTTCTTTTTACATTTACGGGGAGGAGAGGGAGTCGGCGTGGATTTCTCCTTTCCTTTTTGGGAAGAGGGAGTAGTCGGTACAGGCTTCTCCTTTTCCTCTTGGGAAGAGGAGGAAACTGATTGCTTTATCACAAGAAGGGTCAATTTCGATTGTCCTTGACCCCTAGTTTTATACTTCACATAATTCTTGTAAATTAGTTTCGTTCTTAGAGGAAGCAGACCAACTAGGGAGGGCTAGAAATGATCCAACGGATATCCACCATGGGACACCAATGGCTGATATCCAGTGTCATGCACTACATGCACGACACCTTCATGAGAGAATTTTAAACATTTGTGAATAACGGAGGCAATTCCATTCATGGAATCTAACCAAGGTATGCCTAGCTTCATCCTGAACAAATCCAACTTTGAGATAACATCAAAATTTGTGTCAATAGCCCTGGATCCAACCAGGACAGACAAAGTTATTGAGTCGTAAGGTTTGAGACACATACCATCGTGCGTACGGATGGCAGATTTTGTTTCTTCATATTTTTCCTTTTGTAATGAATTTAGTACTAATGTTTCTTTAGTGATAACATTCACATGGCTCGCGGGGTCTACCAAGACTCCTATCATAATGTTATTGTTGACACAAGTAGGAATGTAGAGAGGTGAAGGTTTATTGTTTAATGGAAAATCTTGTGATGTGAATGTAATGTCCGGTGAATTGGGTGTATGTGAAGCAGTGGAAGTTATTGTGACCATGTTAACATAGACCCTGGGTTGAGTAGAAAAATCAGTGGGATCTACAAGCATGTTAGCAGACTGCGACAGAAACGGGTTTGTGTATGTCTGCAATTCACGATTAGCTTTCACCACTAATTTGTTAGCATTTTGTTTAATCCTATTGAGGCGAATGGTACCATCCTTGATGCAATCATGTATCTCATGACACATCTGCATACAACATTCGATATCATGCCCATTAACCCAATGGTACTAAAAATAAGTGTTCCCATTATACCAATTAGGGTAAGGTTCCTTAATAGGATTAGGACTTGGTAAAGTTATGATCTTATCCTTTAACAACTTCTGCAAGATAGAAGAATAATATTTTGATAACTTTGTGACCTTTCGATTACATTTGAGGCCATTTTCATCAGCAGTAGTAACTACATTTGTAGCAGTCTTACCTTTCCCAGAGATTGATATGATGGAATTTCCCTCATAATGGGAGCACAAGGAGGATCCCTCAAATTGAACAATCATTTGTTGGTATTCTTGTAAGGCTGCACACAAGTGTGCAAAAGAATGGTATTTCATAAGGGAAAACTTCTCTTGCCAAGGCCTTTGTAAGTTCCCTATGAATACCTTTTGCACGTCAGAATTGGGTAGCTGATACAAGATTTGTGAAAGAAGCGCTTGGTAGTGTGCTATGAAATCAGTGATTTTTTTGTTATCTCCTTGTTTACATCGGATGAGATCCAAAAAGGTCATCTTCGGCCCAATGTTCACTTGAAATTATCTAGGGAATTCATTTACGAGGTTGTCGAATGAGAAAATGGAATTGTCAGGCAAGGAACAGTACCACTCGAGTGTTGTGTCCTTGAGAGATTGGGGAAACATTTTAGCCATCAACACGTCATGATGGAAGAAGTTTGTGCACAAGGCATTAAAGGAAGAAACATGTGTCTGTGGATCACCTTTACCACCATACTTTTCAAATTTATGGATCCCCATTCCTTGGGGGAAGGGAGTGTTTAAGATCACAATCAATAATGGAATGTGTCAAAAGAAGGGTTGGAAGATAGGCTAAGAAAAGGCTTTGGAAAGACTCGCTAACTGGCTCTACATCTTACCCATATTCTGAAGAAGAGTATTCATAATGGGGTCATTAGAAGATAGAGGGCTAGAGGAACCTCCTCTAGAACCACTTCCAAAGCCACCTCCAAAACTGCCACTGGTGTGACCTCTACTAGAACCACTACCAGAGCCACCGCCACCAATAGGGCCTCCATCAAAGCCACCACCATGACCTCCACTGGAGCCACCTCCAATAGCATCACCTCCACTAACGAATCCACCACCACCACTAAAAAATCCCCAACCACTCATCCTACCAAAACCTCCACCACTAGAGGTGACAAGGAGGTGAAGCTAAATCCCAAGGGGACCCTGTTTACTTTGATAGTTTCGGGTTGTTCAGAGACAGAAGGTATATTGATAGAGGGGACCGCATCGACCATATAAACAGACGTGAGAGGCATCGATACTCCTAATTGTCACTCACACTCTTCAAAAGTGGTTCCTTTTACAAAGCTAGAATTTTTCAAAGGAGCACATGCTTCGGCGAGACTAAGGAGGCTATTCAGGAGCTCTATGCACGTTCAATCTTTATCCATCATATGTTTTAACTCATTGACAACCCAAGTGGCTCTAGCCATCTTCATATTTCTTTCCAAGTGATTTTCTAAGTCGCCTAGCCCTTTAGCGAGGATGGAGACATATTTTGTAGGGATCTAAATGGCCTCATACCCATATACTAATGATGGTGTAGGAGATGCAGGGGGAGTGGGAATGTGATTGGTCTCATCAAAAAATCACATCTCATTCCTTGACAACTGCTCCTGTGCGGCCACACTAACGATAGGACTAGAGAAAAGGCTTGTAGATAAACTAATAGAGACCTTCATCCTTTCCATTGGGAGGTTTCGTATACTTCTCCTAACGATATACCCGAAAGTTGTGGATTGGGTTGTGATGATCATAAACCTTCACAACACTCAGGAACACAATAGTGACGAGGTACATGAGAGATGTATCAACACCAATGGATGAACAGATGGTTGTTCATGTTGAGGTCACCAAAAATGTAAGAGAGGGTTGACCACCACATGCAAGGCCCCAGGTCACAAAGGGTTCAGATGCGGAAGGCTACCCTAACTTACCTCAATTAAACTGGGTGTTAGGATATGAGGATGATAATGATGAGGACTATAAAGTCCTACAACCACTCTACAATCCCAAGATTCCAAATGAGTCTAGGTGAGTTGGTTTTCAAGCTCAACACTATATCTTAGATAGCTCTCTGTTTGAGGACAAAAGCGTAGTTTTGGGATGACAACGCGGGACACCAGCGTCTCTTAGGTGTGCTGGTGTCCATACGACCAGAGGACTGAAAGTACAATGTGAACTATTAAAAAATAAGCTAGCAGCCTAACTAGCGACTTCTAAAAGAGCAAAACAACACTATGAAATATGAAAAGTACAAACAAATGCGATAAAGAAAATATACCAAAGCTAGGGTGACGAAGATGACTTCGTTGAAGAGCCTATTCACCAGCTAGCTCCACAAAGCACACACCTACACACAAAAAGAGGAAAATGTTGGATGGTTGTATAGGGGTCTGCCTTAGTCAAACCCTCGTTTAAGTGTTTCCACCTCCACAGACAACCAAGAAAGTGAGATACAGAAAACAATGTAGTAAAGAGCACTAAAGCACTACAAAACAGTAAATGTGCTAACTCAACTAAGTGATAGAGGAGAGGAAAGGGAGCTTACCACCTCCACCAAGAGAACTCAAGGCTACTTGGGGGAGAAAATGAGAGTACTCGAATCTCTGCTGCAATGGTGTTTGTCCCCCCAACTTTCTCTATCGAAGTTATGGAGTGATGGATTTTCTGCAACGAAGTGCAAGAATGTTGCTTAGAAGATTGAGAGTGAGTGCAAGAGTGTGAAATTGAATGCTTGAGGTTTTGAAGAAGATGAAATGCTTGTTAAAGGAGTGAATATGAAGAGAAGATGGAGAAAAATAGCCATATTCGAGTCTATTGGCCGAAGGGGGCATTACAACTTGACTCCCAATGAGAAGTGTAACACCTTTGTAGGTTCAACAGTAGGAATTTTCTAGGGACGTAAGCACACCACTTGGATGTCTATGTACCGCACATGTGTCCCAAATAGAAACGCCTCCACAGATGCTCAAAATAGGCACCAACTGTGACAAAAGCAGCAGGCTTAGGTGGAATTAAGCCTCCAAATTTGGTTTTCTAAAGTGGAGAAGGGTAATAGGAGAATTTGCATAAGGGGTGAAAATTCACTCCTATACAACATTTCTTGGTGATATCTCATCTTTCTCCCTGTATTTATTTATTCTCATGTTATTGAAATTATCATTTAAATTAATTAGTTTCATTAACATTATGGTGTTTTAAATATTTTTTGTTTGATGTGATCTCTTTTATTCTTTTTTCTTGACATGAACTTGTTTCTTGTCGTATGACACTTTTTTATTTATATATGTGTCAGATGACAATGTGATGCAAGGACATTCACACTACATGTTAGCTTCCATGGTTGAGACCTTCATTAAATTACCGCAAGTTCTCAGTTATCTATATTTTTAGATTATGTTAGTATTAAATATTTTAATTCATCTCCTACTAGAAAATATTTTTACTAGTTTGTAACAACAAGACATTTAAAGTTGTCAACTTGTAATTTTTTGTTTAGTTCTTTATTTCAATTGTAATAGAAAGATAATCTAATTGTTTAAAACTAGAAGATTCATTTGAGTGTAGGTTATAGGATTTACTCTTAAGGAATGCTAGTGTTCCTTTTTCAAATTCAAATTTTTTTCACTATAGATAGCTTGGGAAATACCCATAGGGTAGTTTTCAAAACATCTATAAAATAATTAAGAATTTAATAAATATTATTATTTTTTAAAATTATTAATTATATAAATAAAGTTTTGATCATTCCAATTTAGGTCTACATTTATTTATTATAAGGTAAATATTTTTTATATTATATTTTTTTGTTGAACACCCAAAATACTGAGAGGTGGGGGGGTGAATCAATATTCTACAAAACCATTTAACTGCGTGGAAAACCCAAAGTGGGAAAACCCACAATGAGGATTAGCTCACAATATATTATAACCGATCATAAAATATTACAAGGGTGCACTGCTAGGACACACTATCCTTGAAAGGCTCACAACCTGAAATGAGTACAAAATAGAGTGTGGCTTACTACCAAAAATATGAACTGATGAATACACCTTCTATGTACTAAGTCAGGTCCAATTAACTTTTGGAAAACAAAATCCTACACCAATTTGCAGGTTCACAATAGCTAACTTCAACTTCGCACACTATTATGCTTTACTGCTTATACTTGTTGCATATCACCCACACATACGCATGCATCTATATCTTGAATACAAAAATATTTCATATATATACGTTGTTACATCTACATACATCAATTAGGCCGGCCTAATTGAGGGTAAACACAATAAATTCAAAATAGCTTGTCAACACACACCAAAACTTCTTCCACACTCAAAAAGAAATGTGCAAGACATAAATTAGGTCAGCCCAGACCTAAGAAGGATCACTTTAACATCCATGAGGTGTAACTTCATACCACTTGTTCATGTCGACTAGAGGAATATACAAAACTTGCATGTAGAACTTTTGTCATTTATATCTTTCATCCCATTCAACCAAAATCGCTGAAATTTTTTCTATAGATGAAATTAATAGTCCTAAACAACACATTAAGACCACATAGGTTGATCTTTTAATATGAACAATTCTGGACCAGAATATCGGATTAGAGTAACATAAGCAGAGTTTATCGGATGAGCAAAAATTGTCACCAAACAATGTTGGCATCAATGACAACACACCGAAGGGCTTCTTCTTCATTCTTCCAATATTTTTTATAAATTTTATAAAGTTGTATGACCCCTAATAACACTATGCTCTAACACATTTAGTTTAGGGAATCGCTTGAAATTTTAGAGGCGTGTTTCAATTAATTAACATATTCACCAATACCATTAAAATTCCACCTTGTATGAAGACCAATTCAATATAACCATTATAGTTGAAAGGAAGCAAAAGTGTAGAATACACTCCCTACACCAATATGTGAGAGAATATATGTGCAAAATTTAAAATAATCATATAGTTACAAGGAAATAAACATAAAATTAATATTCCATAACATAGGGATTTATGTGCGGAAAACCCTTTTTGACATAAAAAAAACCCTACACTCCAAAGAAACTCAATGTATTACTTAGTAATCAATGGTTACACAACACTTGTAGAGTCCAATTCTTTATAGGAGTATCACTAACAAGAAATTTAAAGTAATTCTAATATTACAACAATGCCTATAAAACTCATGAAAACCTCCATCTTGAGCACCCAATAAACAAGGGAGGAAATACATGAAACCATCAAATGGTAGTTAGGAAACCATGATCTAAAACCATCCAAAATATATTTCTCAAATCCCTACTTAAAAATCCCAACACCTAAATCTCTTGATGAATCTATAGGATAAAATAGCATTTCTTTCCACCTACCATACATTCATTATAATCCACTCACTAAATTAGATGTTCCATTTTGGCTTCAGTCATCAAGTATAAATCCCTCTTACAACTCTCTTATGTATCATAGATGTTTTATTATTTTTATGTGGAAAGGCCAACTTTCAAGGTCATACATCTTGATATGGAAAGCCAATTTAACCCATTTTAAAAAAATAGAGCTCAAATAAATCTACATCAATATCATTGATAACAAATGATGACCCATCTAAAAAAATTAAGGCAAAAAATTGCTTGTATAGCCTTAAAAGTTGATTTTTTAATGTTTTATAGCTCCAAAATTATATTTTTTGTGTTCTTAACATTAAGTAACATCATTCTCCAATTTTCTCAGCTCTTCCCACACTAGTTTCTTTTTGAATTTTTGGCACTGTTTTTTGCTTGTCTATGTCATGGGTTGTTTGGGGGGGGAGGGGGGGAGGCTCCCCATTCCAAGGTTGTTGTCCCCTTTTTTGGAGTTTTTCTTGCAATGAAAGTGGTCAGTTTGGTTGCTTTAGATAAGACGTCTTCTCCTTGTATTGTTGTCCTTTCCCTTGGGGAAAAGGCTAATGGAATCTCTGGGAAGTCACCCTTCTCTTCATCATTTGGGCTTAATTCCCTTTTTTCAGAGGAAGCTCTGACCTCCTACGTGAACAAATTGATGGGGTTTAACTCACTAGCCCAGTCTAAAAGAATTGTGGAATCTACTTCATGCTTAGTTACTGGCTAGGAAGTCGATCTCCCTGAGGTCCTTATGCTGAAGGCGATGGATAACCTCAAAATGGCTTTGGTTGGAAAGTTCTTGGAGTTTAGGCCAATTATTGAACGAGTTCATCAATGAGCTGCTTCTACCTAGAACCTCAAAGGTAGTGTCATCATAAACGTCATGACTCGAGGTATTTTTTTGCTCTCTTTTTTGTTTTATGAGGATATGTTGAAATTTTTAACTGGAGGTCCTTGGGCCTTTCACCCGAGTTTTAAAAAATTTCTCTCTTTGTAAATGGAAATTGAGATTTGACCCGTTGGCTGATTTTGGGGTGTTTGCACCAACTTGGGTTTGCCTTCCATGGATTCCCTTGGAGTTCTAGGAGAAAGGAATTTTACAGGGTATTGCAAACTCTTTTGGGAGTCTATTCACCATTGATAAAATCACTTGGGAGATATTGAGGCTTGTGTATGTTCATATTTGTGTCAATGTGGTTGTCAATATGGTTCTACCCTCTTCTCTATTGCTCAATTCTAAGTTTGGTAACTGGACCCAACCCCTGGAGTACGAAAATGCTCACCTCTTTCGCTAGCATTGTAAGAGGTTTGGTCATCTTATTGAATCTTGTGTGGTTCTGGGTGAAAGTTCAAAAGCTAAGGGTAAGAGGTCTGAAGGGGACATTTCATCTAAGGCTATGGACTCTGGAGTGCAGCCTTCTTTTGCTTCCCCCTAGAAGGTGCCTTTTCCCCTTCTAAAGGATAATGACCCTGATCTATTGGTTGTCTTTGTCCCTCAAGTTGAAGCTCGGGAGGTCAAGGTTCAAGTTGAGGACCCCTTGTTGATGCAGAATGTCTAGGTTCTAAAGGATAATGAGCAGATAAATGGTGATGTTGAAGTCTTGGAAGAGGAAGAGTATGTTCTTCATGAAACAACCCCATCTTTGGAGGAGCTAAATCATGTTTCTCAGTTTGGTGTTCAAAATATGAATGATTCATTGGCCCTTCTTGGATTTCCTCAAGGGTCAAGTGATAAGGAGGATGAAGAGGGATGGTCACAAGCCACCACAAAAAGCAAAAAGAAAAAGAAAATGGATGTTGGAGGGGGAAATAAGGTGGGGAGACCCTCCCAAAAAGAATCAAGATTGAAAGATACTGTAAGGGATTTGACTACAAGCAAATAGAAAACCTTGGACTCAATCGTGGGATCGAAGCCCAAGGAAAAATAGAATGGGGGTTGGAAGGTGTTGGTGGTGGGAGTGCTTCTATTTTTTAATGAAGTACATCTCCTGAAATATTAGGGGCCTTAATAGTCCCTATAAATAGTTTTTAGTTAATTCATGTATTCTGGATAACAAAGTTGATGTACTCCTTTTACAAGAAATGAAGATGAAGAAAGAAACATTTGAGAAAGCTATTGTTAGTAACTGGCTTGGAGCTAATTTTTTTGTTTGTGAAGTTAAAGGTGCATCGGGTGGTATTGCAACCCTCTATAACCCCTCTAAATTGAAAGGTTATTTATGTTCAACAAGTAAGAATTACCTTGAGATTACTTTGGAAGATACTGGCTCTCAGGAGATTTGAAATCTTGTAAATATCTATGCCCCTAATTCTAGAAAAGACGGAGTTTTGTTGTGGGAAAAACTAAGTGAAGCTATTTCTGAAAGGTGTAATGAACACTAGATGCTAGGAGGGGATATCAATTCTCCTCTTCTTCCTTTAGAAAATTCAGGAGGGTTGGATGATTTTTCAGATAGTATGATGGAGCTTGTTGAATTCTTTAACTTGGCAAGTCTTATTGATATTCCCCTCCAAGGCACTAAGTTTACCTATTCTAATAGGAGGAATGGAAGCTATCTAATTCAAGTCAAAATAGATAGATTCTTGATATCTTCTAATTGGTATATCTCCCAATTCCTTTCTCTCTCTGCTCTTCCTAGGTCTGGATCGGATCATAATGCTTTAGTTCTGAAAAAACATTTGGATCATAATAAGGGCCCCTTCCATTTTAGATTTGAAGCTATGTGGTGCACTCATCTAGATTTTTCTGCCTTAGTTCAATCATGGTGGGAGGAACCCATCCTTGGAACTCCTATGTTATGTTTGGCTGAAAAGCTATGTAGAATTAAGCAAAAAGTGAAAGGGTAGAATAAGCTTACCTTTGGCAACATCTTTGAGTTAAAAAATTCCCTAGGGAAAATTTTAAAAGAGGTTCAATATATTATGGAGTTTGGCCTGGTGGATGAAGAGATTTGTGCAAAGAAAAGAGATTTGAGATCCCGATGGTATAAGATAAACAAAAAGGAGGAAATATTCTAGAAACAAAAGTCAAGAGTCCAATGGTTGACGAAAAGGGATAGGAACACAAAATTCTTCCACCAATATACTCTCAAACACAGAAGCATAAATAGAATTAGATTGTTGGTTAAAGAGGATGGTTCAATTGTGACAAATGAAAAAGAGATTGCTAGGGAAGTTGTTAATTTATTCTCTTCTTATCTTTTAAATCATGTCAATGACCCTAAGGTCAATGTTGATTTTCTTCAAGTTATCTCTAATGTTATATCAAATTTAGACTTAAAGATGATGACTAATGTTGTTTCTATGGAAGAAGTCAAAAAGGATATTTTTCCTTTTGGATCTTTTAAAGCCCTTGGACCGGATGGATTCCCTCCTGCTTTTTTTCAAACTTATTGGGATATTTTCAAAAATGATCTCTTTAATGCTGCTAGAGACTTTTTTAGGTCAGGAAGGTTGTTGAGCAATCTGAATACTACCTTTATAGCTTTTATCCCTAAATTTTTTGATGCCTCAACGATGAAATATTATAGACCTATTAGCCTTGGCAATACTATTTATAAAATTTTTTCTAAAATTTTGGTGTTTAGACTCAAACTGGTGCTTGGAAAAATGATAGCCCCTAATCAAAAAGGTTTTGTTCAAGGCAGAAACATTCTTGATGTTGTTATCTCAACCCCATGAAATAATTCACTCTATGGAGCACTCAAAAAAGCCTGGGATGGCCTTCAAAATTGACATCTCAAAGGCCTATGATAGGGTCTCTTGGCCTTTCCTTTTTGTTGTTCTTAAGAAGTATGGGATTGATGGAAGATTCTTAAAGATGATTTCTTCTTGTGTAACTTCCCCGAAGTATTATGTTCTGGTTAATGGTGTTCCTCAAGGATTGTTATCCTATGGTCATGGTATCAAGCAGGGTGACCCTCTTTCTCCCTACTTATTTATTATTGTTGTTGAAGTCCTAGGAAGGAATATTCAAAGGTTGGTAGGCATACAAGCTCTTAAAGGTATTAAGTTTGCCTCCTCTCTCGGGCCTGATTCCCATCAACAATTTGTTGATGATACCCTGTTGTTTGGGGAAGCTTCGGTGGGGGAAGTAGGCTTATGGAAACAAGTCCTAAATGATTATGTTGTTGTTTTTGTTCAGTGCATTAACTATGAAAAAATAAAAGTTTATTTTTTCAACACTGATCAACAGATAAGGGATAGAGTGAAAAAATTATGGGATGTCAAGAAGCTGAATTTTGTGATACCTACCTGGGTCTCCCTTTGTTTTCTAAGAGATTGGAAAATAATTATTGGAACCAATTATTAGAAAGAATTCAACATAAATTAGCAGGATGGAAGGGGAAGCTGCTAAGTTTGGCAGGTAAAATCTAACTCCTTAAAGCCTCTCTTCAAAATATTCTAGTGTATTACCTTTCTCTGTTTAAAATTATTGCTCATATAAGGGAGAAGATAGAATAGATTTAGAGGAAATTTTTGTGGTCAGGAATAGAAGAAAACAGTAGACTATCTTTTGTAAGTTGGGATAAATTTTGTAGGCCTAAAGTGTGGGGGGTTAGGGATGACAAGAATTCATATGCTAAATAGGGCCTTAACAGCTAAAATTGGTTGGAATCTTATAGAAGGCTCCAAAGACTGGGTCAAAAATTTTCAAGCCAAGTACTCGAGGAACAAGAATTAAGGTTGTTTCCTATCTCAATTGGATTTTCCTTCTGGTTCATCCTTATGGAACCATCTTATCAGGTTAGGGAATGTGCTGAAGTTGGGAGCAAGGAAGAGAATAGGGAATGGGATTAATACAGATTTTTGGAAGGATCCTTGGATTGAGAATGTAACCATGTCTGCTTATGAGGATTTGAATCCCCTAAAGCTTAGTCTTCATAGAATCTATGGAAAAAAGGTGAGTTGTTACATAATTTGGGATGGGGAGGAACCCAAATGGAAGGATTTTGATGCTTTGTTAAGGAGAAATAACTTTCATGGTCAAAGACAGGTGAACTGGGTTCCAGTCCTCATAAACCTACATAATTTGATTAGGGAGGTGAAGTGGTTTGATAGAGAAAGGGAGGATGAGTGGATCTGGAAAAGGAGATCCTCGGGTTGTTTCTTGGTTAGAAAGTCCTATGAAGACTTGGTGAGGGCTCAGGATGTTGCTCCTAATCCCTTATGGAAATGGGTGTGGCTTAAGAATTTGATTCCTAAAATTAATTATTTTTGGTGGACTATTGTCTATGGCAATATTCTCACCATTAACAACCTGGTCAAGAGAGGTTTCCATTTGATTAATAAGTGTTCTCTATGTAAGTAGGATGAAGAATCGATAATTCATCTGTTCTTCCATTGCAATTATGTGAGGGAAGTGTGGTCCTATGTTTTGCAATTATTGTCTTTTGATTGGGTGTTTCCCAATTCAATGAAGCTTTTTATAGAGGGATGGTCAAACTATCCTTTCTCTCATAATGTTATTGTGGATCCATGGAATCAAGTCCCTCCCTCGGTTACATGGGGGTTATGGAAGGAGAGAAACAATAGAATTTTTAGAGAGGTGGAGAGAAGCAATGGGGAGGTTTTTTAGATAATTAGAATTCAAATTAAGGAAAATATTGAGGTAGGTAGATATAGCTTCTCCAACACCTAGCCAAACTACAAGGAAATGAGAATAAAAAAAAATTCGGGTATAAGGAGAGACTTAACCAATATTAATGGGTCTAAGATGCTTAATAATAAGGGTATTGTCTAGAGCCCTCCTCTGAAAGATTGGGTTAAGTGCAACTTTGATGGCTGCTCAAAAGGCAACCCAGGTCAGGCTAGGGCTGGAGGCCTAGTGAGAAACTAAAAAGGTGACTGTATTAACAGTTTTGGAGTGAACCTAGGTATCTGCTCTAACAATAAAGTAGAAGCTATGGCTACTCTTGGTGCCTTCAATTTCCTAAAGGAGTTGGGATTTAAAAATGTTATCATCGAAGGGAACTCAAAGTGAATTGTGGATATTTTAAATGATGAAGCTGCTCCCCCGTAGGAAATACAAAATTTTATAGACAGATGTAAAGCAATTAAAAAATATTTTACTATTTTTCAGGTTCAACATGTGTATAGGGAAGGGAATAAATTCATTGATTGTGCGGCCAATGTGGCATTGGGTTGCAAGGGTTGGACACGGTGGACCAATGGAAATGTCGTCGCCTCTTAGAGATGTCATCCTTAATGAAAAGTTTGAAAATGAATATCAAATGTCTATATGAAAAATTAGTTGTTGGTGGAATGAAAGGGTACCAAGTGGTGTTGTCAAGCTTTCCCAGTAATGATGGATTAAGGTGCACGTGCAAGTATAGGAGGATCCTTGAGGGTCGAAGGAGATAATCTCATTAATTTCCCTTTAAAGAGTATGTTCAAAAATCACATGCATATTTTGGATTTGATAAAGGCTGTCACATCAATGTGTGCTAAAATTCCCTCTGTTAGTTATTCACGTATTTCAATCAAGGGAAAAATAATAATTTAATTATGGATGTTAATGCTTGTAAAATTCATAATAATTTTTGGGTTTCGAGAAATGTGAAGTTGGCTTCCCTAATAAAAAACTTCTTGAATTTCCATTCTATCGTAGGTCTGAGTTTTGTTTCGGTTTTGAGTGCTAGCTATAGTCAGGGAAGAAAGCAGATTGTGGGGGAGAGTATGAAGACAATACCATCACAGCATAAGAACTTGTAGAGGAGCAAGATGGGATTTTTGAGAAAAAGAACTAAATTTCCTAACTACCAAGTTCTAAAACAGAATGGTGACCTCTGGAGTATGTTCGAGAACATGGAAATGGCCTCTTTCTTCCAATCTCTCAAAGGCTATAATGAAAGTTTAACGACAAAATTCACCAATTCTTGGAGGAAAGGAAATGTATCTATAGGTGCTATGAAATTTTAGGTTACTTCTCATTTCATAGCCGAGGCCACGAGGTTGCAAAATTTTGGACTAAAGGTTTCTAAAAAAGTGGAGTTTATTACCAAATATTTGTTGATAATTTTCTGCATGATGGTGAAAATCTCAAGCGGTTCCAGAATGGGTATGCCGGACTCAAACTTCCTCCTTCTTTTTCCCTTGTGAGTCTATTTTTTGTGCGCTATTTTACTCTTGAAGGTTGCTATATTTTTGTTCATGCTTACCACTTTCCACTTTTAAATCACATTAGACATGGGGAGCACATAAACTTGCCTTTTTACCTTTTTTCCTCAATGCAGCTTAATATTGAAAAAGGAGCTAACCCGCCCCTCCATTAGGGTCTTATGCTCACTCTGTACAAATTTTCCCTTGCCCAAAATCCCCATGGTAATCCTATAAATGCCAGAATTGAGCACCTTGACCAGTCAGATGAGGACATTGTTGAACCGCAAGGGGTGGAAAACCTTGATGTTGGTGAACCCCTGGTTGATGAACAACTTCCCTGCCACCCTCTTGTTGTGGTTGCAAGACGTTTGCTTATCCATGCCAAAAGAAACTCTCCAGTGGAAAATATGTCTAATCCTTCTACCCCTTGGTCCCAGAAAAGTGAGGAATTGAAGAATGTTAATTTACTATTTACCAGAGCTACCCCTAAAAAGAGGAAACACTCTCCCCTACTGTTAGAACCCCCAAAAGCCAAGAAACCTAGACGTGATATCAATCCTAGTGATGTTATTCATATTTTTGAGGATGGGAACCAAAAGGAGGAGTTCAAGGAGACTTTACAGAGACATGGAAGTGGTGGTAGTGATGGAAGAAGGTCTGCCCAGCTAGCAAAGTTGGCCTCGAAAGAGAAATAGGGGAAACAAAAAGTGTTTGTGGATGTGGAGGAGGTCTTAGGTTATGAGGAGTTTGAGGCTCAGGAAGATGATAAATCTAAAGATTTACATTTTGAGGACATAGCCTACGAAATGGGGGAAGATGAATCAAAGGAGGAAAAAGATGAGGAAGAGGAGGAGCAAGCAGAGTTGTCTAAGGAAAATATTAAAGTTGGGAATGAACAGGATGTCAGGTTTTTTGGATTGGAGAATAAAGCTGGAGATTTGAGTAATGATTTTTTAAAAATTAGATTAACCTTTTTTAAGGTTAAGTTCAAGGATATGGAAAAGGAATTGGTTACTCTAATGAGAGTCACTAATAATTTGATGAGACGTGTGATGTTGGGAGTGGCCTTGGGAGAAACGAAGCTTACCAAAAAATTGAAGAAGCAGGGGAAATTTGATGCCCTAAAACTGTTGGATGAAACAAAGGGACCTAATTGGTGTGAATATGTGGCTCTCTTAGGAGAGTATGGGTACCTATTAAAGAAAGCCAATTAATGGCTTGCCTTGCTATTTTTTTGCTTTTTGATGGGTTTTTTGAATTTTACTTATATCTAGGATTGTTCAATTTTTTTCTATAAGATTTGGTGGAATACCACCTGGAATACTATGGACTTAATTAATGGTCTTTGTATTTTAAAGTATGTTGGTAAAAAAAAATTGTTTTTGATAGATAATGGTTGGACTATGGTAATGGTTTTAAATTTGGGCCTACAAGCCAATCTGATGTTGTTTTTTGGTTTAGATGGTGGTGTTGTTTCCCACCTCTGCTACTCTTTTTTATCTACTATTGTTACTATGGGATCAAGGCCCTTCCCTTCTTATCTTATCAAAAACATTAAGATTCATGGTTGAGATTCCTATGCATATATTCTCCCTCTTTTCAAATACCTTACAAGAGAAAATAGAGTACCAACACTATTAACTAGCTATTAGGGGCCAAGAGGCCCACAAACTTACAACACCACTTGAACTTTTCTATAGTCACTAGCTTTGTTAATGCATCTACAATATTATGAAAAGTGTCAATATTATCCAATATCCCCCTCCTATCCTCTACCATGTCATGAATAACAGTACTAGACATTAAGGTGCTTATTCCTTGCATAAAAGGTTGGGTTCTTTGCTAGAAATATGGCACTATGATTATCACACATAATTGTAATAATTCTCTAACTTGGCACCATATATGAACACAAGATCTTACTATATATATGGCTTCTTTACAAGCATGAATAGCTACCATGTGCTTAGCTTATGTTGTGGAGAAAGTGACCATAAATTTCCACTGGCTCATGCACTTGATAATACTACTAAATAAAGTTAAAATGTAACCAATGATGGATCTTTTTGTTGGAAACACCCAACTTGAATCCACAAATCCATGAATCCATAAATATATTAATATTCACTAAGATTTGATCACCTATACAATTACCATGATAAAAAATAGAGTACTCAAGGTACCCCATAAATATATAAAGACCCTCTTAATTGCATCCCAAGAAAATCATCCAAGCTTATCCATGAAAAGGCCAAGGACTCTCATTTCTTGGGTAATATCTTGTCTAGTATAGACCATATCATGCATCCTACATCTCTATGAACTCATATATTATTATCCATGAAATAGAATATTCCCATTTCTTGAGAAATGTTTGATCTAGTAGAGACCATAACATACATCAATATCTCAACAACACTAGCATAAGGTACTTGAGATATGTCATTTATTTCAATGGGTGAATTCAAACACTAATTTACAAATAATTGTGTTTCCACCAAGATAGGAACACATAATAGTTTGCAAGTTGGCATGTTAAATATCTCCAACACTAAGTTCACATATTTTCTATCTCCTAACCAAAGCTTTTTTTTCTCTTTTTTTGATCTTCATATCCAAAAAATATTTAATAGCCCCTAATTCCATCTCAAACTATGATAAAAATTTAGATCGAGTCATAAATTGTATCCTTACTATTAGTAAAAATAACATATCATCAATGTCCAATGCAATAAGAAGGAATCAATCATCATCCATCTTATAATAGATGTAATTATCTAATTTGGATCTCAAAAATCCCAATCCAAACACAAAGTTATCAAGCTTATAGTACTACATTTTAGGATTTTTTTGAGACCATACAGAGACCTTTTCAACTTACAAAATAAATATTATTTACCCTCTCCTATGTATTAATCTAAAAATGTCATGTAGACCTCTTCCTCCATACCACCATGAAGGAAAGTTGTCTTCACTTCTATTTTCTTAATCTCAAGACCAAAGGATTTTGTAATAGATAATAAGAACCCAATGGATGCCATATTATATAAACTAGAGAAAATTTTCACCATAACCAATCCCTTCAACATGGGAATATCCCTTCTTAACTAGTCTATTCTCGCACATTTCAACACTACCATCATAGTTTATCTTACTCTTCAACATCCATTTACAACCAATAGGTTTTTATCATCAAGAAAAATTATTAATTCCTATATATATATTCAAGGTAGCCATCTCCTCATCCATAGCCACCCTCCTAGACTTAAAATCATTCATACCCAATTCCTCCTTCATAGTTATAGGATCACCTATGTTATTAATCAAAGCATTAGTACATCTTCAATAATTAGTATACCGATTTGGTTATCTTAGTTGAGTGGACCTCCTCAATAGATGAGGTGGCCTTTCACAAGCATCTAGTTTAATTTTATTGGCCTCAAGGGTTTTTTGAACCACATATGTTTTCTTATCCTATTTTAGATATGAAACTATAGGATAAGACTTATATCTCTAAAAATAACACCTACATTATAGAAAACTCTTAGCCGTAATATTTGAACTATTTTACCCTTTCATATTAACACTAATGTCAATGGTGATACACTTAACTACCTTGCTCTCAAATTTTGATCCCTTCTATTTAGACACATGAACATATGCCTCACAAACAAAAATATGAAGAGGTTGTAATGAAGTATTTTTTCTCAACCAATCCTCCATAAGAGTCTTTTTCACAAGATCTAATATAAGAGACCTATAGATCAAGTAACAAGTCACAACAATTGTTTCTTCCTTAAACAAATCCAAGAAAACTCCACTAAGCACACTCCTAGCCCTCTCCATTTGTGTCATACTCATTTCTCTACAACTCTATTCTACTAAGGGATATATGGAGTTTTCTTATGTCAAAATATTCTAAAAAAACCTCACTGCCATTCTTAGTACTAAAAACCTTAATCCTGAGGGGAGGCTCAGCGCATGAGGTCGCCCATGCATTGCATGGTGGTTGCATGTGTGTGTGTGGTCGGGGGTCGGATCTGTTCTCTTCTTCTCTGGGCTTGGGTGGGTTTTTTTGCTATTTGGGGGAGGCTCTTTTCTTTTGCAGGTGTGTATTCTGGGGTTGGGGGGTTGCGACCTTGGTGTCCAGTGGAGTGTGCCTTCTTCGAAGGGCTCTTGGTTTTATTTGGGCCTTGCTTGCTCATCTTGCGTTGTGTGCTCTTTGATGGATACTGGAGAATCTTCTAGGGTTTGTCCCAATATGGACTTTCGTTCTGCTTTTGGATCGAAACCCTCTCCACAGGGTTCGAAGATTTTTGATAATAATCTTTTCTCGGTGGAACCTGAGAAAGTCGAGATGGGCTCAGTAGGGGGGCCTAGAATTCCGAAGATTAATGGGTGCCTCGAACGGTGTAAAGAGAGGCCGAGCGTAGTCATTCCAATGGAGATGTTGGCTGAAGACATTGATTATTATGCACGACATTCTCTTTATTGCAAATTCTTAGGTTTGAAAATTTCTTTGCAATTCTTGGAGATGTGGGCTCAAAAGACATGGATGCCTGAGGGAGAGATGGAGATCCGCCTCCTGGCAAATAACTACTTCATGGTTACTTTTGATTGTTTGGCTGATCGGAATAGGATTTTTGAAGGGGGCCCGTATTTTTATAACCAGGTGGGCTTATTTATTAAGCCATGGCATGCTGGCTTCAACCCGGCAGAGGAACTTCCGAATCGGGTTCCGGTTTGGGTCCGTCTTCCAAGGCTCCCTGTGGAATGCTGGCGAGAGGATGTGTTGTGCCTATTAGCCTCGAAGCTGGGGAAACCTGTGGGTTCTTCTCAGCAAACACAATTCAAAAAGGTAATGACTTTTGCCCGGTTTTGTGTAGAAATTGATTTAAGTAAGCCATTGCCAGACTCGTTAGAAGTGAGTGCAGGAGATTATTCATGGGTGCAACAGCTGGATTATGAAACACTTCCCTTCCGTTGTCGTTTCTGTCATGAGTATGGTCACCTCCTGCGCAGATGTCCAAAGGCCAAGCCTTTGGAGGCTCATTCTTCTCAACCTTCAGCTAATCCACCTAGGGTGGATAAGGGCAAGGACCCCATTCAGGGTTCTGGTGGTAGGGAAGATGGATTTATTCCCGTTAGAGGCCGAAACAGAAATAAAGGTCATAAAAGGACTTTGAAGGACAGGCAGGAGGAGGACACCTTCAACAGGTTTGAG
The DNA here is from genome assembly GCA_007258455.2 of Sequoia sempervirens. NCBI lineage: Eukaryota > Viridiplantae > Streptophyta > Pinopsida > Cupressales > Cupressaceae > Sequoia > Sequoia sempervirens. The sequence continues at coordinate 538,132,647 of VDFB02000015.1, forward strand.
GTGCTAGAGGATCTTAGTCAACAGGAGGTGAACCCAGGATTTTTGGATCTAGATCATGGGACTCTGGATATTGATCAGCATGGCCCTTTAGTTGAGGCAATGCTTACTCCCCAACAGGAGGGGGGTATGGGAGTGCCATGCTTAGATGAGGTTGGGAAAGATTCTAGTCAGGTTTTGCTCAACTCAGAGGGGATTATGGCTCCGCTTACTGATGGGACTTCGGCTCTAGGGACAGATCGTCAAATGGAGGTTCAGGTTGAGTTGGGTGGTAGTGCTGAGGTAGTGAAAGATAGTGTAGATAAGGTTCACCTCTTGCAAAAAGTTGGTCCAGAGGTGGGCAAGAAGAATATTAAGGCGTCCTCTCAGTTGGGTGTTCTGCAAAAAGTTCTCAAGAAGGGGGGGCCGGAGAAAATTTCTAAGCTGGGAAGGAAGAAGGATGAGGAAAAGATTAAGATGATAGGGGAGACTTTGGTGGAGTCAGGGTCAGTCAAGACTCTGGATTCGCATTTTTCATGCCCCTCGAAATGATAGTTCTCTCTTGGAATGTTAGGGGCTTGAACAGTGGCCCTAGACAAAAAGCTGTTCGGGATTTGATTAGGTGTCATTCGCCTGATGTTCTTTTTTTGCAGGAGACTAAGCTCTCTGTGGAGGGTATGATGGATCTAGTTCCTAAGTTATGGGGGAATGGTGGATGCCAATGCATTGGTGCTCAAGGGTCTTCTGGCGGGGTGGCATGTTTATGGAACCCGCGTAAGATTTGCCCCCTTTGGTGGGTGTCTTTCAGGTCCTCCCTTTCCATGGTGGCCTCTTGTTTTATGTCAGGGGAAATTGCTCTCTTCTCCAATGTGTATGCGCCTGTGGAGTTGCAAGGAAAGCAACTTTTGTGGTCCAACATTCATTTAGTTCGCAGCTTATTTCCCTACCATCCTTGGATTATTGGAGGCGATTTTAATGCTATCACGGAGCTTGCAGAAAAATGAGGTGGTATTGCAAGGTTGGAGGCTTCTGCATTATTGCTCCAGGACAATATCTCTGCTTTGAATCTTGTGGATATCAAACCTGGCAATGGTCTTTTTACTTGGAATAATAGGAGAATTGGCGATGCCTCTATTTCTGAAAGACTTGATAGATTTTTGGTGTCTAGTTTTTGGGTGGGGGACAGGTGGTTGATAAGCTCTGAAATTTTGGATGGTCATGGTTCTGATCATTGGCCTATTAAGCTAGTGGTTGATGTGCCTCAACGGTGTGCTAGACAGACCTTTAAGTTCCAACTCATGTGGCTTAGGGATGAATCTCTTCATGTTTTGCTCCCTAGTTGGTGGGATCAGGGGAAGCCAGCATATGGCACTGCCATGTACTCTTTCTCAAAGAGGCTCCAGTATGTTAAATACAGATTGAAAAGATGGAATAGGCAGCATTTTGGTAACTTATTTCAGGAAAAGCAAAAGGCGCGAGATAATCTAGACCTAATTACCAGACAAATTCGAGATCAAGGCCTCTCAGAGGAGCTGAGTTTATTAGAGGTTGCTGCAACAAAAGAGCTTGAGGAATGGGAGTTAAGAGAAGAGATTTTTTGGAAACAAAAGTCTCGTATTGAATGGCTCCAGGCTGGGGATCGAAACACTGCTTTCTTCCATAACTCAGTTAAGGATCGGAGACAAGGTAATGCTATTTCTTCTATTCTGTTGCCTAATGGGGAATCTTTGTCCTCTTCAGCCTCTATTTCAGCTGAATGCATTCGATATTTCTCTACCCTTTTCTCTGAGGATTCGCCTCCTGCGGAGGAGGATGAAGCTAAAATTTTAGATTGTATCCCGAAGCTGGTGACTAATGAAATGAATGACTCATTGCTTGCTCCTATTACCTTGTCGGAGCTTGAGAAGGTTGTATTCCAGATGAAGAAAGGTAAAGCTCCTGGGCCTGATGGATTCCCCATTGAATTTTTTCAGGAGTTCTGGGAAGTGGTTAAATTGGACCTTTTAGAGGTTGTCCAAGAATCCTTTATGCATAAACAAATGTTGAAGTCCCTAAATGCTACATTTTTAGCTCTTATTCCTAAGAAGGTGGGAGCTAACTCCTTGGATTTGTTTAGGCCTATAGCTCTATGTAATGTTGTGTATAAAATTATTACTAAGTTGATCGCAGAAAGGCTGAAGCCTTGGCTTGATGACTTAATTTCTGAAGAGCAGGGGGGTTTTGTTGCTGGAAGACAGATCATGGATGGGGTAGCTATTGCTGCTGAGGCCATCCACTCTATGGAATCCTCAAAAGATAAATCTATGTTTATCAAGTTAGACATGGCTAAAGCTTATGATCGTGTTAAATGGAGTTTTCTATTTAAAATCCTTGGAGCTTTTGGCTTTGCTGAGGGTTGGATTGAATGGGTTAGGAGTTGTGTCACTTCCTCCTCCTTTTCGGTGCTTGTCAATGGTGAGCCCACTTGTTTGTTTGGTGCTTCTAGAGGCCTTAGGCAAGGAGATCCCCTATCTCCTTACTTATTCATCCTCCTTGCGGAAGGCCTGGGAAGACTCATTCGTGCTCAGGTTGCTAGTGGATTGCTTCAGGGATGGAGTTGGGGAGATGGTATTCCCCCTCAGTCTCATCTGCAATTTGTAGATGATACTGCCTTGATGGGTAGGGCTAAGGTTGAGGAGGCTCTCAATTGGCGCAGTGTTTTGGACAGTTACTTGGCAGCTTCTGGGCAATGCATAAATGAGGGGAAGTCCTTCATATATTTCTTCCACACTCCTAAAGGTATTCAAAGGAGAATTGCTGGTATCCTTCGGTTTCAGATTGGTTCGCTTCCTTTTTCCTATCTTGGAATCCCTCTTGCTGTTCGCTCTCTCCCCAAAAGGTTTTGGCAAGAGACTCTTGATAAGTTTCGAGGATTGGTCAGTCATTGGACTTGCAGGTGGCTTTCTTCAGCAGGTAGAGTGACTCTTTTAAAGTCGGTGGTCCAGGCTCTTCCTATTTATAAATGCTTTGTTCTTTCTGCTCCTTCAAGTTTTATTAGAGATTTCGAGAAATTGTCTCGTCAGTTTCTGTGGGCTGGTAATCTTCTTCATAGAAAATGGAGTCTTGTGAAGTGGGATGTTGTTTGTAGGCCAAAGCAAGAGGGGGGTCTTGGTTTACGGCGGGCTGATTTGAATGGGCAGGCCTTGGCTGCTAAGTTGTATTGGCGCTGGTGCTCTCAACAGCATATGTGTTGGGCTAAAATTCTGACCTTCAAATATTTGGGGGCAGTAGAAAGTAGGGAGGTATCAAGGTTTAGTATGGAGGGGAAAGGCTCTGTGATCTGGAGTACCCTTAAACGTGGTGCCAAGTTGGTTAAACAGGGACTTTTTTGGATTTGTAATGGGGGTCGAGATGCTCTTTTCTGGTATGATTCTTGGGATGGATACCCACCCATTGTGTCATCTCATCCCCATCTCCAAGATTTGTGCCAGATTTTTGTGGAGGCGGGTTGGATCATGTGGCAGATTTTAAATCTCAACAATCTTTGGGTCAAATTTCTGTGTCTAGGTGGAAGAGCCCCTTGGATTGGCCTCCTGGTGGTGCAGTGGAGGATCGTCAAGAGCTTGCTAAGATTTTATCGAGTCGTGTCTGCAATTCTCTCCAAGGGGCTGATGTGCTTGCTTGGGGACCTGACTTGAAAGGAAAATTTTCGGTTGCCTCTGGTTATCAGGTTTTGGATAAACAGGTCTTTGGAAGCTCCCAGGTTTCTTGGTGGAAGCATGCTTGGAATAAATTTGCTTGGCCTAAGTGTAATTTTTTCTCTTGGCTCGTGGTTCAAGGTAAGTGTCTTACTTGGGATAATCTTTGCAAACGTGGGTTCCAGGGCCCCTCCATGTGCATTCTATGTGGTCAGCATGATGAATGCTTATCACATCTATTTTTTCAGTGCTCTTTTGTTAAGACTATCTGGCATCACTGGTGGAATCTTTGGAGCTTACCGTGTTGCCATGTCTCTTCTTTGGAGGATTTTTGGAAGAGACAGGGTTCTTCTCCTGCTACAACCTCTTTTCTTAAAATTGCTTGGAGCATTGGTCCTAGTTTGATTGTTTGGCAAATCTGGTTGGAACGTAACAGAAGAATATTCTTGGATAAAAAATTGCTCGTGGGGCAACTTTGGAGGCGAATTCTTGGGGCTTTGCTGGAGACTTTGACTGCAAAGTGTGACTTGTCTGTGCCGATTGCTCCTGGGGACTTGGGTGTTGTAAATTCCCTGGGTCTTGCCACAGGGGGGAAGTGTATTATGAGTAAAGTGCATCGTAGGCGTGGGCGTGAGAGGGTTTCTCGTGAGGGCTTTTGGTGCCCACCTGCTCTAGGGGAGTTGAAAATTAATACTGATGGGTCTTCTAGAGGTAACCCTGGGCATGCTGGGGTTGGTGGTATTGGTAGAGATAGCCTTGGAGTGGTGGTTTTCTTCTTTTCTATGTATCATGGTTTGCAAACTAATAATCTTATGGAGGCTAGCGCTATTCTCTTGGCGGTTGAGCGTGCGGTTTCCCTTGGATGGCGGCGGATTGTTTGTGAAGCTGATTCTCAGGTGGTTATTGATATGTTGAATAATCAAAATTTGGAGGATGTGAATTGGCAGCTAGCTGTGGTTGTCAAACAGATTATTTCTCTGTGCTCTACCTTGGAGTCCATTGTTTTCCGTCATATTCCACGGGAGTGGAATAGGGTGGCTGATGGGCTGGCTAGATGGGCGTCGGAAAAGACTGATTTTTGGTCTGTGGATGATTGGAGCAATCTCCCTGTTGATATGGCCCCTGTTCTTGAGGAGTGGGTTGCTGAGGATATGAGGTGCTTCTTGGGTGTGAATTAATTCTTGTTGTTTTGGCCCCTTGTGGCTTCCTTCTTTGGACTTTGTAATGCTGTTATGATTCAATAAAGTTTTTACCCTCCTTTATTAAAAAAAAACCTTAATCCTCCTACTATTCTAATTTCTACAAGAGCCTTAAAAACTTTAAAATAATTGAAGAGTTCATATTTACTTCTAAGGAAATACACCCATGCCCTTCTTATTCATCTATATAATATACATATACAAATATTTTGAAATGAAAGGAATAATTATAAGCCCAAAATATTAGAATGAATTAAATCCAACACCCCAAAAGATTTGTGAGAACTTTATTAGAATTAAATATGATTTTATTTATGATATATAATATTCACATAAGTCAAACCAAAAAGTGAAATCATTTAAACCCTCTACAAGATTTATTAATTTTAGGGTCCTTAGAATCTTCTCACCTACTTGGCCCATTCTTTGGTGTCAATTGTCTTCTCTATAGGTAATTTAGTATTTGAAAAAAGAGCACCCACAAGTCTCTAGAACTCATGAACATTAGAAGTAGATGTAACTCATCTTATTGTTGGTTTTAATAATGAAAATATAGAATATGTGAATCTCTTCACCATCAGAATAGAGGAAATATTGTATTAAACAATACATGAAATTAGATAAAATATAGTTCCCTCACAAACACTTTTAGCAAGCACCATAGCTCCTTGCACCATCTTGCACCCTCCACTAGTGAAAATAACCTACACACCTGCATCATTAATCTTACCAATTAAAATTAGGTTTCATGCCAAACTAGGGATATATAGTACACTACTTATCCCCTTCACAAATCCATCAATGAATTATATTGAACCTTCCACAACCAATAATTTGGATAAGAATCATCTCGAAGGTATACCTTCTTTTCATCATATTCTTCATACTTCGAAAACCAGCCTTTATGTGAGATCATGCAGAAAGAATCCCTAGAGTCTATCAACCACACACCTTTTTATGCATGCATTTCCAAGGCCAATACAAGGACATCACCATCATCCTAACAATAATTTTTGTAATCATCATTTTAATAAAAGAAAATTCTTTATATCCTCCTTGCAATCTCTTAGCATACCCAAGATTGTCATAGTTCCACCTTTTTTCCATAGTATTTCCCACATATTTTTATCTAGACTTGTCTCTTCTTATCCTTATTTTTTTATTTCTCTTTTGGTCTTCCACAAATAGCTAGGGTCCTTGACATTTAGAATATTTTCTCTACATCTCTAAAATTAACGATATAACTTTCTCATCCATTTTGAGTGTAGAAGTAGTAATATTGATTTTCATGACCAAGTGATCCCACAGTTCTAGCAAATAATGAAACAAATTCATATAATGTTTCTCCTCTTCTATATTACATCTAATATATTTCAAGTAGGTAATAATCATATTGAAATTATTTAGGTGAGCTCAACCATAGAACTTACATTCTCCATCATGAGGGTATGTAACTTCTTTCTTAGGAAAATTTTATTTAACTAAGGATAATCTCACCCAAATTATTCAAAATAGCTATAGTGGTGACTTCTTAATATACATTCAAGAATACAAATTCTGTCTAATAGAGCCTAATAATGCCCTTAATTTTTCTGTTTTCTCAATCTTAAAATATAAGAAAAATTGAATCTAGAAATTGTACTCTATATATCTATCCATGAGTGTATCCTCCATCTTGAGCTTCCAAAGCTAAAATTTTGTGCCAATAAACATTTCCATTTGTATGCTTGATGTGCTTGCCATTTTTCTTGTAACAAGATCTTCTTCTACACAGGCTCTAATCCAATAGAATATTAGTACAAAAAATCTTGTCCCAAACACCTAAAATATAAGGTGATAAGGCTTTGATACCAAATGAAAGGAAAAAATGTGGAATTCACTTCCTACATCAATTTTAGAGGATGTATTTGCAATAATTGCATAAATATTAAAGTTCAATTGATCAAATAACAATGAAATAAAGAAAATTAAACAAGAAATTGATTAATTAAATACAATACTCCAATGAAATTTAGTAAACATGGCTAAAATGATTCAAATAACATCCAAGCAATCTAAATTCTAAACAATTGAAACAAATAACCAGAAAACCTCCAATCCCATTGTGGATTGAGTGCAAATTTGGTGTGATATAGATGTGGATTGCTCAAATTTTCATAATCCATGTTGTTGCAAAAGCTTGATGATGATTGATGAAGGTTGATTCACATAAAAAGCTCTCAAATTTCTCAAAGGTGAATAATGAATTTGAGAGAGTAACTTTACATAAGGTTGTGAATCGAATTGATATGAAAAAGGCTTGGTATTTATAGATTTTTGGAATGAATCAATGGTGAGGATTGAAAATTCTCATCAATGGATGAAATTGAATTGAGTATGTGAGTGTGGATCAAGGATGGATAAAGTGGTTGATAATCCATGAGGCATGGATCAAGGATTAGATCAATGGTCAATAATCCATGAGACTCAACAACATCCCTTAATTTTAGGAATTATGTTGGAGATATTTTGAGTTGGAGGGAAGAATTCAAATTTGAAAAGGGAATATTCCATGTGGAATATTCTTTATGCAAGTTGGAGGATTGGAGGAAATTAGCTAATTAAACAATTCATGAAAATCATTTAATTGTGCAAGTTGAGAAATTAGGAACTTTACTTAAATAATTGTGAATTATTTAATCAAGTGGGATTTATGGTATTTAATTAAATAACATTGCATTATTTAATCAAAAGGGGAGAAAATGATGAATTATGATGAATTAATCAAATAAAATTAATATTCAATTAATAGGAGAAAAAGGTGAATTTAACTAAATAATTAGGTATTATTTAATTAAATAGACAACTTGGTGAAATATGCAAGAAATGGTGTGTTAGGGTTTAGGTAGATTGGAGCAATAAACATTAACAATTATATGCAGATTAAATAACCCAAAAATAACAATGAAGAATAACACAAAAGAGATCAACACAGAAATTTAACATGGTTCAACCAATATGGGCTACATCCATAAAAAATCAACCACCCAATGATTTTATTATCCAGTATAGAACAGATTGCAATCTCGAAAACACCACACCACAACATACAGCATAACAAACCTTTTAGAACCTTCTAGAATTAGGGTTTTATAGGATCTTTTCTTTTCATTTGACGTGTTAATGGGAAAACCTTTACATGTCAATGGGAAAAAACCTTGATGTTTCAGTAGAAAAACCTTGATGTGACAATGAGAAAAACCTTGACGTGTTAATGAAAAAAATTGGGGTGATGCCCCAAACCCCATTTATTACGAGTGTATAGTACTTGCATGATTAGTCGCCATATACCAACAATCTCCCACTTAGAGACTGATCAGGTTCCACACCAAACATGGTGTTAGTAAGTAATCAAAGTGTATGATATACTCAAGACATTTTCAGGTGTCTACATTTTTCCCCCCTTTGAAGCGTGGTACTTGTTGTGTTGCTTCAAAGAACTGATGTTGGTCTGATCAAAATTTAAAAATTTACTATTTTTTTCTTAATGCCCTACCCCAATAGATAAAAGAATGTTGGTACACTACCCCCTCGAGAGATCGAGTGAAAAAATACATTTTTGGCTCGCGATGATGATATGAGGATGGGAGTAGTGTTGTTGATCAATCAAAGGATAAAAAATAATTCTTAAGAAGCACATATGTTTAATGTAGATAGATTTTATGAAGTATACACACTCCTCGGCTATGGATAACCTCATATATTTTGATGTATATCACATAGATTTGATACTTAGATAGAAATGTTAGTAAAGATAGAAGAATGAGATGGATAGAATTAGAAGAGTGAGGGATAGATTAGCATTGTATTGAGATTGATCAGGATACCAACAAACCTATGATTGTTCCAAGATTTTATTGGATATGTGACGAGATAGGATAGATGATATTGATTTTTCTCATGGATTAGGCTTAACTTCATCATAGCAATCCTTATTTTTGATATAGCAAATAGACATAATGCACCAAGGTATGAAGAACTAGGGTGACATATCTAGTGCATGGACTTTGACTTTGCAAACAGATAGGAGTATCCTTGTTCATACTTGACATACAAAAACCTTATTTGATCATGTGAAAGAATAAACTCATCAAATTAAGGAGACTAATACACAAAATGTATGAAGAACTTGATATGTCCTAGCCATTGTTTTACTTGATGCTACCCTTCACATATAAGGCAAGTATTCGCCAAGGTCGTATTACAAAAATATCCAACAAGCAAAACAAATAAAAGTAATGATTGTTGCCCCATTCCTTTCTCTCTAAATAATTTTGTAGAAATCATTAAGAGATCATCAGAATGGACCAACAAGATAAATCAAAAGAAAATATCAAAATGACAAAAATGTCAATGTCATCATATCTCTTGTCAGAGGCGTTGTTTTAGGGTGATATCTAAAATGATGTCTATTGTAGGAAAGATCTATCTGTAAGACATACATTGGATGAGGATTGGTTGTAGATGTTTTGATAGGCTATTGATATGATGGTTAACTAGCATGTTTGATAATGATCAAGACTCGTGACTTTTATATTTTAAGTTTGTGTTTTGCATAAGTATTACACTTGTTTATGTTTGTGTTATCAAAGGTTGAGGGTGACAATCAATTTATTATGGTCTAAATTTTATTGCAAGTGAATGTGATATGGGATGGATGATATTGTTTTCTTTAATATTTTAATGTTTTTGAACTTATAAAATGTTATGAGGTTGTTTTGGGTTTTGGTGTGACATTTTCTTTTTTTTTTAGTTTTCAAAATTTTTAAATGTTTTTGAGTGTTCAAGGGTTACACCAAGAGAATAGGAACTAAGGAGGAAATACTTATGCCTCAAGGGCTCATCAAAGATGGCCTTGCCTACATAATTGTGCAAAGGCTTCATAGTTCGATTATTGGACTTGGATAGTAGCACATGATGGTTAATAATTTTTTAGGTTTTGATATTTTTAATCTTTTTAGGGATTTTTGAAATTATTTGAATGTTTTTTGTATTTTGAGAATGTTTTGGATTTTTTTGTATTTTCTGGATGTTTTGGATGTTTTTGGATTTTGAGGTACTTTTACAAGTGTTTTTGGATTTTTTGAACGATGCCTAAATTACGATGTCAATATCACATTGTGACATATTGGACATGATCAAGATTTATTCAAAAGCAAGATGCAAGTACCTTCCCCTAGTGTCTAGCAATGTTTGGGATTTGTGAGAAAATGTGTAGATCAGGATGATGGATGGATTGGTACACAAAGGATGTAAAGGAATATATTGTGATAGGATAATTGAGATAATGCTAGATATAAGCCATGAGACTGCATAAGTTCAACATTAATGACCATGTCAATATTTTTCCATAAGCAAGGTTGAAGTGTACCTCGAACCTTTGTCAAGATCAAGATAATTTAAGATTTGGATGAAGATGGACTAGACGGATAATGGATTTATTATGATGGAGGGAATGTTGGATTTATTATGGAGGGGATGAGATGATTCTACCTAACATGGTGCACATAGATACTCAATTCTACTCATGATGCCTATTTACTAGGTTTTCATCATGGTACTTTCCCAAAGCACCACCAAAGTGGTTTTCACTGGAGAACAATATTTCTCTTTACTATTTTCTTTATTTTTTTTTATGATTTTTACGATTTTTGAAGGTTGGAGATCATGTTGAATCACCTAGTGGTCTTGATGTAGATTTTTTTTTTATCATGACGTGCTCCTTTACCAAGATTTGGGTGCTTGTATGTAACCCCTGAATGTTCTTGTCTTTTTTTTTTATACCAAAGTTAACCTTATCTAGATGCACACATCGTGATAGAGTGCCCTTAGATTCCTTATGATAAAGTGTTGTTTCAAAGACACATTCAATGTGATATTTGGATATCATGGATGTTGAAGTGTATGGTGGAATGCAATGAGGAATATGAGATGTAGATGGATTGGTAGATAGTTTGGAACCCTTGATTCTCCAAACTTGGAATGATGAGAAATGAAGGGTGGATATGTAATTTTGAGTGGAATTAGGACCAACTTCTTGATATACCTTGTAGGTCACTCAAGAAGATTTATTTTGCACCAGTGAACATATTTTATGGATGAATTTCCCTTTTTATTTTGCCCCATAGTTTCTTTGACTAATAGAATTTGATAGGGATGCATTTTTTTCTTTTTATTTGGAGTCCATTTGAATTTTATTTGTCCAATTTTTTTTTCTAACTCTTTTTCTTTGATGAATCTCTCTTGTCCTTGATACAATGTTTTCTCTATGTTGGTCCTAATTAGTGATTGGAAAGATGTGAGGATGATGATTCATGACATGAATGGTTGAAGTGTTGGTAGTGGTTTTATCATAAGGACTCTTCATGCTCCCTATGTTTATGTTTACATTAGATAATTTTTTCCCCAATATTATGGAGGTATCACTAATATGATTAGATTTTGTGATTGTTGAATTTAATTGAGACCTTGATGCTTGGGATTGTCAATAATCTACAGTGGTTCTAGGATACCCTGTTCATGTAGGCCTGGTCCTTTGCCCTAATAAATCATTTTCTGAAGAAAATTTTTTTACCACTGAATATGGTTTCTCTTGGAAACAAGGTGCTAATCATTCTCTACTCTGATGTGGATCTTCAAAGATGATAGTTTCTTCATTAGTAATATAGCTTGCTTTGAAAAATGTAAGTGATGCAGGTTTATAAATATTAAGTTCCTCAATATGCTAGATATCTTCATGCTCAATGTCTTCAATCTAAGTTTGGGATGTGTCAAATTTTGATTGTTCTTCAAGAGATACCAATGATTCATGGTCGATGTAAAAACTTTCTTCATGATCACTATGAAATTCTATGGATTTTGCTATGCTTTGATCATTTGTAAGGATTTTAAGAGTAGGAGACACTTTTTTTGGAAGATCATCTTTGTGTCCAATGGAAGGATGCGTCTCATGGGTAGGTGTATGAGTGTTCGATTTATGTATATGGTCTTCTTTTGGAAAACTTTGTATGGATTGGAAGATATTCATGAAGCCATTGTAATATTTCAGTGATATGGATTCTTGATCTTAACTGATTCTTGAGTTACTTTCATTATCAAATTGAAAGAGACCCATTAGATCATGAGAAATATGGATTCTTGATCTTGACTTAATTTGAAGTGATATTTGTTAACAGTTTGGAAAAAGTTCATTAAATCATGATAGTATGTAGGAGATATGGATTCTTGATCTTGACTTAGTCTAGAGTTATCTTGGGTATTCTTTGGACTAGGTTCTTGACATGGATCAATTTCAAAGAAAGGATTGCTTGAAAAGGGTTCTTGGATGTCTTCAAAATGTGAACATGTGTGTGATAGCTCTTGGCTTAGATTTTATTGATTGGGTATGAGCATTGGTTTAAGGGTCTCTTAATCCTCAAGTGGATTTGAATCAAGTGTTGTATTAAGGATCTCTTCAATATTTGCAACCATGAGGTCAAATGATGTTAATATGTCTTGAAATGGACCATTGCTAGACATTGATGAAGGATGTTGATCATGCTTTGGAAAATATTCTTGATGCATGTTGAAATTTTAATTGGGTGAGGTAGAAACATCATCAATGTGATTATTTGTGGATGAATCTTTAAGGTTTTCCTCATCATTTATTGATCCTTGATCAATGAGATCTTGTATGAGGTTCTTGAGTTTTATGTAGTTTTATGTTTCATGACATTTTTTTCTATGGTATTCATAATAAACCTTGTCATTGTACCATGATAATTTGATTGGAGGTTCATAATCACCTAGTGATTTTGAAAGATCGATAAGCTTAGAATGGACTAGCTTGTCTAACACCAACTTGATTGGCTCCCCTAAAGGATTACATTCATTTTTGGTGGTGTTGTTGGATTTTAAGACTTGTTATTGTTGAGGTGATTGTTGATATTGTGTTTGAGATGATTGGAGTTGATATGCAACATTTTGATGTATGCTATGGTCACTTGCGTGCATTTTTTGTGAAGGTAGCTTTGTGAATGGATCCATCCCATAGTTCATGTGTGGATTTGACATGTTTAGGTTTGATATGATCATGTTTGGGATGTATTGACTTGGTGGGATGATTTTGTGTTGGTGGTGACTCATGCTTTGAATATTTTATTGATAGACTCATAAGTTTTGACATTGATTAAAATCTATCATGTGACAAGACGTTCCAAATTTTTGACTAGGGAAACCCATAGTTCCTATGTCATTGAAGCTAGTAGGATATGATGAACCCATGTATGGATTATATGGGAGTAAATTTGGAAATTGGATTGACATTGAATTTTATTTTTTTTCAAGATTAGATTTGTAAAGACCTCTAAGTGATCTAGGATCAATGTTTGGATGATGAGAGAATGTGTTAATCCTAGGAGATGTTGGATGCAAATGACCATGTTGAAATTTTTTGGTTTCCAAATTTTTTTCTAATAATGACACTTTGATGGGTTTAGGACCATTATTGAATGATTGTTTGGATGGATGGAGGATATGAAACTTTCAATTTTGAAAAAATTTAGACTAGATCTTTAGGTGTGTTTGAGGATGATAATGAACTTACAAACCTTGGAAGTAGACTCATGAATCCAAAGTAAGTTTTTCCATAATTATGTTTACTAACTCAACTAAATACTTGAAAAGAGATTTTTTTCAAGCATGAAGTCAAACTAGGTGATATGATGAAAAATCTAAGTCCAAATAATTTATGTCAAAATGTCAAGTTGCTATTTTAAATGGGGTGTTTTTATGGTGGAGTTTATGGTTTTATGTTTGTATGAATTTGATGGTGGAGTTGATAGTTTTATGTTTGTATGAATTTTATCCTAATAACTACCTAGAAAGTGTTTTGAAAAGCTCAAAATGATAGTGAACAAGGATTTTTTTGTTGCTATTTGAATTGATCTACAAGTGAACATAACCCTATTTTTCCTTAAAGGTTTGATGTTTGTATGAATTTGATGGTGGATTGATAGTTTGATGTTTGTATGAATTTGATCCTAATAATAACCTATAAAGTGTTTTGAAAAGCTCAAAATGATAGTGAACAAGGATTTTTTTGTTGCTATTTGAATTGATCTACAAGTGAACATAACCCTTTTTTTCCTTAATGTTTAATGATGTAATGGTTTTTTATCAAAATGCATATTTTAGAAAAAATTTGAAGTTCTCTATTTTTAGTTTTAGACAAAGGCATCGCTTTGTTTTGCATAGGAATTGGACTATTCACTATAGAGGCATCACAATATTTTCAAAGGTGTTGATGTTTGAAAAAAGCGTTGAATTGTCCAAACAAAGGCATCGATTTACAAATGTTTATTTTCCTTGAAAAAAATGTTGAGATGTGCAAGGGAGTTGATATGAAAACAAAGGGGTCACTTTAATAAAAATAGAAGCATCATTTTGCACAAAGGCATCATACTGTTCATACAAAGGCGTCAGTCTATCGAAGGATCTTTGATGTGCAAATTTACCTAGGTATTTGAAAAAAAATTATATGATAAAACACAGTAAACATGTAAACTAAATCCATTGGTTTTTTAGATGATTTTTGTGTGTTCTTATTCCACAAGACCACAATAATTGGTATCACAATGATATTCATGATAAAAACATGCTATAGAAATAATTCTAGTTGTAGTGGTAGATTAGGTTTATCTTCTTATATCAGGCCCCCTGATAAAATACCTTCACTTGAATGGAAAACTAGAGTATGCTCATATACATGAAAACCTCTTACCTTAGAAGGAAAATTTCCTTGCAAGGAATTAATGTCGCCTCAACAAGAATCGGTACATAGCGAGTAACTTCATGGGATGATTTTATCTCATTGTACCTTTATAAGTCGATGGTTTTCAAATGGACTTTAGGCTTCTAGATACAAGGCTCGTAGTGGGTAGAAATATGTGAAAACCACCACCTACACAAACGTGATATTGAAATATCATCTCCTTGTGTTTGGAATCACCTGGGACCACATAGGAACACCTAGCAGGTACATGTGTGGATAGAACTATAGCTTTGACTCTCATTCCTTTATATAGCTCACCAAAAAAAATGTGCTTAAGGTCAAACCCTAGGGTGATGAAATCCCTAGGTAGGAATCCTAACAATAAAGGAAGGATTAGTGTTGCTATTTCTCATCACCCAAGATCGCATGTAATGCAAGGGGAGTGGATGCATAGATAACTCCTTCAATGTTCAAAAGAAAGAAATGCAAAATAAAACTATTTCTCATCACCCAAGTTCACATGAAGTAAAAGGGGAGAAGATGTGTACTTCTATCTTACCAAGCACAAAAGACAAAGAACACATGTTAATTTTAGGTACACCAAATTGAAAGCATGAAAATTGTTTTGTTCAATTTTAAGCACCAAATTTAAGTGTTCAAGTGTGTTGTTCAATTTTAATGCACCAAGGGAAAATGAATTCATTTTATGTACCAAATAAAATGTGAGGATTGTAGGTTCAATTTTAGAGCACTAAATAGAAATGTGAATTCATTTTAGGTGCACTAAATCAAATGTGAGTCCTATATTAATCCTAAAAAATAAACATTAGTGTATTCATTATCCCAAATGCTACAAGTTGCAAACTAGTTAGGTGAAATCAAGAAACAAAAAAAATTAGGGTTAGATAAAGATTAGATATCAAAATTAGACTAAACCCTACAAATTAGACCACTATTAGACTTTTGAAATGGAAAAAGCATGGTAGTAATGACAAAAATTCCCTAGTTTGAAAAAAGGATTTGTTGCAAAGGCGCCCCTCTGTAGTAAAGAAAAAAGTGTCTCTCTATTGCAAAGGTGCCCCTCTTTGCACAAAAGTACCCCTATATGCATAAAAGCACCCTAGTTTGAAAATAGAAGCATTGCAAGATGTGCAGAAGCACCCCACTATCAGGTGATAGAAGCATAGACCTTTACCAAAAGTGTTGTACTACCCTTGAAACCTACAAATATAACAAAGCTCAAGAAAAATTGATTAGATAGGGATGTGGGTCCCATTAGGCATGCCAGAATATAAATATTAAAGTTCAATTGATCAAATAACAATGAAATAAAGAAAATTAAACAAGAAATTGATCAATTAAAGACAATACTCTAATTAAATTTAGTAAACATGGCTAAAATTATTCAAATAACATCCAAGAAATCTAAATTCTAGACAATTGAAATAAATAACTATAAATTCTCCAATCCCATTATGGATTGAGTGCAAATTTAGTATGATATGGATGTGGATTGCTCAAATTTTCCTAATCCATGTTGTTGAAAAATCTTGATGATGATTGATGAAGTTTTATTCACACAAAAATCTCTCAAATTTCTCAAAGGTGAGTAATGAATTTGAGAGAGTAACTTTGCATAAGGTTGTGAATTGAATTGACATGAAAAAGGCTTGGTATTTATAGATTTTTGGAATGAATCAATGGTGAGAATTGAAAATGATAATCAATGGATGGAATTGAATTAAAGATGTGAGCTTGGATCAAGGATGGATCAAGTGGTTGATAATCCATGAGGCATGGATCAAGGATTAGATCAAGGGTCAATAATCCATGAGAAACTCAACAATATCCCTTAATTTTAAGAACTATGTTGGAGATATTTTGAGTTGGAGGGAAGAATTCAAACTTGAAAAGGGAATATTCCATGTGGAATAATCTTTATGAAAGTTAGAGTATTGGAGGAAATTAGCTAATTAAACTATTCATGAAAATAATTTAATTATGCAAGTTGAGAAATTAGAAACTTTAATTAAATAATTGTGAATTATTTAATCAAATGGTAATTATGGTATTTAATTAAATAAACATTATATTATTTAATCAAAAGGGGAGAAAATGATTAATTATGATGAATTAATCAAATTAAATTAAATATTTGATTAATAGGGGAAAAAGGTGAATTTAACTAATAATTGGATATTATTTAATTAAATATATGACTTAGGTGAAATATGCAAGAAATGGTGTTAGTAAGTGAAATTTAAGTGTATGATATACTCAAAACATTTTCAAGTGTCTATAAATTAAAATAATCATACAATTGCAAGGAAATAGCAATAAAATCAATTGCTTTTTCTTTTGGCAGCATGATCGTCCTTGTTTGGGTTTTGCGTCCCTTTAAAACCTATTTGTAAATGGTTTCAGGTCCATTCAAAACTTTTTTTTCCCATATAATAAAAATAATAAAATCAACTCAATATATTTTCCAATAGTCAAATTTTATAATACAATTGTAGATTATGATCCTTTATAGGATTGTCACCAACAAGATATCTAGAGTAATTATGGTACTATAATAGTACCTACAAAACTCACTATGAAATCCTCCATCTCAAGTACCCAATAAATAGGAAAATTGAGACACATGAAACTATCAAATGGAATCTATAAAACCATGAGCTAACATCACCCAAAATGTGTTGTAAATTGGAAGGTTGTCATTGATGTCAACAATGGAAATTGGAAGATTGCATTACTTAGTTGATTCGAAAAATATGACACTTTAGTATTGGAAGATTGTTGATCTAGTATTTTGGTTTGGATTACCTTATTTTGTAAGATTCAATCAAAAGTTGATATTATGTTCCATCTTGACATCACTTGCATCCACTAACATGATTTCAGTTGACTTGGCTATATGGTTGGAAAGATACAATTACCAGTAGTTTGGAAAAAAATGTTATGTTGATTCAGTATGTTAGTTTTTTGGTCTGGATTTCACCTCATAGAAAGATATCACTATAGGAATTTGTACATAGATTTGTGACTATAAGATGCATCTTAAACCAAATTTTTATGACGATTTGTGAATGCATGCGGGAGAAATGAATAGCAATGTTATGTTCTAAGGACTACAATAAGGTTTTGTCCAGTGCATTCATGTGGGAGATTCTGCATTCTTTCATGATTAATTATCTTTCCTTGTGGATTTGAATATAAGTTATTTGATGTCATCTAAAGGAGAATTTGATGTGTTAACAAGCTTTTTATGTTACACGTTTGATGAATTGCATATACATTTGGAGTCTTAATGTTTTAGGTCTAACTCAGGCTGACCTAATTATGAAGTGGTGTTAAGAAGATTAAATATATGTTGTGAATGTTATATGTATTTATCTTAGGTCCATGTCGACTAATACCACATGTTAGATGCTTGTGTTGGGCACGAAGATGAATATTATTTTGAGGATAATGCCGACACAGTTGATTTTGATTTAAAATGGAGTTTCTCTAATTAGGCCTACCTAATTAGTGAAAGTGAATGTATATAGTTATATGTAAGAAATTTTTGTGGAGAAGAGATTGTGGATGATGTGAAGTAAGTGAAGGGATGAAATTTGGAAAGTGTGAATGTGTGAATTTGCATATGTGATCAGATAGTATACCTACAGGGAAGTGTTTAATATATTTTGCTTCATTGGAATTGAACTCCAGCGCAAGGAAGGTGCATTCTATCTTAGTTCATCTTTTGGAAGTGATCCATACTCTATTTTGTAAAGTATTTCAGGCTATGATCCTTCAAGGATAGTGTGTCCTGGTAGTGAGCCCTTGTAATATTCTAAATCTTGTGAGTTAATCCTCATCGTGGTTTTTCCCATTTTGGGTTTTCGACGTAAAAATACCAATGTTCACTTGTATTGTCATCTTGTGTTGATTATATGCTTTCATTAATTTTTACAATTAGAATTATGTTATTGCTTGGATTGATATTATGTAAATGGTTTGATGGAATATTGATTCACCCCCCTCTCAATATTTTGGGTGTTTATCAAAATGTGGTGCACAAATCCATAGTAAAAATATAATTCCCAAATGTCAATATGAATCGACATACTAAAAATATTATAGTCCTTCAACTACCAAAATTTTCTCATAATCCACTCACTAGCTTGGGTTTTCCACTTTGGCTCCATTATCTCTATTCAAATATGTCTTATGGTATGTCATAAAATGCATCATAATTTGGTCAACAAGTGTAACTCCCTCTTAATCTAAGGGTGTGAAAATGTGTGAGGGTAGTCTAAGCACAAAAAAAATTGTAGAGCAGGTAGGCTTGATGTGGATGTTGTTGTGGGCGGGAAGAATTCAAAGTTGTATAAATATTGTGTAAAGGAGTAGGGCATGGCCAAGGGAAAAATATGAGTTGGGGCTAAGAAGGTTGGAAGTCACACGAAGGTGGGACAAGGGAGAAAATGTTAGCACTTTGTTCCAATTCATCATTGGAGCTTTAAGATTTTTTGGGTTCTCCTCCTCCCATGCTTTCCTTTGACCCTTTGAGTTTGGTTCAAGATGCATAGCTTGCATATGGGTTTGTACCTTTAAGCTTAGATCAAGAAAC
Organism: Sequoia sempervirens; assembly: GCA_007258455.2. NCBI lineage: Eukaryota > Viridiplantae > Streptophyta > Pinopsida > Cupressales > Cupressaceae > Sequoia > Sequoia sempervirens. The sequence goes on from VDFB02000015.1 coordinate 538,151,907, forward strand.
CCTTGTGGAATGGAAAATTGGGCCAACTTTTTTCATGTGTGCAACACCTTCTATTTGGAGAAGATCTGACGGGCTAACCCTAGCCCTATCCTTCCTATATCATCATTGAATTTCCCTTCTTCTCTCATCATGGAGCCTTCCCATCAAAGTGAAGACTCTCTCTTCTCTATTGGAGACACAAGGAATTTTTCTCAAATGAGACAAAGGTTTTTTTCATTTCAAATGATTGTACCAATACGATTGTTGATCATATTAGGGATTGATCTTTGATTCTAATATTTTTGTGAAGGCGTTCATCTTTTGATTCGATCCTAGAATGGGCCAAATCTACCTAGAGTAATCTAACTACTCCTATTATTGAATCCTTTTATTTTGGGTTTTTTGTTTTCATTCAACTCAGTTGCAAATTGTAATTTTGTGGTTGAAAATGATCCATGGTTTTTTGGGAAATTGTGCCTCTTTCTCACTTTGTGGACCTCATTTTTGACCCAACTACTACCAAGATTAAAAAAATTCCTATTTGGATCAAGCTTTATAATCTTCCCTTGGTTATGTAGAACATTGATCTCATTAGTAACATGATTAATCAAGTGGGTTCCTTTGTTAAGTTAGACACAAAAGAGACAGTTCCTACACACAAGTATATCATGGATTGTGCTATGGTAGACCTTTCTAAAGCTCTTTCTAATTCTATTTGGATTCAATATTCTTTTATTTCTTGGACTCAATTTTTAATTTTGAAGGGCTTCCTTTTAGATGCTTTCACTACAATAATTTGGGTCACAAAATTGAGGCTTGCACTCTCTAGCATGCATCTAGCACTAGGCATGCCAGCCTTCAAAAATGGATTGATAATTCTAGATCTTTTAATGTTGATTTCATTTGGAGAAGTCATTGGAATTTTATGGAGTCTCAACCTAAATTGAGGTCTAATCATGTGTCACCTTCAAAGTCTTTATTTGTAGTGTGACCTTCAAATCCTATACCTCCCCCTGGTATTCCTATCCTTGATAATGTTATTGATATTCCATCTGAGGCATAGGAGGATGGTTTTGAGTCAAAAGGCACCTTTCCTTTCATGGAGGATTTGGATGATTTAAATCTTGAATATTTTGATCAAGACATTGTGTTAGTTCCTCCTCATAAATATGAAATCTCTCAAACTGTGAGCAGTAAATCAAAATTAGATTTTGATGCTTCGAAGAGGAAAAAAGGGAGGAAGTTAAAGGTAGAAAACTCCACATTGAATGCAAGGAAGTTGTTGAGGAGGGTTCCTAGTGGACTATGGATGCTCTCTTTTCTCAGAAAAATAATAATCTAGATTTGCTTTGGATTTGTGTCTTTAATTGGTTTCTTCCTATTGTGGCAAACTCCTCTTGTAGATTTGAATCCTTCTTTCTCTTCCTGGTAGTTCCTTTTCAACTTCTCCTCTATATCTATGATCTTTTTTTATTTTCCTATCTCTTTTGCTTCTTTACTTCCTATGTGGTAGGTATGATGTAACTTGTTTTCTTTTATATTTTAATTAAAGGGAGTGGGCCCTCACCCCACAGTTTATGAATCCAAAAAAATGTAACTCCATCTTACAACTCTCTTATGTGTCATAGATATTATATTTTTATGTGGCAATACCAACTATCGAAGGCCATACCTTTTGCTTTGGGAAGTTTATTGAGACTATTTTTCATTATGGAAAAATGAAGAGATTTGTGTTCTCTTTGTCAAGGAACAAATTATGCCTAATTCAAAGAAATCAAGGCCAAAAATAGTCTCTATTACCAAAAATTTGAGTTTTTTTTGTTTTATAGGCTTAAAATATGTGTTGTTAGTTTTCCTTTATTAAATGGATACCAATTATTTGGAGGTGGGGGATAGAGAAATTTCTCTTGATAACCTAAATCCCAAGAATATTTCTTCTAACAACCTAGTTAATTAACTTAAAGGAACATTGATAACCCTTATAACATGTTTCCTTTGATTGGTGCCCAGATGAGCTCAACCCTCTTTGAGTAATGATACATCAACCATTCAATTGAATACCTTTCCATGCAATATCCTTCCCATCATATCATAAATGTTAGTAGGTTGAGGCACATGACATTGAGTTTGATGAAGGTGTGTAAGTTCCATCCCCAAGGTAATAGGATGGGTTCTTCCCTCAACTACTCAAGTGCGTCCCCCTCAGCATTTTTTGTATTCTTAAACTTAGAATGTGGGTTTAAGGAATAGTTCCTAACAATAACTCCAAACTATCATTAAATCCATAATCATATTTAAATCACCACTCCAATTTTGAGTCATTGTCCCAATCACCAACATTTACATTAATTATTTTAATATTAGGTAGGATTTTCCACATTTTCCTCCATTGTTATATAATTTAGAAAATCTCACCAAATTTGAGTTCATATAAATATAATTAAAACTTAAATCATTTATTTCCATTTTTTTCTCTCAATCTGGATTGACTTGATTCTTGAATCTCTATGTCCTTTAAATAATTTTAATTATTTATTTATTTGGTTTCTTCTATGCCCAATATTTGCTTCCTACTTGGAACTCTATTTTTTAGTGAGTCATACCTAACTATCAACATTAATGATTCAATGAGAAGTAAGTAATAATTTCTTTATTATTTTATGAAAGTAAAATTTCTCAAATAACAACTCAAAGAATACACAACAATCTCCCAAATGGGAGTAAATCACAACTACAATAAATCAAAATCTATTATTCCTGTTGTTGACCTTTTCTATTTCATTTTATTATTAAAGATGATATTAAAATTCTTAGTGAAAGTATCTATGATGATATTAAAACATAGTGGATTTTTTTATGGCTTATAATTCATGAGATAAATCAAGTAGAATTCAAGTCACTATAAGTGTAAAGGGTTCTCATCATAACCTAGAAATATAATCTTGTCTTTTGGAAATGTCTAAAATCCAATAGATGAACCTACATAATCAATATTTACACCATCTATTAAAAAATGGAATACTTCAAAGAAAAATTATAATTTGAGGTACATCAAAATTATAGAGATGATGTTACAGAGGAGTCCTAAGGTAGTAGAAATAATAATCTTAGTAAACCCACCTCAAAAAGTGATCAATAAAATAAGCATGCTACATGAAAGGCGAAAATAAAATTTAAATTAAAAATAGGGATGAATGAGATCTTTGTCAATAATTTTTTATTGAAGGGGCTTGACAAAGTATCCACTCATTGAACCAGTAGAGAATTAAAACAAAGATGAAAATCCTCTAGAATGTAGATGTCATATTTATAATTAGAAATATGGTAGGGACAAGAAGTTGTATTTAAAATTTGACATCATAGAAAAACATGTTGATAAATTCTATGAAAAGAAAATCATAGATGGAGAGAAAAAATAGTGATAAAATGAAAAATAATGGAATAAATTATTCATGTTAAGTATGTCTTAGAATATAATGAGTATATTAAAAAAATAGGTGAAGCTTATTGCAAATGGAAGTATAATTTAAGCTCAATTTGGAAATATGATGTAAGAATCACAAATCGAAAAACTCTTCAATTGAGTCTTACTTTTCAGTATTTTTACTAGAGGATGTACTATTAAAAACTACCCATAATATATATTTTTTGTCTTTTGTTGTTGTTCCTAACTTCCCTAACATACATTTTTCAATAAATAGTGGGTAAGAATGGATAATTTATCTTAGTGAGGTGGAAAAGGATGTACTAGAAAAACAAAAAAAATAAAATTTTATTGAATTATCTTTAGATGAAGTTAGAATGATGGAAAATAGTTCTTGATTATGTATGCATGTGTATATTATAGAAAATCATGCATACCAACCTCATCTACTCTTTTTTCATAAAATTAAAGAGAATACAACATATTAGAATCTATTTGAAATGGTTAAAAATACTTGAATTAAATTAGAGGTATGGATGGGTACACAATTTTCAAAAATTTGGTGTGTTGAGATAGATGGAGCTTCAATAGTGCAAGGTCATAATAATAATCTTTGTGTAAAGGTAAAAACTTCTTGTAACTCACCATACAATATTTTTACATACCTCTAAATGAATTGCACAACATCTTAGCACAACAATAAAAACCTAAAACTCAAGTAGAAGATGACACTCATGATAGAGCAATAATGGAGATGAATAAAAAAAGATGCACAACAAATAACTGAAAATAAAATCAAACCTCTATTATTTTAGATGAAATGCATGGATCGTATATGGATTCTCTTTGCTAGAATGCTACTCAAATGTAAAACATGGTGTTAGCATTAAGATAGTTTCTTGTGAAACATACAACATAAACTTAGCATAAAGTGGATGATGGAATGGGAGGGAAGGCCTCCTATTATATAGATTTTCCAAGAGAAAAATGAAGGGCCAAGATGTAAACTTGAATGAAGGGATAGGATTGATCTCACATGGATTGAAGTCTTAGCATTATGACAAGTGTCACAAGGGAGATGAAGATCCAAGATTAAGTGATATGATTTGATCAAGTGAAATTTTAAATGAGAAAAGGGAAAGTGGCATGTGAGATGGTAAGGATAAGAATGTTCACATATGTGTGAGAAAGGTAGCATGTGTGGGATATATTCTCACACATGTGCTAGCAAATAAGTGGAGATAAGTCAAAGGTCAAGAGGTGGTATGGGGATCAACATGTCTCCAAGTTAGCATGCTCATACATGTGTGAGAAAATAGTGGGATGAGTTAGCATGCTCACACATGTGGGAGCATGGAGTGGGTTGGTGTGGAGAGCTATCATACCTCCAAGTTATCGTGGCCACACATGTGTGAGAAAGAATTGGGACAATTTGGCATGTTCACGCATGTGGGAGCATGGGGAGAAGTGGGAGCACATGTTAGATGATGAGTGGGTCATACTTTAATCCATGTTGATGGATTAAATAGCTAGGGTTCAAAGGATAAGGATTAATGATGATGTGGATTTAAAAATAGAAGAAATACTAAGAGCCTGAATTAATTAGTCTTAATTAATTAACTAGTCATGGATTAGTTAATTTATTAATTATTATTAATTAATTAACTAGTCATGGATTAGTTCATTTATTAATTATTCTTAATTAATTAACTAATTATGGATTTGGTTAATTGATTAAGTTGGAAGAATGAGGAGCTAAGGTTATTTAATTAAGTTGGTTTAATTAATTAACCTTAGGACAAGAATGTGAATAGTGATAATGGATTATGAAGGGTAATTAGTTAAATAATAATTTAATTAATCAATTATGAGAATATAATAGAATAATTAATTATGAAAATAATTAATTTAATAATTGATTATTTAATTAATTTATAAAAAACTAGTTAGTGGTGAATTTGTGATGTCTACAATTACCATTCAATGTGTGTCCCACAAAATTAATTTAGCATTCAACATTATGAGAAAGTTTTTATAGTATGAATTAAGTTGCACATTTAGTCAATGAGATCCACTCATACTTTTATTGAAGCCCCAAATAGTTTTTATAATTTTAATAACATGTTGAGAGAATAATTATAATAAATAAACTTCTTAAGGATATTGATATCAGATTGATCTTTTTGCAGCATGGGTTAGTATAAAGAGTTTTTGTAGAATATCAATCCTCAATTAAAGTAATAAATTAACATCGTATCATTGTAGAAAAAACTTCTTACCTCTTAAATAGGTTAAATGACATATAGACACTTCTAAATCCATTTGATATTCTCCCCATGCTAGAGGAAGTGACCATTTTTATGAAAAAACCTAAGCAAGAACTATGTATATTTTTAGAATATTCAAATTTAAGTAAAATTATATTTATGACCCTCAATAATATATATCTATTATAGTCATCAATATGTCCAACATTTAATAGTTGGTACTTAATGACAATTATAGAAAATAGTGCTATTTTTTTACAATTTAATGCAAGTGGGGAGTTATTTATCTTAGTGCAAGGATATGAAATATCATTGCAATATTTTTCCAAGGACAAGTGCACTACCAAAAAAATAACTATATTACAAAGGAACATTTTGACAATATTATTAAATCATTAAGTATTTCTTTAAATGATATTGTGAGATCTCTTTTCTTAGATATTAGAGAGTTTCACTTAAGATGAACTAATTTAAGCCATGTTTTTTATGTATCCTCAATATTGGAACAATTACCAACTATCTAATTTCTATTACAAGATAGAGATCTTGGTCAAATAATTTTCTAGAAGTTTAGAATTGAATAGAAATTATATGGAAGGAATTATAAATAAATATGAACTTACAAAATAATCAACTCATTTTGTATCATCACTAATGAAACAATTTAAACTCATGGAGAGTCACTTTCAAGATGCATCAATAAAACCTTTGAGCAACCTTAAGTCAATTAAGAAAAAAATTGATAAAAATTTAGAACTTTTTTTTTGAAGATTTATACAATTAGATACGATATCTAGACTTATCCTTTTAAATAGGCATTGAGAATCTAGAGGTCCACACATGATAGAAGAGGGTTATGTGAAACTTTGAATAATACTAGCACATATAACACAATGAATAACACATTTGGAAGTACTAATAAGATGTAGTTAAGTGGAAGCGTGTGGATAGAAGACACCAAAGACAAGTATTAGGATGACTCTAATAGTCAAAGTGAGTAGATGATTCAAAATTTTGAAGATATTTAGTATATATTTATATTATATTTCATATTCCAAATTATTCTTTGACTATAATTATTCTTGATATCTACTATAAATATAACTATAATGTGAATATACTTCAATTCTAATTGCATCCTTATAATTTTAGCACCTAATGGTTGTACAATATTACTAATTCCAATTTACTCATTAGTAATAGTTTGTTATTGTGACTAATGACATAGTATAGATTAACTACACCTGATCCATATGGATTCGAGACATATTTAATCCACTAAGCATCAATCCCAATAAGATATTCAATGTAAACAAAGATGAAGAAGCCATTAATCTAATATGCTAAAACATGAAAGCTTGACAAACATTTATTCTTAGACACTAAAACTTATCCTATTGGGGGAGTGGTGTCGCATTGATGTGGAATGGTGACCCTTTCCCAATCCCTTAGATAATGAGCTTGTTTCAATCAGTTTTATTTAGAAAAACTGATGAAATTGATGAGAGATATATGTGAAACATGATGAAAGTTGAGATGTGTGTTGTAAATGTGTTCAAATCTATTCTAAATGTATGAAATATTTAAAGATGCAAGTCCTAATTCCAAAATATGCTAAATGGATGCAACTAAGTTACCACGGAAGCCATTAATGGATGCTTTAAGCTACTATGATCAATATTTACACTAAAAAAGCTAAATGTAGATACAAATGAGAGTGATTTTAACAACATAAGTTTACTATTAAAATATGGATCCCTATTCAATAGATGCAAGGTCTATTTATAAAATAGGAAAAAAGAAACCAATGGTCAAGATTGAAAGAATCAATCAATGGTCAAGATGGAAGGAAGATGCAGGCATGGATCATGGATTCTCATCAAGGGTTGAGAATGCAAGTTGATATTTAATCAAGGGCTCACAATCATGCAAAGAAGCACACTTTCAAAACTTGTTTTTTGAAAGTTTGTTACAAGGAAGAATATTCCTTTTTTCAAATGAGTGAAGAGGGAAAAAATATTCCATGAGAATATTCCCTTTGCAAGTGGATGAGGAAAATTGTCCTTTAGTTAATTAAAAAAAAGTTTTAATGTGCAAAGGGTAGGAATATTCCCTTTTGGAGGAATTTAGGATTTAGCATTAAATAATTAATTTATTTAATGAAAAGGGTGGGATAAGGATATTTAATTAAATAACAAAGATAACTAGGATTTATTTAATTAAATAAGAAGATATAAGAAGGTTAATTAAATAATTTGCATTATTTTATTAGACACGATGAAAGGTGAATATGAAAGAGTAAATTAACCCAATTAGGTTAATTAGATTAATAGATGAACATGATGTGATTAATTAAATAGCTAGGCTAATTTAATCAATTACACAAAAAGAGGATGGATTTTAGGATGAAATGATGTTAGTATATCAGATTTGAGTGTGTGATATCATTCAGGACATTTTTAAGTGTCTACATTTTTCCCCTCTTTGAAGTAAGGTACATGTTACGTTGGTTCAAAGACTGGTGCTTTTTTTATTAAAACTGTTACTCAGATAAATAAAATTCTGATTTTTTGGATGCCCTCACTGTTGCCCCAATGGAAGGAATAAGCTAGTTCCCTACCCCCTTGAGAGACCAAGTAGAAATTTTAAATTTTGGGTTGATCTCTTGAAAAAGGTAAAATACTAGGTTTAGGTGCCAAAAATGGCCTCAAAAATGCAAAAAACGGCTCAAAAAAGCTTGTGAAGCATGGAAATTAGTAAAATAGGTCAAAATCCTAGCTTTTGGCTCAAATTAGGGCAAAAAACCCTAATTTTTTGGCTTAAATAGGTGAAAAGGGTGAACTTCCAATTCATTTGTGTATTCACTCTTGACCGATTTTGTGTATTTGGAGCTTTGACACTTTGACAAGATGGATCACCGTGTGCTTCCACTTACCTTTTCAAGCGGGTTTGAGAGTATCAATGTCGAGCAAACGTAGTATCACGGGTATGTGATTCAAAATTTGTCTTGATTTTTGTATTTTAGTGCATTTATGAGCTTGTCAAAACTAGGTTTTTAAGGGCATCACTATATAGCGATGCGCAAAAGGTGTCGAAAGCATCGCTATTGATTTTTTAGCAATGCACTTGTTGTATAGTAGTGCATCAGGGTTTTTTATTTTGGCAACGCAATTGATTTGGGGGTCATGATTGTCAAAAGAGTGTCGCTTACTTGCGGTGGGTGATGCACTTGTCAAATAGCGACGCACTGGCTTTTTTAGCTCTAGCAACATGTGCAAATGTTGATTTGGAATTAAGTATTGTGATGTGCGTCGCCAAATTGTTGACACACCCCTAAAATTTATACAACAACACACCCTTTAAAATAGCGATGTTATTGATTTTAGTGACGCAATTGATGTTCTGGGATGCATACCTTCTGATTTTGATTAGTTTTCTGACTTTTAGTTAAATTGATGTTGTGTGTGTGATGCGTGCAAGAGGATTTGCCACCTTTGATGTCATGAGAGCATTGTTCTAAGATTTTCGTAGAGGCACAAGACTTTGATGACCTAGAGGTGGAGCGACTAGGGATGCTTGGATTGAGGTTCATTGCTTTCTTTCCTAAGGTATGGACCCATTTAGCCATGATGATGGCACTCATTAAGAGGTGGCATAGAGAGACCTCATCTTTCCACTTATCCACTGGCGAGGCAATAGTCACACTAGAGGATGTATGGTGTATCATGTGACTTCCCATCCATGGGGAGTGAGTTATTTATGACACGAATGTAGAGAGAGATGCATGTTGCTCATTGTTGTAGACTGACAACATCATTTGGGTCAGTTCACAGATAGAATTGGATTTGTACAAGGCTCATGTACCAATATTCAGATTGTTCGTTGCTCAACTAATTGTTGGAGTGATTTTTCCCGGCAAATGAGATAGAGGTTTCAGTCTAGGTTGTCAAGTAGCATGGCATGGGATGATCAGACGGACCACTATGTATGCTTGGGGTCCAATTCTACTTGCTTCTTTGTACCATGATATGCATCAAGCAGTTTACTGTGAGGGAAGGAGCATTGGAGAAAGTGTTACATTGCTTCATATTTGGGAATATGAGCACATAGTCATGTTGATACCTTTGGTTTTTTTCGCAGACATTCATGAGGACAAGCCCATCATATTTGGTTATAGGGTATTGATGACATTATAGCACACATTCCCAACAGGTCTACCATTTTGGCATTGTTTCATCAATGACATGACCGTGTTCAGATGGAGGTCATGGTTGTAGGTTCTAGCTTGGTACAATGACCAACAATAGTTGTATTTTTCTTTCCAAACCAACTATCTCCAAGGGTGGGAGCACACCATGATTGAGTGGTATCTCCTAGAATGTGTTTCTCAACAATTCAGGGAGGTGCAGGATGTACCTCCCAATTATTACACAACAATATTTGTGAGATCTAAGAGAGAGGTCCAGTGGGGAGTATAGATTGACCCTATAGTGCAAATCAATGACTTTCGACAACTAGTTCCACAGCCTTGGGCCTATGATCAGGGCTTACTAGATGCAAGCACTACACCAGGATATGATGCATGGTTTAGGCCACCCATTTTCCTGATAGACCCAATAGAGGGATACCTTGGTGGGAGAGGAACAAGTAGAGTGTAATGCCCAAAAATTGTATGAAAGAAAAACCACAACTATCAAAAAAAAAATTTGAAAAAGATTACAAGATATTAATGGTTAACACCCATACATGTACATGATACATACAATGCGCATCGGGTGATGTAGCTCGTGCAACACCATTACCGCCATGTAGCCTGAGAGTGGGGTAAGGGGATGAAAATGAATTTGGGTTGACACCAAAAATAGGGTTTATGGGACCCTTAACTACCAATCAACAGTTGGTGCTCACTTTCGTGTGAGAGTTAGTGTCCTTCTTAAATCTCCTTGGTACGGTTCCTCATGTGGAGAAAACATATCAATATCACCTAAAGATTAATTGACAGAACATTATTCTGCTTACTAACCCTGCCCTTTCCAATCACCTTGACAATATCGAAGAAATCTACATTAAACATTTTTCCTTGGACTCGAATATGAGAGTGAGTAAGATATGGATAATATAATTTAACTATTAACTTTCTTATTTAATTATTTATTTATTTATTTTTTAATTATCATAGTTTTAACTATTGACTCATCCCTACTAATTAAATTAATATATATATTTCATTTTATTTTAAATTTATAAGATTACATATAATTAAATATAAATTGCATCCTTTATATTTATATTATATTAGTTTTCTTTTAAGGGAATAAAGAAGAAAAATAAAATAAAATAAGGAGAAACTATCCTTTTTAAATAATTCCTAAAATCACGTGGACCTTTTCTCTCACATTTATTCTTATTAAATTTATAAGGTTTTTACCTCTCTTTTTATATTCTTTAAAAGGGGTAAGAATATATTCCCCATCTTTTATTAAAGAGATCTTTAACTATGAGGATTACGTGGAGCCTCAAAAGTAAGGTTAAATACTATTAAGAAGATTAATGAGACACTTCGTTACCACCACCCTAAGCCGTACCTCATCCATAGTAGCGCCTTCATTCCTCCCAATTGATTTATTATTATTTCCCCTTGTTTTGTTTTCTTTATTTCTGACCTTAATGTTTTACGATGTCCATTCTCCTTATTACGATATTTTGAAATGGTGAAGAAAGACGTCGACTCTATTTGCATCGGCGTAAGAGCACTGCACCCCATAGGACACTCTGCTCAAGGTGAAGGATATAAAGTTGAGCGGCTGCAACAGGATACTAATAATACTCTTCCCATTTAAGATGTTTTGATACTACTATTGGAGACACACTAGGTTAATATTCTGTCACAATGCCTTACTCGCTGATAACAGGAATATTGCTATATTTCCCTAATCACACAATAAGTCTTCATAAGCAATTCATTTCCAGCTAGTTTTAAACCTGCATTTCATAAAGCTCGCTTTATCATCCCCTCCTCGTGTCTTTTCCTTGCTCATACCTGACATAATTCCTAATCCTGTTAACAAATAGGAACATGAGGATTTCTAGTCAAAATTTGCATAAATTTGGGTGCCAGCTACATTCCCTATTGAGAGGTACCTCTGTTGCTTGCTAAGATCTGACTCTTTAGAGATAGATCTTCCAATTGGTGAGGCTAGCATAAAAAGGATGGCTGCACGTTATTGGAAATGTATGTGGCATGGATCAACTCGTCGCCCATAATGAGTTCTCACATTGGGTTTGAGTCTCATTGGCGATTGCTAGGCATGCTCAAACCTGCTATGCTAATTCTTACCTGAGGACTATCACTAGAAGTCGTTTGTGATACACCTTGTTCAAACGTTCATGCCTATGTAGCGATCAAGCTGGGACCCAAGTGGATCGCTCTGAAGATTAAGTTTATGTGTAAGGATATTTACTTGATACAGATCAATGATTATTTTCAAGAAAAATGCCTATTCTACTACAGGCAGTGGGTAGATCAATATTGTGGGGGACGGTAGGCCGTGCATGGTTATATTAAATATAGGTATACTTCTGTTACAAATGAATACTATATTTTTTTCTTTTTAGACAAATTTGTTGAATGAGCAGTAGTATCTTCTAAGTTTAGGTGTATGGTTCCCCGCTTACTTCGATGTGCACAAAGACACCCAGCCAGACTTTGCTACAAGTGGCTTGCAATACCCAGAAATGGATCAACTGCACAATATACGAATAAGAAAAGAAAAGAAACTATGGTACTATGAATAGGTTAATATTTTCAGGGAGAGTCATGCTGTGTAATATTTATTTATTTATTTATTTTTTATGTTAAGCACTCCCCATTGCTACAAGATTATTGAGCCCTAATATTTTCCAAAAGCTGTGGTTCACTCTATTTATTCCCTGACATCAATGTGCATGCCTTTTGGAGGCCTTTAAAGGAGCTCTCTACGGATACTATTCTGCTAAGATAAAATGACAGACTGAAACAAACTTATATGTGAAAGTAAGGATAGTTTCATTACTTATCATGAAGATTCATGTTGTGAGACACGTCTCTACAGGCCTTATTACTGTGCAAAGATTTTGTTCGTAAAATTTGAAACTATGGGCTACTATGTGCTCCCATTCTTTGGAAAAATGACATGTTCTCTGGGGCCTGTACAATCCTATTTGGTTCATTGCAAAAAGTGACGTATTCCTTAGTATATATTCATTTCCATAGATACAATTGTTCTGATAGAAAAGCTGATATTTTTACTGCTATTTTTTTTTTTAATATAAATTTCTTTCTTCATAGGATTTTAATAATGAAACAATATATATTTCTAGAATTTTGTAAACACATTAACAACTTCTTCCATAAGTCATTGCAAGGATTTATATTCTAAATACTTAATAAATAAAAATAAATAAACAAAACCTATATAATCTCCAACATGTAAATACTGCAGAGAAGGAAGACAATACATTTCTTTTCAAAAAACTACTGATATCCTTGCAAATAAAGTTCTTATCAGTTCACATCTGAGTGCAAGAGTTTTATAGTCCTCCTGTACCTCGAGAATATAATGTAAAAACTCTATAATAAAATAATGTTGGTTTCTTATCTCTCTCTTTTTTTTTTAATTTTAAATATAGAAATACATCAGCTTTATATATTCCTCCATTGCCATACTTTGAACAATTCATACTCTTATTGTGGCAAATAACTAAAACAACAATATATTTATTTATTTTATTTATCTTTCAATACAAGTAGAGGTATTAAACAATAATACACTTCACTAAGCTAAATGACTACTCCAAAAGCCTTTATTACCTTCTTTTATTTGCCACAATATCACAACAAATGCATTTTTTATTTGCAACATTCAAGAGCTATACATACACTTTTCAATGCTTACACATAACCATCAAGGAGGGGTTTATTAGTACAAAAATGATCTCAACACATTTTTCTCATAGTAAGAGAATTATCTTCCCTAGTTTACAATGTAACATTGGTCTTCCCAAATCTGCATAAAAACTGCACAAGTCTCTCCCACCTACACAAGAAACACAATATTTTCTTCCATAGCCAAGGTAGTGCTCACCTCCCAACCTTTGGTTGGAAAACCAACCACCCCCGAGCTAGGAAGCAACCGAGGGAACCGGGTACAAACAAAACCAAACAAAACATTATTTACACACACACGATACACACAAAATTATTTTCACACCCACCCAAGGGATTTTTTTCACATAACTTTATGATTCCATCAAGAATCCAAAGTGGGGGATAGAGAGTTGACTACACACTCCATATGGGGACTCATAGTAATAACAACAAGAATAATTCATATCATACTCCCATCATTTCACACGCAATCCTTCTTTAATATCTCCTCTTTCTCCAAAACCCACACCACCCAAAACCATTTCTACCATTTCACAATTACATATGGGCACTCATACCCTTTTTGAGCCTCTCCTCTTAAGGAGGGATTAAACTTCCCCATGGAGGTTCCTACTCTATACCATCCCCAACAACGGATGCTCTTCCCAACTTGGGTGAGCCTATCCCTACACAACCCTTTTTCCCATAACACATAATACATGAAAACAAAACACAAGAAGATATGCTCCAAGAGCAATTTGAAATAAACATACAGATCAACACAATAGATCAAATTTCAAGCACATCTTTTCACCTACACATATAATCTTTCAAACACAAACATGAAGAAGTAGAAAACAAAAGTGGTGAATCTACCTTAAAACCAAGCTCAAGGAAAGATGGGTTGAGGATCCACACAACTCCTCTTCTTCCAAGCTTTTTCCTTCAAACTCCTCACTTCCCCAAAATTCAACCAAAATCCAGAATGCAAAAGAATCCCCTAACCCTTGTTTTTGAGTTTGCTTTATAGAAACTCAAGTTTTAATTCCTTTGAAAAGGGAGCCGACATTTGTCAACCTTCCATTCACCCTCCCAGGCACACTCACCCATGTGTTCTCACACATGTGTGGGGACTTGGAAGACTTCCAAGACAACATGGAGAAGTGGGATTGGAAAGGGACTAGTCCCCATCCCACTTCCCAAACCTTATTTTCGTCAAACCTCTTTAAGGCCTCAAAAAGAGTGCACTATCTTGAGACTGACCCATGATTTTGAGCTAAAAAGGTACCTAACCCATAGGTACCTGCCCTAGGGACCTTAAACCCATAAAAACACTTAAAAAAATATCACTTTTCAATCCCCAAAAGTGCCTAAAAGTTCAAATCCGAGTTTGTCCACTTGGATAGACAACTCACCTTCTGGATGGACTGACGTGGCAATAAAGACCAAATTAAAAACATTCACAAATAACATCAATAATTACATGATGGAACTATAGTCCCTTCATATGGACTTTAGCTCAGTTTCACTGGTTAATTTACATAGGGTTGCCTCCAATTTCCATTGGCCATGGAAAATGTACCTGCACACTTGATTCACACGTTAATCCATCAAAGTAAATCATATTCATATAATAATCAAACAATTTGAATCACAATTGCATTCACACAATTTTCATAATTCGAATAGCATAAAAATCTCATAACATAATTGAAAAATCATTCTAGCCACCTATCTTATCCCATTTTCATTAGCCTTAATTTTCATACTCATCTAATTACAACATGATTGGTTCACACCACTTGTTTCGTTCAATCATCATTAAATTTTTAGATTCAAATTAAACAACTCAATAACCAACATAAAATTAGATCAATCATCATCGTTATCTAACATGTAGCATAATCAAAATCAAATCATCATATGAACTTAAACTTTTAAATATCGTGTCATCAATGGTATCAATGGGCATAGACAATAACCAAATGCAAAATAATCCAAGTACTAGAAGTAACAAAGGGGTGGGTCTCACATAGAGGTAGAGGCCAGGATGGTAACTAGGATGGAGGAAGATATGGAGGAAAAGGAAAAGGGCAACAATAGCTAGAGTAGGATAGGGAACAAGTTTTGGGGGATGGAGAGTAGCCTAGGCATGATCAGGGTCACCAAAACCCAGGACATCAGGATGGTCGGCAGGATGGCCAATAGGATAGACAGGTTTTGGGGGCACCACTGTCTCCACCACCTTAGCAACCAAATCCAAGGGATGCTCATATAGTATCCCTCATGGCTGAAAGAGACCAGTTACAACAATAGCTACAAGGCATGATTGTAGAATGAGGCAAGGAGGTCTAGCTATGGCAGCAACTAGATCTACAACTTTCCTAGGAGATAGGGCGACAACAGTAGCTCGAGGTCGTCACAATGGAATCTTAAGGATGGATGGTTTCGACACGCATGTATAGAGAGGCAATCACATAGGTTGCATATTATCGGAAGCACTATCATAGGGATGTTCCTAGAGAGCTATGGCAGCCTAATTTTTCTTAGAGGAATGGGGCACCCCCTAGGGATGAGGATCAACCATCAGTTAGATAGCCTAGGGAGTCAAGCTGCCACTAGGGCTAGTTGTCTCATAGACACTTTTTGATTACTTTCCTGATTATGTATACAAATACGCATTTGTAGGCTCATTTTTTATAGCCTTGTATATATTGTACTTTTGATTGATATTCATACACACTGATTTAGATGTTGTATTATGACAATCATTTTTTGATATATATATATATATGAGATGGTTCAGACTTATGATGTGATGTGCTTTTATTTCATGTTTTATGGATGGATGGATGCATATGATATGATGTGATTTTCTATTTATGCATGGTTATGTATGGATGCAATGCAATGGGTGCACTTCTTTTATTTATGTTTATGATGATTTAATATTTATGATATGTGATGTTTATGAGATGGATGCAATGCAATGGATGTGTTATCTTCTTTTTCAGTATCCTTTTATGATATGCTTATGCAAGATGTATGGATGGATGAATTTATTTTTGTGTACTTTTCCTATGCAATTTATGATGTGATGATGTATGTATGCATATGAATGTATATATAGATGATGCTTATAGTATGGATGTGATGAATGATTATTCAATGGATTAAGTTGCTCATAATAACAAATCTATTGTATTCAAAAATAACTTAAATGATAATGATGATGCAGTGGATTATGTCTTCCATTATTATGATATGTTGTGATGATGCAAGATGTATGTATGCTAATGATTTGTGGATGCGGGATGGATGCATGATGATGTTCTTTTTGTTGGTTGTCATGATACTAGGTTAGCATGGAAAGAAAATAGAAGAATAAAATGATTTTACCATTGATTTTTAGATTGATTCCAAAAATTCCAAAAATTCCATCCAAGACTTTATTAGATATGGTGAGGAGATGGATGATGATTTTCTCATATCTTGGGATTGGGATTTTTTCATCATTCCTTATTTTTGACTTAACATGTAACACCCCGTCGAGCAAACCCCAAACATGGAAAGAGAAATCACACGTATAGGAAACCATAACAACAAAAGACCACTATCTAAACATGAAAATAATAAACACCAAGTCATAACAATTAACCACTTCTAGAGGATTCTAGTTAAAACAACTAAGGGGAATGCTAGAGGAGAGTGTCATCGCATGGCCTTACATGGATTATCCAGACATCCTATCACAAGGTGCTACCTTCATCTATGGTTATCCTGACTGCCTATCTCAAGGCACCGCTCCATAGGGTGACTCATGCGGAATCATGCAATTCTCGTAAAAATGAGATCATGATTATGCCAACCACGGCCTTCTTGGTCACCTATAGTCTATGAAAGCCCTAACAAGCGGACGGGGAATTCTATAATTATCTTTTTAATATTTAACTACCCATCCCCTAATTAATTAGTTAGGTTTTCACTTTTTACTCTAACTCTAACGTGGGTTATCCTGACAGCCCCTTTGTGTGTCAGCGCCCACGTAGAGACACTCTCTCTAGAACCCCCAACACACATCACAATCAAAGGGATTGTACCCAC
The DNA here is from genome assembly GCA_007258455.2 of Sequoia sempervirens. Classification (NCBI taxonomy): domain Eukaryota; kingdom Viridiplantae; phylum Streptophyta; class Pinopsida; order Cupressales; family Cupressaceae; genus Sequoia; species Sequoia sempervirens. The sequence goes on from VDFB02000015.1 coordinate 538,169,587, forward strand.
AAGTATTCTAAGCACAGAATAAACAATCGCAAGGCAAAACCATCTCACTATAATCACATGACTCATTACCCTAAATAAAACAATTGCAAACTCAAGGTAGACTCAAGATCACAACCATAAACAATTTGGAATCAAATATCAAATATAAAAGCCCCATACCTTTATACACCAATTTCCCAAACCTCTGGAAGTTTTAATAATAACCCTATTTCCTATAATAGGTTGACTAACTTAAGGACTCCACATTTTGATATCCCAACTCAAGAGACCCAATAAAGAACTCAAGAAAATAAATTAACTAATTAATCAATATCAAGAAATTGATTAATAACACAAATTCACATATCAGATTTAAATTATCACACTACAAGAAATCCAACTCAAAAGTCAAACTACTAATTTTCTCAATTTATTTCACTAATTGAAAACACTCAAATAAATTTGAATTAAAAGCAATCAAATGAATTTAATAAATTACAAGTACTTCAAATTTATCCAATAAAAACATAATATCGTTATAAATATCTTACATAATATTTTTTTCATAATTTAACTAATGTATATATATACCCCTTTTTTTTAAACAATTTAAATTAACATTATAAAATAATCCATATAAATAAATAAATAAATATACATATTTACATACATATATTTACTTACTTATTTAATATTTATATATACATATTTATATATATATAATATATATATATATATATTTTGCAAACTAAATTTAATAACTTTCAACTTAAATATAAATTTAAATTCACATTAAACTTTTAAAAAAATAAAAAATTATTTAACATATTGGGAGGGTATGCAGCTGGGAAGTTGCGTCCTTCCCGTGGGAAGGTCGCAGCTCCACCAGGGTTGCACCTAGCAGCCATGGTGGTTGCGCCCACCCAATGGGGATGTGGGGAGGTGCAGCTCTGCCGACCCTCCCCTCCCAATTCAATATAATTTTATTTCAAAATTTCATACGAACGGAATGAAAAATGAATTATATAGGGATTAAAAATATTTTCAGCACACAGTTAAATGATAAATTATATATATATTAATTTCACAAACAAATTAAATTCTCAGGAACAGTAAATTTACCAACATAAATTTCTTCTAAGAATTTTATTTTCTTTTAAAACAGATGGATAAATTGGGAAACAAAACACTATAATTAAATACAAGAAGTATTTAGAAAATTGCATAGAAGATTTATAATTTCTTGAGTTTTACCAGAGAGTTTTTATTTAAAAATCTACAGAGGTTTTATTTTCAAATTCCTCAATTTTCAACAGGGATTTTCTATAGCCTATAGAGCTACTGGTTTAGCAACTTCATTTAACGAGATTCTCTAATTTTTACTATACAATTTTTCTACAGGGGTAACAAAATCATAACGGCAAAATTGTGTAATTTTCCTATAGGGGTAACAATCTACAAGGGTAACAAAATTTTAACGGAAAAATTCTACAGCTGGGAACACTGCTTTCTACAGAGAAACTTCTAAATTCTACAGAGGGTACAGCCAATTCCTATTACACAAACAAACAATCTTTTCAAAACATGAAAGCATTCAAAACAAAAGGTAGTAAGGAACATGTTTCCTGAAGCCTATAGAAGCAAAAATTGTGTCAAGCTTTGCCATGGAAACCTCCAGCTATTAAGCTCTTCCCAAAAGCTTCACCTCCAGCCAAAATACAAGTCTAGAAGAAACTTTTGCAGCCTTTCATAGACTATTTCTCAAAAAGTTAAACCAGAAGAAAACCACACCCTCTTCTTTAGCCAAAAATTCCTGTAAAGAATTTTTTGTTACCCCCATGCCCATATTCTTTCCGAGTATTTTCCCCACCAGAAATTCATTAATTACCCACTCCTTCCCGTAATAAAAGAATTTAATAATTTTTTAAATCAATGTTATTTATTTATTATATTTATTTATTTATTTTTCTAATAATAATAATATAGTTTTTATAAGCAATTTAATTAACTCCAAAATGCAATAGCAAATTTAACATTCTAAATATCAACAAAGAAAATTTATTTTATTTAAATATCCTTTTAATCAAGAATATTATTCAATCAACTTAACTATAATTAACTATAATAACACTATTAATTAAACATATTAATTAATCACACTTAACAAAAATTAATTAAATCACAACTAAAATATTAATCAACACTACAAGGACAAGTTGAAACAAATACAACATTGGACTCACAGATGATGAACTTGGGATGGGAACTCTTTCTTAACCACACATTTTTTCAACATCAATCTCGTTGAGTTTATGAGACACGCTCAAACCTGACAAGCAGGTGGAGTTGATTTCCAGTACCTGCATCCTGCATAGAAACAAATGTCATGTAGCATGTAAATCACCATTGCGGACACACCATGAAAGGTAATCACAGGGTAGCAAGGCACTTGCAAGCAAGTGATGCTACTCTGTCCTTTCACCAAGACACACTGGCAAACACATTAGACACCATAACAACATTAAAATTAAAACATCAACATATATATATTATTAAAGAACACCACAAAATAGCCATGTAACATAATCACCATGAAATGTATCATCTAACAACATATATAAAATCTAGTGCAACAAATCAACCAAACAATAAATCCATGCACAACCAAAATGGTGAACTAATCACCCACACAACCAAGTACAAAATCCCCTCATAAGAGAAACAACAACATGAGGGGTGTTGCATAACATATAGACATGATGCATCATGGTATTGAAGACCAAGATAGCATTGTATCTAGTGGCATGGACTTTAACTTTGCAAATAGATAGGATAGTTCTTGTTCATACCTTGACATACGAAAACTTAGTTGGAATGTAGTTTAGTGGTTTAGAATATATCAGACCAAAGCATACGCAATAGTCAACAATATACTCCCAACAACCTCCCTACACACAACTAAGCAATTATGTGTCAAGATTATTTTACAAGAATACCCACAAGCACAGTAAACCAAAGATAATGATCAATGCCCCATTCCTTTCTCTCTAAATCGTTCAGACATCATCAAGAGGTCCTCAGAATGGGTCATTTAGATAAATCATAAGAAAATATTAAAGAAAAACATTCAGTATTATCTATATCTATTGCTAATTTTAAAATAGCTAAAGTGATTTTTGATGTTGATGTCCATTGTCAGAAGGATACATCCTAGGACAGTTTAGGACTAGGTGTGTTATAGGCCATTGATACAAACTCTACTAACTCATTTACCTATGATCTAGACTTTAGACTTTGACAATTAGTGTTTTCAGTTTACGACTTGTGACACTTGTTTTCTATTTGCTTTACCAAAGTTTGAAGATGACGGATGATTTATTATGGATGAAGTTTTATTGTAGGTGAAAGCGAGATAAGATGGATGGTTTTGGATTTTCTAGAATATTTCAATGTTTTTGGTATTTTGAAAATGTTTTGAGGCTTTTTTTTTGTTTTTTGGTCTTTTTGAAAGTTTTATGTGAATGTTTTGATTTTAAATTATTTAAGGTTGTTTAGGGTTTTCTAAGTTTTCCAAATTTTTGGTTTTCAATTTTCAAATGTTTTTTGTGTTTTTCTAATTTTTTGAATGTTTTGGGATTTTTTTGAGTTTTCAAATGTTTTGGAGTTTTATGAGTTTTCATATGTTTTAGAGTTTTTTGAGTTTTGACCAAGAATGTAATGCCCCGTCGTGCGAACCCCAAAGGACAATTAAACAGTAATTACTACATAATTTTTTTTTAAAGTTAACATAACATACATGTAATACATATTAAGTCATGACATGAATTTCATTTAAGTAGATTCACTAACACATACATCCCTTGGGGTACACCAGGAATCATTACGAACTTAATTCCATACAACAGCAATAAAGAATAAAAGTCAAAGATATAGTCCATAACAAAATGAACATTAACAAATATAACACATACATGATAAATCATTGATAAGAAACCATATGTGTACATAAATGCAGTGTATACATGATTAGCTCAACACATTGAATAACAACTACCATGGCCAATATCCACACAATGTTTAACATTACATTACAGTACAATGTTCAAGAGGTACAATGATACCAAAAGTGTTTCCAAACATGAACGGAAACCATACAATGAGATAACATGATACAATTGAATAGTTGAATACAAAGAGTCATAACTAGCTCCAAGATGAATACAACTCAGGAGTCGCCGCAACAGCACCAATCCGCACCTCTTGATCCTTGACTGGGGACCCAATGGGGTGCTTAGCACGTTCCACCCGACCACGTGGGTCCGAAGACCCACCCCCCATGCTAAGGAGCTGACAAGAAAGAGTCCTCAACCAAGAACATCCAAACACGAAACCACAAGACTCAACATCATACTAAAGTATCATAAAACTTGAGGATTACAATGACATAATCAACAACATCCAAGAGTCAACATAATAACTTAAAGTCATAAATCTCATCACATAAATCAAAGCAATAACAAGTAAACAAGTAACCAAAGGATTATCATAAAACACTTCCAAATCAAATAGAAATAATAAACAGAATACAAAACCAAATAAATCTTAAACAATAAATAGAACACAAATCTAGAGGCAACAAGAAATAAGGCACAAGGGTGTCTAGTGGAGAGTGTCATCGCATAGCTCTCATGGGATCTCCTGGCCCTTCCTCCAACTGAGGCGCTGGAACCCATCTATGGATCTCCTGGCCCTTCCTCCTACTTGAGGCGCCGGCACCATAGGGTAGCTCATGCGGAGCCAATAACCTCTCATGGGGACAAGGTTACAACTTTTTCGACCATGGCCTTCTCAGTCTATCATTAGTCTATGATAGCCCTACTGCATAGATGAGGCATCCAATATTTATTATCTTGTGTGTTTTACTAACCATCCCCCTAAATTCTATTTTTAGGTTATCACTTGTTTAACTACTCTTACGTGGGTTCTCCTGTGCACTTCCTCTTACTCGAGGTGCCGGCCCCCACAAAGAGCCACTCTCCCTAGAGACCCAACAAACATCGCACCAAAATCCAAGGGTTGTACAACATAACAAGAACACTAGATCACAACCGAGAAACATGCGAGGCATTACCCATCTCGCTATAAACACATAAACAGAGTCTCAACAATTCTTGTACAACCCTTTCAAAATCATGATACCAACACACTTGCCACATCAAGGGCACATAAAGAGAGAACATCAACTGTCAATTATCTCAAGCCTCTGGAAACCAAAAGGAATGAAAACCCACAAACGAGGGTAAAATGAAGCAACAAGAGCTTTTCCCAATAATTTCAACACAAGAATAAGATTTCCCTCCAATCTGAGATTAACTTAGAAAATCCACACAAAGAAAGTTTCATCAAACCCCATCCACAATTCAACAATGGTGTCACTTCAAAAAGAGATTCACAAAAGAAAAACAACCTTTAATTCAATAATAATCACTCAACATCCAAAAGCTACCAACTAGGCATTCCACGGGAGACCTCAATTTTCTCCTCACAAGAACTCCTTACAATGGCACGTAAATCACCTTCATAAAATCAGCAACATGGCAACAACAATTATCTATGCACATCCTCCATTAAAAGAAAACAACCTACTCAACAACAAAACAATCACAATCTCAACAACATAAAGTTTCCCAACATTCTCAAGAGCATGACAATAAGAGAGTTATCCCATAATTTCCTTCATTTCAAAATAACACTAGAGCACGATTCATAACATAGAATCTTAGAGATGATGAAAATCGCAAAAAGACAAGTGAATAAAATAAGAGTGACATCAAAATGAAATCTTCAAACTTAAATAGAGCTGACATTATCAGTCAATACAAGAAAACAAATCAGCCAATAGGGCATCTAAAGGAAACCTCCATATTCTCCTTACAAGATACCCTTACCAATTGGAAAATAAACATCCTTCCACAAGGTTAACAATCATGAGAACAATAGCAATAAATCGAGCACAACTTGATACGAAAATCAATCCACGCAATCATTAAGAAAGAGACAATATTTTCACTTTTCACATCACTCTCTATCCTGGCCACATAATTCATTTGGAAGACAAAATAACTATAAAATTAATAACATACCCATGATACCAATATTTCAAGCATATATGTTCACAAATTATCAACACTGAACAATTAAACGTATAATCCTTCACAATCTGTTCTATTCAATATTTCAACCATAAACTATAACTACTTTTAAGACTCAAAGTATACCAATTAACTTCCTATCATTAACTTAACGAAGACACATTATCCCATAACTTGTTTAGCATCAATTATTTCATCTAAAAACATGTTGCAAAAGTTATTATTTTCTCTATTCATTTTGATCATTTACTAACTCTATGTTTTAACAAATCTTTTATTCTTTTCTAAAACTAAGGTACACATAAAAGTATGCATTTTATAGGCATTATGCGGCTAGAAATACAATGTTTCAACTCTAAATGTTGTAACTGTGACAGATTTCCAAGTATATTAGAAAGTGGATATTGGACTAGGAATTATCGCCATCTACTTGCATTAATATCAAATCCCAAATGTAATCCACAAGGCTGAGGGGTAGGAGAAAGGTGAGGTGCAAATACGTGACTTATGAAAAGGAGAAATAATGTATAACTTTTTTTTTTTTGAACTTGACGCATTGTTGTTTGATGGCGAGTTTCCAGAGATGTACTCAAATTTAAAGTTTGGGAGATAAACTTCACCATGATCAGAGGTAAGCTCTCTATTATGTTAGTACATTGATAATATTTATTTTCAAGTGTTGCAACTACGACAGAATGTCAGTAGAATCAAGCAGGTTATTTAATTCTTTGAAATTTCCTGTTATGTTCAAGTGCGCAGCTGAGACAGGTTGACAATGAAACCAGGGAGATTGTTTAAACCTTTAAACTTCCTATTCTGTTCAAGTGCGCGGCTGAGACAGGACACGTGGATTGTTTGACAGAATGCCCTCAAAGGGGATGACATCTCATAAATTGCAAAGAATGTGTGATATGCATCTAATGGATTATTTATCTGTTCTGAAAACTATTGTGAAGACATCTTAGGGCAATTGCTAACCCAAGTACCATGATTTATTTCCTCATTTTCAATACCCATACCAAAATGAGCGCAACAAAACAGTGTAATTAATGACCCTCAAAGACACTTATGCACAGGCGAAAGCATAGATAAAACATTTAAATTGCTGTTAAGAACACCTCTAGGGTCATCTCTTGGCTTGCAATGGTTGCGAAGAAGGGATACAATATTTTTTTGTAAAAGCTTTAAAAGCATGCAAGCTAAAGCTGATTCTAAATCTGCGACCAAGCACGCCAGCCTAGACTTGTATACAAAGTGTGGAGACGAAGACAAAGCAAGAGAATTGTTTGATGGAGTAACTCAAAACACATTAATTCAAATACACATCGATCTGGCAAGGTAAAAAAAAACAGAAATCATTGAGAGAAACGTCGACCAACGAGAGGTTTCGAGCCAAGGTAGAGATTCATATTTAGCGAAGGAACGCCTAAGAAATCTACAAGGGTTTGTGACAAATTTTCAAGTCTTGGTGACTACCGGTGAGGTGCCAAGATCCACTCTCAATCATTTACTAAGCATAGATCAGAATAACCATGCATTACCATCAGAAAGTATCATACGCTAATCAAAATCATGAATACCTTTGATGATAAAAGGATAAAGCATGAGTGAATACAATCTAAGGAGAAATGGGCGAAGTGAGAGAAGGGAAGTAAGATGAGACTAACCATTGCACTGGTTAAGGAAGAACCTTGACCGATGTCCAGAGCCTGCTCCATTGGTTCTGCTCATGAAATCCCATCAACCTTTTATGTAGTCCGTGTAATTCCCCCCAAAAACTAAAAAAACCCTGGATCCTGCCTCGTTCCCTATATCTTTCCCGTCTAGAAAGGCAGTAACAGCAATCTTTTTTTGTTCACAAAAGCAAACTTCTAATTTAAACTCAAAAATCTCTACTAAGTTTATCTTGTTTTCCTTTTTGACCTTCGTTCCCATTGCACGCATGCCCATACTTTTATTTATTTATTTGTTTATTTATTTATTTGTTTATTTATTTTATTTTTAATCTTTTCTCGTCTTTTTCTATTTTCTTCCAGCTTTTCTAGCTTTTAACAAATCAACTCCGAATAATATCTTTCATATTTGTTTAATTTTTAGAATGCTTTCCATTTTTATTTTATTTTTACTTGACTTTTATCAATCCAAATCTTATCTTCAAGATCACAATCACATTGCTTTATCTTATTTATATATTTATCCTCACATAATTAATAATTTATCAATCATTATTAATTACCCTATAAACCATACTATTTATAAAACAACTTAATCTAATTAATTATAGTTTTTCCTTTAATTCAAAATTAATTTATGTTTTCTATTATCAATTTAATTTAATTGAATTGATTAATCAAGACTAAACATAATATCAATTTTATCACCTAACTTAAAGTCAATTAAACAAGGAAATCAACAAGACGTCTCAAATCAACCTATCATACTTACACAAATATGACGAAGAACCAAATGTGGAGGGGTACTACAAAGAACCTAACCTAAAATACTATTCTATGGGCCTCGGGGGCTTATCAAAGATGATCCTTGCCTATGTTATACACACAAAGACCACGTAGTTTGACTGACTTGACTTATTGTTGATGAGATATAAATAGTTGATGGATTGTCAGTTTATTATGATGGATCACTAAAGGACTGACCTATGGTGTCTCGAGGGCACATCAATGATGGCCTTGTCTACGTTCAAGCTCAGAGACTCATAGTTTGATTGACTTGACTTATTGTTGATGAGAAATGAACACTTGATGGATTGCCAATTTATTATGATGGACTCCTAAGGACTGACCTAGGGTGTCTCAAGGGCACATCGATGATGGAATTTCCTACATTCAAGCTCAAAGACTTGTAGTTCGACATGGTGTTATTTTTTGGATTTTTGATGTTTTGACCTTTTTTAGGGATTTTGATGTGTTTTGGATGTTTTGGATTTTGAATTTACAGTTGCAAGTGTTTTTGGATTTTAGTTGTACAAGATTTTGAATGTGTTTGGATTTTCTAATTTTGCAAGTGTTTTATGAATCTTTTTAGGATTTTCGATGATATTTTCAATAACCTTAGGATATACAAGAACCCGACCCAATCCATAATGAATTTCCCCTAATGTGATTCAATAAACTACCTCAATATAGGCAAGACAAGTTGACCTTAGGAATATGCCAAGTAGTACGAAGGGGAATATGATACTTCATGATATCAAGCTATGATATAGACATAGATGATGATGGAATAAATAGGATGAATGATGCAATGGATGGATGTGATGCAAAGAATGATAGGATAAAGAGCCAAAGATAGCTGGAGGTGCTTTATTTATGTGAGGTTCTTGTTTTCCAGGTTTTCACCAAGGTACTTTCCCAAAGCACCACCGAAGTGGTTTTCACTAGAGGACAACATTTTTTCTTTACTATTTTCAATCCTTTTTCTTTTTTTTTTGGATTTTTTATAATAAAAAAATAAAAATAAAAAATAATTTTCAAATTTCAACCCTTCAAGCCTAGGCATAATACTTTTTAAGATGCAAACTATTGGTTGGTTCCTACAAGGGTTCACCTTCAAGCATTGATAATTGGTATGCTCCTGATCCATAGCTTCTATGACAACAAATGGACCTAACCAGTTAGGCTCAAACTTTCCTTTATTGTCTTGTTCTGGAAGATTTTTTTGATTCTGCTTGAGAACAAGATCCCTTACTTGAAAAGACCAACTCTTGATCTTCTTGTTATAGCTTCATTTTAGATGGTTTTGGTATGCTTGTAAGTGATTAAAGGCATCAAGACAACGCTCATCCAAGAATTCAAGCTCATTTAGCTAAGATACTATATGCTTTTCATCAATTATTAGGTTCTGTAGTGAAACTCGTCGAGACGAAAGTTTGACCTCAATAGGAAAGATGGATTTTGATCCATAGAACAAGGAGAATGGGGTTGCACCTATAGGCATACGAATACTGGCTCAATAGGCCCAGATGGTGGGATTTAACTATAGATGTTAGTCACGGCTAGCTTCATTGACCGTTTTCTTTAGGATTTTTAGAATGGTCTTGTTTGTAGCCTCATCTTGACTATTTCCCTAGAGGTAATACAGGGTAGAGAAATGATGTTGGATGTTAAATTTTTGGCATAGCTCTTTCACATCTTGATGCTTGAAGGGTGTTTTTTTATCAGAAATAAGGGCTTGTGAAACACCCTAACAAAAAATAGGGTAATTTAGGATAAAATTGGCAATTTGCTTCCCTGTTATGTAGGTCATAGGAATAACTTCTACCCACTTGGTAAAGTACTCAATGGTTGTGATGATGAACTTATGGCCATTAGATGAGGTTGGAGTAATCTTTCCTATGAGGTCAAGCCCCCACTGAGAGAAAGGCCAAGGTGTGACCATTGGTTGTAACTCCTAAGTTGGAGCATGAATAAGATCTCCATGTTGTTGACACTAGACACACTTCTACATGTATTTATGTGCTTCTCTTTCCATGGTTAACTAGTGATACCCCGTCCTTAACAGTTTCTTAGCTAGATTCATACCACTAGAATGGGAACCACATATGCCATTATTCACTTTCATTAAGACGATCAAGGCTTCCTCTTGGTTGAGACATTGTATTAATGTCCCCTTGATGTTTCAGTTATATAAGGTATAACTTAGGATCACGAATTAGGATGCCTTTTTAACAAAGTTATTTTTAAGATTGGACATGAAATAGGATGGGAGGGTTCCTCTACTAAGGTAGGTGAATATATCATGATACCATAGGGAACCAGGACCAACGATGACACACACAAATTATGATTCTAGGATTTTGAAAGCTAGCACGAGGAGTTGCTCTACCAATAATTCACATTGAAGGACATTGTGTGGCATGTCTAACAATGATCTAATTGTTTCCATGGCATCTACTACCCAATTGTTCATGCGAGGAATTTTCTCAAAATTTATTTCTATAAAAAATTCCTTAAGACTTTCTACCATCTTCTTATAAGGAGTGAGTTTATCATCCTTAGTCTGGTAGTCACTATTGACTTGGTTGATAACCAGTTGTCAGTCCCTATGACTTTCAATTCTTGTATTTTCCATTGAACTGCTATCCTTAGACCCATTATTAGGGCTTCATACTCTGCAATATTGTTAGTACATGAAAATGATAGTCATTATGAATTTGGAATATAATCACCTTAAGGGGTGATAAAGAGGATACCTGCTCCTAATCCATGTTGGGTAAATGATCCATCAAAGTACATTTTCCACTAGTCTATTGTATTGACAAGGAACATCGATTCATCATGGAATTCAGATATCAAAGGGTTCTCTACAAAGATAGGTGCTTCTACCAGTTGTTATGCAATCACTTATATTTTGGTTGTCTTGCACTCTACATATTATATGTCAAATTTAGTTAAGATCATTACCTATTTGGCCATTCGCCCAGTGAGAGTTGTCATGGATAACATGTATTTCAATGGGTTGATCTTTGCAATAAGCTTGATTTGATGTGATAGCACATAATGTCTGAACTTTTATGAAGCAAAAACAACCACTAATCATACTTTCTTAATGGATGAATAATTCATTTCATAGCCTACCAAGGTCCTGTTGATGTAATAGATGGCTCTTTCTTTTTTGTTTTCATCATGTTGTGCTAGAAGAGCACCTAGTGTTGTTGATGTTGCTGAGATGTATAGGATCAATGGCTTGTTCGATATCAATATAATGAGCACTGGATGTGTCAATAGGTATTCCTTGATCTATTGGAAGGATTTATCACATTTCTCATCCCATTTGGAAGTTATTCCCTTATGGAGAAGATGCAAGAAAGGATGGATCTTATTTGATAATTGCGCTATGAACCTTCCGATGGACTACAACCTTCCTTGTAATCCACTCATCTATTTCAATGGTTGTGGTGGTTCCATGTCTAGGATGGCTCACTTTTGTTGGATCAATCTCTCTCCCTCTTTGTGATACGATGTAGCAAATAAGCTTTCCTGATCTAAACCCAAAGACACACTTTTTCAAGTTAAGTCATACCTTATACTCTTTGATTCTATCAAAGATGGGTCCTAATACCTCTATGCACTCACCCATTTTCTTTTATTTTTCCAAGATATCATCCACATGGTCTTTGATTTTTTTGTGGATCATGTCATGAAAGATGATGGTCATTGCTCTTTGATAGGTCGCTCTTGCATTTTTCAGTCCAAATAGCATCATGTTCCAACAATATGTTCCCCTTGGACAAGTGAATGTAGTATTGTGTTGATCCTCCTTGGTGATTATGATTTGATTATAGCCTAAAAAACCATCCATGAATGATAGCATTTCATTTCCAACTATCAAATCAATGATGATGTCAATGTTAGGCAAAGGGAAATCATCCTTCGAACATTCCTTGTTCAAGTCTCTGAAATACATGCATATTTTTATGCCCCCAGTGGGTTTGGAGATTGGTACCAGGTTGGAAACCCATTTAGGATAGTCAATAAATTGGATTAATCCAACATCAAGAAGCTTATGTAATTCAAGTTTTACCAAGAGTGCAATTGAGGGTCCATCTTTCTCAACTTTTGCTTCACTAGTTTGGCTTCAAGATAGATGGATAAATGATGCACAACCACTTCTAGATTGAGCTCTGGCATATCTATGTATGACCATGCAATTTTTTCTCTTTGCTCTTTCAAGAATGCTACTAGGTTTTTTTTTTCTTCATCCAACAAGGATCTAGCATAAAAAATTATCTTGGGTGCTTCTTTTGTTCCCACATTTACTAGATTAGCCTTCTTTGCTAGTACTACTGACTTTTTTGGATGCATTGCACTAAGGGGGAGATTGAATCCTTCATCCTTGGGTGACTTAGAGAGGTTTCCACCCTCAGATGCTTCCTTTCCTTTTACTATTTTAGGATCAAAAAGTACCACAATGTGGTTTTCACTCAAATATCTCCATGTTATTTGCATGTCATCCATTTTGCGACTGAAGGATTCAATTGTCTCCCCATAGTACACTTGTGTGTCTAGCTATATATCAAAACTAGATTTTTGATCTGCCCATGGTAAGTTTTTGTGGAGTCCCATGAATTATGAGATCGCTTCATCATTTTTGAATAAATCTAGAATTGGTGGTCCTTGTTGGTCCCAATTAATGAGTTGTAGGTAGACTAGGCTTATTTCAATAGTTGAGTTATTTGGGGTGAAAGATGTCATGGATATCATGAAGAGAGAGTTATTTTCAAATAGGTCAGTAACATTGAGAGGGAATTCATCTAGGGTCATATCATTTGATGTTGGTAACCAAGAGGAATCCTCAACCCGTTTAGCAAAAGTACCTTTGCCAATAAGGGTAACCTTGGTAGTTGTACATCCTTGGTGCAAGGGCACCAAGTTCATTTTGTGGAAATGTGGTCAAATGAAGTATTTTGATAGTTTTAGGTGTTTTGAGTCTTTTCGCTAGACAAATAAGGTCATAATATACCATTCATATTGTAATTTGGGTCTTTTGGTCAGTTTGGGAGTCATTTTATTAAAAGTTGTCAATGTTGCTTTAGCGACTTTTCCAAAATTTGTCATGTTTGGGAATACTAACGGTTGGAAAGTTTTTAAAATAGTTGGATTCAATGTATCTTGATGTAACAAGCTTAAATTGGCTCTAAGAAACTGATGTAGGGGTTCTGGAGTTGATTGAAGGTGAATGCAATAAATAAAAACTTTGTTTTTTCTTGAATTTATGTGTATTTCATTCAAATCTTGTTGTTGCGAATCATTGTATATATCCATACTGTAGGTGATTGATAAAAGATGATTTTAATTTGATAGAGTACTATGTTAAGAGCCTCTTTTCCTTTTTAGGATTGGATTTCATCAACTCTTAAAGATTTGGTTGGCAATTTTCTTTGAATGGGTTTACAATTCAGTTTCAGGGGTTTGAAGGTGTTAAAAATGTAAAATTCACCCATTCCATAGATGGATTTGCTTAAAAATTTGTGGAATGGGTGCCTTAGGATATTTTTAGAGGTATATGGTGGTTACAAGAGTAGGGAGGGCGAGTTGAGTGATTTTTCATGATGCCCTAGTTGCAAATGAGTGTTTTTTTGTCTAAATTTGATGGCTTAGTATGAGATTTTGTGTGAAATAGTGTTGATGAAGGTTGGGAGATGACTCATGAAGCATAGGTAGAAATATTACATGTTTGACATATTGGAAAGGTTGGAAGAGGTGTGGAGTGTGTACTTTCATTAAACCCTCATAGGTTCAAGCCTAAAAATACCTAAAGAAAAGGTTTTGTAATTAGAGGTGTTAGTGAGTGTTCCAATTCTTAAAAGTTGTAGATTCAGAGATTTTGGAGGCTAGAAAAGGACTTTCCATAAATATTTGGGGCTGGAAGGGTGTTTAAAGGAGTGTTTCTTTGTAAATTAGGCCTAATTGGCTTAAGGGGACAGTGTTGCAGCATTAGTTTGGAGGATATGTTCCAAAGGAACCTAATGATCTTTTGAGATATGTTTTTGAAGTCCTTAAAGGGTGTCTGAAAAGGAGAATGTTTTGTGTGTTTTCATAGTTTCATGGAAGTTGTGCACAATTTTCCCTATTTGCAATGTTATAAGGGAAACGGGTTGAGATTGTGAAAATTTGTTGAGTTGGGGTTTTGAGGGTAGTAAGATTGTTTTAGTTTGGTCAAATTGTGATTTTTGAAGTTTTTTCCTCCCTACTTTGCATCAAGTGGTATCAAATCATAGGTAGTAGATCATTTGAAGGTGAAAAGTTGCAAATTCAAGAGTGAAAGGGTTGAAGTTGAAAAGACAAAATGCCTCCTAAAGGTAGTGGAGTTCTTGCAAGGGATATTAATATCTCGAAAGAGTCACAAGAAGCAATCTTATCTAGGTTTGCAGCAATGGAGAAAGAGAAAAGGAGAGGAAAGGCCACTAATGAGGAAAGTGGTCGAGAAGAAGAGGAAGAGGGAGAGAAAGAAAACCCTCCAAGTGGAAGAACCCAAAATGTTGATTGGGATCTTGATGAAAGAAGGATGATAAATATGCTCAAGGCTATAAAATGGGATGCTTCTGATGTAAAAGTCCAGAGATGCCAATGTATAATAGAAAACTGGATGTTGAAGAGGTGTTAGACTAGATAGATGCACTGGATAATCTTTGAATTCAAGGAGGTTTCTGATAATTAGAAAGTGAAGTTTGCTAAGACCAAGTTGAAAGGTCTTGCATTGACATGGTGGAATTACATTCAAGAGGAAAGAGTGAAGAAAGGAAATCCAAAAATTAGTTCATGGGATAGGATGGTGTCAAAGGTGAAAGCATGATTTTTTCCAAGTGATCATTCAATTCAAACATTCAAGAAGTTGTAGAGTTTAAAACAAAAGGACAAGGATGTTATGAAATATACAAAGGAATTTCACAAGTTGAGTACAAGGTATAGACACATTGAAGATGAGAATTAAAATATTACAAGGTATGTGTGTGGCTTAAGGTACCAAATCCAAAATGAATTGAGTTTGGCTACACCAAGATCAGTTGAAGAATGTTTCCAATTGGTTGCTAAGGAAGAGGAGAAACTAAAAATAAGGCAAGAAAGGCAAGGAAGAGGAAGAGGTAGCATCAATAGAGAAAGAGGATCAAGATAGTCCTTTGAAGATAAAGAAGAAACAAGCAAAGAAAAGGAACAAGTGGTTGATCCAAGAGGTGGATTTAGAGGTTTCAGAGGAAGACTTGGTGGTAGTAGAAGTTCAAGTTCATTTTCAGGTAGGTGTTGTAACGCCCCGTCTTATAACCTAAGGAATGTTGCAATAGTGTATAAAAGTGAAATAATTTGTTTTTAAAGTGATAATATTAAGTTAATTAGTTGCATACATTCACTAAGTTATGAGATGTTACACTACTTGAGTTTCCATAGATGACTTTAGTATTTAGCATTGCACATATTTAATTAACATAAACTTTAAAAGTAAACATTGCATATCATTTGAAATTACATTCATGAAGGTATAAAGTACAAATATGATTTCTTACATTGCATTTGATAAGATATTACAATACTCATTCATCTGATGAGGTAGATCAATAATAGTTACAATTACAATTTACAAATTTTCACCTCATATACAATTGAGGGATGTTACAATACAAGATTTCAAGTAATGCAATAAAGAAAGTACACATATGTATCCAAGTACGATCTCTCCATCCATGAAGCTCTCGATGCCATGATCATAAACTGGGGACCTAATGGAGTAAGGTGCACGTTCAACCCAACCATGTGGTACCCGTAGGTCCACCCCCTGTGCTAGGAGATAGTAATATGGTTACCTAGACATAACCTATTAACCCTAGACACAAGTACATAACTAACTGACGGTTACAATGCTTCTAGATTTAAGACAATCGAATGTGCTAAGAACATAAGGTTAACTGTTATTTTAGGTGGAGTGTCATCACAATATTGCAAAGGTTACCCTGGTGTTTCTTCCTAGGTTCCGGCCCCCAACTTGGGTTACCCTGGTAACCTCTTACGAAACCCGGCCCCGTTTGCAAGCTATTGCGGAATTGAAAATATTTTAAGGTAACAAGACATCGATTTTCCATTCCAAGCCTTCTCATCTTATACTCAAGACTAAACTAGCTCAAGAGTCCATAAGTGAGGCATAATCATCTTATTAAGGATTTTAATCTAACTACTGTGTTATTTAGTTATCATTGACTTACTAACTCTTTGTAAGTTACCCTGACACCACTTTGTGTGTCGGCCCTTACATAGAGCCACTCCCCTAAACATAACAAAGGAATTCTAAGTTTTCCTAACTAAGGTTTACAAGGTGTACATAAATACAACAAGAAATTCTACACTTTTCATAACGAACATCAATGACTATGTTCATAAAATCAGGTGTCTAAACACCACGCAAATACCATGTACACAACCTTAGCTAACTCAAGAATTTAACTTAAATAAACACAACCCCCACGTTTTACAATTTGTCTGGAAGACTTGTACATTTAAGACATTCCCAAATTGACCAATAAAAGAGAAAATACTATTTAAAGCAAATTAAAGCTCAATAGTAAACTATCATTTGGATTTACTAAATCTAGTCAATCAATATAATTTGCATGAAAATAAATCAACTTGATTACAATTCACTATCAAATAATCTAATTTAAAACTTTCACAATAACACTTAACAACATCCATCAAATTTCTTTTTTTTTAATCTAATCTTACAGTTATACTCAAAGACAATTCTTATTTCATAATAAAATAAATATAAATTTAAAAATTTGTTTTATATATATACATATATATATATACATATAAATGTTATTAAATAATTATAAACCCTTATTCTAATTTTATATTCGAAATAATAAATAATCAAAAAAAATCATTTTTCTTTTAAACTATAATATAAAATATAAAACACTATACATCTGCGTATTATACAGCCCTCGGTTGTTCACACAGAACATACAGTCCACGGCTGTGAATACAACCCCCCCCGTATGGGGAGGCGGCTGTGAGACAGCCACGCACTGCCTGTGAGGGCAGCCAGCTGCCTCCACAGCTGTCGCCCCATATGGGGATGACTGTGGGGTAGCCCCGCGGCCCCCTTTCCATATACTATATGAATAAAAAACATTAAAATTTAACATGTGAAATTTTCATGTTTTTTTAAAAAATTGTGTTTTCTGAGTTTTACTCCATTTAAACTAAAATAAAAACTTTAAAACCTCCATAAATTCGTCCGTACGGCGACGGAAATTAAATACAAATATACATTAAAATAAAGAATAGAATTTATTTCTCAATCCAATTTATATATAATAATATATTTGTATAAATATATGTATTTTTATATAAAATTATATATATACATATTTATATACAAATTTCACAGATTTGCAAATAGAGAAATAAAGAAATTTCTACAGGGTTTCAATGGGGAAATTGGGGAAATTGTAAAAAAAATTCTCCAGGGTTTCAAAAGAAAACACGCACAGAAATTTCCATTCAAATTTTAATTTACCCCAAAGGTTTTAAAATCCATTTTCCATTTAAATGATTTCCCCTTCATTAATTTAAATATTTTCCATAGAAAGTATGCTACAGAAATTCTTCTAAAACCATCAAATCTTTACAAGACAAAAATACAGTGAACAATTTCTTTGCGAGAAGTACAGGGATTTAAATTAAACATGATTTATTTTCACAAACATTCCTTTCCAAAAAAAAACAAACAAAATAAAATATCACAAGGAAAATACCTGTTTCCTTTGCTTCAAAAATCTGTCTGGTGAGGAAAGCCTCTGTTGCCTGTAGCTTCCAAAACCTTTCCTAAACACCAAATCCCAATATCCAAAACAAAGAACTTCCACAAATATACAATAGTACCAAAAGGATATCACAAGAAAACTTTCAAAGAAATTTTAACAGTAGACTCAATTTTTCATTTCCCGTGAAGAAAAAAAAATGATAACCTTCTGTATTTCCTAGATCCCAGATATCCTCCGAAAATTTCCTCAACCAAAAGCAATAAATTTAACTGGCACACATGTCGAGAAGAACAAATATCTTCCAACAACTTCTCGGCAATCTTTCAAGATTTGCATGCATTTAATTTATTTAAAATTTTCCAATTTCAAAAATACAAAATTTATTTACAATTAAAAATGCCATTTCCCAAATAATGTTTAATTTCAAATTTAAATCTATTCACACACATTTAAAACAATTTTAATTTAATTTATTTATTTATTTAATTAAATAAATTTAATCTCAATGATCAAACTATTTAACCAAACAAACTAACTAATTAATTAAATAAAATGTAAAACTTATTTCTTTAACATTTAAAAATTAATTTAAATAACAGTAAATTAAAGAATAATAACTATCATTAAAATTGACAAAATTTTCCTTTCAAGCAATTAATCCAAACAGGAACAAACAAGACCATCTATGACTCCGAACTAAAACTGACAATGTACTGTGACTAGGTTAAAGACTAGACTAGGATGAACCATGCTACTATCTCCCAATCAACATTTCCATTGAGTCTTGACACGCTCAGACCTGAGTAACCAGGTGGAGTCGGTGTCATGTACCTGCAATCCTGCAACCAATCAAATAACATGCATATATATATAATCCATTGTACAGGCACACCGTGCGGAGAAAATCACGAACATCACAGGGCACTCGCAAGCAAGTGATGTAATTTCGTTCTTCACACCAATACATGACACATTAGACTGACAAATTAAATAACAGTTAGTCCACCATAAACATATACATAACAATAACATCTGAAGGAAAACATCTACGCTATATCAAAGCATGTCAGAAATCAATTATCACCATACAATGTATCATCATATCACAAAGTGAATCCACTGTTGCTCAAAATCAGCGATCAAAATATCCAAACTAAAGTACCAAAGTCTAACAGTGTGAAAACATGCAAACAGAAAACATAAGCATAAATGGAGGGGTACTACATCCTCCCCCCCTAGGATCAGGCTTGCTCTTGAAAGCCTACGAAAAGATAGGGATAAAGTTCCCTCATGCGTGTTGCATCCTCCCAAGTAGCAGAAGCCTCATGGCTAGGATCCCATTGGACCCTCACCTGATCAACGTCTCGACCCCTGAGACCAAGTGTCTGGCACTGTAGAATGGCCATGAGCTCCAAAGCCAGCTGCCCGTCCTCTACCTGTAACGCATTCCAATCAAGTACATGAGAAATGTCAGGATGATATGGTCTAAGAATTGATACATGAAAAACATCATGAGTACGTGACAAACTGGGTGGTAAGGCGAGTCGATACGCCACAGGACCAATTCTCTCCAAGATCTCAAATGGCCCAACGAAATGAGGCGCAAGCTTAGAGCCTTTTCCATAACGGATTGGACTCTTTCGCGGTCACACTCGAAGAAACACTCTATCACCAACTGCAAATTGTCGGTCTATTCTATGCGCATCGGTATACTTCTTTTGTCTATCCTGTGCTGCTATCAAATGTTCTCTAATACGGTCAACCTGTTGCTCCATGTCTCGAAGCATCTCAGGACCAAGTAATACTCTATCCTCTAGTCGATCCCAACTTAGTGGAGTTCGACAAGGATGACCGTATAATGCCTGAAATGGTGGCATACCTATAGAACTCTGATATCCGTTATTGTAAGCGAATTCTACTAAGTACAGATAATCCTCCCAACGTGATTGTTGGTCCATTACGTACATTCTAAGCATATCCTCTAATATTTGGTTAACTCTCTCCGTTTGTCCATCGGTTTGAGGATGATACGCTGAACTAAAGTTCAACTGTGTACCTAGAGCATGTTGTAATGAAGTCCATAGGGCTGAAGTAAATATGAGGTCTCTATCAGATATAATCCTACGAGGAATCCCATGCAATCCAACTATGTCCTCCATAAATATCCTAGCTACAGATGAAGCATTGTAAGATGATCGTACTGGTGAAAAATGAGCTACCTTAGTCAATCGGTCAACAGTTACCATAATGGCATTGTGTTGACGTGATGACGTAGGTAACCCTACAATAAAGTCAACAGATATAATATCCCATTTCCATTCAGGAATGAGATGTGGCTGCAATAATCCAGCGGGATGTTGATGCTCAGCTTTGACTCGCTGGCATTCAAGACATCTCGATACAAATTCAGCAATATCACGTTTCATACCAGGCCAGAAATATAATTGCCGAAGATCCCCATGCATTTTCTTAACACCTGGATGAGCTGAATACGGAGCTCAATGTGCTTCAGTCATAATCAATATACGAAGACCCTCAATATGTGGTACATAGATATGACCTAGATGTCATAATATACCATCTGGTTCAAGGACATACCCTGCAAATCGACCTTCTAAAGGTCTACCAGATTCAATCTCTGACCTCACTTCCTGATACAATCTATCAGTAGGAAGTGCTGCTAATATTTGACCTCTCAAATCTACTTCAAGAGTAGTAGCAGAGATCTCATGTCGACGACGACTAAGAGCGTCAGCCACTACGTTCTCTTTTCCTTGAACATATTTCACTTCAAAATCATACTCACACAAGAACTCCATCCACCGTCTTTGTCTAGCATTCAAATTAGGTTGCGTAAAAATGTATTGTAGACTACGGTGATCAGTATGAAGTTCGAAACGGTGACCTAATAAGAAATTCCTCCACCGAACTAATGCATGCACTACTGCAGCTAGTTCTAAATAATGAGTGGGATAGTTTAATTCATGATCCTTGAGTTTGCGAGACTCATATGCAATCACACACCCATCTTGCATTAGAACTGCTCCCAAGCCCTCTAAGGATGCATTCGTGCATACTACAAAACACTTAGTAGGATCAAGAACAATCATTATAGGCGCATTAGTCAACTTTTCTTTAAGTGTCTGAAAAGCCAACTGACATTGCTCTGTCCAAACAAACTTCTTCCCTTTTCTCTGAAGAGAAGTAATAGGATGACCAATTCTAGAAAATCCCTCAACAAACCGCCTATAATAACCAGCTAGACCCATAAAACTACGAACTTCACCTACATTAGTAGGCGCGGACCAATCTACAATAGCTTGAATCTTTGAAGGATCCACAGCAATACCTTTTCCAGATATCACATGTCCAAGATATTTTATCTCAATTTGAAAGAAATCACACTTCTTCAGGTTCGCATATAATTGATTTTCCCTTAAACATTGCAATACCTGTCTCAAGTGTTCTTCATGTTCCTTCATGTTTCTCGAATAGATCAAGATATCATCGAGAAATACAAGTACAAAGCAATCAAGGTATGTATGAAAAACACCATTCATTAAACTCATGAACACTTATGGTGCGTTCGTTAACCCAAATGGTACTACTGTGAATTCGCAGTGCCCATAACGAGTACGAAATGCAGTTTTATGAATGTCAGCTTCAGCAATTCGCAATTGATGGTAACTAGATTTCAAATCGATTTTAGAGAACACATTAGCTCCCTTGATCTGATCGAAAAGATCATCAATCCTAGGCAAAGGATAACGATTCTTAATCGTAACCTTGTTCAATTGACGATAGTCAATACACAGTCTAAGTGACCCATCCTTCTTCTTTACAAAGATGACAGGTGCTCCCCAAGGGGAAACACTTGGATTAATGAAACCCTTTTCTAATAGTTCCTCTAATTAGATACGAATTTCCTCTAACTCCTGAGTCGTCATTCTATATGGAGCTCTAGATATAGGTTCTGCTCCAGGAACTAGGTCAACTCTAAAGTCAATATCTCTCTTCGGTGGCATTCCAGGTATATCATCAGGAAACACATCAGCCAATTCCCTAAGAATAGGATGATCATCAAGAGATACCTCTCGACTCTCACCTTCTTCCAAATCTGTAACTGTTGGTGCAAACAGTTGACAACCCTGACGAAGACATCTCTTTAATTGCATAGCAGATATCATCCGTAAAGAGATAGGTCTTTGAATACCTAATATTTCCACTTTCGCACCTAAATCATTAATACAACTAACTGTCTTAAGTCGACAGTCAATCACAGCATGATGAGATGCTAACCAATCCATACCTAAAACTATGTCATACGATCCTAAAGGTGTAACATATAGATCTACTAAGGTAGTTAACGTACCAATTTTAAGTTCACAATTATGTACTAAGTTCTCTACCGCTACTTTCACCCCAGAGGCGAATTCAACCTACCACTTACCACCTTGCTTTACCACCACAAGACCACATCACTCAACGATGGTTGGTGAAATAAAGGAGTCGGTAGCTCTGGAATCAAAAAGAATGGAAACACTAACACCATGTAACTTACCTGAAGTCTCAACCACTATGTTCTGGTGATTGGCTTGGCGGTCATTAACCGCAACATAAATTGTATGTGATCGTCTTGCATCACCCACTATAGGCTCTGAAACTGTAGGTCGAGGCCTAAAACTAGTAGAACCTCTCATCGAACACTTCCTAGCAATGTGTCCATGTTGTCCACACGAGTAACAACCTGTGCCTCTACCGAATCCTCTGCGACCCGAAGGTGCATTGGATTGTTGGAAACTACCTCTACTGATAGTAGACTGAGCACTCTGAGCAGGCTGATCCTACCTATTGTGCTTGTTGCGCCACCAGTTGCGGTTCTTTCATGTTTGTGAACTATTACCTTGTTGTGGTTGTGGATTATTATTCATGAGGTGTACGTTGTTACTGTTGTTGCCCACCCTTAGAGGGTGTCTGTTGGTTCCTAGAGGAACCCCCTGTCTGTGCCTGTCCACCCTGTGGACTAAAACTTGTTGCAGGAGCACTACCAATCTGCACTCCTATGTGACCACCTAACGCCATAACAAGATTCTCTTCCACTATGCGAGCCTTCTCCACAGCAACTTCCATAGTCTTTGGCTCAAAGACTCTGACTCCACCACTAATGCGGGCGTTTAAACCCCTGATGAAGTGTTGAACCAACATAGGCTCATCATCACCAATACCAACATATTGCTTGAGTTCATAGAATCTACGTTCATATTGCTCAACAGATAGAGCCAACTGACGTAAATCATGGAACTCGTTAGCCCGTCGCTGCCTCCAGTGTTCCGATAGGAACCATTCTCTAAACCTCTCCAGGAACATCTCCCAAGACACTGACCCAATATCTAAGTGGAGCTTCTGCTCTTCCAGGCGCCACCAAGTAGAGGCGAATCCTCTCAGATGCATGATAGCGCATCTCGCACGAGTATTGCTACTGTAAGGGTGCATGGTGAAGCATCTACCCAAATCCAGTAGCCAGGTCTCTACCTCTAAGCCACCTCTGGTACCATCAAAAGTAGGAGGGTGTGCCCTTAGTAAATCCCTCATGTGCCATGCAGTAATAGCATTCTGATGCATTGTATCATCTACTCTCCTTGGAGATCTATCTCTCTCTCTAACAACCTCCTGCTCAACTTCCTGTCTAGGTCCAAGTTGAGCTAGGACCTCCTCTAATAAAGGACGTATCTGTGAACCCTCTACTCTTGACTATTCAGGATTTTGTCCCTCATTCCTCTGATCCAACTGCTCTGCCTGATCACTCTGATGAGGGCTCAGAGGAGGAGTAACCTTAGGGATTGTCCCTCGGCCTCCACCTCGACCTCTACCACGACCTCTTCCACCTCGTCTAGGCATGTTCCTACACATAACAATAACGAGTCTTAGATACTAATCAACCAAGGCTAACAGATAGCAACACTACGTACTAGGTCAACCTAATGGGCTCACGATTACCCAAAGCGTCCAGTGTTTGTAACCTTGGCTCTAATACTAATCTGTAATGCCCCGTCTTATAACCTAAGGAATGTTGCAATAGTGTATAAAAGTGAAATATTTTTTTTTTAAAGTGATAATATTAAGTTAATTAGTTGCATACATTCACTAAGTTATGCGACGTTACACTACTTGAGTTTCCATAGACGACTTTAGTATTTAGCGTTGCACATATTTAATTAACATAAACTTTAAAAGTAAACATTGCATGTCATTTGAAATTCCATTTATGAAGATATAAAGTACAAATATGATTTCTTACATTGCATTTGATAAGATATTACAATACTCATTCATCTGATGAGGTAGATCAATAATAGTTACAATTACAATTTACAAATGTTCAAATCATATACAATTGAGGGATGTTACAATACAAGATTTCAAATAATGCAATAAAGAAAGTACACATATGTATCCAAGTACGATCTCTCCATCCATGAAGCTCTCGATGCCATGATCATAAACTGGGGACTCGACGGAGTAAGGTGCACGTTCCACCCAACCATGTGGTACCCGTAGGTCCACCCCCTGTGCTAGGAGATAGTAATATGGTTACCTAGACATAACCTATTAACCCTAGACACAAGTACATAACTAACTCACGGTTACAATGCTTCCAGATTTAAGACAATCGAATGTGCTAAGAACATAAGGTTAACTGTTATTTTAGGTGGAGTGTCATCACAATATTGCAAAGGTTACCCTGGTGTTTCTTCTTAGGTTTCGGCCCCCAACTTGGGTTACCCTGGTAACCTCTTACGAAACCCGGCCCCGTTTACAAGCTATTGCGGAATCAAAAATCTTTTAAGATAACAAGACATCGATTTGCCATTCTAGGCCTTCTCATCTTATACTCAAGACTAAACTAGCTCAAGAGTCCATAAGTGAGGCATAATCATCTTATTAAGGATTTTAATCTAACTACTATGTTATTTAGTTATCACTGACTTACTAACTCTTTGTAACTTACCCTGACACCACTTTGTGTGTCGGCCCTTACATAGAGCCACTCCCCTAAACATAACAAAGGAATTCTAAGTTTTCCTGACTAAGGTTTACAAGGTGTACAGAAATACAACAAGAAATTCTACACTTTTCATAACGAACATCAATGACTATGTTCATAAAATCAGGTGTCTAAACACCACGCAAATACCATGTACACAACCTTAGCTAACTCAAGAATTTAACTTAAATAAACACAACCCCCATGTTTTACAATTTGTCTGGAAGACTTGTCCATTTAAGACATTCCCAAATTGACCAATAAAAGAGAAAATACTATTTAAAGCAAATTAAAGCTCAATAGTAAACTATAATTTGGATTTACTAAATCCAGTCAATCAATATAATTTGCATGAAAATAAATCAACTTGATTACAATTCACTATCAAATAATCTAATTTAAAACTTTCACAATAACACTTAACAACATCCATCAAATTTCTTTTTTTTTAATCTAATCTTACAATTATACTCAAAGACAATTCTTATTTCATAATAAAATAAATATAAATTTAAAAATTTGTTTTATATATATACATATATATATACATATAAATGTTATTAAATAATTATAAACCCTTATTCGAATTTTATATTCGAAATAATAAATAATCAAAAATTTATGTTTTTCTTTTAAACTATAATAAAAAAAATATAAAACATTATACATCCGCGTATTATACAGCCCTTGGCTGTTCACACAAAACATACAGCCCACGGCTGTGAATACAGCCCTCCCCGTATGGGGAGGCGGCTGTGAGACAGCCGCGCACTGCCTGTGAGGGCAGCGCCGGCTGCCTCCACAGCCGTCGCCCCATATGGGGGCAGTTGTGGGGTAGCCCCGCGGCCCCCTTTCCATATACTATATGAATAAAAAACATTAAAATTTAACATGCGAAATTTTCATGTTTTTTTTAAAAATTGTGTTTTCTGAGTTTTACTCCATTTAAACTAAAATAAAAACTTTAAAACCTCCATAAATTCGTCTGTACGATGACAGAAATTAAATACAAATATACATTAAAATAAAGAATAGAATTTCTTTCTCAATCCAATTTATATATAATAATATATTTGTATAAATATATGTATTTATATATAAAATTATATATATACATATATTTATATACAAATTTCACAGATTTGCAAATAGAGAAGTAAAGAAATTTCTACAAGGTTTCAATGGGGAAATTGGGGAAATTGTAAAAAAAATTCTTCAGGGTTTCAAAAGAAAACACGCACAGTTTTTTCCATTCAAATTTTAATTTACCCCAAAGGTTTTAAAATCCATTTTCCATTTAAATGATTTCCCCTTCATTAATTTAAGTATTTTCCACATAAAGTATGCTACAGAAATTCTTCTGAAACCATCAAATCTTTACAAGACAAAAATACAGTGAACAATTTCTTTGCGAGAAGTACATGGATTTAAATTAAACATGATTTATTTTCACAAACATTCCTTTCCAAAAAAAAACAAACAAAATAAAATATCACAAGGAAAATACTTGTTTCCTTTGCTTCAAAAATTTGTCTGGTGAGGAAAGCCTTTGTTGCCTGTAGCTTCCAAAACCTTTCCCGAACACCAAATCCCAATATCCAAAACAAAGAACTTCCACAAATATACAATAGTACCAAAAGGATATCACAAGAAAACTTTCAAAGAAATTTTAACAGCAGACTCAATTTTTCATTTCCCGTGAAGAAAAAAAAATGATAACCTTCTGTATTTCCCAGATCCCAGATATCCTCCAAGAATTTCCTCAACCAAAAGCAATAAATTTAACTGGCACACATGTCGAGAAGAACAAATATCTTCCAACAACTTCTCAGCAATCTTTCAAGATTTGCATGCATTTAATTTATTTAAAATTTTCCAATTTCAAAAATACAAAATTTATTTACAATTAAAAATGTCATTTCCCAAATAATATTTAATTTCAAATTTAAATCTATTCACACACATTTAAAACAATTTTAATTTAATTAATTTATTTATTTAATTAAATAAATTTAATCTCAATGATCAAACTATTTAACCAAACAAACTAACTAATTAATTAAATAAAATGTAAAACTTATTTCTTTAACATTTAAAAATTAATTTAAATAACAGTAAATTAAAGAATAATAACTATCATTAAAATTGACAAAATTTTCCTTTCAAGCAATTAATCCAAACAGGAACAAACAAGACCATCTATGACTCCGAACTAAAACTGGCAATGTACTGTGACCGGGTTAAAGACTAGACTAGGATGAACCATGCTACTATCTCCCAATCAACATTTCCGTTGAGTCTTGACACGCTCAGACCTGAGTAACCAAGTGGAGTCGGTGTCATGTACCTGCAATCCTGCAACCAATCAAATAACATGCATATATATATATAATTCATTGTACAGGCACACCGTGTGGAGAAAATCATGAACATCACAGGGCACTCGCAAGCGAGTGATGCAATTCCATTCTCCACACCAATACACGTCACATCAGACTGACAAATTAAATAACAGTTAGTCCATCATAAACATATACATAACAATAACATCTGAAGGAAAACATCTACGCTATATCAAAGCATGTCAGAAATCAATTATCACCATACAATGTATCATCATATCACAAAGTTAATCCACTGTCGCTCAAAATCAGCAATCAAAATATCCAACTAAAGTACCAAAGTCTAACAGTGTGAAAACATGCAAGTAGGAAACATAAACATAAATGGAGGGGTACTACAGGTGTTATCATTGCAATTAGTTTGGGCATCCAACATTCAAGTGTCCTAAGAAGCAAGGGTCTACTTTAAGTGTGGTTGACAAAAGATCCAATTGGTACAAGAGGATGATGATGAAAGCGTTCATTCTCCTAACCAGCTTGCTGCTCCAGAAGTGGGAGTCATTGATGGTGAGAAGACAACTACTGAAAGCATCCAAGGAGAAGGAGATGACTCAAATAAATACATTGTTCAATACCACCTACAAATGCAAAGTTTAAGTATGCAAAGTTGTAGTAGATTCAGGAAGTACTAACAATATTGTGTCTAGTGAAATGGTAGACAAATTGAAGTTAGAAAAGGTTCCCCATGAAACACCATATAAAATATCTTGGTTGAATGATGATCAGTCCATTTTGGTTAATGAACAAGCTTTTGATAAGTTCAGCATTGGTGTCTATAAGGATAGTATACTTTGTGATGTTTTAACCATGGATTGTTGTCATCTATTGCCTAGAAGACCATGGCAGTTTGATAGAAATTCCATTTATGATGGAAGATAAAATACTTACACCATTGAAAAGGATGGAAATACTTTCACACTAACACCATTGCAGCAGGATGGTAAAGAGCAGATGTAGGTAGCAAAAGTGATAATGTTGGGAAAGGAGTTTGTGAAGATTAGGGAAGACAAAAGGGAAGAGTGTGCAACCACTTCAAGGCTAGAAGATGCTAGGACAGTAGATGGAAGAAAAAATGATGTGTTGGTACCAAAAGAAGGTTTGAAGAATGATGCAATGTTGGAAGGAAAATATGAGAAGATGAGGACAAAAGCAGGTCAAGAGTGAATTCCTTGGGAAGGCTCAAAATGGGTTAGAAAAGTGAGATGAAATTGTGATAGGGACAATGATTTGTCCATTGGTTGAAAAAGAGGATAGAGGGTAGTCATATGTTGTCAGTACAAAGACTTGTAAGTCTAATAACATAGTGGTATTTGGGGCAAAAAAACTAGTGACAATGATGAAGGCAAGAGATAGATTGAAACAAGTTGAAAGGCAAGGACAAGTGAATGAAGTTAGGTGTGTTTCAAGGGTGAGACAGAGGATAGTTTATACCAAAGATGATATAGGTGGTAAAGGTCAGTTTGCAAATATTCAAGCAAGTTTAGAATCATTTCCAAATGAAAGGACAGTTAGACAACAATCATTCGGTGGATGACAATATTTTCAAAGAAGGAATCGATTAAAGGATAGAGATAGTGCAAGTTTCCAATTCTTAACCCATTGGAAAGGGGCACCAAATGAAGAAACATGATGGAGAGCATTCAAGGATCAGAGGTGGTATGTTTTTTATGTTCATCAAGGGACTTGAGGTCTTCTTTTGGGTCGGGTGTATGATGCAGTGGCACCAAGTCCATTTTGTGAAAATGTGTTCAAGTGAAGTATTTTGATATTTTTAGGTGTTTTGAGTCTTTTGGTTAGACAAATAAGGTCATAATAGACCATTCATATTGCAATGTGTGTCTTTTGGTCAGTTTAGGAGTCATTTTATTAAAAGTTGTCAATGTTGCTTTAGCAACTTTTCCAAAATTTGTCATGTTTGGGAATACTAATGGTTGGGAAGTTTAAAAAATATTTGGATTCAATGTATCTTGATGTAAAAAGTTTAAATGGGCTCTAAGAAACTAATTTATGGGTTCTGGAGTTGATTGAAGGTGAATGCAATAAATAAAAACTCTATTTTTCCTAAATTTTTGTGTTTCATTCAAATCTTGTTGTTGTAGGTCATTGTATATATCTATATTGTAGGTGATTGATAAAATATGTTTTGAATTTGATATAGAAATGCGTTAAGATCCTTTTGGACTTTGTAGGATTGGATTTCATCAACTATCAAAGATTTGGTGGGCAATTTTCTTTGAACGGGTTTGTAACTTAGTTTCAAGGGTTTGAAGGTGTTAAAAATGTAAAATTCACCCATTCCATTGTTGGATTTGATTAAAACTTGGTGTAATGGGTTCCTTAGGATATTTTTAGAGGTAGATGGTGGTTACAAGAGCAGGGAGGGAAATTTGAGTGATTTTGCATGATGCCCTAGTTGCAAATGAGTGAGTTTTTGTCCAAATTTGATGGCTTGGTATGAGAGTTTGTTGAAATAGTGTTGATGAAGGTTGGGAGATTAATCATGAAGCATAGGAAGAAATATTACAATGTGTTTGAGGTATTGGAAAGTTTGGAAGAGGTGTGGAGTGTGGACTTTCATTAAACCCTCATAGGTTCAAGCCTAGAAATACCTAAAGCAATGGTTTTGTAATTACAGGTGTTAGTGAGTGTTCCAATTCTTAAAATTTGTTGATTCAGAGGTTTTGGAGGCTATAAAAGGACTATCCATAAATATTTGGGGCTGGAAGGGTGTTTAAGGGAGTGTTTGTAAATTAGGCCTAATCGACTTAAGGGGACAACTTTGTAGCATTAGTTTGGAGGATATTTTCCAAAGGAACCTAATGATCTTTTGAGATATGTTTTTTAGGGCCTTAAAGGGTGTCTAAGAAGGATAATGGTTTGTGTGTTTGCAGAGTTTCATGGAATTTGTGCACAATTTTCCCTATTTGCAATGTTATAAGGGAAACTGGTTAAGATTGTGAAAAGTTGTTGAGTTAGAGTTTTGAGGGCAATAAGATTGTTTTAGTTTGGTCAAATTGTGATTATTGAAGGTTTTTCCTCCCTTCTCTACATCAATCCTAAGCCAAGATTCTTTTGAATTTTCTCAGGAATGATGGGTTCTATCAAACCATTGTCATTCTGACCCAGCTTCTCATTCTTGTTGTACCCCCATCCCTTCATGAGTTGCAAGCCTTTATCGTCATCTTCCATTGTAAGAATAGGAACGGGTCAGTCATCTTGATAGAATAGTTTAGAGACATCCTCCTCATTGACATCTTCTTTATTCAAATCCCCCTACTTGGTGAAGGTGGTAGATGCCATCTTTAATGTTTTAGCCATTTTGTTGATAGGTGAGGGTTTCCCATGAGATTTGGGAGAAAGAGGTATCTCTCCCAACAAAAATGTGTCATTATTTAGTTTATAATTTCTGTAACCATCATCCTGGATCACTGCTTTGATGTCAGGAATGTTCTTCATAATGGGTTTTTTTGTTTCTAATGCAGATGCAAGGGATGATGGGTCAAAAAATGAGGAGAAGGGTGTGGGCCCTTCATCAGCTTTAGGGGTTTTGGTTATTTTTAAAAAATTGGCCTCAAGGTTCTTGTAGTAGTAAAAGGGCTTGAGATCTCCATGGATAGTAACTTCTTTGTCCTCAAAAGGAAACTTTAGACATTGATGATAGGTTGAAGCTACAACTTTTAAGGCATGAGTCCATGGTTGGCCAAGAAAGATGTTGTAGGGGAGATCAAGGTCTTATACTTGGCATGTAGTTTCTACAATGACAAGTCCCACTTGGATGGGTAGCGTGATGATGCCTTGTGATACCCGCTCTTGTTTTTCATATGCTTTAATGGTTGTACTCTTTTCTTTCTCAATAGCATCCTTTGAATAACCTAAATTTTTGACCAACTGATGGATGCAAATGTTCAGACCAGCACCTCCATCTACTAAGACTCTTTTAACCTTGTTCTTATGAACAATGACCTCAAGGTGTAAAGCACAGTTATGAGATGGTTGTGATGGTAGGTCTTTTTCCGAAAAGGTGAGAAGATGAGGGATAGTGATATGCCCTACCATAGCTGGAAAATACTTTGTATCCATATCCTTAGGGATAGATGATGCAAATAAATATTTCTCTAAGATGTCCCTATGTGTGGGGGATAGCCTTAATAGTTCCAAGATAGAGATCTATGTGAGGGTCTTCTTAAGCTGATCTAGGAGACTATATTTGCTAGGGTTTGATGTGGGAAAAGTAGGTTGTTCCCTAGGTTGAGATGAAACTCCTTGGATGGTGACCTTGCCACATCGTGCGGTGACTCCATAGTTTGTACTAGGTCCTTTGATGGTGACAACAGTGATGACATTGTCACAAGAGGAAACTACATTGGAATAGACATGTTGCATGTTGTTGTAAGTCTTCCCTTTTCCATTATCATTCCCTTTTTTTTATCGAGAATGGGGTTCTTGTATATCTTAAAATCCTGGTTGTCGGTTGGTACTTCAATAGATATGTCTCCATTCTCGATAAGATCTTGGATAACATTTTTCAATTTCATACAATTTGATGTTTTGTGTCTATTAATTTTGTGAAATTCACAGAGATCTTTTTCATTGTACCATGATGGTTTATCTTGTGGTTCCTAGTAGTTTTTGAAATTGGGAAGCATTATCAAGTTTGAATCTACCAATTTCTCCATGATAGTTTCAATAGGTTCTACCAACTATGAGTATTTGCATTTTGGATAGTTGTTCCTATTGAGTGTTCATCTTTGTTTCATTTCAATGTTGTTGATTTGATTGTTTTGTGGTGATGTGGTTTGTTGTAAAATTGGTTGATCATTAGTCATTTGATTGGTGTCTGGCCTAGGAGAACTTAGGACCATCTTAGCATCTACCACACCATCACTTTTCATGTTCTTGTTCTTAGCCTAGACTCGAGGCTTGTCGCTTGAACTAGTTGATGGGCAGTTGTCTTTGTATTCTTGGGTATTTCATTGTAAGATTAGAGCGCACTCAATGTTGAGGGCTCTAGGGACAAGTTCGTCATAGGTAGTAATGCACTGCATCTTCAAGTGGAAGGATACATTAGGATCAACATTTTCTATGATGATCCCTACTTGTTGTTCATCGATAATTGACCATTTTCTTTTATTGGCTCTTCGTCTTCATCATTATAAGAAAATGGCAAAGGATTCTCATTTTTTTGCTTAAGATTATACAACTCTTCTAAGCTCACATCTATGTCAAGGTTAAAGGAGAAGTGGTCTATGAATTTATCGATAATTTCTTGGAAGGTTTTGATTCCCAGAGGCAACTGAGAAAACCAATCGATAGTTGGGCCTATCAAGCTTCATGGAAAGAGGCACATCAAATAGGAATCATTGTAGGCCACTTCCATACACATGACATTAAACTCTTTGACATGGTCCACAGGATTTCCTCTCCCTTTGTATTTATCAAATTTGGGAACCTCAAAATCGGGAGGGAATGGTACCATTGTGATGTTTTGATCAAATGGATATTGACATAGGTTTTGTTGTGTATGTGGCTTCTTTATTTTTCCCATTTGGATGTCCTACATTTTTTTTGTTAACACCTTGAGTTGTGATCCTACATCATCTTGCGGGGTTGGTCGAGGAACATATGTTGCGTATTGAGAAATGGCAGATGGATTGTATGTGGGATTTTGGTATGATGGGGTGTTGTATGGTGAGTATGGTGGTGTAGGATATTGTGAAGTTGATGGGGGTGGGGACATATATGTTCCTAAAATGTTTGGATTGATAATGTTTTATTGATGGTTTTAGTATAAACCATGTTGTGGTTGTTGTTGTTGTTGTTGTGCTACTTGGTGTTGTTGGGCATACTATTGAGCTAGTAAGGCTTGATGTTGTTGTTGGGCCACAAGGGCTACTTGTTGGCTTGTTGTTTTTGTTGTGCTACTAAGGCTGCTTGGTGTGCTTGTTGTTGTTTTTGTTGGGACACTAGGGTTTTCTATTGGGCTTGTTGTTGTTGTTGTGTTGCTAAGGCTACTTGTTGGGCTTGATGTTTTTGTTGTGCTTCTAAGGTTACTTGTTGGGCTTGTTTTTTTGTTTTGTTGCTAGGGCTGCTTATTGGGCTTCTTGTTGTTGTGTTGCTAAGGCTACTTGTTGTTTTTGTTATGTTAGGGTTGCTTCTTGTTTTTGTGCTACTATGGCTTCTTGTTGTTGTTGTTAGGATACTAAGGTTGCTTGTTGGGCCTGTTGTTGTTGGACGGATTGTTGATAAGCCTAGTGTGCTTGTTGCAAGGCCAAAGCATCTACTTGCAGTATAGGATTGTTTAATTGTTGGGACATCTATGATGGGTTTTGGGTGTTTATGGTTTGAGTGGGTTGTGGGTTGTGAACGAGAGGTTGGAGGCTCCCTTGGTTGAGCATTCCTTGCAAGATGGTGGATTGGGATGGAGGAATGTAATTTTGAGGTCCCATTTGATTTTTCATGATGTGGGGGACCAAGGGGAAAGATGATGATGGTTCCATTTTGTATTATGATGGTAATGGCACGTTTAGTCCTTAAATTTGATCGAAATGGTTCCCTTGACCAATGGGTAGGGGGTTCCCTTATATTTGAGGTGGGACCAAGGTATTTCCTTGATTGATGGGGTTCGTAACCAAGGGTTTGTTTTGACTTTGGTTGGTGATGGATGTGTTTTACGCAATCGAAGGGTTTGATGAACGCATTGGTGTTTAGATGAAGATGTCCCTTGTTGCATTAAAGGTTGATATTATGTAAGGGTGTTGGCATGCCCTTGTTGATCCATGTGATACACTTGGTCCACACTACCTTGCATGACATTGGGCACAATTGTGATACTTTTGGGGATGGATGATGATGGTTGTGCCCAATATGTTGAGGTGGTCGTGGAGTGATGTATTGTTAGTGGCTTATTTGGATGTAGGGTATGTTCAGGAAGGGGATGAGCACCAAAGGTTGGTGTCCAAGTGGTGGATTGGGGAGGATTTTTTTTTAAAGTACCCACAAGTGTGTTGTTTTTCAAAGGAGGAGTGTGGCCAAAGTCTTTATCAAGACTACTCGTAAGACTAGGAGTTTTTTTTTTTACTTAACCCTAGTGATGGAGTTGATTGAATGGTGGAGGAAGTCAAGCCTTGTGCTAAAGTTTGTGAAACAAAAGATGGGGGAATCAAAGCTACCTTTTCTAAGTCTTGAAATTATTTTTTATACTCAAGGATTTCTTCTTTAGTAAGTCCAAATGGGTTGTTCGTGACATCTTCTATCTCATAGGGCCCCAATGGAGTATAGGGTTGTTGTGAGGGAGTAGAATGACATCTCGGATCAAATTCTTAGGGATTAGTATCACTTGTGGTGAATGTAACTTTGGCTTGTTCCATGTTTCTCTTGTGTTGTGATCTTGTCGTTACCATAAATTATGGGTCACCTATGGGAGAGTTGTGTTGGGATTTGTAATATTTAAACTCTCTAGTTGACTCAAATTTTGGTAGAAGGGATGCTCTAAGTCATTTTGGAGCAATGATGGGAATGGGAGATGAAAAATATGAATGATGTGGGTAGTGACCTTTGCAAAAAAATTGGTACAACACTTTTGACTTAAAATTTTTATGTTTGATGTTTGGATAAAGGTTGTTAATGAATATGTGAATATTTAAGGTAGACTTGTGACCTTCAAGATAAACTAGTCCAAAATAGTGATAACTAAATTTAACTAAATGCATGGAAAAGGATTCATTTCACATACAAAGTAGCTAAGCTAGGGTTTGGGCTGATAGATGTCTAAGACCAAAGTGTTGGTGTGTTCAAAATTTTTGTAAAGTTTGGTGAAGTGAAGTGTGAAATATGATGAAGGATGGATGAAATATTTGACCCAAAATTTTAACCTAAAGTGAACCTTTGTTTTGCAATACCAAGGTATTGAGAAAAATGGTTTACCTCTAAAGTGACTCAAACCCAAAGGATAAAAGTTGATTTAAATTATAGGGACCATTTGGACATAGAAATTCGGGTCACCCAACAAAGGGCAAGAATAAAAATTTCTTATCAAGTTGTCTCGATTGCGATAAAGCTTTAAGGCTCGTTTTCTAATAAACTTTAAACTATGATGTCTACAAGTGAAATGGTGTAATGTGGACCTTCTTTTGGGGATTTTTATTTTGTGTGAGATCATTAATACAAACACAAGATCATAAAAATGAGGATATTTATTGCCATGCAAGAGGTGGTAATACGAGCCTTTTGACCACAATATCAGATTTTTCCTCTTGTTTGTCTAAGATGTTTGTTGTGTTTCTCCACTAGCTTGGTTTTTCCGTCATTTCAAAAGTGAAGCTCCTCAAACTATTGATTTTATATGTTTTTTCTTCTTCAATCAATTCAAAGTTTGGTTGTATGATAGCGAGCATAAGGTTTGGTTGTTCAGCTAGAGAGATCGAATGCCAAATGGTCATATGGGGTTCAATTGTGAGTTATCTTTCTTAATGAGTTTCTTTTACCACAAACACTCATCTTTCTTAAGTTTCAAACTAAATTTCTATGTCAAAAACATCATTCATTTCACAAGGTCCATTATGTGAAAATCATGAGGTTATAGCCATAGTTACCTATGTTAACTTTGGGAAGCATGGATTGAGATATAGGTCAAGATATTTAAAAGTCTCTAGGGATGAAAATCCTTAATACAAGCATCAATATCAAGGATTTTCCAAAGGGTATCCATGCTTAAACCAAAGGGTTTGAAATTTTGAGAAAGATTGTTGATGTTTGTTTGCAATGTTTTGGAACCAAGCAAGTGTTTAACTAACTCACAAGCATTTACAATCCTAGTTCGATCGGGTACATATTTCTTAGTAGGCTTACCATCATCCCCTAAGAGATGATTAATTTGTGAAGATGGAACGGACAAATAGGCTATGTCAAGGAAATGTAATGTCTTGGCATGCCAAGCAAAAGAGTCCCTTCCTTATTTGCTTTATTGCCTCAACCAAAAATTGAGCATAGTAAGTAACTTCTTGGAACGGTGTTATTCCAATACACTACCTTAAAATACATTTCAAAATTGGACTTGGTTAGCCACTAGAAACAAGGTTTTTAATGACCATATTTGGGATAAACATATGCTATAATTGTGGAAATTCGCTCAATTAAGAGGCCTCCTAGCCCTTAGAAATATCTAAGGGTTTTGACGTATCACATGGATACTAAGGAAGACATTCGTCACTATAGGACAACAACACTAGCTAGTTCATGACTTTAGTCACAACCAATTTATTTATATAGTGGACCAAAATGAAAGCACTACTTGGGTCATTCCCTCTCACAATTTGGGAAGTGATCCCTCTAAAGGTAGCATAGACTGTGAAGCTTAAAATGCTTTTCATCACCCAAGATTTCCAAAAGGCGCAAGGGGAGAGGATAGGCACTTCCAAGAAGAAAAGTATACTTGAGTGTTTCTCTTCACCCAAGATCGCATGAAGCGCAAGGGGAGAGGATACACACAAGTATACACAATAAAATTAGGCACACACATTCATTTTAACTTTGACAAGCATAATGAGTTTTTTTTAAGCACCAAATGAAGTGTTTAGATTGTTTTGTTCAATTTTAAACTTGATATTGCAAATAAGGATATGAGGCTTCAATTTTAACCAATTTGAAAATTTATTTTAAACCCAAAAGGAAATTTAGTTGGTCCTAAAATGTAAAGTAAAGCATCATAAATGGGTTATAATTTCCCCATAAGTGTAAAAACACTAGTTACAATATATAATCAAATGACGATATGTTCCTTCACTTCAAATTTTATTGCCCAAACCTACAAAATCAGTTAGAATCAAAAATAAAAACTAGAAGCTAGTGACATGTTAGCAATCAGATGAAATCAAAAAATCAAAACACATCAAAATTCAAGTTTTTTTTTGTTTACTAGTAAATAGTGATGTTGAAATCAATTGCACCAATGTATTTTTATCAAATGTGTTGCTATATCACACGTGTGTCACTATATTGAGAAATTAGATGTGTCGCTCTATAGTAAATAGTGACATCAATAGCATCACCCAAATCAAATGTGTCGCTATAATAAAATTCATGTTGCAATTAAAAAGTAGTTTAGTGTTGCTATTTTAATATGCGGTGACAAAATTTAATAGTGCATCGCTAAATTAATTATGCATCATTATTTTTAAATCCAAGTGTTTTGTTGTATAGTGACATGTCCCAGATGCATCACTAGTTTTGATGAGGTGCGTCGCTGAACTTGCAAACACAAAAAAAAAAATGGAAATCTAATGAGAAATTTGTAAGATTCAATTAGTAGAGCCCTCCTAGCACCAAAATGTGACCAATGACATAGTATAGGTTAACTACACCTGATTCATATGGATTTGAGGCATATTTAATCCACTAAGCATCAATCCCAATAATATATTCAATGTAAACAAAGACGAAGAAGCCATTGATCTAACATGCTAAAACATGAAAGCTTGACAAACATTTATTCTAAGACATTGAAACTTATCCTATTGGGGGAGTGGTGTCACATTAATGTGGAATGGAAAACCTTTCCCAATCCATTGGATAATGAGCTTGTTTCAATCAATTTTATTGAGAAAAACTAATGAAACCGATGAGAGATACATGTGAAACATGATGAAAGTTGAGATTTGTGTTGTAAATGTGTGCAAATCTATTCTAAATATATTCAAGATTTAAAGATGCAAGTCCTAATTCTAAAATATGCTAAATGGATGCAACTAAGTTACCATGGAAGCCATTAACAGATGCTTTAAGCTAATTTGATCAAAATTTAAAGTAAAAAAGCTAAATGTAGATGCAAATGAGAGTGATTTTAACAGCATTTACTATTAAAAGATGGATCCATATTCAATAGATACAAGGTCTATTTATAGAATAGGAAAAAAGAAATTGATGGTCAAGATTGAAAGAATCAATCAATGGTCAAGATGGAAGGAAGATGGAGGCATGGATCATGGATCATGGATCATGGATTCCCATCAAGAGTTGAGAATGCGAGTTGATATTTAATCAAGGGATCACAATCATGCAAAGAAGCACACTTTCAAAACTTACTCAAGAAGTTTGTTGAAAGTTTGTTACAAGGAAGAATATTCCATGAGAATATTCCCTTTGCAAGTAGATGAGGAAAATTAGCCTTTAGTTAATTAAAACAAAGTTTTGATGTGCAAAGGGGAGGGATATTCCATAGGAATATTCCCTTTTGGAGGAATTTAGGATTTAGCATTAAATAATTAATTTATTTAATGAAAAGGGTGGGGTTAGAATATTTAATTAAATAACTAGGATAACTAGGATTTATTTAATTAAATAAGAAGACATAAGAAGGCTAATTAAATAATTTGCATTATTTGATTAGACAGGATGAAAGGTGAATATGAAAGAGAGTAAATTAACCCAATTAGGTTAATTAGATTAATAGATGAACATGACACGATTAATTAAATAGCTAGGCTAATTTAATCAATTAAGCGAAAAAGGATGGGTTTTAGGATGAAATAATGTTAGTATATCATATTCAAGTGTGTGATATCATTCAGGACACTTTTAAGTGTCTACAATTATATATTATGAACTAAGTAAAATACAAATTATTCGTGATTAGTAAGCCACCAAATATCAAAGCCTAATGCAATTTTTTTATAGAAACATGATTTGGACTTGATTAGTTAATTTGGATTATAAACAAGACCTTAATACTTATATTAGACTATTTCCTAGAAAATCAGTTGAAAACATATACATAAAGTATTAAGGAGTAAATTATAAGCTCATCACATACATTAATTTTTCATAGTCCTTTTAATTTTAGGTTGTAAAGTAGTTAGTTGAATCTACAGTTACATGGATATCAAATATTTTTGTTTACTTACACATATGGAAGTTGAAGAGAAAGATAATTGTACAAGATGATCATATTCATGAAAGATAGAATATGTGAAATTAAAAATAATGTGATGTCATCTATCTACTAGATTTTTTGTTGTACATCTATAAGGATTTAGTAGTGGGTTGTTTGGTTCTCATACATGACTAGTTGGATAAAATATTCCTTTCTTTGATAGACCTATGAAAATGAGATAACTTAAGAGGGTTGTTCTTCTATATTAAATTTATATAGTGGGTTTCCATATAGATTGTCTCACAAGAGGTTCCATTGACCTATCGCCTAGGTTGAACTTAAAAAATTTAATGGTGGGGCTAGATTATTGTTTACATAAGGCCCACTAGATAAAATATCTCCATCAAATGTAGGAATATGAATGCATTTATTGTCATGATGATAAAGGTATCCACATGATTGGTTATTATTATCTTTTGTTTGTATGTATGATTGTAGGATACAATCTAGATCACCAACACAAGGAACTTATTTCCATTTTGTTAATTGTTAATTAGTAATTATAAATAAAAATGAGTTTTATTTTTTAAAAATTTATCCAACGTGTTGTTCTTTTGATGATCAAAATTTATATTTTTATTATTAATAATTTTATTTTTTCTAAATAGTAAAATCAAATCAAATGAGAACAAACTTAAATTCTAGTAGTAATGAGAATAAGGGAACTTCATGAGGGTAGCAACAAATATAATATAAATTTTTATTGGAATTTTTCTAAGGTACTCATCTTATAGTATTGTACCCACAAAACATATAAGAACAACATAGTGATAAAATAGAGGTACCCACAATTGTCAATCACTATCCATTATGCAAACACTAAAACATATAATATTGTAAATTTATAATATTGTCTCTTTAAATTGTAAACTTTTCCCAATACTTAAAACTATAGTATTGTATCTTGAAAAATGAAAAGTACAACAAATATAACAATTCTTAAAAATAAATTACTATTAATTGAAGTGTACTCTACATTTACAATGGTTTCTATGCTATAATGTCTCACATGTTCCACTTTTCATATAGTGGAAATTCAATATGTTGTAGCTAATACTGACTAACTTGTAAATTTATTAGCAATTCATAACTAAGAGTAAAAAAAATATTATATAATGCAAACTTAGTTTTAAAGCTACCAATGGTTTAACAAAGCCATTTTTTCTCACTCATCTAACTCTTCAAGAAACCAATCCTTATCCTACTTTATTATATCCTACATCTTCATGTAGAAAGCATCCTTTTAAATAAACTTATTTTGGTTAAAATACATTGGAAAACCCAACTTTGCAAGCTTTAGGTGATCCCACAATAATGTGTCTCACTTGTGGGACATTTTAATTTTTTCTTGAAATCATGTTTTCTAGAAAAATACATGATTTAATCTTAGATGGTTCCATCTAAGAGGGTTTGATTGATATGATTAGATTGAACTCCTTATTCAAATCCCCTTGGATAGAACCCTCGGCTTAAATCAAACCTATCGACTAAGTCTCCTTTGTGCTTGTTAAAATGTCGATAAAAAATATTTTTTTTAACCTTTTGGGAGATCAAATGAAATAATGTGAAAATATCAATTTGTATTTATATAGCGCTTAGTTTTATCTTTTTAATTTTACAATGAATACAAGTTCATCACAGAAAATAATGACCTTTACTCAAGACTACAAGAAATAATAAACTTTGTAAGAAAAATCTAAAAAAAAAAGTCACTACCCTCCACATGGATGCCCTTGTTTTGATGAAAAAATATTGGTAAGAAAATTGGAACTTGAAATGATACTTGAATCACCCAATGGAAAGTGGCAATAACACTCCAATTTTTGGAGATATTTCTTGTGAAACAATAATCTTCCTCTGCATTTGAGAGGGGCAGCTCTCTCATATGATAGGGGTGCTTGAGGTTTTTGTGTACTTTTAAATTGAAAGTACATAAAGGAGAAAAAGAATAAAACTAAAGAAAGCTAAATAACAAATACCATACTGGTAGACATACGAATACCAAATAGGACTTCATGATTGACAATTATTACAAGGGGGGTTTCACCACAATGTATATTTTAATATGCGGTGACAATGAAAGAAGGGTTACAAATATTGCCATATGAAGAGATGAGTAACTCCAACACATTCAAACTGAGATACCGAAGCATGCTTGTATTTCATTACATCAATTGCATAGATTAATAAGCATTAAATAGATAGAAAATTATCTACACCAAGACATAAAGGGGTTAAAATTTTTACATATGAAAAACCAATAATAATAACTTAAAAATGCATTTAAAACATATGAGCCAAAATTATTTCGTATTATCTTTATGAAATTATACAATCTCATAAACCCTTTATGTATAAACCCTTTTTGTACAATGTGTAAAGCCAAAAGTCATCAAAAATTCTTTGTGAAAATTCCTCCAAAGTTTCCCCTCTATAAAAGTCCTTCTTCTTGATAACTAATTGTAACTACCTAGTAACCATTTTAAAACTACCTCTTAACTACCGTTTTGAAATACCATGGTTTTGAAAATAATAACCTTGTTTGGTTATATTTTACATGAATTTTCTAGAAATAGAGTTCACTTTCTAACTTTTTGTTATAATAAGTGACATAAGTCACTTTTACAAAGAGATAATTAGGAACTTGTAACCTTTGAATTACGGGCTATGTAGAGGTGTTCACATAGAAACTAGCAATTTCTATTATATGAGATGCACAAATTTTGGTCACACCATGGAGTATACTCACATATTGAAACATCTCTTTCAATATGATCAATGCATCAACAACCTTCAATCCTTTTGATTCATCACTAAAATTATGGATTTGACCATGTCTTGAATCAAGATCATTAATAACATCTCCCAAATGATCCTTAGTTGTCACAAGAAGTCACCATGACTATAAGTTTGAATGCTTGTATACTATATTCCACATCATGATATGATCCATCTGTAAGGATAGCCTTGACCATCATGAAGAATTTGGAATCAACCAAGTTTCCCACACTCACACCCTTAAATAGTGATTTTTATCCATCAAGTTTGCTAAGCCTTCCAAGGACACTACAAAGTAATATTCAATTGAACCATATGAATTTGGAAAAAAAATGTAATTGTCATATAT
Source organism: Sequoia sempervirens (assembly GCA_007258455.2). NCBI lineage: Eukaryota > Viridiplantae > Streptophyta > Pinopsida > Cupressales > Cupressaceae > Sequoia > Sequoia sempervirens. The sequence goes on from VDFB02000015.1 coordinate 538,212,498, forward strand.
ACTAGCACTTGCACCAAAGGTGGTGCAAGGGGTACGTCGATAGAAAAGTATAGTGAAGTATTAATGGGATTAGAGTGTAAATTAATAGTTGTACAATATTGTTTGTATTATATCAGAACAAGCAAAGATTAAATTTAACAATAGTAAATAGACATTATGAAAAAGATAATGGTTGTATAACCATTTGTTTGTCAAAGTAAAGAAGTAAATGTACAATTTGTTCAATAGTTGGGTTGAATGTTGAAATTAGCTTAAGACATAGATGACAAAACATATTGTAAAATATATACAGTAAGCATGGAGAATAACTATAGTGTAAAATCTATACAATTTTGTATGAATTATATAGTAAATGTTACAATTTACATTCTCCCAAATATATACATAATTATAACTATGTATCATGAGTTGGTGGATATAGGTCCATGGGTGGATGCATGGGTAAATGAATGGATGAATGGATATTTTAGGTATGCAAAGGAGGATAGGGATTATGTTGTGGTAAGAAAACTAATTGGGATTGAGGATGGTCATTTGGATAATAGTTGATGGCTAAGATAATGGTGGGTAGGATGAGTGATAATGACCCATGTCAAGAAATTTACCAAAAGCAAGTGTAAATTTAAACTTTAAATTGACCAAGATCAAGATGATTTGGAATATGGATGGCGATGGGGGAGCATTCATTTGATCGATGGTTCATGGATGTATGGATTTTTTTATGGATTAGTTGGATGGAGTGGTGGATTTATTTTGGATGGGATGAGATGCTTATACCTGATTTGGCACATGTAGATGTTTCATTACAGACATGACTCTTGTTTGTTGGATTTTTTGTATGGTACTTGCCTAAAGTGACACCATTAGTGGTTTTCTATAGAGTACTTTGGGAGTTAACATCATCTAGATGCATACATCGCAATAGGGAGCCATTAGAGTCCTTATGATAAAGAGTTGTTGTCAACACACGGTTTATGTGAGAGTTGGATATCATGGATTTCAAAGTTGATGGTGGAGTACTTTGAGTGATATGAGATGTAGATTATTTGGTTCACAGTTTGAAATCTCTGGGTTTCCAAACTTGGGAGGATTTGCAATGGTGGGTGGATATGGAGATTTGATTGGGACATTTATTTCCATATATATTGTGGGCCGCTATTGAAGCTTTATTGTGTACTTGTGGACTTTTTTTGATGGATGACCTTCCCCTCTTGCTTTTCCACCATTATTTCTTTGACAAATGGTGGTTGATAGGGATGATTTTTTATTTTTTTTGGGTATCCTTTTGCATTTTATTTGTCCACCTCAATCATTTGTTAATTTCTTTGATAAATGTTATGCTCATGTGGTTGGGCACAATTTTTGGGTGGGATGATTAATTATATGTATAGTTGTAGCATTGATAGCAGGTTTATCACAAGGACCCTTCATTCTCCCTATGTGGGTGTTGCACTAGACAAAGTTCCTGATAGTGTTGTAGAGTTATCACTTTAATGGTTGGGTTATTTAATTGGTATAAAATGAATTGCTATGAAATTCTATTGGATCCTCTTTGCTTTGAGCTATAACTAGGAATTTAGAGTAGAGGACTCTTGCTCATTGATAATGATGTTTAGGGTAGGAGGCTTTTTTGTTTTTGAAGAACATTTACATGTGCAGTGGGAGTAAGCATCTCATGGGTAGAGGGAGGAGTAGGTGATATATGGATATGGTCATCATTTTGCGACATCTTGTATGGATTGGACACTTGATCTTGTTTCTGGATGTTGTTGTCTTCAATATGCTTTGGTTCATGTTCTTGACATGGATCAATTGTAAGGATGTATTTACTAGAAGTGGATTTGGAAATGACCATTGGTAGACTTTGGAAAAATATGTTCATCATACTTTGGAAAAAAGTATTTAGTTTTGTCCTTCAACTTTGGTTGAGTAGTGACTGTTGGTGTTGGATCTCCATTGCTGCTAGTTGTTTTAGAAGTATACGAATTTTGAGCATTCACCTGCATGCGATGAATCTTAGATGTAAATATAGAAATACTTATTTATATTATGTGAAGATGGTAATAAAAATAAAACAATGTAATTATATGCATAGCAATATTTGTAGTAACTTTAATTATGCTATGGGAATTTATAGTGTTTTTGTATTACTTACGTGGATATTGAAGAGTGAATGTAAGTTCTACAACAATTTCATCTATGTTGGTTGTATGTATTTGATGGGTCCATGTGTTGGCATTGGATGAATTGGCATATCTTTTTTGTGTTTTTCTTCTGTTATAATAGCCTGCACAATCTAAGAACAGGTTAGGCAACCCAATTTGTTAGTGCAATGATGGTTTTATGCAAACTGCAAAATTTGAAAAAAAGGGTGAAAGATTATGTTTTGGGTGGAAGTAAATACTAGTAGCTATACTGAAGCAACCGTTGCAAGAGTATACGAATGTGGAACATCCACCTGCATGTGATTACAAGTGTGGTGTAAGTATAGAAATAGTAAAATGTAATGTATTAATATGGTAAGGAGTAAGGTAAACAAATACAATGTATTGAGAGAGTGGTATGTTTATGTATGTGTACCTGTACTCATTATAATGAGAGGAGATGTAGTCGATGCTCTTCTTTTTTCCTGATAATTGTGTATGGATTATTCTTCATTCTTGAGTATCGATCGAAGGAAAACGGTGGTTCTATCCTAAGTCCTTGTATTGATTTAACTCTAGATATAGCTGTAAAAGTCAATCCTTGTCTTTCTTTTTTACCTATATCGATAGTTGCTCTTTCGATTGTTAATCCTTGGGATTTGTGTATTGTAATTTCCCATGCCATGCATAGTGGTAGCTATCTATGGTTACCTAGAGATATTGGTGCTATTGGAATAGTTGTTGGAGCGTCTATGTTCCAAGGTGGGCCATTGTAAGTATCAAATTTTACTACTACATATAATGGTAAATTAGGTGGTTTAGAGCTTTCTGTATATACAATATCTAAGACCTCTCCAAGAGAACCATTTACAAGGCCTACTTGAATCCATAGGTTTGTAGTTAACATGATGCATTGGCCTCTACATAGAAGGAGTTCATGGGGAAGTTGGTCAACATCAATGTCAATGTTTGGTTTTGTGGATGTTTGTTTCGAAATACTAAGTGCTATAGGCTGATTTAACAAGTGAAGCTTTTTTTTGTTGTGTGTTCCAACTAAATCATTCGTAGGAAATAGGTGCATGTCTAGGTCAAAAGACCTTTTTTCATTGTTTGATAGTTGTGTGTTTGTGCGGTTCATTAGTAGCTCCCAATCTTGTTCATTTGGTTCTGCATTACGAATGTTTTGTAGAGTTCTTCGGAAGTTAGTTTGAGCTTGGGTGTCCCCATGTTGGTGAAATATTGTTTCTAGTGTGACAATAGTAGTGAATTGTTCCCATAGGGCTTTCACATTTGTGTGGGAGGCATAGATAGGTTTGTCCATAACAGGGGGTAGTTGTGCAAAGTCACCTACAAGAATGATAGATATTCCACTGAAGGCCAAGTTTTTTTGGTGGGGGAAAGCCTCACGTAGCCTAGTATCAATCTTCAAGAGTAATTATGGGCCTATAAAGCTCATCTCATCAATAAGGAGGTATTTTATGTGTCTCATGTTTTGTTGAAATAGTGCAAGTGATTGACCCTTTAATGGTTGCATTTCTTTGATAGGAATATTGAGGGTTGAATGTATAGTTGAGGCATGTATGTTGAATGTTGCAATTCCTGTAGGAGCAACTACAAGGAGTGGGCTATGTTGTTGGGGTGCTAAACTAGAAAGGGAGTGTTTAATGCAATGAATGAGATAAGATTTCCCTATTCCTGTTGTGCCTTGTATGATCATGTGCAAGGGTTTATTGAATGCACAAGCATTGAAATGGTCTAGTACAAGTGTTAGAGCGAGTTGTTGTTTCGAGGAGAGTGGATATCGGAGGTTGTTAAACTCAAATGGTGTTTGGCCAACATTATGGTACACCTTGTTTTTGCTTATGAATTGCTCTGCAGTTTCATGTAAAGCTTGAGGCACTGTACGCTCATTCCAGTTGTTGCAAGTGTCAAAGTCGCGTCTTCCAAGCATATCAAGGGAATTAAGATTTCCATGAGTACCAAGACCCAGTTGTGATAGGAATTCCCACTCATTCAACTATATTGTATCTCCTATATTGCTTTCAAGCTCTACTTCTTCTGCATCTTGTTGATTAACCTCTTCATTAGGTTTACGTTCAATATGCCACACATTATATTTAAGTATATTCATCTCCTTCCAGTTTGCAACAATATCCTCTTTAACGATTCCAATTTCTATGACCAAGTCTCAAAATTGCTTGTAAAGAAGTAGTTCGCTCCAACAAAATGTCTCAAAATGGTCTGAATCCTCCTTTGGAATAGCACTAAATTGGGGAAAGACACTAATAATTGCCTTTTGTTTCCTTTCTTTCCACTTACCTCCTTTGCGATTTGATGAGAATGAGAATGATTGTGCAGATTCAAGTAGTGTTACTTTATCCATTTGAGGAGGACGTTGTGTGTACAATTGGAGATAAGTTGGTTGCAATGTGTTTTCTCTTGGGTTTGTCCTAATTCAATTAAAAACTTTTCGCCCAACATTAAGTGTCATGAATGTGCGGCTGCAAACAACGAGGGGCAATTTGTGCAGAATGTGGCACGTTTCTTGTGCACCTATATCACGATCAGCAATAATCTCAAACATGAATTTTTTGTATGCTGCGAGAGCTTTGTCTTTTGGTGCTTGATTTCTACAAATGTGTGTTAACATATCGATACAACTTTCAAATTTTTGTTCTGCTTTTGCAGCATATTTTGCAATGTATTTTAAGACAAGTGTTTTTGAAAGCACAGGTTGACAATCCATATTTGCTCTCCATATGGAAATCATTTCTGGACTATGTATATTCAACCTATCATCATTGCATGCAGGGGAGAATGTTTTCTTCCCATGTGCATCACTGCACAAGGAAGTGGTGGCACATTCTCGCCAGGGCGCATTATACCGACACTCCATGTTCGTTCCTTTCTTGCAAAGGCAGGTAGATTCTGAACATTTGGTGTGTCTCTGGACACGGTTGAGTAACTCTTCATAGTTGGTAAGTGTATTTGTAGCAAATATTTCAGCCTTTGTTAGTAAGCATCGATCGTCTTGTAGAGATTGATGTCATGTGTTGTTCCTGTCTACTGGATTATGAGGATTCCAGGCACTAACATATTTTTCAAAGAATGATTTAGCTATGTTTACATTAGTATGATTGCTCCAATCAAGTTTGTCCATGTTTGGTGCCCCTTGGAGCCAAATGAACCCATGTACATGGGCAGACCCTCAATGTTGCCACTCATATCTATACCAATAGTCTGTTGCACATAAGAGCTTCTCTAAGACCTCTTCGCGAAATATTGTGAATCGTTGATGCAAGTATAAGGACGTGGTATGTGGGTTACTAACAATGTTATCTATGCGATCCCTATTTTTTTCTGTTGTTGGTGTTGCTCCCTTTGAAAATAGTTGGTGTAAATCAGGCCATTTTGTATCTGTAGCACTTAAGGTGAAGAATAGCGTGGGGGAGTCTATTTGGTTGATCATGTTCGATAGCTCACCACGACACTTATTCCAATATGCTCGTGTGCCTCTAAGGGAGGATCCATAATGCATCAACTGTTCTGCTAATTTGGTGTCTAGAAACTGTTGTATGTGGCGACGAAGATTGTCAATGGTGGTTGGAATGCAGTCCTCAGCATTTTTCTTAACAAAAATAGAGGCAACACCTTGGCTTCGGTGTTGCATCAACAGGTTCAAGACAAAATATCTAAACCTTGGATGGCTTCCAAATCTATTATCATGAAACCTCATTAGGTGTAACACATATTCATGCATATCAACTTGCCTATAGCGAGGTTGCAAATGTAGTGCACTACCCTTTGGAAAGAGTGAAGGAAAAGCCATGTCTAAAAGGCCCTCTGTGTTATATTCATTAACTGGTGAAGACTCAAGTGTTGTCCAATCAATAATGGTGTCATTTTCATCTCTAACTTGCAATGTTTCTTTGATGATATCTAGTTCATGGCATTTATTTGGTAATCTAGCCATAAATGATGAGGAGGAAGTGAAATCATTGTCTGTTGGGTTATCATCAAAGGTTGATGCATTGTTTAGTGCAACCATATGTTCATTGGTATCAATAATGTTATGAAGCATATTAGAAATGTTTGTATTTGTATCAGGGATTTCTTCGAGGGATGCAAAATCCACCTCGACGTCTTTGTAGTAAGGGTCATATGTGAGTTTATATTTTAGTGCGGACCAAACACGATGCCTACTTACATAGCAATCATAATGGTCACCTTTTGTATTGGTTCTTCGAACCACCAACACATCCAAGGTTGCAATTTTATGTGGTAGGTATTTTGCTATGGTTTTGATATCTTGTCGGAAACAAATTGTGTGCCCACTATATTTGTATTGGCCTCCACGAGCATGAGTAACTTGTATTATTGGATTGACTCATGCTATAAGCATTTCTTCGACTTGTGTGAGTTTTTGTAACTCGTAAGGTTATACTCCTGGGTCCATAGAGTTGGATGATGAGAAACGATGTCTACCTTTCTCACGAAAGCATCTAACACAAATTGGACCACTTTGTGTTGACTTGGTATGTATTCCTGGGTAGCTTTCATGGCAAATTGTGCAAGTTGGCATGTTTGATAGTTTATCTATTTTCGAGCGAAATCGTTTAGACGCTTCAACAAAGTCTATGTTGGTTTGTGGTAGGCTTGTGGCGTGATTTTGGAGATTCTGCATTGTTTGGTGTGCGGACTTTGACAACCCTTGGTCAGAAGGGTGTTCATTTTGGGATGTTGGTGCGTTAGCCTGTATTGTTTGTTTGCCTATGTGTTGCATATGACGACGAATGCTTATTTCTTCTTTATGTTGACTATAATAGTCATGACTTCTTTTACGAGATTGCATGCTTTTAGGGTTTGATCTCGCCATCTGTAAAGGTATAGGAGCTAGCATCATCAAATGCACAATTACAAAAACATATAAAATTAAAGAATATAAACTTGCGTGGGGAGAATTATCCATTGTATGGAATGAGTAACTCAATCATTCTAATTTTGATAATTATTTTGAGATATTATTAGTATGATATATACATAAGATTAACAATATATTCAATACACATGTGACTTTGGAATTCCATGTATGCACAAAAAAGTATACAAAGTGTACTATGTAAGATGTTACAAAATTATATTTACATTACATTGTTGATTGTATTGAACGAGTTCTTCAATCATTTTAATTTGATGGAAGAGATCAATGACATTATTTTCATTATAACAATCTCTTCAATACACATGTGATTTTAAAATTCCATGTATGTAGTAAAAAGTATACAAAGTATACTATATAAGATGCTAGAAAGCTATATATACATTACATAAGCAATCAACCTATATACCTAAACACTAGTAATATGACACATATCATTGATGCCACCCAACATGAGAAGAATTTTTGCAACAAGATCTAGCTCATCAACCTTTGTGATTGTTGATTTTACCCGTCCTTCAACACCACTTGAATCATAGGAATTGGTGATTGTGAAGATAAATTGCTTGAATAATACTCCCTTTATTATGGTCTTAGATTCAATTTCTTTTCCAGGATTGAATTGCAACATGTATAAATCATTTACAGACATTCCAAGAAGTGTGGTGGTTGGTTCTTCAAAAGCAACAGCCCATAATATTCATGTATGATCTGCTAGCTTTACTTGAAGTATGTATTTGTAGTCACATTTAGCAGTGGTAGCTTTGCACTTTGAACAATACCATGTTTGATCAGCATTTTGGACAACTTTTTTTTTACATTGTTTTCCATCTAACTCAAGGGGACAAGATGGATAGCAAAATGAATTTGCTTTTATGAATTGCACTATTGCTTTTAGAGTGCATTGGACAATTTGTTTCACATTGGTAGTTTGATGTTCAATATTAGCAATTGTTTTTCTCATAAGCATGAGAGGTGCATCCAAAGGTTGTATATTTGATGGAGTAATATCAATCCCATTTTGTTCAAACCATGATTTGATCTCTTCTGCCTCCTTTAAGATTGGGTTTATAAATAGGTGGGTGCTTTCCAAAGTGCTTATGACCTTACCATTATACTCAGTGACACGACCATTTTTTATTGCAAGTACAATAACATGATTTGAGTGATACATATCTTGAAGTTCTCTGCCTTCTTTTTCATTCGTTGGACCCCATAAAGTAATATTAATGGTAGATGAAGAGATATCTATCAACTTGATGCTCCTTCGAAGAACTTCAGTCCCATCCCTCCTCCTTATGGTTGAACTCGGGTCCACACATATGACTATTCCAATAACATCAACAAGGACATTATTGTTTAGTTCTGCAATGTCCTTGAATGGTGTGAAAGAGAACTGATGTTTGGGAATTGCAAGGTCATCTTCAGAGAGAGAAATTTTGGAATCTTCTACTAAACAAATCTCAAGCTGGCTATTCAATTTGTTGTATAACCTATTAGCTGACTTAATAGTTCCACCAAATATTGTATATACTTCTCCAACAAGAACTTTCATGTAGTGAAGGTTCGCAACTTCATTAAAGCAAGTTACACGTATTTCAGTGCACTCACAATCAATGATATCAAATGAAAAGACTTGCCCTTGTCCCTTCTGTGTGTTGAAGCGGTGCATTTGTTTTTTCATTGTTACACGACCCTTTATAAGCCACCTTGTTTGGAATGGATTCAAATTTCTAATAGGTGTAATATTGGAGGGAATGTTGTTCTTTTGCAGAGATGAACATAATCCAAAAAGTGCCTTGCGGGGAGGTGGCTTTGTTACCCTAGCACCTTCATTCATGCTTGTAGATGGAGTAGTTGAGCTTGTAGCATTTCCTTGTTGGGCTTCTTTTTCAAGTAGGTAGACGGGCTGACCAATGATATCTTGCTGCAAACTTGTGATCTCTATTTCGAAGATAACAATCCACCTATAAAGGTGCAATGAGTAAGTATTCTGAGTAGGAACAAATGTGACATAATGGGTTAAAAAATCTAAGCTATAAGATGTGATTTGGAATTTTGTAGAAGAGCATCGAAATATGGTTGCTCACCTTGAATTGCAAAGAACAAGGCAATTGTAGCCTATGAGTTTAATAATAGATCCTTTCTGGAGTTCTTTAGAAGCTATGTAGTGGTTGTACTTTTGTGGAAGTGTAGCCTTTTGCTTATGTACCCCATCTGATAGCTCCACTCTATATCGAGTAGCTTGTTTAGGGACATGTCCAAATAGTGAAATGTCTAATGCTTGTAGATGGGGTTGCAAGTTTGGGTTTCCATCATTGATCATCTTGATCGCATTTTCGGTCAAAGTATACATTCTCATCAAAGGTGGTTGTGTCACTATAACACTGTCATCCAGGCTTGTAGATGTGGCCTTTACTTGTTGGGATTCTTCTTCAAATAGGTAGGCAGGTTGCCCAATGATATCTGGATGCAAACATGTGATTTCAACTTCGGATATGACAATCCACCTATAATGGTACAATGAATAAGTATTATGAATAGGAAAAAATGTTACACTATGGGTCCAAGAATGCTAATTTGTAAGTTGTGATTTTCTATTTGGTAGAAAAGCATCCAACTATGGTGGCTCACCTTGAACTGCAAATAATAGGGGAACTGTATTTGATGAGTTTAAGTAAGGACCCCTTCTGGAGTTCTTCAGAATCTATGCAGTGGTTGTATTGTTTTGGAAGTGTAGCCTTCTACTTATGTATCCCATCAAATAGTTGTAGTATATAGCGATTGGTTGGTTCAGGGCCATGGCCAAACATTGAAATATCTAATACTTGTAGATGGGGTTGCAGGTCTAGGTTTCCATCAGTGATCATCTTAATTGCATTCTTAGTCAAAGAAATCATTGTAACGAGGGACCAAACTAGTCCTTGCAAAAAAGTAAATTGCAAGTGGCAACTATTACTTACTACAATTGACATATTAAATCATACTTTGTGAAGTAGAAAACGAATATGTTGTATTGAAAATAGAATGAAGCTTACTAAGTTGATATTAAATGAAGGACACAATCTAGTTAATTGAGACCATGCAAGCACTAGTTGAAATAGAGGTGCTTAGAAAATTTACATAGTGTACAACAAATTTGGAAGAATACCTGTAAATGTGATTGCGAATAGTTTTGTTTATCAAAATAGTGGCTTTTTGAATTTAACTTGCTGCATTTATAAGATCAAAAAATAGAAAAGGTAGTGAGTTAAAAAATTAAAATGAACCATACAATTTTAACCTATATTGGCCAACATTAAATTGCGTTGAGTCTAAGTAAATAATGAACCCAAACTAAAGATCAAGACACTTTGAAATACAGCTTTGTAGCTATAAGGAAGATATATTGTGTTTTTTTTTTTTTTTGGTGAACCTTTATTATGAGAAAATGTGTTGTGCATTGTACGTGTTTCTTTTGTATGGTAATTTAATATACTATAGTGTGGTATATTTTAAAACAATGAATCTAGTTTAAGATGATACCATTGTTGGAGAGGGTTTGGGTTTGAGGAAGAGATTCAAATATTATCGTTCTTGTAAGTTAATAAATTGTAAGGAATGTAAGTAGGTCAAAAGAACAATGCTTGAAGAAGAAATAATATTATGTAGTTGAACGAACAAAGCTGCAATATTATAACAATAGTACATAGTATATGTCTATATTTATGAAGCACAAGCGTATTACATGGTGCTGTAGTAGGTTGCATCTAACCTTACATTTCTTGTTGAGATTTATGAAATAGCCAAAAGTGTATTACATGGTAATGTACTGGGTGATGCAATGATTTTCGATGCAATGCCAAATGCCTTGTTCATAGCATATCCGACCTTACATTTCTTGTACGGATTTACAAAATAGCCAACTATGCATAAGTTGGTAGAAGTCGTACATACATGATTAACTCAAACACTATATACACATTTATAAACTGAAAGTGTATTAGGCATCATTCAGGTAATTCTGGAATGCTTCTTTTATGTAGATAGAGCCACCTTGTGCGTAGAACTCATCTGCTTTCATCTCACGAAGGAACATGGAGAAGGAACCCAACTTTGCACAAGTTTTGTGGAATTCTCGTGCTGTTATTTCCATTGATTGAATGTCACTTTCTTTTACACTTTGCATGTTTTGAACAGTGGCCCTCGCTTGTTGGAGCAAGTCAAGGAAACTAACTGTAATGTCATTCGCAAAATCTTGTACCAATCTTGTAGAAGCGCTATTCGAATTGACTGATGGTGTTGAGTTGGTTGACACAGTGGGGAGACTTGAGCTACTCGAGATTTCAATAATATCATTGTGTTGATGGAGATTGTCCGAAAGATATATGGTGTGTTATTTTTTTTTTTTGGTGAACCTTCATTATGAGAACATGTGTTGTATGTTGTACATGTTTCTTTCGTATGGTAATTTAATATACTATAGTGTGATATTTTAAAACATTGAATATGTTCTAAGATAATACCGTTGGTGGCGAGGGTTTGGGTTTGAGGGAGAGATTCAGATATTGTCGTTCTTCTAAGTTAAAAAATTATAAAGAATGTAGGTAGACCAAAGGAACAATGCTTGAAGGAGACATATAATTTGATGTGATTGAACAGACAAAGTTGCAATAATATAACAATAGTACGTAGTATATGTTTATATTTATGAAGCAAAAGTGTATAACATGGTGTTGGAGTAGGTTACATCTAACCTTACATTTCTTGTTGGGATTTACAAAATAGCCAAAATCATATTACATGGTAATGTAGTGGGTGTCGAAATGTATTTTCGATGTGAGGCCAAATTCCTTGTTCATAGTATATCTGACCTTACATTTCTTGTACGGATTTACAAATTTGTCAACTGCGCATAAGTTGGTAGAAGTCGTACATGGTTAATTCAAACACTATATACAAATGTATAAATTGAAGGTGTATTAGACATCATTTAGGTAATTCTGAAATGCTTCTTTTATGTAGGTAGAGTCGCCTTGTGCGTAGAACTCATCTGCTTTCATTTCGCGAAGGAACGTAGAGAAGGAACCCAACTTTGCACAAGTTTTGTGGAATTCTCGTACTGTTATTTCCATTGACCGAATGTCGCTTTCTTGTACACTTTGCACGTTGTGTACAGTGGCCTTCGCTTGTTTTAGCAAGTCAAGGCAACTAACTGTAATCTCATTCGCAAAATCTTGTACAAGGCTTGTAGGAGCGCTATTCCAATTGATTGATGGTGTTGAGTTGGTTGACACAATGGGGGAACTTGAGCTACTCGAGATTTCAATAATTTCATTGCGTTGATGTAGATTGTCCATACCTGAGTGAACTATAATATTTTCAATTACTTTACTTTAAAATAAATACGTCTAACCTTCAAATATAAAATTTACTCTAATGAAATTATAATACTACTTCAAAAAGAAAATAAATGAATAGATATATTACTAATTTAACAACTCTTAATAGATATATTGCTATTTTTCCTATTAAATTCCAACAATTTGACCAAATTTAAATCTAAGCATTTTAAACTATACAATTCGTAAATGAAAGCTAACTTTACTAACTAATTACTAAAGTTGATTTATTTGAAATTTATGGCTCCTTCCTTAAAATATATTATTATAACTTTACTAATTAACAATTAAAGTGGATTCTACGACAATAGTTTATTAGAAAATGTAATTTATAATCCATGCCATACAAAACTAGTATATTTAAATGTACAAATATGCAAAGTTGACCTTAAATCTTAAAAAGGAAAATATTTTAATATACAAATATATAAACATTACATTTAATTGTAACTATATTTATTATATATGATTTAATGTTCACAATTTTAAAAAATATTGTGCATTAATCATGTATTATATTATATGTATATTTCATAATTTATATTACAAAATATAATTATAAATATATCTATAATATTATTTAAAAAATGAATTTACATGATGTAAGATATTATCAATATTCATCTTGTAAATTAGAATATTTAATGCTATCATATCTTAATAAAGATATATGACCTTATTTATATATTAAAATAAAGATATATTTTGACTTATTTAAATAGAACCTTAAATAATTTAAAGCTTAAGCCTTAAACCATGTTTATCAATATTATAATATTATTAGATAATAAAATGATAGTTGATATTTTCAAAATAAAATTAAAATAAATGCAAGAATTGAGGGACAATAAATAACAAGGGATAAAATTTAAAATAAATTCAAAAAAGAAATAGAGGTAAGACTGAAGAAGAAAATGACAAGAAAAGAAACAGGAATAGATGGGGCAAAAGTTGGAAAAATCAAGAAGCTGGTCATTCATGCATGAAAATGCAGCAGTAGCAGCAACAGTGAAGAATGGAAAATGAAAGCAATCAAAAGGAGATTGGGAAGAAAAGAGAATAGTTAATCGCTTGTTTTTGCATGGAGGTGTCTCTATATAATTGGATATTTGAGTTGAAATTTCAAAGCTTAGATTTTGTTTGGGGCATCTAGGTATGAGTTGGCAAGACAGCCTGCAATGAGAAAGCTCTCAAGCAACAAGACAGTTAGAAGGGTACGTGTGAGATGAGGAAATGTGAAATTGAGAGCTCTGAGGCTGGACATGGGTAACTACTCATGGGGGTCAGAGGCTGTTACTAGGAAGTCAGGTATATTGGATGTGGTTTACAATGCATCCAACAACGAGCTTGTCAGGACACAAACTCTGATGAAGAGTGCTATCGTTCAGGTTTATCGATCACAGCTTAAAAAAAGAACGAATTGAATACATCTATTTTTTTTTATCCATTAATACTAATTGTTATTTTACTGTTTTATAGGAAAATAAATAAAATGACCTACCAACCGGCCACGTGCCTTACTATGTTCCATTTATTTTACTTTTGGAGAGGATTTTTGTTTTAAAAATGAATAAGCATGGCAGACGCTTGGGGGATAGTTGGACGTGGCATTCTGTAGAACACTTAACGTGCCTTGTCTATTCTTCCACATTTTGCATACATGCCTAGAGCTGAAGGCAGATGGCAGTTGAAATGATAACATATGACCCAAGAAAACCCTTACTCTATCCTTCGATGGTTGTTTATACTGTCTTCTAAAGCTCCCATTTCAGCAATCCTTGGATGCATTTTCTGTTATGTTTGTTCTCATTCTGCGCTTGTTTTGCTTCACTATCTTTGGCTTCAGCGTCACTAATTTTTGTCATGTTTTTTCTCATTTTTCTCTTGTTTTGCTTCAATGTCTTTGCCTTCAGCGTCACCAACAAGGGCGTGGGATAGGCCGTTCCAGGTAGATGTGCTATAAATGTGGCAGAAGCAAGTTTTACGAGCCGAGGAGACATCCAAACACAGGTGGAGTTAGATATTTCATCTAACTGAGTCATTTCTAACAGCTGTACATTGGATTTTTTACCAAAGTAAATGGATGGAACATGTCGATCAATTGCAACAGGTGTAGATTTGAACGGAATAAATGGATGTGACATGTTAATCGCAGGCAGATGCTGATCGAAAGTCCTGGAGAGAGTTCTGGAGATGCCACCACTAGGAAGATGTTGTTAGAAAGTCTTAAAGACAGTTCTAGAGACACCACCACTGCATTTAATGCATTAAATTTGCATTTTAATAAAACCGTTGGTTGTTTCATCAAAACTATAGCAGTATGATGCTGTGAGACAGGTTTTGTGTGAAAGCTCACACCATATATAGCCTATCGGCTAAAAATCATCACCAACCCTTTGCAAAAATGATACTTTCCCATTTTTCTTAAATTTTCCCATACATCACCTTAATTCTTGGAACAAGACCCTCGTGATTTCCTCCAATATATCATTTAGTAATTCATTTACTTGCTTTGAAATTTCTTCATGCTCAAGGGAACCACTTTCAAATGATAATTTGTGCCTATTTCATCCCATAAAACAACATATCGTTGAGGCATTCTATCAAAAAAATAGTGTGTCTGCAAATGAATCACACATTCTTCTTCACATTAGATTTGTGCATTGAACTACTTGCAAATCTCTCATAATTTATTCAAAAAAAATTGGGTTTTGTTTTATATTCTTCTACTTTCTGAAATAGTTTGAATTTTGAAATTTTTTTGAGAAATGAAAAAGAAATTGCAATTTTACTACGACTATGTAAAACTGAAAAAATATTATTTAATTTTTTTTCTAACACCCAAGACAATTACATTTGCTTGAGATTTTTTAAATAAATTAATTTAGTTCATATTTTGCAATTGTGGCATTTCAAGTAGCCACATTTCTTTGAAATCCTTTAAAAAAATCCATTAATGCATGTTCTACAGTCATGGCATACATAACTTTCACCTGCAAATTGCATTGGTTGTAACTGCTTCCTTTCCTCCCTTTAAAAAAACTCATGTTTTGAAGTTTTGAATTGGCTAGCATGCTAGCAACAAAGAGGTTAGGATTTTCAAAAAAAGTGAGAATGCTAGCAATAATAGGTTAGGATTTTTAAAAATGTGAGCATAAGAGAAAAGAGAGGTTTGGATTTCTGAAAAAGTGAGCATGAGAGCATAGAGGAGTTAGGATTTGTGAAAATGTGAGAATGAGAGGTTAGTATTTGTGAAAAACTGTGCATGAGAGCATAGAGGAGTTAGGATTTGGGAAAAAGTGAGCATGAGAGGTTAAGATTTATGAAAATTTGAACATGAGAGGTTAGGATTTCTGAAAAAGTGAGCATGAGAAGTTAGGATTTGTGAAAATGTGAGCATGGGAGGTTAGGATTTGTGAAAGGTGAGCAAGATAGCAATAATGAAGATAGTGCATACAAATTTATCACTCAATTCATGTCACCAACCATTAAAACCTTTTAAAAACTAGAAACAACTATTTTTATGGAAAATTAATGCTTAGAAAGAGTTTTAAAATAATTTCACATTCTTTTCTGACAAACCCCCTGATCACTCTTTAACATCGCAAAACTAAAACACACCTAACTATCATTTGGTAAATCCTTTTGCCTTTAAATTTTTGGGGAATGATAAAAAATGGTGATGACCAAAACCCATAAAAATAATTTTGTTTCAAACAACAAAATCTTAAATTTTAATGATTTATGAAATTTTTCCATAAAAATTGAAACTTTAAATTCTCTCAAACCAGAAACTGGGGGTTGTGAAAACTAGCCACATTGCTCGAGAAGCCCCTAAGAACATACCCTTAAAAAAACTTTGTGTAAAAATTCATGGTCTTTGAAACTTAATTATTTTCATAAATCTTGGTAGGTTGCATCACTGCTCTTGAGGATTTTGATTAAGACAAATGATGATTTTGCTTCAAGATAGAAAGAGGTCCAATATTTGTAGATGATTGGGAATTATTTTAAATAGGAGGTTCTTAATTTAAGGATTTTGATGCAAAAGTTTAAAATTTATCAAGTTTAAAAATGGGGTTAACAAGAAAGAAAAATGGTTTTGATATATAAACTCAGAAAATGTGTTATGTAAAACTTAGGTATGAATTTTTTATAATGGATTTAAAAATTAATATTAAAAAATTAATAAAAAATTATAAAAAAATAATTTGTGCCCCAAACATTAGAGTTAATAATCTAATTCTAAAACTTGATAATGGATGAGTAATTTACATAAGGATGCTAATGCTATGATGGGATAGGGATGACTTGGATGTTATGGGGGATGGGGTTATGTATCATTATAGGGTATTAATTATTGCAATAAATGGCATATGGCATTAGAAATGGGTGTGGGGCATTCAATATATTGGTTCCCTTGCTTCATATTTCTACATTGTCTCCTATGAAGTTGCTTGATTTTATTTCTCCCATAAGTATAGCATCAACAACCTAAGATAGGAAAAATGCAAGAAGTAGAATATAGAGATGGTAATGGAAATAGTGTTGGTGGATAAGAGAAAGGTAAATAGATGAAGAAAAGGGTGATAGATGGAGAGATGATAAAATACTTTTTTACACACTCGGAGAAGGAGATTAGGCACTCGAAATAAAGGTCATGGGATTTGCATATATCATATATATCCAAGGAAATGGATCAAGTTCCCTGTGTTGCTATCTTCTTGGCTATTATATATTTATTGCTTGATCTAGGGCACATAAATGGTATATTTTTTTTAATGTTTCCTAGACCTTGAGTTATGCTTCATTATTATCTATTATTGGATCGCATTAACTACACAATGATATTGAGAATGTGGAATATCAAGCTAAGGTATATTTCAATTCTCAAGTAGACCATTCCCATGCTACATAGTGACATCAAGAGTGCCTTCTATAGGTAGTAGAGGAAATCGCCAAGTGATTGAAGGTAATTCTCCGTTGTGATTTTTTTCCTAATTTTTCTTATTGTTGTGATACAAAGGACTTTGATGAGGTGATGGAGGTTCGTTTGTTTGATAAAATTAAAGCATATAACAAATATAAACATTTGGATGGGGTTACATTGAAGCCAATGTAATTTTCTTTTGGTTGTTTAAGTGATAATGACTATTTTATGAAAGGATATTAATTTACCTTTATTTGTTGTGAACTTATAATAGTTAGGGCGATAATGGTTTGTTGGTAATAAGTTTTATATTGCATCATTTAACACAATGGGGGTATTTTAGGTCTAGAGATTGACATATGTAACATTATCTAGTACATATAATAGAATCTAGCTTAGAAATCTTTTTTTTGGAGAAAAAGATGAAAAAAGGTAGATCCTAATCATGATTCTAAGATATCCTCCCAAGATTAAGTTCATGCTTTTGTCACTACCTTGGCCACTCATGGATCATAAGGAGTGTCATTGAAAGATTTTTGTGTCTCTTTCCACTTGACCTTACATTGACGTTAATTTACAATATATGAAAAACATGATGGTTGGAAGGTGTACTTTGGAAATGATTCTCATTTGAATATTCTTAGCCATAGTATAATCTTTATTTAATTCCCCAATGGATGATTGAATGGGATCAAAGGTGTATTTCATATCCCTATTTTGGCATAGAAAGGACTTTCTATAAATAAATTGAATGATGTCAATGTGAAGTTGTTTTATCAAGTGGAGGGTGCAATATGGTTAGAGGAGCTATGGTTCTTGCAAAGGGTGTTTTAATTAGAAATTTTTTTCAACTAGATACATGCACATTCAATACAATATTTCTACAATTCTTATAGTGAAGAGATCTATAAAATATTTACCTTCATCATTGGAACCAACAATATAGAATTGTGACATGTTTACTTTTGATGGCCATACTTTTTGGGTGCCTAAGGGTGCTAATTCTTTAGAGAATAAGCTACTGATAAAGAAAATAATTTTATGGAACCAAAGTATGGGTCACATAGGTTAGAAAGGTTTAAGGACCCTAAAAAAAATTTAAAAATGAGGGGTTAAATGATTGCAATCTTGAATTCAATTCATATTAACATTATATATATAAAAAAAAAATTGCATTTAGTTTTACTCGAGTCCTCATAAATATCTTGGGGTGTTGGATTTAATCCATTGTGATGTATTTTATCTTGTTAATTTTCCTTTGATTATATATATATTGATAATTATTACAGTAGGACATGGGTATATTTCCTTAGAAGTAAATTTGATATCTTTAATCATTTTAAATATCTTAAGGCTCTTGTAGAGAATTATCCTATAAGAAGATTAAGATTAATATTTTGATGATCATGGGATATAAAGACATAAGACAAATCTATACACCCATCAACAAAATGGATTTGTAGAAAGAATTAACATAGCATTTATGGAGATGGGTAGAAGTATGCTCAATGGGGTTAGACTAGAATAAAAAAAAATCGGGAAATTTGTTTTAGATCGCTCTAATCAAATACAAACCTAGAAGTATAAAATTGTAGAGGTATCTTGGTACTAAAATGAAAATTTCTCATAATTTAAAGAAATAAAAATAAGAAAAGTTTTAAAATAGTTATATTTACATCTATTTTTGGTAGATATGGTAGAAATATGGTTGTTTCCTTTGACTTTAAGACTTCTAAACGTTAGTAACTATTATGAGATGAATTATGGGTACTCATGGTAGGTGTATAATCTAGACCTAAATTTCTATGTGTAGAGAAATGAGACTAAACTTATATCAAGGATAGAAGAAATTTTTGGGAGTGTCTAGGTGTTTTCCTCACTTAGGCCTCTATTTGGTGTATCTCAACCAATGATATTCTATAGGAGAATTACAGTATGTGTATTTATCCTAGTGTATTATGTGCTAGAAAATAAACATAGTTATAGAAAGATATAAAAACCTTTGAGGTTTCTACAATGTGTGCAATACATGTGTGTGAAATGAGGAGATGGAATGAAGATCAGTATATTTCTAAATTAGGAAGGGAAGTATAATAAATGCAAAGTTTTTAAATATAAGCTAGTTGAAATTCTATAGAAGTCATAGGAAGAAAAAAAATTCATAGAGAATATCCATGGGAAGAAATTAGAAGCATAAACAATGAATCTTGTTGGTGATATGATTGTTTTAAATAACTAGAAGGATATTTATTTAACAAGTTGAAAATGCCATCAGAAAAGTTGTGACTATTAGATTTTATCTATAAGACTTGGGATAAGAATCAATAGTTGAGTGTTTGTGGTAGTGCATAACTCTAGAGATAAGATGAAATTGATGTCTAGAAATTGCTTGGGATAAGTGGAGGGTAGATCTCACCAATTTTCTAGAGGAAATAGGCTTAATTAATTGACTAAATGAGTCCTAGAACATATGATTAGAATTGATCTTAAACAAAGTGGTCAACATAGAAAATAAATTATAAATTTGGCAATGTTTGACTCTATAACAATAAGAGAGATCTCACTAAAATCAATTCCCTTGACTTTGGAATAACCCTCATCACTAACCTTGCTTTATAATTCTTAAATTTTCCCTCTAAAATATATTTTTTCTTGAAAAACGTTACACCTTGTTACATCATTACTAAGTTACTTTTACCTTCATGAGTGAAAGTGATTGATAAATGTTAAATGTGGCTTTGATATGTTTATCAAATGAATGAAATACTGAAATATGCAATAAGATGTTATTGATTTCAAATGAATGAATATGTTTATATTGATGGAAATTGAGATAGATAAATATGAATAGCAATATGATTGCAATGTGAATGAAAATGATTTATGATGCTAATGGATTTCATGTGAATGGCTAACTACTATTGTGATGCACTAATTTGAATGCAGAGACAAGTTCAATCCCTCAGGTACGCAAGGGGGAGTATCACTCAACCTTTAATATGGCCTTACTAAGCTTACACACACTTACACCCTAGTTGGTCTAGTTGAGTCGGATCAGTTGGAACCAAGTGAGTAACCTTTGGGGATAGGTTAAAATGTTTGGGAAAATGTCTTTGATTTCTTTGATTGTTTAATCAAGTTATCATGATTGAATCTTTGAGTCTTTGAGCTCTCTGTATAGTTATCTTTACGTCGATTCATATGTGCACTAAATGCATACATGTATATTGGTATATATATATTCATTCATGCATGAGAGCGTAAGCATGTGCACATGTATGAAAGTAGAAATACTTACAAGCATACATACATGGGGAATCGATTATATATATGTGTGTGTGTGTGTATACACTTAATGTATATGCATGTTGATGAGAACATAAATATATTCATGTTGATAAGAAATGGTAACATGATATGTGTATTTATAAACATATTAAAATATACGTGTTTAAATGAAAGAATCAAAGTAATGATATATATATATATATATATATATATATATATATATATATATATATATATATATATATATATATATATATATATATATATATATATATATGTATATGTAATATATGTATATGTAATATATGTATATGTAATATATGTATATGTAATATATGTATATGTAATATATGTATATACTAACATATGTGTGTGAAGCACGTTATAGAAATGTACATTATATTAATATATAACTATATAATATGTATCATTATTATCTAATTGTACGTAGATATATATGTGTATGTGTATGTATATACGCATGTGTATTGTTTGGTGGAAAATGATAATATAGGTATATAATTTGAATATCAAATGATGCATTTAATAACTTGTGAATTGATGAGGATATTATATATATACACAATTGTTGGAGTTATGGACAGACACTGAGAAGGGGGTGAATCAATGTATAAACTTTTTCAACTTCGACCAAGATTTTAATTATGATTTCCTTTTCTTTCAACAATAGAGTAGAGTAATCACTTTTGAAAGCACAAGGATATGACAACATTAACTCAATCTATTAGAAAACTTATGAAAATATGGTTTGAGTGAAATATCTTTCATTTTCCAAAACAGTTATGGTTGTCATTGATTAACAATCAAGGCATGATGATAGTGCAAGTGCAACACATAAGATTGTGCAAATAATGATCAACATTATTGACTCACTTCTTAAACAATTGATTTGAATGCAGCTTTAAAGACAAGAAAGGTATTGAGACAACAAACACCTTTAGCACATTATAACAATTCTTGAGCAATGAATCAAATGAGAACTTTTAAGCTTCCTTCTGAATTAGACTCTTCAACAATGACTTGTGCAAGATATTTGAACTAAATATTTATAGATATGAAGGAACTATCATTCAACAAAGTTCAAACTAATAAAAATTATCACAATCAAGAAACATTATGACATCAAAATAAAGAGACCAAGAAACAAAATATTTGTCGAGTGGAAAACCCTCCTGGAGTAGAAAAACCACTCCTAAACTGCCTTACTAGCTTAATCTTCAAAAACCACTGTTAACAATGCCTTATAGGCTAATTTTTTAGCAACAACTCAAGGAGCACCAACCCCTCAAATCATCTTCAGAACAATAACAATATCATAGGATCTCTCTGTTTTCTAGTAAGCTCAAGAGACTCAACACTCTTATCTACCTGATACCCTAAGAATCCAACTCTTGTATTATAGAGTTTTCCAATACATCTCTTGATACGGCCAAAATAACTATCTCTCAAAATTATAGGCCAGCAGCACCTTTAGTATGCACAACACTGGTTTTTTATATACATTTTAAATATGTCTTTCATTTAGAAAAATCTTCAGAGAATGCGTTTTTCACAAAAAAAACTGAAACTGCCTTACTAGCTTAATCTTCAAAAACCACTGTTAACAATGCCTTATAGGCTAATTTTTGAGCAACAACTCAAGGAGCACCAAACCCTCATTTTGAAACACCAATTTCAAGGAGCACCAACCCCTTATTTTGAAACACCAATTTCAAGGAGCACCAACCCCTCAAATCATTTTCAGAACAATAACAATATCACAGGATCTCTCTATTTTCTAGTAAGCTCAAGAAACTCAACACTCTTATCTACCTGATACCCTAAGAATCCAAATCTTGTATTACAGAGTTTTCCAATACATCTCTTGATACGGCCAAAATAACTATCTCTCAGAATTATAGGCCAGCAGCACCTTCAGTATGCAAAACACTGGTTTTTTATATACATTTTAAGTATGTATGTCATTTAGAAAAATCTTCAGAGAATGCGTTTTTCACAAAAAAAATTGAAACTCACTTGCTAACTTTAGAATATGAAGCTGAATCATGACAATCTGTAGATGATGGTAAAAATAAAGAGTAATGCTTATCCAAAGGGCTTTTAATTTTTGCGCTGAATTAGGAGATTTCAAATTGTAACTGATTCATTGAAACCACGACTGCCCACTAACAGAAAATCATAACCTCTAAATTCTCAAAGAATTTTTTGCCAGAGATTCGATGCCAACCAAAGGTGTCAGCATGCAACTATACTTAGAAAATCACATGTCGGCCACAGAGACAAATTTTGTTAAACATTCGCTGAGACATCCAGATAGTCTTGCCGAAGGAAATTAAATCGCCAGTCATTCCCCTTAGTTATCAATTTCGCCATGACCCATCAGAGTTGGGGAGAAGTCATAACGAATACATTATGTCACGTCGAGAGCCATGTGTTATGTTCTTTCCAATCGCTAAGACATAAGAAAGTTTCTCACCGAGATGCCCTTTTGTTTCATTCACTATCGCTATAGCCTTTTGATATCGGAGAGACATCTTGTAGACAAGTCTTTGTTTTACCGAAAGTCATTCTAAGTCACTGTGACATCCTACTGTCGGGGAGACATTATGTATATTTCATTATGTTTCACTGAAAGGCTTTATCCATTATGAGTCGCTGTGACATATCGCTTTCGGGGAGACCTCATATAGATAATACTTCGCTAAGACAAGTCAGAACTTATGCCAACAAAAACCTTTTGTGCTCCATCGGCGAGACTGGAGGTCAATCGCCAAGACCTCATGCCAAAAACCCTAACTCTTACCGAGATGTTTACCTTTATGTTGTCGGTCGGTATAAGAATTCAAACTCGCCAAGACCTTTCTTCAAGCACATGAGTCATACCGAAAAACTTTATCCACTCTGAGTCGCTGAGACAATACCAACCTCTCGTCGAAAGCCCCTCAAGACTTAGTCGCCAAGACTTGATGGGTTCACTATGACATTACACCAAAGCAAAACCTCTTGCTGATATACAATTTTTCCAACGACGGTCGGCAAGACTAAAGTAAGTTCGCCAACACGTTACAACGAAGAAAAACCTCTCACCAATGAGCACCCTTTGTTGCCGGTCGGGGAGACATGATGAGTTCGCTAAGACATTATATCGATGCTGCAACTCTTGCCGATATGAACTTTCTTGTGTCGGTTGGCAAGACACAAAGCACTCGATGAAACAACATGCCGATAGGGATTACTTACGCCGATGAACCACCTCATGTAATAGTCAGTGAGACATAACAATCTTGTTGTGACCCTATACCAACGGTATAACTTATGCCGATATGAACCTTTTCAGTCGCCAAAACCACGTGAATGTCACACTGAAAGTTGCATGTATGAAAAAAAAAATTGTAATGACATCAGAAACATCTTGCCGAAAGGCAACATAGACGTTTATCAAAAAAAATGGATCGGGGAAACCCTAGCATTCTCACGCCGATATGTTCTTTTTCTGTCACCAAAACAATTATACAAATAAGATAACCTGAGACTGCACGAAGCTCAAACTAATCAGTACCATAAGATATTAAAATTTTGAATGTAGGCTGTCCACTGAATGCCAAGACTAGTAAACCATATAGACAACATTGTACCAAGATAAAGCATGAGAAACCAATCTGAAACTGTCAACAAGTAGAATCAACTGAAAGGGATTTTGTCATCAAGGACAAACCATATGATCACAACTAAGAACCAACAAACTCCCCCTTTGTCCTTGATGGAAAAACACAAATGACTCTCCCCCTTTTTGCCTCAATGACAAAGGATAGAAGAGAAGAATGTGCAATGCCAGGAGCCAACCAACTACCATAAGAACTGGCTGCAAATAGAGCAATAGTGCAGCAGACATATTTGCAGGAGAGCAGTAAGATTGTAACATGCTGATAACAATATGTCCTTTTCGAGAATCTCGGTCCATATCATTAATGCCAAAGCAAAGGTACCAAAATATTATAATGTAACAAACCAAATTGATACCTAAAGATTGAAGACCTGTTACTTGAACATACCACCTTCTTTGTCATGTTCGATCAAGGTACATTCAAGATCACCTACTCCACATTCAATTTGATTAACTTCAATCTAGCAATACCAGAATTTGAGCACAAACAATCATCCTCTTCTCAGCACAAGTAACCTTAGTCACTGTCCAGGACAATACATAGCAAAGATCAATGATACTGGTTATTCTTCTTCAATCGAAACATGTCATTTTACTCTTTTCATACACAAAATATAACTTGAAAGCATGTATACTGTATAATTCATCATCAATCTGTTCTTGTACACCCATCCTCAGTCCATATGAGAACTTCTATTACCACACCAAGAACAATGAAAAATACCAAAGATAATTAATCTTAGCCCTCACACAACACCGAATAATATCATCACAGAAATAACTCATAACATCAAACATGTTTTTCAATCACTGTTCTCCAAAGATAAATACATCGACATCACTTCAGAACAAAGGCTTTCTTATTTTTAATATATTGAGGAACTCATCTATATGTCTCCACACTGCTCAAAGATGTCATAAGGACATACCATTATTTCCAAAACCCAAGCATCCAAAAAGTTCATTTAAAAACAAAGTGCACTGTCATTTCAAAAACTTCTGAAAACTGTCAACCACTAGACCAAGCAAAAACATTCCTTAATGCAGAGATTCATTCATTACCTTTCAAATTGGATGATTACCTTTGTCAGTAATAACAAAAGGTTAAGGAATTTAAACCATAAAGCTTCAGCTCCTATCAATGATTGTCAATATCAGAGTCACAAACTCGAACAAGTAATCATGACTCACTGTCATATAACTCCTCAAACAAATATAACTTTTGATCCATGACAATTCTGCTCAAACAACCTTCTGCTATACTCATCTCTATGGATCTATCATATACTCCTCTTCACAAATTATGTATTCTTGCACCAAATTTGCATGAACTCCTTCACAAATCTCATCCAAACTGTGCACAAACTCTTTTTACAAAACTGATCATAATCATTCATAATATTTTTCACACACAGACACACCTTAAGAATTGAGCATCAACCTCACCAAAGAACTGTCAATGTACTTCAAACTTGAATTTCAAAAACATATGCAGAGCTCTGTAATTAGTTTGATAAGAATAAACATAATGAAATAGTGGCATTTACAAGCCATTTCTTTACATCTTATACCACCAAAAGCAAATGCAAGATGTCATACCTCATTCTAGACTCCATAGGGGTAAAATATATCAACATAATAGACTCCCCCTGAGTCTTTGCTTCTTCTCAAGACCTGGAAGGCATCACTTGTGCAAGGAGTGCACAAGGAGTTTTCTCAGAAGCATCTTTATTGCTCTTCTTGTCATCTTGATTGCTCTTTCTTCTCCACTCCAATGAATAATTTTTCACTTGTTTGCTTAAAGTACCTGTCTTTCTATTGAATCTGCATTGCTATACTTTATGTCCAATGTTATTACATCTGAAACAAATGACTTTGTGATTGTTCTGAGAAATAGAAGACTTCCTATAGACTTTTCCAGCATTGTTCCCTACATTATTATCACTTGTATTTATTCTACAATCTCTTCTCAAGTGACCAAAATTGTTATAGTTGTAACACACCACATCCTCATTTCTAGGAACATTAGAATGATTCTTATTTGACCATCTTATGCAATCAATTTCCTTATGACCATAGTCATTACAAACATAACAATATCCTTGGAAATAATGATTATACCTAAATGAATGATCATGCCAAGGATGTGAAGATTTGAAGACATTTTTCTTTTCTCTATGAATACCTTTAGATTTTTTTCTAGTGTCAATGTTATCCTTTGATGCAGCAATACTGTAACCAAGATCAACCTTCATTCTTGGTGTTTGCTTGGCTATAAAATTCTTTCCATCTAAAGTCATAAACACTGTTTCATGTTTAGATTTGTCTGTAGAGCTTTGTCCAACCTCATATCCCACTCCTGTAGGATCTTTAGAATGTTTTTTTTTGCCCAACATCTCATTCAATATATTAGTACTATGATCAAATTTATGAATTTTACCAGATTGAGCATTGATACTTTCAAGATCTTTTCTTAAAGCAACTACTTCTTCTTCAAGTTTTAGACAAACAATCTTTTTAATCTCCAAATCAGAACTCACAACATCTACAATCCTCTTATATTCTTCAATTTCAATTTTCTAACTAATAATCATATTGTCCTTAAGAGTTAGTTCTTTTAACAAGGAATCATTATTTGAACATTTCTTTAAAGAATCGATCTCATTTTCTAGTTTATTACACAATTCATCCTTTTCTTTTAACTTGACTTCCAAACTCTCTTCTTGTTGAAGTTGTCTTGTTAAAAACTGGTTTTCTTTTCTAAGTTGCTTAATAGTATCTAAGGCACATAAGAGTTCACCTTCCAAATCAACCTCACTTTCTGGTTCATCATATTCCTGTTCAGAGTTGACTTCACCTAAAGATTGATCTACTTTTACACAAGTTTCTTGATCATCTAAATATTCATTAATGATCTCCTTGGACTTCTTTTCAAAACTATGAAGGTTTACACCTTCTTCACTCTCAGATGTTTCACAACTTATTTCAGTATCCAAAGATATCTCCTCTTGTAACTCACTATTCTAATTCATTTCAGTCAACTTGTCCCAAACTTCCTTAGCACTGCTGTAATGAATGAATTTTGTAATGAGTTTCTTTGGCAAGTTATTAAAAATAGCATTTATAGCTCTGGTATTGAATTCAAGAGCTTTCATCTCCTCAAGAGTGGAAGGAGATGTTGCAGATGTAGTACAACCCTTTTCTACTGCTGCCCACACTTCAGATCCTAAAGAAAGTAAGTATGTTTCCATCCTATGTTTCCATATAATAAAGTTTGTTTCTTCGAACTGAGGAGTTCTAGATCTAGGATACTCTACCATTTCAGAGCTACTATTTATGAACTCTTCCTCGTTACTTATACTAGATTCAGGTTGAACATGATGAATAGCATTTTGCTGAGAACATCTTTTTCCCTTGTTCCTTCTATTCTTTCCCATATTAACCAAAGTACTCCAAGAAACTAGGAACAATCCTAGGTGGTTTAGACCTATTAGAGGACCCTACGCTCTGATACCAATTGTTGGAGTTATGGATAGACACTGAGAGGGGGGGTGAATCAATGTATAAACTTTTTCAACTTCGACCAAGATTTTAATTCTGATTTCCTTTTCTTTCAACAATAGAGTAGAGTAATCACATTTGAAAGCACAAGGATATGACAACATTAACTCAGTCTATTAGAAAACTTATGAAAATATGGTTTGAGTGAAATATCTTTCATTTTCCAAAGCAATTATGGCTGTCATTGATTAACAATCAAGGCATGATGACAGTGCAAGTGCAACACATAAGATTGTGCAAATGATAATCAACATTATTGACTCACTTCTTAAACAATTGATTTGAATGCAGCTTCAAAGACAAGAAAGGTATTGAGACAACAAACACCTTTAGCACATTATAACTATTCTTGAGCAATGAATCAAATGAGAACTTTTAAGCTTCCTTCTGAATTAGACTCTTCAACAATGACTTGTGCAAGATATTTGAACTAAATATTTGTAGATATGAAGGAACTATCATTCAACAAAGTTCAGACTGATAAAAATTATCACAATCAAGAAACATTATGACATCAAAACAAAGAGACCAAGAGACAAAAGATTTACCAAGTGGAAAACCCTCCTGGGGTAGAAAAACCACTCCTAAACTACCTTACTAGCTTAATCTTCAAAAACCACTGTTAACAATGCCTTATAGGCTAATTTTTGAGCAACAACTCAAGGAGCACCAACCCCTCATTTTGAAACACCAATTTCAAGGAGCACCAACCCCTTATTTTGAAACACCAATTTCAAGGAGCACCAACCCCTCAAATCATTTTCAGAACAATAACAATATCACAGGATCTCTCTGTTTTCTAGTAAGCTCAAGAAACTCAACACTCTTATCTACCTAATACCCTAAGAATCCAACTCTTGTATTACAAAGTTTTCCAATACATCTCTTGATACGGCCAAAATAACTATCTCTCAGAATTATAGGCCAGCAGCACCTTCAGTATGCACAACACTGGCTTCTTATATACATTTTATGTATGCCATTTAGAAAAATCTTCAGAGAATGCTTTTTTCACAAAAAAAATTAAAACTCACTTGCTAACTTTAGAATATGAAGTTGAATCATGACAGTCTGTAGATGATGGTAAAAATAAAGAGTAATGCTTATCCAAAGGGCTTTTAATTTTTGCGCTGAATCAGGAGATTTCAAATTGTAACTGATTCATTGAAACCACAATTGCCCACTAACAGAAAATCATAACCTCTAAATTCTCAGAGAATATTTTGCCAGAGATTCGATGTCAACCAAAGATGTCAACATGCAACTATACTTAGAAAATCACATGTCGACCACAGAGACAGAGTTTGTTAAATGTTAGCTGAGACATCTAGATAGTCATGCCGAAGGCAATTAAAGCGCCATTCATTCCCCTTAGTTATCGATTTCACCATGACCCATCAGAGTCAGGGAGAAGTCATAACGAATACATTATGTCACGCCGAGAGCCATGTGTTATGTTCTTTCCAATCGCTGAGACATAAGCAAGTTTCTCACCGAGATGCCCTTTTGTTTCATTCACTATCGCTATAGCCTTTTGATATCAGAGAGACATCTTGTAGACAAGTCTTTGTTTTACCGAAAGTCGTTCTGAGTCGCTATGACATCCTGCTGTCAAGGAGACGTTATGTAGATTTCATTATGTTTCACCGAAAGGCTTTATCCATTATGAGTCACTGTGACATATCGCTTTCGGGGAGACCTCATATAGATAATACTTCGTTATACCGAAAGTCACCTACCATCTTGTGTGTCGCTAAGACAAGTCAGAACTTATGCTGATAAAAACCTTTTGTGCTCCATCGGCGAGACTGGAGGTCACTCGCCAAGACCTCATGCCAAAAACCCTAACTCTTACCGAGATGTTTACCTTTATGTTTTCGGTCGGTATAAGAATTCAAACTCGCCAAGACCTTTCTTCGAGCACGAGTCATACCGAAAAACTTTATCCACTCTGAGTCGCTGAGACAATACCAACCTCTCGTCGAAAGCCCCTCAAGACTTAGTCGCCAAGACTTGAGGGGTTCGCTATGACATTACACCGAAGCAAAATCTCTTGCCGATATACAATTTTTCCAACGACGGTCAGCAAGACTAAAGTAAGTTCGCCAAGACGTTACAACGAAGAAAAACCTCTCACCGATGAGCACCCTTTGTTGCTGGTCGGGGAGACATGATGAGTTCGCTAAGACATTATATCGATGCCGCAACTCTTGCCGATATGAACTTTCTAGTGCCAGTCAGCAAGACACAAAGCGCTCGATGAAACAACATGCTGATAGGGAATACTTACGCTGATGAACCACCTCATGTAATAGTCAGTGAGACATAACAATCTCGTTGTGACCCTATACCGACGGTATAACTTATGCCAATATGAACCTTTTATGTCACCAAAACCACGTGAATGTCACACCGAAAGCTGCCTGTATGAAAAAACAAATTGTTATGACATCATAAACATCTTTCCGAAAGGCAACACAGACGTTTATCAAAAAAAATGGATCGAGGAAACCCTAGCATTCTCACGCCGATATGTTCTTTTTTTGTCACCGAAACAATTGTACAAATAAGATGACCTGAGACTGCATGAGCTCAAACTGATCAGTACCATAAGATATTAAAATTTTGAATGTAGACTGTCCATTGAATGCCAAGACAAGTAAACCATATAGACAACATTGTACCAAGATAAAGCATGAGAAACCAATCTGAAACTGTCAACAAGTAGAATCAACTGAAAGGGATTTTCTCATCAAGGACAAACCATATGATCACAACTAAGAACCAACAACAATATGTTGAGTATAGATATATATATATATATAAAGAATGGACAGTGTGGGCTTGATAAGCCATATCAACCAACTCACAAGAATAAAAGGATTGGTGTTGCAAAAATGCTTGGTAAATGGCAACACCTATACATATAGCATTGCTTATAGTTTTAATGCTGATTTCAATGCACTAAATGAAGTCTTTGACAGCACATGAATATCTAGAATAAGTCAAATGCATTTATAGAAGCACATGGGTGGTAAGATAAATTTCAATGTGTGTTTAAGTTATTAAAACAATAATATAAAGGTTGAGTCAATCCATTGATATGTGTTGAATTCCTTAACAAGGCCAAGTCAAACTTAGTGAAAATGTAGGCATAGAAATATTAACTTATTCTATTGTGAAAACAACAAGCTAAATGATAGGGAACATGGCAATTTGGTGGCGTCATGCTATGAACTTAGTGACTCAATAGAAGTCTCTTACACATGCAAGTCAATTTCCAGTATAGAACATGTGCAAATATGAATCGGTCAACATGTTGTTGGCATGAAAAGAGTCGACCTGCTATTTCTTTTGGATGAGTATTGAGATAGGATTCTGCCACATTTTGGTTATCATGCTGAGTCGACTGAGTTGAGCTGAGAAGTGTCAATTTACCTACATTGTTTCTAGCCTATAGAAGTTACTTTTTGGGTATAAATAGAGGCACTCTTACCTCATTTGGATATGCATTACTATGCATTATCACGCATTCTATATTCTACTACTTCTTACTTGTGAAGTTCTTATTTTGTTGAGAGCTATTTGTGAGGAAATATTAGTGAGAGGAATTTGAGAAGGAAATAGTTGCAAAGCTTATTTTAGAGTGGGATTGGCTAAGGAACCAATGGGTCAATTGGAATATTGTGAATAACCGGCATGAGATTATATTCTTCTTATGTTTATCTATTTTTGTGAAAGATTGAATGTCTTGATTGGATTGTTTGGAGATTGCATTAGATTTCTTGAAATAGAGTAATCATTTATTTGCTTATTGGAAAGGAAAAGAATCTTGTTGTTATGATTTCCTTATGAGTGTTTTACATACTCCATATTAAGGAGTGGATTTTGTCAATAGTATTATATACTAGGATTGATGAAAGTGTGAATAGATTAAGGGAGTGATTTAATACTCTTATATAACCTATATGGGAATTTAGATGATGATATTTCGATACATAGATAGTCTACACTACATGTATAATGTGAAATGTATCAATGCCATGAAGTGACTTGAAACTGTTAGCTTATAATGATAGGAAACCTTAAGAATGATAAGGTTTAGCAATACAACAACAGTGATGGTATGAAAGATATGATAGGATGTGACGTCATGAAAACCACATCAATAATCTATACTTGAATAATCACTTGATCATTACTTTACTTTATTAAAGGATTGAAACCCTAGGTTGAGATTAACCTATGCAAGTTGGTATATTCACTTGATTACTGATTGGAACCAATTGGTTGAGAATAACCTTCTTGGATGGGTTATGTAGTTGAGCTTTATTTGAAGAACATAGGTTGAGATTAAACTACACAATCAAACTTATTGTTGATTATTAATTATGTTCAAGGTTAGGGTATACCAAGGTTGAGACTCACCTATGTGATTAATTTGATCAAATGAGTTTGTGAATTACTATTTTAATGGATCCATAGGTGGGATTACCTATTGAGTTGGAATTATTACTCGATTGGTTGCTTTATACTCTTGATATGAAGTCATCTTGTTGACAAGATTCTACTCTTAGAATAACCCTTTCTACTAAGGAGGTTACATTCTCAAATAGAATCATTTATTGATATGATTGTTCTTTGATTGAGGTCATTTATTGGTGAGACTATACTCTTGATGAGGATCACTTATTTATGTGATATATTCATGAATGGAGTCATCTATTAATGAGTATTTATGATAAAATGAAGCTTATGTAGCTATCCTTTAGATTGTAAAGTTATTTATTACGAAGCTCTAGTAAAGTTAGAGTCATGAAGGGGTCATAGGTTGTTCCTAGGATTAGATTGTCCAATGAAGGGGATAAATTATGCTTTTCAATACTTGATAGAAATATCATTGTGAATTTGGAAAAGGGAATATGTGGTTTCTGAGGTTAAAAATTACCTATAGAAGGAAATTACCTATGCATAGTATATGAATGGTCATAATCCAAACCGAGCTAGGGTAGTGTATGTGAATAGGATGAATCTCACTCAAAGTACTAGGTGAAGAATACTTTGGCCAAAGTAGTGTAATTTTCTAATAGTTGTGATGTGAATTCATTGTGTTCCTCTTATGCATGCTAATTCAGGATTGTATTCTTACACAAGTTCTAGTTATGTAGGACATAATACTAAGCTCAGGAAGGCCATTGTTATGAGGTTACTATACCAATCTCCTCGTTGAATGGAGGGCCATCTTACCATATGTGGTAGATGTTCAAGGGACCGCATTAAGTTTGTGGTTGGCATAAAAGTGCTTGAGTGATGCTTCCCCTCATCAATTGGCAGTTGAGTTTTGAGGATGTTTATGCCAGTATTAGGGGGACAAATAGAGTGTATGCACCAAAGAACAAGGACATCTAGAATGTATGCACCAATGTGGTGACATCAGGACCAGTTTGTATATCTATTGCCAATTCAAAGCTCAGAAGAGATACACATGTATGTATCTTGTACCCATTTATATGGAAGGTTGTAATCATGAATGATAAACTTGAGTTTATTCAATATGAAATCTATATTATAGAAAGATTGTGAAATTACAATGGAATGCAATGGAAGTTTGGAATAGTGTATATTTCAAATGTGCATGTAATTTACATTATGAAAAAGGAAAAAAAAATCTATGTTATGGCATCATGCTTCATTCACTTAAGGTGAAAACATTGAAATTTTTACTGAGTAGAACACTGAGGTTGTTACAAAAAATATTTTTATCCAATAGATTTTCTATCCTCATGAAGCTTCATAAAATCCACTTTGTTGGTGTGAATAGGATAAAGAACCTAACTCATTCCCTTTTAGGTCCTTTCCACAACTAGTTATTTAAGTTTTGATGCAGGAGCATCCAGTGGTGTGAGGGCAATCTTGCATCACCCAAAAGATGGTTTCCATTTTTGTTCCTGGTGTTTGCTTTTTGTAGATGTTTTTGCATTTCTGGATACCCTTTTCGTTGAATAAGAGTTTCCAACTTTCAAAACTGCTTTTCTGCTTTTTTTGCTCAACTGTTATTTTTAGCAGGTATGAATTTGAAGGCATGGGAAGACAAAAATTTATGGGAAGGTTCAGGACGGAACAATAAACACTTTGGTGAAAGAATCAGGTCAAGATCATTCACGGTTTGAAAGTTATTCAAGTTCCAGTTTCTACTTTTTGCCCTGAAAAACCTTTCGAGATCAGTTTGAGGCACTAAATGGTCCCGGATGGGCCTGAAAATTTGCGAGAATCCAAATCATCTTTTCGAGAGCTTTCCAAAAAGGTATTATCATTGAAGATCCGACGGTCGGATTAAAAGTTATGGCTGCCGGAAGTTGGTGCATATTTTAGAAATGTGCTAATTTTTGACTGTGAATTTAAACTTGAATTTCAAATTATAATTTTGGCACCAAATTGCCAAAACTCATAACTCCAATGTTGTTTTTGGCTCCAAGCCGAAAATGGGCTATTTATGGGCTAGTTTCTGATTTTTGGATAGCTTTTTGGGGAAAGAGTTTGCATGCTGCAAAAAGGGGATTTTCTGTAATTCTGTAATTTTTCCTGAAACTTTTGTAGCTTGCATGTATCACAGAGTTCGAGGATTTGAGATCCTCTGCATGTAAGATTTTCATTATTGAATTATAATAAAGTTTTCTAGTTGTGTGCATTATTTTTGTGTCTCGAGTTTGCTCCCTCGTCAAGTTTAGTTAAGTAATCTACATTTTTTGTCTCAATCCATATGATTATAAAAAAAATCATAATCCTATGTTGTTATCTATCTCATCCTTTCCTATATAAACAAGGTTTCTCTTGTATATAATACACCTTGTATGTATTGTACAATTATTTACATATAGCAATTTCATTGCTTTTCTCTTGTGTGGAAGGTCTTTTAGTGCTATAAAGTGTTCATCTTATAATTCCTTTTGGTGACTTCAACATGGTATCGAATCTTTGAAACTACAAGGCCCTTCTATTATGTAGGGATATTCTACCATAAAGTTTCATATGGTGCATCCTAGGGTGGATCTAACCTCATAGTTGAGTTTAGAAGATCCAAATCTAGATTTATGAATAGTAAACTCGGTAGGGTTTGATGATGGACATCGAGAAAGGTTTTTTAGGGCCATTATTTTTCTCACCATATAAAGTCCAAATAGTTACATACAATCCATATATAACATACATGTTTGTTCAATAATTATATAAGCATTAGAGATTCAATGTGTTAGATTTATAACATCCTTTATGTGGTGCATTTTTATTATTATTTTAAGGTTAATATTTTATTTTATAGTCATGTTACCTATGTTATTCAATTCTAACACAATACCATATTTATAGGTATGACATCGATGTGGTTTTTCGATTAGTACCTAGTCACATGAGGCCACATCCCCTTGTTTCTCCCAATTCCCGAGGGCTTACATAGCACAACCAAGGTACCACTAAGAGTGGTCCAATCTATCACCTGCATAACTCCACCTTTAGTGGGACATCAAACTTTGCCACACATGCATTTCCCACCTTCCACCCCAATAGTGCCAAGGTACCTTCTATTTGTGCCTAAAGGATTTTTTTTTAAATTCATAGATTCCCCCACAATTTCAAATTCTTGACTTCTTATAGGCAACAAAAGTGATATCTCCAAGCACTTCACAATGGTGTAGGTGATCTTTCCAAATTATTCTCTAGATAACATTTTTTCAATTTGAAGATACTTTTCCCCTCTTTTTTGCAAAATACATTTTTTTCTCACAAATTTGGATTTTAGCAATTTTAAAAATTTATTCAAAAAATTACAAGGAATCTATTTGTAACCTACCATTTTCTATTTTGCAATTTAAAAAAATTGTAAAATTATTTTTAAATAATCAATTTAGGATTTTTAATTATACAAATTACACTTAAGTGCCCAATTTTATTTGTTGGGGGTTAAAATTACATCCTTAATGCATTTTTTGAGGGTGTAAGGCATAATTTAAGTGCCCCATTTTATTTTTGGTCTTTTGGTGTTTGTTGTTAATCATCAAAGAACTTAGGACTATTGAGTTCTACACTTCACATAAATATCACAAACTAAAACTATAAATGAGATAACTATTATAATCTAAGGGGCTTTGGTAAATTTTTAATGAAAATCCACCTAAATTCTCTAAGGATCTTGAAAAATTTACTTATAGGAACAAGTTAGATAAATTCATATGGCTCATAGGATTGGATGTTTCTAATAATTTATTGTTTCATATTGTGGAGTACACAACACCTAAGAAAGTGTGGATAAATTTGATGAATTATTTGGTACCATTAATGAGTTATGTGTTTTGAAATTGGAGGTAGATTTAATATCACTCTCTAGATGATTTTTATACTATTGAGGAATTTCTTTTGAATTTTAAATTGATATTGTCATAGTTGAAAGATTGTGTATGAAATAAATTTGATAAAGAATATATCTTCTTGATTTTGTAGAAGTTCAAGGGCCATTTTATATATTTTCATCTAGTTGTTATTCTACCATGAATGCCTTCATAATTAAAATTAAAATGGATATCTTTGAGTTATTTTGTAAGAATCTTACTAAGGAACATCCCAAACTAATTCAGTTGTTTGATCTTCATAGTTCTAAGAGCCAAGCTTTGATGGATCAATCTTCCAAGGGAAATGGTAAAAATAAGAAGAATCCTAAGAAAAAATACACTTTAGGTGGTGAGCCTACCTTCAAATTTAGCCATAAGAACAATTAAAAGTTTACACCTCTTTCTAATTCTTCTAAGTTA
Source organism: Sequoia sempervirens (assembly GCA_007258455.2). NCBI lineage: Eukaryota > Viridiplantae > Streptophyta > Pinopsida > Cupressales > Cupressaceae > Sequoia > Sequoia sempervirens. The sequence continues at coordinate 538,249,227 of VDFB02000015.1, forward strand.
AAGTGAGTCTACCTCCATGATGAATAAGTCAAGTGATCCTTGCTCTTTTTTTATCAATATTAGTCATGATGAATCCAAATGTGGGAAAATATTAGATACTTCATAGGAATCCATGTGTTAGCATAATATTTATATCTACAATCCCTCTTTCAATGGTAAAGGGAAATCCTTTCATACATAGGTTTTGCAGGGTTCATTATCACTTGGCTTTATTGAACAACTTCATACCATATGACACATTCACATGATTTTGACAACAATACTTCTTAATTTTTAATGGATGATTATTCATAAATATTCCCATTTTGGGTTTAATTAAATTATATATGATTGATGGGCACATTAATGATTTGCTCTTTATTTTAGATATTTTTCTAATCTACTTTCTATATATCAAATTATAATTATGCTAAGAGAAAGATAGATATATTCTCATCATAGATGTAGTCATTCAAGGCTACAAGAGGTTCACATGGTTGTTTCTATAGAGAGTGTTGATCATGGATGTTAATTGTATAGGTTTTATGTTTTTAAGCCATCTTTAGGACTATTGCTATTTGCTAATGTTAATTCTTTGAGAAAACTATGACAAGAATAGTTTAGTCATATGAATTACATGTATCTTTACTAGTTAGGCACATAGGATTTGGTAATTGATATTCTTACGATTTCATGCACATTGGGATTTTATCAATGTTATGTACTTGGAAAACATCAGCAAAATCATTTCTCAAGGGCAAGGAATTTTGTGCCAAGGCACCTCTTAAGTTGGTTCATAGTGACCTCATGTCATTTTTAGGTCCTCCATTTTTAGGGAACATGTATGTTCTCACCTTTATGTACTTTCTCAAGTAGAAGAGCAAGGTTTTCATCAATTTTAGTCCCTTCAAAGAATTTATGGAGAAATATTCAATGGATACACACAAATAATAAGGGGAATTTATGAAATAGTAATTCCTTATATTCCTGAATAAAACAGTGTGGTTGAGAGGAAGAGTGAAATTATAGGGGATGGTTAATTGTATGATTAAATCAAGGCTAATTGAAACCACCTTTTGGGTTGTAGAAATAATTTATGCTAACTATATTTAGAATCATATGCACCACAATACTATGTAGAATATGATTCCTAAGGAAGCTTGGTTCCATGTCAACCTGATGTTTCATTCTTTAGAGTATTTGATATATTGAGGCTTGGAAATTTTTTGGATGTTTAATGTAAGGCTATGGATAAGAAGAGTCAACTTTTTATTTTGTTATTTATTATGAGGATGTGAAGGCTTATATGTTGTTTGATCCTATAACTCAAGATGTCTACTTTTGGTGAGATGTATAGTTTGATGAGCACTTCACACTTATGGATATGTCATCACATACTTCTTTATCACTGTCTATGTTTCCTTCTTTGTCACTTGATAATACTTTTATTATTTTGAATGACATAGATGATGGACTTGATCCACCACCTATTTTTGCATAATATTTTACTCATTGGAACCAAAGTATTCTTAAAGAGGTTTGTCTTTATTTAATGGCCACATAGATTCTTCATAAACTTGTTCACAAATAATAGGTTTACCTATTTGAGTTGTTCACTTTTAAATGATCCTCATATATTTTCAAATGATCCAAGTATTCTAGAGTGGGATGATGCTATGGTTGAGTAGTATTCTTCTTTTCCAAATAATCACACATTGGATCGTGTTCCTCTTCCTAGGGGAAGACAATTATTCCAAAGCAAGTGGGCATACCACACCAAATATGTAATAAATGGGTTAATTCACAAGTACAAGTATATCTTATGGATAATGGGTTTTCATAGGTCGAGAGAACTGGTGTTTTTGATACCTTTACTCCTATGGCAAAGAGATATTCTATTCATCTTGCAATTTATCTTGTTGCATCATAGGGGTGATTAGTTTTCTAGATATATGTGAAGAGTGTCTTATTTTACAATGATTTTCATGAAAAAAATCTATATGGAGCAATCTTCAATTTTTGTACATTATTTTTTAATTTTTTATAAGCTTATTCATATATTGTATGGTCTCAAACAAGCCTTTGAGCCTGGTATAATAAGATAGATTCTTGCTCAATTTTCATTTCTCACATTTCCATTCTGATACATGATAGTTTACACACAAATATAAGAATGATTTTTTTATTCTTGGGTTGTATGTGGATGATTTGATTCTCATAGGTAGTTTCACCTCCATTATCTAAGGCTTCTAGCAAGCATTGACAAAATAATTTGATATCATAAATCTTGAGCTTTGATATTTCTTACTTGGTCTTTGTGATCTTTAAAATTTTGAGGATTTTCATATTTCAACAAAAAAAATCTCTTGGTTTTCTTTATATATGTGGCATAGTTGATTGAAAGGCTTCACTAACTTCATTTTAGTTAGGTGTTGCACTATTTAATATTTTCACTACACCCACAATAGCTACAATATCGTATTAGTAGTTGGTTGGCAATCTTTAGTACTTAACATACTCATCATGATATTTTCTTTATGGTTGGACATGTCTTTTTGCTTAGGATTCTCATGATAATAATTTGAAGAAACAAAATTTATCTTCAAATATATATAGGACACATCTCATTTTGACATTCACCACACATAGGGATATTCTTGGGTAATGGGATTCACACACTCAGATTGGTCAATGATTTAGACTAAGATGATTAGTATAATTCAATATTCACAATCAAGTTCCCATTATTCCATTTAAGGTAAATGAGAAGGGTACATAAATTTCTTGATTGATCACTCATTTTCTTATTGGCCAACCTATTAATATACTTTCACACTTGATGTACACATCAAATACATCAAGAATAGACACACATACACTATTCACCTATAATAATCAAGATCAATCATATATATACATACACACACTATCTACACACAATGATCAAGGTCAATCACACACACATACTGTTGTGGGTGGATAGTGTGTGTGTGTGTGTATACACAAAATATTCATATATGGATAATATGTATGTATAAACATATATAAACATTATCCATATATATTCGTGTTAGTGGCTTGCACTAATGTTGATGAGGCTTCCTCTTCTAAGGGACTATCTATGTAAGCTCAGATTGATAAGGTTTAGGCTGAAATTAAACAGCTTTGTGATACTCTCAAGATGGTCGCAAATGAAATGTGCAATATGAAGAATTCTTATGAGCAATTTTTTCTATTTTGGAGGGTAAGTAACAAAAGGTTGTGGAGGTTAGCAAGCATGCCATGTGCAATGATCCGATGAGTTTGTGTCTTTTGAATAAAAAGGCTTGGAAGTGGTTGGGGGACAGCTCTAGATCCAAAGACTTGGTGGTTGAAGGTGATGTGCATCATAAAACTAGTAATGAAACTAGTCCTTCAGCCCATACTTAATGCTAATATGAGTGTTCTTGTTGATGAAGTGGTGGAAGTTATGAATGCTAATCAAAAAATTATTGACAGTGATCTTGAAGCGGTGAACATTCTAAAAAAAAAATAGTTTGCTTTTGTAACGCCCCGTCTGCAAACCCCAAAGGACAACTAAAACTAACAAATTACTATAAAAAAAAAAATTTGAAAGAAGAACATTACGCAAGATGAACATGAACATACATTACATGAAAAGCAATTAAACAATTACAATATCAACTAGGTCTCCTAGGGTACACATGACGGCATTACGAAACCTAAACTCAAACTATAATGATAACGAAAGAACCAAGATTACATTATACACCATCAATAAGAAACATCCACGGATGACAACTCAACATAAACAAGATTAACTTAATTCCAATAACCATAAACATACTATTATCATATGAACTCAATGGAGCATATTTCCACAGATGCAACACATCAAATAACAGCTACCACAAATCATTAACCACATAAGGTATACAAGTTAACATAATACATTACATTTGTTTCATTACGTAACATCGTTTAAGAATTACAATCATATAAAATTGTTCCCCAACATGAACAGGAACAATACAATATGATAGAGTAATACAGCTGAAAAGATGAATACAAAGTATCAAGGCTAGCACCAACTCGGGTAAAAATATGGAGTCACCGCAAGTGGCACAAATTTGCACATTTTGAACCTCGGCTAGGGACCCAACGGGGTGCATAGCGCATTCCACCTGACCACGTGGACCTAAAGGCCCACCCCCCGTGCTAGGAGATGACAAGAGAGACCTGCGACCAAGAACAATCAAGCAGAAGGCAACAAGACTTAACAACACAAAGTATCAAGAAACATAATTAACAAGAATATCAAAAGGCTACTTCAAGAGGCTCGCAAAGCAAAAGAGTAACAAGGGATACTATAGGAAGAGTTTCATCGCATGGCCCTAACATGGGTTATCTTGACTACCTCTCACTAGGCGTCGGTCCCCATCTATGGTTACCTTGGATGCCTCTCACTAGGCGTTGGCCCCATAGGGTGAAACATGTGGGACCACTAACCCTTCATGAGGATAAGGTAGTGATCTTTCCAACCATGGTTCAACCCATCCTTATTCTTTGAAAGCACTAACAGAATGGGCAAGGCATCTTACTTATCTTATTTAGTGTGAACTTTCCCAAACCCATTAGTTAATTATATTAGGTTATCACTTATTACACAAACTCTTACATGGGTTATCCTAGCTGCCCCTTTGTGTGCGAACCCCCATGGAGAGCCACTCTCCCTAGAAGAATTGAAACAAACCTCATGACATCAAGGGGTGTACCAAATCACACAAAGCACTAAAATCATGAGGACCAAGTATGTATGCGATGAATGAACCTTCTCGCCCAAAAGCCACATCAAAATTCAACACTATGGTACAAGGTAACACCTCCAAGAGCTCAAAACCAGAAATAAGATCAATGAATAACAAAGGTCCAACCATGGAAAATCAATATAAATCAAGTTTCTCCATTGCCTCTAGAAGCCTAAAAACATTGACTATCCACAAACTCCCACTAAGGGTAACTCAAACACTTTGGGCTCCCAACCATCTCAAAATATGACTACAAGAAGGTCATTGCATAAAATCTCCTCAATCAAAGTTAACACAAAAGGAAGACACACATCATGGACCACAAAATGACTATATAACATCTATAATCACAAAACAACAAGTGTGGAGTAAAGGAGGCAATATCATAACGAGATCCTCAAACTCCCTCAATTTAACATAATCAACTATCATTACCAACAGTAAATTCAGCCAATAGGGCATCCAAGGGAGACCTCAATTTTATCCACACATGATACCCTAACAACTAACAATATGGCTCGAACCATCTTTAACCAATTCAACAAACATAACAAAAATAGAAACCAACACTTTTTAAAATTTTATCATCTTCATACAATATCGAACACAATAACTAATAGCAAAGTCAATTGATAGTACATCCAAGAGCGACATGATGGGAAAACAAACAAACAATAGCATTTCATCCATGATCTCAAACTAAAGATTGCAAATGAGACTGACATTTTTCTTGATCAAATTAAAAGGTTATATATCAATATTTCAAGATAACTCTATCATCCAAGAAACAACCATTCCAAAACCCTAGTGTTAAAGTTTCACTATACAATAATGCTACAAAGGATATACGAAAGTAAAGTTCACAAAGATCATTTATGGTGTACCCTAATGCTACATTTGGAAATACTCTAACTACTTTGCAATGATCACTAATTCAACTACTAATAAAATTTATACCAACCAAAAGATAAATATGCAGCTATCAAAGGGAAATGATATTACTATCTCATACTCTATCTTAAACACTAATTTTCTTTTATGAAATCGAACACAATTAGAGAAATAAAATATTTAATTAGCACAATTTCAACTTCAACTATTCCCTTATAATATCACTTTAAGCTATCTGGGTCTATTTATTTAAAGGATGCTTAAATCTCTTTCAAATACCTAAATAAACTAACATAACCACAAACATTCTCCAACTCCTATGCAATCCAATTACATCATTAACTTGTAAACATTGAACAATCACTTATATATTGATAATACACAAATGCATGCATATAAGCGTATTTATATAAATTCCTTTAATTTATTCTTCCTAAATTACTCACTTGAATTCAAAATAAATAAATAGAATTATTTCATTAAAATAACCTTTTAGTCTTTTCTCAATCATTTCCTCTTTAATCTTTTAACCCTAATGTAAGATAACTTTGTATAAATTTATTATGGGCATAAACTTGACCTAAGAGCAACTTATATGTAAAACATTTTCGATAACCGGTTCACTAACTTCTTAGGCCTTTGTGGATCTTATAGAATTAAAGGATGAATTGATGTACTAGTAAACAACTACTATTCTATTAGGTTTCACAAAATTTATCATGTGATATTGTAAAGTGAAAACTACTCAATAACGACAATTTACTAATTGTTATCTAAGGTAAAAATTGACAATAATAATTTAACTAAGTTAAGGTAACAAAACAATTACTTATATATTATCTTACCTAACTATATACTAAAAAAATGTTCTAAATTAGATTGCCCACTACATTTGTCGAAGGGGAAATTAATTACTCCTTTCAATACTATCTATCCAAATCAAACCTTTTTAAATGGGTTTAATTATATCTAAATCAATATTTCTTTATAACCATCCTATTCTCAAATTAAACTTCTTCCAATTAATTTCCAACTCAATTATTAAATCTCTCAATTATCTACACACCACAATTCAATCCTCTCTTATTGATTTTCTAACTTATATAATTCAAATCAACTAAAATATATATATATATATATATATTCCCAATTATTCAAATGTGTATAAATATATATATGTAATGCCCCAAAATATAACAAGAGGTGAGAAACGAAGAAAATTAAGGTAACCTTATTAGGTATTCACAAAAATAAAGAAAACACTCATATTGTATGTTTAGTACTCATACTAAACCAACCACAAATCCACAAGGGCTAACAACATCCCAATAATTAGCAAAGAGCCCAAATCTACTTATGTACAAAGGAGTACCAAATCATGACCATTACTAACACATGATAATAAAATTCCATTTGTCTTAATTTTACTAGTCAAAAATAACTTGAGAATTAAAAAGAACATAATCTTAATGAGGTTGTTAAAGAATCATCTTATCTCCTCTATTTTATTACTAAAGAACATAATTTAAAATAATAAAATGATAATCACGCATGAACTACCGTTATGAGAGGTATAACTATTTCCTTCTAAATAGAGACAAAGTGGGTGTTGATTAGATAAAACAAACAAAAATTTAATCCTGCAAACTAACTTAGTAATGACAAATCTATCCATAAAACCTAGGCATCAATTACTTTTATCAAATAAAAATACCCAAACCAAAGTTGCGTCATGCATCACGGTGCAATAGGCAGAGGAAAACTTCAATACTCATGGAAACAACGATTGATCACACCGCAAAACACACACACCAACGAAATATATTCATGGCGTTGCCTGCAAAGATGCTAGGATGGCACAACCTTAAAAGGGTTTTGGGAAGAAAACTTTCAAACAAATGTAATTGGCAGGTGTGACGCCACTCCACAACCATGGGCCAGCATCCAACATGGAAGCTTTGGAAGAGGTCGTAGACTTCCATCAAAGCATAAAGGACGCAAGTGCCTTGTTAGAAAAACACGCAATTTGAGGAAGCAGAGAGAAGGCACATAAACCATTTGGAAAAAGCCTCAAGGAAATGCAATCTCATGAAACGCCATTATTGCAGGATAAGCTCAAAACAGATTCACTGAAAAGGCTTTAGAAGCTTTCAAGCCAAAGTATTTGGCAAGTGAAAAACTAAATTCCACGCCCCTTCCCAGCATCAACTTTGCTACGAAGGGTAAAGGTTGTCGTTATGTTAAAACCTAAATGTGTGCATTGTTAGGATCTTGGAAGTAATTTTCAATTTAGTAAACATACTCTAAAACCTCTGTCCAAACCGAATTTTCAGGCTGCAGATTTGCCAAATTGGAGAAGCGAAAGGTCATTACCAGCGAGAAGGAGTTTGGAGGAGCCCCAAGACAATAGCGGTAGAAAACAGGGCGTGAAATCTGTCTAACAGAATCCCTCAAAGAATTGTGATCTCATGGAATGCATTAGGGCGCAGAATAAGCACAAAAATGGATTTGTTTAAAGGCTTTAGAAACTTTCCAACAAATGCAATTAGCATAGGTAAGCCAAATTCTATAACCATTGCCAGTCTGCACCAAAATAGGAGCTTGGAATAGGGTATGGACATCAATCGAAGCATAAATACTAGAGGAAAAATTTGCCAGAAATTGTAGTTGCATTGCCTTCGTAGAAGCATAGATGGGGCATGTGAGTTGTTTAACATAATGAAAGAATGCAGACGCATAGGCAAGGCTCATGAATTGATTGACAGTAATTTTCATTTTAATAAACATACAAACCTAAATTTCTGACTACAGCATGCTAAATGGAAGAAGGGAAAGGTCAATACCAAAGAGGAAGAGTTTGGAGGGTGGCTGCACCTGCTCGTTGATTCCGCAACCTTGCCAGCAACCTCCCCTGCTTTGATATGTATGCAAAATGTGCGCCTAGACAAGGCACGTGGAATATTTTTTTTATATAGAATATCATTAAGAAATGTAATCTCATCGAATGCTAGATTACCCGATATCCCAGCTGCCTTAGATCAAAAAGGGTTTAGAAACCTGCAAGCAAATGAAACTGACAAGTGTAAAGGCAGTTTCCATGCCAGAAGATAAGTGGGCAAAAAGGTTAAAGAATAAGACACATGAACAAAATTTTTTCTCTTATATTAAAAATCACATTATTTGTCATATTAAATAATTATCTCACTTGGTAATAATTTTTTTTTTTGGTTGGTAACAGAGTTGATTTTATTAATAAGATATAAAAGAGTTACAAAGCTAATCTCATTACACCAGCAATTAAAAATCTCCCACATTCCAACAATTCTTAAATCAGCACCCCTAGTCCTAACACCAATTTCTACTACCAATATAACCATAGATTTCAAATATAGCTTCACTATATCTACCCATTGGGCTTACAACCATCATACCCTTGAGAACCTATTAACAAGTCATAGATTTGGGACATTATTTGGTCTTCCTTTAGTCTGCGATTGAAGGACCATTGCAAAAGCTTTCTTCTTTTCCTTCTTTTCTTTCTTCCCTAAACTATTTGTCAACCGTCCTCCATCCTTGTAGCCTCCTCCTTCCATTCCAATGTGTTGTCACAAGAGCTCTTTCAGCCACCTTTCTCATTGCTAATTACTTGTTGGCCCTATTCATCAGCCTTTTGTTTCCCAACTTCTTTCTCTAGTGACCTCTCCAGCCCTTTTTTCTCCCTACACTATGGTGTTGCAACCCTGTTTTTGAAGTTTAACTCCTTTTTACTTCCATTAAGAATGGCATTATCATTGTTCCCTACCAGACTTCCTTCTTCTGATGAGGCAATGTTATTCCATTGTTGATCCTCCCTTTGAATCTGCTTCTTCCGCGACTTCCCTTCTTGATTCGGACTCCCAAACACCCGTCCCTCCTCTTCACTACCTTTTAGTTGAGAATCCATTTGTTGATCCTCCTATTTCTCCATTGTGTAGTGTTGGGGGGTCACATCGTTCCACCATGAAGTCGCTTTGTGTGTTTTGTGTTTGGCACATTTAGCAGCCACATGCCCAATTTGATAACAAATTTTGCACCTAAAGGGTACCCCTTCCTAGTCCACAGGTTGCACCCAACATCCTTTTGAAGTTTTGAGCCGAATCACCTCCAGAGGAACATTGGACACATCCATTTCTACCAAAATATGGGCATAGGTTGAGTGCAAAAGATTTGAAGAACCCTCATCCATCATTAAAAAAATTCCTAAGGAGTTCCCTACACCCTCCAAACAGGACTCAAACCAGAATTGTCGAGGAAGGTTAGGAAGCCTCACCCAAAGAGGAGCCCTCTCAAACATTTCAGTCACTGGGTTAAATGTTGGGTGCCATGGCTTAAGCATCAGAATATGTTTTTCATCTCACTCCCAGTGATAATCACAAAGGATCTTCTTTCTATCCTATTCATTTTCAAAAACAACAATAAAGAAACCTTTTTTCCATGGGATAAATTTGAACATACCCATCCAAAACTGGCTTCTAGTGAGTAGAAATCCACTAGTGGAGAACAGTCAAACTTGGCCAAAATCCCTTGAATCTCCCTATCAAGCCCAAACCAGAAAAAACCTTTTTGTTAAAAGAGACTTCTTGTTCTAGCTCTTCATCAAGTTTTATTGTGATTTCTTTGGAGGGAGGATGGGAAATAGCATCCCCTCTCCCCCCTCCAGTTGATCTTTTGGTTGGGAGCTTCTTTGCCTAAGAGAACCCTGCTTTGCATCCCCTAAACGTAGGCATCTTTTCCCCCTTCGCACCATCATCTCTCCCAGGGATGACGATGTCTAATTGACCTCCTTGCTAGCTTCCCTGTCTACCGCCTCCGTCTAAAACAAGGTTGCCTCCACACAGTCCTGGGAGCTTTCCAGCTTGATTTTTTTGACCACCCCATCCCTCTGACTCATAGCTACATCTCCACCATAGCATGGACCTCCATTCTTCACCTGACAAGCCAATCCCAATGGGCTTGAGCCGTTCAAAACCCTAGCCGCACCATCGCTCTGCAAATGAGCATTTTCTCTCATCTTTCCCCGGAAAGCTTTCTAATATTGTTTGAAAAGTGCTGATGAATACTAACAAGTTGGGAATCCTTGCAAGTCGTCTTTAGTTCAAAATTTCACTTGGTAATAATTTATTAAAATATAATTTAAAACATTACAATTGAATCTAATTTATTTAGTAAAACATTTACTTTTTTTTTAACAAAGTAATTTAATTTACTTATATATGTTGTCAATAGTTTTAGTGTTAAGGGTAAATGAAATATAAATATTTTTATATGATCTATCTTCAATTGGAATAGTCTAAATATTAAAAGGAATTTATTTAATTATAAATTTAAATTCTCACTTTATTTAAATTGCCTTGTAATTTAAATTCTAATCTAATTAACTAATCTAACAGGGCCATCAAACTATTAAGTTCTCCACAATGTTAATGATATAATAACCAACGAAATACATTACATAATGGATAACTGCTTACCTGGAGAACAATTAAGGCCAAAATGAAGGGACATTACAACTTTTATTTTTTATGCCTTTTTTGGCTGACTGTGTGTCATTTTTTGGCTGCTTTTTGGTTGCTTCTCCTATTTTTTATTATATGATGATGCAATGGCTTATCTTGTAAAGGGTTTCAAGGTCCCTTCGAAACCTATTTTTCCTATAATCAAAAACATTATCCATATACGAAGTGTATAGACACACTATCCATATATATATATATATATATATATATATATATATATATAGGTAGGGTTTGTATATATACTATTCATGCATGTATACACACTATTCATATATAGGTAGTGTGTATGTACACACACTATCCATATATAAATACACACACTATCCACTCACAATAATCAAGATCAATTATATACTAGAATTATGACTCAACATCATAATTAATATCAATATTGTGGTTTTCCATACAATATTTTGTAAATCATTATTCACATAGAAAATCATAGTTAAAAAATTTAATCCAATCATACTAAATTTTAATATAATAGTCAAAGCTTATGTTTTCATTTAAGGATCGAGACCCAAAACAATCTCACAAAAATAATTAATAATTTGATATCTCATAAACATGGAATTTAAATGTAATAACTTCATTGGATAAAAAAATATCATAACATCCTCATATGTGTAGTGCATAATCCAAGTAAAAGTTGCATGATATATGATATACAAAATTACAACTCAAGCTCTCATACCATGAAGTCAACTAATTATACAATCTAGAAGTACAAGTACAATTAATAATATAAGAATGATGTGAAGACATAAACAATATAGTCTCCAACCACCACCAACCCTCACAGTCATCTACAAGTCAAGAGATGAGAACATGGCTCAGGTGCTTTTCCGCCCAACCACAAAGTTTACACTTCTCCAAAATTATTCCTACTCGAAGAATACTCAACCCTACACAAAGTACCTAACAACCTAGAAACAAATAGCAGGAGGAAATCTCAGTGCAACCTAATATATCTACATGCATTTATATAATGAACATGCAATTTCTTACTATCAGGATATATCAAAGAATCATATAAATAAATTTTCTAGGTAGCATTTATCTATTTCAATGAATACATGGCTTTGGCCAAAGCACTAGAATAAATCAAAATATATTGAGAAGAGGATCAACCTTCTCAGTTAGTCCATATTCAAACCCTATCCCAGAATGTAAACCTAATTCACAATAGAAGACAATAACATGCATAATATTCATAAAATAATTAAACTCTTTTTCTTTCATGCAATTATTATATGAACATCTATTCATTGTTTCTATCTTTTATGCATTAAAAATGGTAAAATATATAATTGGCTTGCAATTCACATCTAACAAGCAACTAGTTATAAACATGCAATTAATTTTTAATGATATTTCTCTACTTCATGTAAAACAATTGCATGCGTTACTATTCTTATTGTCAAGTAATATTTAATGTAATACATGTAGATTGACCATAACACTATTTCATTGAGCATAATAATAGATGGTAAAAGTTGCAACCAAGAACTTAAAAATTTTCAACTAGATATGATAGCACTTACTATAAAATCCAAGAACTCGTGGTTTTGGATGGAGCCTTAACAATAGAATGAGATAAATTGCACTCCAATATTCAAGGGAAAGCAAACTTTTATGTTTTTGTATACTTATATTGTGAATACTGAGACAATGATGTTGAATTTTCAATAACTTCCTATGTTAACACTGAATTGTACAGTGGCACTAAGCATGAACTAAACAAAAGATTACATCGATTCACTTTAACCAATGGTTAGAATACATTGCATTAATTTTTCAAGGTCTGTTGGAAGAATGAGGAGATTTCATTGATGCATCTGTTGGCAACATGAGCATATGGGATTCAAAAACAAGGTATATTGTAGTTATGCATTGCAGTGTTGTCATTGATGTAAACATTGTATCCCGGTATGAAGTATATTGTGCCAATTAGTTTGGATGTCTTGAACATATTTAAGGATGATTGTAAAAGGAAATTTTGCAATAAGATTTGATCTGGTGAATTCAATTATTAAAGAAAATGACTAAGTGTCAATTCAGGTGATTCTATGTACAAGGGATCTAGTATTTGGGTTTGTACTAATCTACTGATGAATATTTTTCTTTATGCTTCTAACATAATTTTATTGGTTGTTAGAGTAACCTAATTCCAAAGTTTCATCTCATTTTTGTTTTTAGCTTTGAATTTATGAGTAATAGAAGTTAGGCTTGGTAGTATCAAACATTTCTAGTTATGTGCATATGTGTCGGTGAGTCTGCACTTCTCTACAGATTGGATTTTGGCTTTGAAAAGTTATGGAGGTGTTGATAAATGTCAAATGAGTGCACATTCTAGTTGGCATGAATTTTGGAGGTCCACGTGAATAGATATGTGTGTACAATTGACCATTTTTTAATTAGGTCATTGTTAGTGTCGACCTAATGTGTTGGGTACATTATGAAGGTTAAGTATGTGGTGATCTATTATGTGGGTGGTATTTTAGGTTTGCTTTGACCTATTTCAAATTTTTATAAGGTTTGAATCTTGTCATGAAGCTTGTGTGGATATATCTTGAGACGACAAGCTACATTTTGTATATTACATCTAATTAGGTTGACCTAATTGATGCTATAGGTGAAGCAGATATATAAGTTAGATATTTTTCAGTATCTTGATGATGGTGACATGTGATAAGATTTAGTGGATGTGAATTGTTATAATATAGAGTGAATGCATAACAAATCAGAGTGTTAATTCAAATCAGTATGAAGATTTTTGAGTTTGTATTATGAGCATCATTGGAACTATATTTCATGCATGTGTTAGATGCAATTGTAACAATTCAAATCTAGCTGTGAGACACAATCTCTTCTATCTCTCTTATTTATCAGTGGGAAGTGAGTCCACCTATAGTGAGCACTTATGTAATATGCTATAACTGATTATAATATATTGTGAGCTAATCCTCACTGTGGTTTTTCCCATTTTGGCTTTTCCACGTAAACAATCCTATTGTTCATGTGTTATGTGATGTTGTTGAATGTTTTCATGCTTTCCTTCATTACTGCAATTGAATATGTTATGAGTTGAATGGTTAAATGTTTAATCGGTTCAAAAGAATATTGATTCACCCCCCCTCAGTATTCTGAGTGTTCAACAATTGGTATTAGAGCTTTGTTCCTTGGAAGGAGCTTAACCGCTTGGGGAAGATCTTGGAGATTGAACACATGGCTATTAGAAGATTACCTACTTCTTTGGAAGATATTCTTGTTGTTGTATTTACAGAAGAAGACTACATATTTGACATAAATGGAGAACTCAAAGTTACTCTTGAAGATTTGGAAGGATTTGAAGGTGAAAATATAGATCTGAAATAAGATGTCAAAGAAGAAGATGAATGCATCATAAAGCTAAGAGAATAAATCAAGAAATTTAGAGAAATTCATAAGGAGGTCAGTCAACAATTGAAGCAAGCAAATGAAACAATCACTGGATTGAAGGTGCAAGTTGAAGAAAGAAAAATAGTTGAAGAATGTTTGAATGCAATGGTGAAAAGAAAATATGAAGGATGCACAAGGCTTGAACAAGAAGTTATAAATTTAAGATCGGAACTAGAAAAAGCAAGAAGTCATGAAGACAAATTCAAGATGAGTTCCACAAACCTTGATGAAATGATTACAAATCAAAAAGGGTCCAAAGATAAAGAAGGATTAGGGTTTGAGATAGGAGAAAGCTCAAAGACAACAAGCCAGCCTAAAAAGAAGACTAAAGACAAGAAGAACAATGGAAAATAGATCTAGAATCAAAGGAATGAAGCTCAAAGATCATCGATCATACAACTAAATGCACAAAGGTACCCATATTTTAATGGTTTTTGTTATTCCTACAATAAATTTGGACATAAGGATATGGAATGTAGAAGTAGAATGAATCAGAATGTTCCATATTTTCCCAGTCAATGTTTTACATGCAATAGATTTGGTCATAGAGCTAGTGAATGCAGAAGTCAAATGGTGAATGGCTATAACAATGGTAGAATGGTTCAATCTTTCAATGGTTATTGTTATACATGCTATGGATTTGGGCATAAAGCTAATTAATGCAGATCTAAAATAAATGGAAGTAATATTGGTCAAAAGAATGTCATATGCTACAATCGCAATATGTATGGACACATTTCTAAGTTTTGCAGAAGTAGAAATATGAAGAAGGATAATCTAGTGAAGAAGAATGATCTAGTACAAAAGGTTGATCCGACAAAGAAAAAGGAGATTTATAAGATCTGGAGAAAGAAGAGATTGAGGTTAAGGATGAATCTGTACCAGCATCTAATGCAGATGTTTCCTCCAAAAACTAAGTTGAGAGATTTGGCTTAGGGGGGGCTTTAATGAAAATATTTCATCCCCTACCAAAGAAAATGGTGTTGATGCTTTAACATGAGGATATGTGGTGTAGTTCAATATGTTTTATATATTGGAGAAAATTTTGCTAGAAAATATTGAAATACGAAAGATTGTGGAGCATTTGAAGTTGACTATGCAAACAGTTAGGGTTTTTACCAACTTTTTAGTTTGAGTATTCAATGTGAATTAAGTCACAAAAAAAGGTTTATAAGTGATTACACTCAACCAAAATTCATTTTTAAACTAGTTTTTCAAGTGAAGAACAACAAACAAAGAGCAATTGAGGTGATTGAGTCCTAGTGCATGCAAACCCTAGATGAAAAATTGAAGTGAAAGGTATTTACAGAATTTATTGCCCTAATTTTTCAAAAATTTCTTTGAAAGAAAGTTAGAAACTTTAGAAATGGCTACACTAAGGGTTGTGAATGTGTTAGAGATATCCAGACCTAAATTTAAGAAGCATCCTAGCAAATCCACCAAGGTTGATCTAGAAGGTGCTTTCTCGAGGGTTCCATATGGAATCCTGCACATAGAAGATATAAGAATATACATTCATGACAATATTGACTAATATGACCACTCCAAGCTTGGAGATGTGTGGATAAATGAACTCACTGATGAGGAATTTGTGTTGAAGCTAGAATATCAAAACCTATTTGCAAAGGGGCTTGACGTCTACAAGGGCTTCCTAATTTTTTTGTTGACTATGCTTGGGTGAGAATTATAGTAAGTTGCATCCATGATAAATTTGTATGGATGGATATGCCCAGACTGATCATAAAGGAGGTGATTAGGGAAGTTATAGGGTTGAGCACCACCAGACCCATTCTAATACTCAAATCTATTAAGGATGAGTTTGTGATAGATCTCACCGATGCTACATATGATAAGAGGGCACTAATTGTAAAGAACATCAAAAATCTTGCTATGAACTATGCAACAATGATGATAGGCTACAAGTTGTATTTCTCCAATAGGGAGAACTCTGTATCTGCCACCACCATTAACACTGCCTATGAGATGGTGGAGAAGGGAGTGAATTATGATCTATGTGAGTTACTAAGGTAGCAACTCATTGAGAATCTATAGAAAACAAAGGCTACTAGTTATCCCTTTAAGTATGGAACTTTAATTGTGTGTTTGTTGTTTTAATTTTTGAAAGAAATCCCCAGCAGAAAAAGTATAGTATGGTTGAAAGGGAGACCTATTTCTCATCAAATCAAAAACTTCTTAAGATGTTTGGGAGATGCAAATGCACAGGAAGATTCCCTTGTGGAATTCTTTACAATTATTCAAAAGAGGATGCAAGAGAGGGAGAGAATTCCTCAGAAGATGGTTGAGAAGTACAAGAAGGATACCATCTTCATGGTTTCCAAAGATTAATGTACCATACAAGTAGTAGAGACAAGAACAATGTGTATCCTGGAAATGAGATATGAGATTACTGAGAATGAGATCATGGCGTCCGCAGATCATATGTTAAGAAAACCTAAGGACACCACAAAAGGAAGGTATGGCACCTATGAAGAAAAATCAATGGAAATGCATATGGAGCAAAGGAAACCGCAAATAAAGAAGAAGGTTGAAAATATTAATACATAGTTTGTGGAGGCCATGGGACTCACAAAAGAGCAAGTGGAATGAGAAAGAGCAGTGGGTGGAGCTTCGGGAATCTCATCTGATGCAAGAAGATCTGGTAGGATTGCTATGGTAGGACTACTACCAATCCTCTAGCTACTCAGAAGTCCTTCAGGATCACCCCTTCACCAAGTGAAACTAAGAGGAAGGAGACTAGTTTTCCTACAAAGCAAACAGTGCTCCAATGAAGGAGAAGTCCTCTCCAGAAAAACAAGAAAAGAGGCTTCAAAAAGAAAAAGTTGCTCTGATAGCACACCCAACTAGCTATGTGGGAAGAAGGGTCAAGACAAAGGCCACCAGAGATCAATATTTGGGTGTTAATGTTGGAGATAAAGAGGAAGAAGAAGGACCGCAGCTGTTTTGAAAAAGAAAAGGTGAAGCTTCACAAGGTGAAGCATGTACAAAAAGGAAGAATTTTAATATCAATGACATAGATAGTGAGGAGGAAGTGGAAAAGGATAAGAAATCATTCATTGTTAATATGTGAGAAAAGAAGGTATAAGCAAGCAAGAAGAGGACACTGAAAGAAAAAGAAGAAGCAAAAGCAAAAGAATCTAGTAAGATCACATAGTCCATTGAAATTTGATGCACTTTTTAATGCCATTGTACAAAATGATATGTTAGCAGAAACTGTAGCTTTGTATAATGAGGTTGATGAGGTGGATAAGGCCACCACAGTAGAAGCTATTGTAAAACATATCATTGTTATTGAAGTTGATGTGAGAAATATAGAGAAACAACTGCCTGCGGAGTTGTAGAATGTTTTGATTAAAAGGAGATAGGAAGCAATAGAAGCAAAGGCCAAATTGAAGGCCTATGCATTGGAGAGGATAAGTACTCCTTTTTCCGAGGAAAGTAAGGCCACATTGGCCACGTTGTTTAATAAAGAACTCAAAACAAAAAAAAGGGTAACAACCCTTATGGGCAGAGATCAAAATGATCTCGAAAGGCTCGAGAAGGAGAGTGTTGAAAAGGAAGAAGAGCTAGCACAAAAGTTGGGAATGACTCCTGAGAATAAGAAAGAGATTCCTATAGAATAAAATGTTGAAGATGATGTGCAGATGGATAATGCTCAACATGAGCATGAGCCTAATGAATGAGATGCACAAGATAATGTTACTTTGGAAGTAGAAGGCACAATAGAAGATAATGTGGAGGCTGAGAAGAATGTTGAGATGAATGTAGCTACCAGAGAATATTTTACTAAGGAGGATACTCTTACTCATCCTTTATTAACTAGCACACATGGTGAGAGCACACAAGACCAACCAAAGGCTATCCCTCCAAATAACTCAGAAAAGTCTATTGGTGAAGAAGAAAGAAAAAAATAAGAAGAGTAGAAGAATGAAGATGCCTTTGGTGATGTGGGAGGAAAAAAAGTAGAGAGACCAATTAATATTGGTAATAATGAGAAGAAAAAGGAGCTGAAAAGAAAGAGTGCAAAGGAAGAGGTAAAGGAAACCAGTGAAACCTTCAGAACCTCCACAGATTCTCTACAAAATCTGTTGAAAATGCAATTGAATTTCCAATTGGTTGTGTCTACTCAATTACTACAACTACTCATGCAAGAAGGAAATGTTGACCTTGGTAATATTTCACCACTCCACAAGCTACAAATAGGAGATGTCTTCCATGCATATACACATAAGGAGATCATAGAAACTCGTCAAAAGAGTAGAGAATTGATTAAAGAAGTTGTGAAGACCCTATAGGAGGCCATACCCGGTGCAACAATTGATAGTTTACTCTTTAGTATGGAAAATATGAAGTTTTTGATTGATTCTTTCAAAGAGTATGCCTCCAGTTTGAAAGAAAATTTTGAGAAAGAAATGGACAAGAAAGTGGAAGAGAAGAGACTACTGGAGATTATAGAGAAGTGTGTACAAGAACATAATAATATAGTGGTTTACAATTTGATGGAGGAAGGAAAACTCACAAAAAATGAGCCCAAGGAAAAAAAATTGATTTTGGGGGTTCGAATGAACTTGTAGGTTCGCATGAACCAAAAAAACATTCGGTGAACCAGGGTTCGACCGAACCAAATCAAAGCATGCACAGAAAAAAAAGTTTGAAAAACCCCTTTTGGGAAGGGGGTTCGGCCGAACCTGGTCGAACCGAACCCCCCTTTCCCTCATTCTCCCCCTCAGGAACTTTGAAAACCTAATTTTTTACTCTTCGAAGCTTGGGTTGAGGATGAAAATGGAGGATTCTTCACAAACCCAACTGGAATCAAGTAGTCCTGAGCTATCCAAATATAATTTTAATATGTTTTGGTTTTATTATGTATTTGTTTTTTTGTTTTATCAAACATAGGTTTTTCATGAAAATGAAGGTCTCTTTTTCATGTGCAAAAATAGAGATTATAAAAAAAAATTGAAAAATATGAGTGCACAGATATTGAAGTCCTTAATCCAACAAAAAATAAAAATTGAATTTCAATATATACATAAAAGTTGAATACGGTGTTGTGTCTGAATTTTAATTGGTTTGACTTCAAACTTGATTAAAAAAAAATATTCAATAAAAACCATCTAACAAGTAGAAGCACTAGATGTCGAGTTACAAATCTAAATTTGAAAGAATTAGAATTTTATCCCTCATGGAAAAAAATTTATGCATTATAGAAGCACTTTTTAAAAATGTTGTTTTTTAAAAAATTTTCGTGGGAGATGGAAAAAGAAGTGTAATTTGATTCCAAAAATTTTGAAAAAAATATTTTTAGAATCTGAGAGAAAATGTGATGAGACTCTAGTTTGCATCATCTTCAAATTCCTCACGGTTTAGCCGCTATAGGTGCCCAATGTGAAGATTTAGTTAAAATAATAATTTAAGTTTGGCCAAAATTGTAAACCACTATTGTGGGAACCCATAAATTTAAGAAATTCTAAAGGATGCTTAGGCTTATGTGGTTGAGGCCAAAGGCTGTTCCACTTTTGTATGAACTGGCCCAAGCCACAAGAGCATCAAAGATGAAATGGAATCAATTGAGTCATAGACAAATAAAGCTTCTAGTGCATATAATTTGGCACAAGACCTTGATGGAAGCATGAGATTGGATATTGAATATTTGCATGAGAAATACTTCCAACTGTAAGGTCAAAAAGAGAAAATCATTATGCAGTTCAGAAACATAAGGGACCTATTGAACTCAAAGTTCACATCTATTTCCAATGCCCTTGTAAGTGTTAATAAAGCTACCAAGATTAATTTGGTACCCAACACTCTAGAAGAAGGTGAAGAATTCCTTATGGAGCTTGAGACATAGTGCAGAATGCTTGGAATAGCCAAGAAGATCTGGGAAGAAGGAAAACAAGAATGGAAAGTTCATGTTGTGAAGCTTCAAGTGTCAACCTCCTCTGGTTGATATTTTTATCTCTTTATGCATTTCCAATTTATTGTTTCAGAATTTAGTGTATATATGCAAATGGTGTATAGTGATTTTTGGTCTGGTTATGATGCATAACATTCTTAGGGGGAGTCAATTCAATTTTTCAACTTGTATATATGAACAGTTTTGTCAAGGGGAGATTTGGTATGTCAAGAAGACTATTGTATATTGTTGCATCTGAATTTTTGCTTACATTTAATAATATTAAGTTACTCAAAAAAATTGAAAATTGATTATCAATTTACGACATGTGTTAAAATTAAGAGTGATGTCATTTGAAAATGCTTAGGTGTAAACTTGATGATCAAATGTGAAAGATGGATGTATGATGAAGCAATGAATATAATTTTTTGATGATTTATGGCTAATGTTATTGATGAAAATCTATAAGTGCAAGTGTGTGAGTGTAGGAACAAGTCAAAGAATGAGAACATGGTTGAGGTAGGAATACTTAGCTGATTGACATAGGTCAGCAAGATGGAATCTAATGCACACACCATCAAGAATTATAAGACTTGCATTTTGCACTCAATAGGATAATTCTTTGTATGGATATTTTATAATCATCTTATGAAGGAAAGGAAGTAGTGGTGTTTAGAAGTGAATATTAATGGAATTTGTATTTTGAGTTGCATTAAGTTAAGTTAAAACGAATATATATATATATATATAAGAAATAAATATTTATTCTAATTTTTTATTTTAAATAAATGAAAAGAAATAGAATTTCATGTAAAACAAGATAAATGAATAAATGAATCTTCTATTTAATCAGAGAAAAGAATTAGTTCATAAAATAAAATAATGATTTTCTTGGAAAGATTGAATTATAATTATATGTAGTCAAATGGACATAAATTTGAATCCTACTAATTAATAGTAGGGTGAAATCATGGCAAATGAATAAAAAGGTTTTCTTAAAGAAGCACTAGAATAGTGTAACTCCCACTTGCATGTGAAATAGAATCTACAAGAAAAGAGTGGGGAGTTGCATGCTTTCAAAAACAAGAAGGAAATCCTACAAATGATTAATTGCAAGGTCACACAATTAAAGGAGGAAAAGAACGCGTAAAAAGGAGGAGTTTTTATTGGGACAGGGGAGGAGAAAGTTTGGCTGAAAGTAGAAGTGGAAAGTTTCCAATCTGGTGAGAACTTTGCTTGGTTCGAAAATCTCCCAATCGCCTTGACATCTCTACCTGTGCTCAAGAAAGAAAGTAAGTAAATTTCAACGTTTCTTTTTCTCATTTTGAAAACTAAGTAACTTGTTCACAGCTAAGAATATGAGCGTAGTTAGAAAAACAATTTTATACACCTTCTTTTTTAAGCTTGCCTTCTGAATGCTTGCAATAATATGCTTTGCATAGGGATCTTCTTTTTTTTGTATCTCATAGTTTTCAGTCCACTCGGTTTTTTTTTTGTTCTTGTCACCTTGGAATTTGGGTTCTTTAAGGGGGAATCTACGGGATTTATTCACCACTGATCTATCCTTTGCATTCACAATCAAATGAGCTTATCAAAGATTCCTCCATAGGCGAAGGAGAGTGTTTCCTTGCTCTTTTTTCTATTTCTTTTGTTTGGCATATGATATGCTTTGATGTTACTTGAGTTTATAGATTTATTTTAAATGATCTATACTATGTGACTCATGGTCAATCTTCTCTCTCTCTTCGTTGAATGTATGATCATAGTGAAGTTCAAAGTCTACTCTGACCCTTTTATTTTGTGTGGTATTCCATCTTTCATTTTATGAAATAACCTTTCTTTTTTATTCCCTTCAAGTATCTAGACAACCTGTGCATGTGCCTTCGTTGTATCACTGCCTTGTGGCTCAACAAGAAGGATGCTGATAAAGGTTAAGTAATATATTTTTTCACTTCTCCATTGTATTTTGCTTGGAAAATTGTTAAGTCTTTTTAGAAACCTTGTTTTATGCTTATCCTGTAATCTACATTACCTTCAAAAAATCTCTCCTTCAAAGAATTCATACACATTTATAAATTTTCCTTGAGTAAGTTCGATGCGGGATGTTGAATGCATAGGTTCTAAATAATTTCCATCATATTTGGTACCACTTTGTAGTAGGGGTTGCATGATTGGGCTCTCCATGTTAAAGTGAGACTTAGATTCTATCCTCCTAGCATTTGGCTATCATAGCTATGTCAAGTTAATAGCATTTATATTGTTGCTTACTCATAAGTATAAACCTTGAGTTTGTGTTTATTGTAGCATTGGAAGGAAGAAACATATTGATGTCCCTCAATACAACGGGTTAAAATGTTGTGGATGCTAATAGATCAGAGGATTATTCGGTAGCATCACTAAGTCGGTATAGAAATAATTTCTATTCCAAGAGATCTCGAATCTCCACTTTAAGATCTTGTCAGAAAAGTTGATATCCTTGTTTTCCAAATCCTTATATTTTCCTGTAAGCTATAGGCGTTATTTTGGTGAATATAATTTTTAAAACTATTCCAGATTTTAAAAGGAGATTTGTTATTGAAAAGAAACCAAATATGTAATCTTTCTTGCAAACATACAGGCATGTATAGGTATAATCACTATTTTTTAATTCAAAATTCATCCTTTGATTGAATTTCATGGAGAATGAAAACTATTCATTTTATATCTATTGTAGAAAAGAGATAAATGCATGAATGTAATGACTTTTTCTCTTATTTTAAGAATGGAGAATGAAATCTATTTGTATTTTATTTATTGTAGTAAAGAGATAAATGCGTGACTTTTTCTCTTTATTTTAAGAATGGAGAATGAAATCTATTTGTATTTTATCTATTGTAGCAAAGAGTTAAACGCATGCATGTAATGAATTTTCTCTTATTTTAAGAATGTATACGCATACATAAAAATTTAAATAGAAGGCCTTATATGTGTATATACATAAATTTACCATGTATGCATATACACATACATGTGATATACCTTCTTTTTAATGACTCTATTTCTTATTTGTTGAAAACTTAAATTGCTTGACGAAAGTTGAAAGATTAGAATATTGCTTACGCATATGCTTGCATTTGACATTACCAAAACTATTCTCTCCTTATATTTACTTCATTAGATCATGAGAGGACTATGCTTTATAGCTTCCATGTTGAATTATTCAATTCAAAATGAGCACCTAGTTACACTATTGTAAACCTAAATCAAGATTGCTAGGGTGATGTATAGTTAGAAATGGGTGTTTCTTTTGTGCATGTTGAAAGTTGCCTTCCGGGATGGGTGTTGAAAAATGGATAATAGAGGGTATAAATTCTAGTTTTTCAGATCTATCATTTATTTGTTGTATACGACATGTGCTTGGCCAAGCTTTGTAGACCATAATGATGTATGGGCTATCATATTTTTAGCTCTCTGCCATTTCCTAACATTGTTCATTGTGTGTTCTAATTTTAGATAGAAATGCATGTAAATATGTTAGGCATGCACCATATTCCTATTGGAAGCTCGACACTTCCACCCCTTAGTCATCATTGACCACATGATTCACGACATGGTTTAACAACCTCCTATGGATCCTTAATTTAGGATGGTAGCATAATCCTGATAGATTATCCTTTTGGGAATAACGGCTAGCTCAACTCCCAAAAAGTGGTATCAAAGCGAGGGTTGTGGGTTTGAATCTCGTGGTCATGCTAGGGGGGGATTGTTGGAAGCTCAATGCTTCCACCCCTCAATCAGCTTTGACCACATGATTCGCAACATGACTTAACAACCTCCCATGGATCCTTAATCTGGGATGGTAGAAAATTCTTGCCAGGTCAGCCTTTTGGGAATAACGGCCAACTCAACTCCCAACATTTCCATATCACATTTCGAAGGTCAGTGGTTCTTCATGTTAGGAAGAACTTTTTGGGGAAGCATAGCTTCATGGTTGGATGGAAAAACACATGAACCATGTTCTCATCCATCAGTTTTGGGTGAGTGTTGGAGTGGAATTACAAGGATTCCAACTTATGTATATTTGTACATTGTAGTACTCTTGATGTAAAATGTTATAACTACTTGGCATATCTGGCCTAGTGAAACTATGTTATAAAATGTACCCATGATCTGTAATTATCATGGGGTTCAAAATTTCTTTTAGATCATTGATCTAATGACCCTCATTGTACTCTAAGGCAAAATTTATCCACAATCTATAATGCTCATGAGACCCAAAATTGTGAGGCCCATGAGCATTGCAGATCATGGGTACATTTTACCTCATGGAATACAACAAGGGCCATTAGATTATATTATAAATCAATGCTGGAAACTAAATATTAGAAATATGGTCCTAAAGCAACTAATAATTATAATATACTATTGGTGAATTAATATAGAAATCTACTATAACTTATAACATTTAAGTGAATCATAACATTCATTCTTACACTAACAAGGATTTCTAAAATATAGAATGATGGTGAGCGGGAATGGAATTTTGAATTCCTCTGGTGATGGCGGAGAAGATGGCTCAGAGGAAAATTATGAGGGCAATTTTTGGTGGTTTTGGGGGCTCTAGCCTATATCATTGGAGATTTCTTTGTTGTTTCCTGGTCTTATTGGTGTGTCTGCTGAAGGTTGGGGTTTGTCTGCTTTGCCTGTTGGCTTGTGGCGTTCTAGTTGGCCTCTAGGGGCCTATGTTTGGGGAAGGATTAAGTACTACATTTCCTTGGTGGCACCTTCTCCTTTGTCCATGCATTGGATGGTTGGGGTTGTTGCTAAGTGTTTGATTCTCCTATTGGTCTCTCACACCCCTATATGTGTGTGCTATTTGGGGGATTCAATGACTAGGAAAGACTCGTTTCATATTTATTATTCCTAGATGCTCTCTGGAGACCTGTGTTTGTTGAAGGCCTCTCTTGGAAGCACTAGTATTGTGGTTAGGGGCTTGGCCCTGGAAAATATCTTGTCTAAGCCTGACGTTGGTGAGGATGGTTGGGTCGTGTGCCTTATTATTTCTTCTATGAAGCATTGCAGTTCCATAATTTGTGTTGTGCTGCAACTTCTCTTTGTGGTCATTGGTATTTTTGTGGCTTGCGGGTCCTTTGTGATGAGTATTTCCTTTAAAGGGTTCAACATATTTCTCTTATGCTCCAAAGCCTATGCTCTATTTTGGCTTTCATCTGCATGTAGCATTGTTTTGTTTGGGTTTTTGTTAGTGGTTGTTGATCTGAGGCCTATGGTGGACTCTTCTCTATCTCTTGTTGCTTACATGATTGTTGGAGGATGGGCAGTTGTTATTTGTTTCTATATGTGTTCTCTTTGGAGCCCTAATGGTTTATTGTGGTTTTCTAACCTTCCTAGTGCCTGCTTCGCTGCTTTGTTTGGTCAAACTGCGATGATTTTCTATTTGCTCTGTGTTGTCCTATTTTGGCTCAAGCTTAAGGTTATTACTATCCTATTTATGGACTTTTGTATTGTAGGAATTTTAGGGCTTTTTATGCTCAGTATTACTTTACTCAAGGCTAGTGTCTTGTGCTTTGCTTCAACTGTTTTGAAGCCGCAAGTTCTTGCTTCTGTGGGTTTCAAGATGGTGGTTTTCTTTCTGACTTGGGTCACTGGAAAGTTTATTGTGGTTTTCTTTCTTTTTTTTTTGGGTGGTCTTGACGCCTCTATCCTGCTTTGGTGCCATCAAGCAAGGTTTGCTTAAGGGTTATAAGGATTATGTTAATTGCATTGCTCTCCTACCTCATGAGGTTTGGGGTTTGTTTAAGGACGTGGTTGTGTTGGCTTCAAATGGTGCTCTAACTAAAGCTACTAAGGTTATTCTAAACTTGAGGTATATGGTCGCCTTCGAGGTCCCCTTTGAAGGTTTGTTGGCTCCTTTTGTGGAAAGTTTTAAGAAGGTCCTTAAGGGTGTTGTGGACTCTCTTGTTTCAAGAATCTCTTCTTTTTTGGCTGTGGTCTTCAATGGTTCGCTGATGTTTTTCAAGGGTGTTGAGAAAAGGTTGAACCAGTTGATCAAGGATGCTTTAGTGGCCCTCTTTGATGATTGGGATGCTCCTCTTTTGTTGGGGTTTCATTATGTATCCATATTGATGGTTTTGAGGTTGTTGGGGTGTGCTTTCTCTATGGTGGTTGCTAAGTTGCCTCATATTGCTTCCTTATTGTACCCAATGCTCGTGTTTCCATGGGATGAGGTGTGTTGTTCTACTGCTAGAGTGTTGACTTCCTACTAGGTTTTATAGTTGGGGTCTTCTATGGAGATGAATATTTCTCCTATTGAGGTGGAGCCCTCTCCTATAGAGGTGGAGAGGGTTGATGTTGTTGCAATGGTTTTTCCCCTTTCTTTTTGTTGGTTCCTTTTGAGGTGGAGCATGTTTTTGCAG
The DNA here is from genome assembly GCA_007258455.2 of Sequoia sempervirens. NCBI lineage: Eukaryota > Viridiplantae > Streptophyta > Pinopsida > Cupressales > Cupressaceae > Sequoia > Sequoia sempervirens. The sequence goes on from VDFB02000015.1 coordinate 538,276,225, forward strand.
GAGATTGGTGGCTCTTGTAGTTTTTCTCCTCACTTCATCCTCTCTTTTAGAGGGCGGCTCACTCTTATTGAGGTAGAGATTGAGATGGTGTGTGACAGGTTGTCGTTAGGTCCTAACACTTTAGTGAATAAACACATCAATATATCGACCAGGCAGTGTCCAACGGTTGTATGCAATAGAGGACATCTCGAATTCTCTCTTAAGCATGAATCTACTAAATAAAAATTCTAATCTAAAGGGCCTCTAATCTAGAAAGCAATAAATCATCTATCTAGAAAGCAGGAAAATAACTCAAATCAGAAGACAGAAAACTAAGAATTTGAAAAGCATCACCATTAAACTAGAAAGCATGGAAACGATTAACCTAAAGAATGCATAAATTTTTGAAGAGGTAAAGCATGTAAAGAAATTAGGAAACATTTATCTACTGCAGAGAATCACAAGCTAACTGCTAATCATAAAACCATTAATCAAAATCAATTGACTAAAGGTACTCTGGACATTCAAATGCTAAGCTCAAAAGCTACAGACTCAGTTACAACCTGCAAGCTTGACACTAACAATATAACATGTACGAATGGAAATAAAATGTAAATGCAACTTCTATTCTATCAAAGGAAAATGAAAAATAGGAAACAAATACTTATCTATCTATTTCTAACCCTCGAGTGGCCAGCTCGTGGGTGTATCTACTGCTACTTCAAATCACATGCACTAGAAAATCCTTTATATTACTTCATTCCACAGATGCATCCATATTACATAGTAATTCAAAGAAAGATGGGAAAACTCATATTCATATGGTAGTTTTTACTCTAAAGACAAATTGATAGCATAACGATAATCTTATTCTCATTATTTGTAACAATTACATATTTATATGAAAAATGGCTAACAAAAATCCTATTTTTCAGTCGATCAAGTCTTTCAACAAATTTCCCATAGTAAAAGGGACTTAAGAGCCTATGATATACAATATTAAAGAGGCTTCACATGAGCCATAAAGTCTTTGAAACTGAAAAATAACAGAATTATAAAAGCTCGGCCAAAATGTGTGCTCCTAGCATTTCAGTGCCCGCTCGCTAGTTTTCAAAAGTATGAGACCCGCATTCATTTCCCTTCTAACTGGAATGGAAAATGGTGGTGGATTTGACCTGCGAAATACTCAAGACTAAACCATTAAATCAGCATAAGTTAGTTTATTTTAATCAACTCCAAGAAATAAGTTTGTATGATTATTCATAGAAAGGAAAGCAATTATTTTTTCCTAAAGGTAATAAATTGGTAGAGTAATTTGGGCTAGAAGGTTTATATTTGTATATTGAGGCCCTTATGTTGATGAGGTTATTTTTACCTCATCAGTGTGTTGGGAGGAGTGGTGCACTAAGCTGGCGTTGACTCCTCAGTGCTTTGTTTTGCTTGTCGACTCCCGAACTGTGGTGGGGAGTTTGGATGTGTTGTTCCTACAATATTTCAGGAGCTATTGTTTTAATGGTGCTATTTGGAAGTTTTTGTTGCATGAAGGCCTTCATGTTCAAGTTGTCTTGGTCCCGGGGTGGATGTTCTTAAAGGTTGTTGTTCTTATAGCTTGAAGGGTGGCTTGCAGGTTTGTGTTGGTTGTGCTCTTGTTGCTGGCCCAAAGTTGGTGTTTCGTTCGATGGGTTGGTGTTCTACAAGTGTTGTTGTTTGGGTGGTTTTTCCTTTAGGATATGCTTTCTCCTATAAAGATGGAGAGGCAAGGGGGTGGATGGGGACTCTCTACCCCATCAATGTCAATGTTGTTTATGGTTTTGAATTGGTTGTTCTAAGTAACAGGCTCGATGCAGGATGGTTCTTTCAAGGAGTTATGATGGAATTAGTTGTTTTCTAGTGGTTTGGGTTTCAAGATCCTCTCAATCTTACTTGTATAAGTTGGAAGTACAAATTGTCTTACCCACCCTTGGGGTGGTTGTTGTTTCAGGCTATTATTTTTTCTTCTTGGAGGGGGGCTTGTTGGCCTATTAGGTTAATTGTTAGGCCTATTTCGAAAGTTGAAGATGGCCCTGCTTGGAGGGAGTGTGTGTCCTAGATTGGTGATAATTGGGTATTTTTGCATTGGTCAAATGTGTGCTCTAAAACTTTCGGTGCTTAGTAGTATTGTCCCAGACTGCTATTTTTTGATAGCTTTGTTATGGTTTTGCACCTGCTGGTCTATGGTTAATCTCATAAATGGTCTGCATATCGTTATATGAATTAACATGGGTATTTTTTTATTATGCTGATAATGGTTTTGTGGTTGCAATTCTAGTTTCTTGGCCTATGTGCCTTTTTAGGCCTGGTGGTGGTTGGTGTTGTTTTTCCTACTTTGTTTCTCTGTTTGTTGTTCTGACTTTGTAACCACGGGATCAAGGCCCTTCCCCTGTTTAACTAATCAAAAACATTTAGGTGAATCTGATCTAATCATGCATCGAATATTATGAAAAACTTTTGAGTTAAATTTTTTAATAAAATAAATTATTTGGTGATTTAAATAAGACTATAATAAAAATTTGTAAAAATGTGGCGATTCAAATCATGTTGTAGCTTGAACTATTAGCCAATTGGCGAATATTAGCCACAAAAAAATCACTAAACTATGTACTCTTGTAACCCAAAGATTATGACATTGGGTATGGTTGTAACTCACTTGATGACATGCTATGCTATAATGGTCTTTAATTTTAATTATTGTGAAATTATTGTATGCATATTGACATATTTGATTTATGTAATGTTATTTGAGAATAGCATGTAACATTTGGTATCAAAGTTTAGGGTTCAACTCCAGGCCTATGAGTCCACGATGGTTGGAATTAGGGTTAGTCAACCCTTATTTGATTTTGAGTTATCATGTGGATAACAAACCTAAATTGGATGCAAGTATGGGAAATTCTAATTCTAGAAAGAAGGGAAAAGCTATTAGGACTCATAAAAAGCAAGTCAATGTTGAAGAAAACATAAAAATTGAGGCTAAACCTAAAATCCTTGATGATGAGACATTAACTCATGCTCTTACTCAATTGAATTTGGAAAGGGAAAAAAGGTTAAAGAGTCTAAACCAACTACAAAGGCAAAGAAACCTTCTATTGTATGTGACTGGCCCTTTGGGTGCAATCCAAACGCACCAACTTTGACAAAAGAAGAGAAGGGGGTCATGCATGCACCTCCTTCCTCTTCTGAGAAGGTTATTGTAGACTCTAATGAGGACCTAAAAGAGTGTCCTCTCTCTAAAAATGAAAAAATAGGTCTGATGAAGGGGGAAATTACGTAACAAGGATCTAAGTGAATCCATGAATATTTCTAAATAAATAAAGTCTCATTTTGTATTCAACTTTTTGTACTTAAAGACTTATCTTATCTATAAATGAACATGAGCATCTCTTTTAAACTACAAGTTTATATTACTTAGTATTACATGTGTGATATAATTAAGCATAGAATCTTGTGTTAGTTATGCTAAATGCAGACTGTGATGCAAGTCAATCGTAAACAATCATGGTGAACACTAGGAATGGAGGATCCAGTGGTGAGAAAAATGATGGTCAAAATGAGAGGTTGGACTGAATCCTTGACCTCCCAAATCGACAAAAGAATAGGATGGACCATTTCGAATAGGAAGTCGAGGGCATGCCAGAGGGTCAACAACCAAGAAATGAGGAGCAACAACAAGGCAATGGGGATCAAGGTGGTAATAATCGAGCAAAATTTGAAGGGGAGCTAGGAAAAGACCTTAAGAGGGTAGCTCTACCAAAAATTCAATGGCAAGACCATCAAAGATGGAGCGGAAGCATGGATCATAAAAATGGAAAAGTATTTTGAGCTCTGCAATCTATCCGATGAAACCAAAGTTGTATGGGTTTCTTATCAACTCTTTGGAGAGGCAACCACATGGTGGGATAATGAGAAGGAAAAAAGGAAATTGCTACTAGGAGAAACCACATGGGAATAATTCCTTCAACTTTTTCAGAAAAGGTGGCTTCCTCAACACTTTTTCAATAGGAAGATGATTGAATTCCATAAGCTAACCCAGGGAAGTTTTTTTGTGACCCAGTATTGGGAGAAGTTCACCCACTTACTCAAATATGTGCCACAATACCAAAATTATGAATGCTTTCAGATTTGAAAGTTCATATTAGTATTAAGGCCCCAGATTGGAGTAGAAGTGGATATTCACAATCCCCATATTATGGAAGAGGTCTTTGAAAATTCCACCAAACAAGAGCAAAAATTGCAACAATTGGCTACAAAAAGGTGATAAATAGAAAGGAGATAATCCCTACCAAATTAGAAATCTAAAAATGGGAAACGACTCTCAAGAAAAAGGGGAAGGCAGTAGTGATGGGAAGAACAAAAAGGCTAACAATAATAATAGAAATTTTAATAGCAACCAGAAGGACTCCAAAGGAGATAGGTCAGGAGGCCAAAGAGGGCCACATGATGGGTACTATACTTGTGGAGGTGATCACTATGCATCAAGTTGTCCATAGTGGTCAAAGGCATGAAGAGAAATGAACCAACAACATACTCCATAGCATCAGATCCATGCAATAGTAGATAATAGGAAAGCATAGTTTCAAGCTTCACCAATCCAACTGATGGGTAAGCTCTATGGCCAATCTATTTCCATTTTGATAGATACTAGAGCCATATAATGTTTTATAGATCCAAGAGTAGTTTCTAAATTACCCATTAGACCCAGACATATGGAAAACTCTTGGATGGTTCAGTATGGGAATCGAATAGACTGAAGGGTAGATTCTTGTCTCTTCTATAGTGAGTTATAACTTCCAAAATTCTAGACCCAAGTCAATATTTATGTGGCACCCCTAGGTTCTTATGGCATGATCTTGGGGATTAATTGGCTAATTGAACACAAGCCCATAGTGAACTATGGGGACAAAATTGTTAGTTGTCTAGATGACCTTGGGAACCCAGTTGAGATTCATGGGATGCAAAGACCACTTGAACTTAGGTAGATCTTAGTCGTGCAACTCAAGAAAGCCCACAGGAAGGGATGCACCATCTATGTTGTACATGTTAGTGACCCTCACAATATGAAACCCTACCTAGATGATTATCCTATTCTTAAGGAGTTTCAAGATGTGTTTCCTAAATATCTCACAGAGTTACCACCCAAGAGAGAGTTTGACTCCTCTATTGATCTAATACCTGGAGTCGGACCTCAATCCAAGGCTCTATACATAATGACTACCACTAAACTATATGAATTGAAGGCATAATTGTAGGAACTATTGAGTAAAGGGCTCATCATACCAAGTGTATCTCCTTGGGGTGTGCTGGTTATTTTTGCAAAGAAGGATGGTACCTTGTGATTGTGCATCGACTATAGGATGTTAAACAAGGCCACTATCAAGAACCGGTATCCTCTTCCGAGAATTGATGAAATTTTTTATCAGATGAAAGGGGCATTGGTGTTTTCTAAAATAGATCTTAGGTTCGGTTATCACTAATTAAAGATCAAATAAAAAGACATTCCCAAGATAGCCTTTCGAACTCGGTATGGACACTACGAGTTAATTGTAGTACCATTTAGTTTGACCAATGCTCCAACAGTCTTTATGAATATCATGAACAATGTATTTAGGGATTTCTTGGATGATTTTGTTTTGATCTTCATAGATGATATCTTGATATACTCTAAATCCATTGAGGAGCATGATAGGCATCTAAGGATAGTCTTGTAACGCTTGAGAGAGAAGAAGCTTTTTGGTAAGCTATCTAAGTGCTAATTTTATTAGAATAGGGTGTACTACTTAGGTCATATTATTTTAGTATGAGTCTCTATAGATCCTGAAAAGATAAAAGCAATCATGGAATGGTCAACACCTTAGAGTGTGACAAAATTTTGAAGTTTCATGGGTCTTGTGGGGTACTACAGGAAGTATGTGAAGGGGTTCTCTCAAATTGCAACACCGATCACATCACTTCAAAGAACGGGAAAAATATTTGAGTGGAAATAAAATTGTGAGCAAGCTTTTCAACTCTTGAAGTAGAAGCTTACTAAAACTCTAGTTTTGAATATATATTTGATCCCAATGGTCAATTCACGGTGATCATAGATGCTTCAGGAGATGGTGTAGGAGTAGTATTGATGCAAGATGGGAAAGTGGTGATGTATGAATCAAGTAATTTGAAAAAACATGAATTGAAATATGCACCACATGATTTAGAGCTAGCTTCCATAGTTCGTGCCTTGCAAATGTGGAGGCACTACCTTTTAGGAAAGCCATTTGAGCTTAAAACGGATCACTTGGGACTTATGTACATCTTCACCCAACCGAATCTCAATGCACAATAGAGAAGGTGGTTGGAATTCCTCAGTGAGTATGAATTTGGAATTGAGTACATCAAGGGAAAGGAGAATAGAGTAGTAGATGCTCTTAGCAAAAGAAGACATTTGGCAGCCATAACCTCAACAAATTCCAATATGAGGTAGCAGGTGGTGCAACACTTGCAAGGGGATAAACATTTTGAAAGAGTGAAGCAAGCTCTAGAAGATAATCTTTTAGACCATAGATTTTATGGGTATGAATTTGAATCAAATTGTATCTTGAGATATCAAAGGAGGATGTATATTCCAAATTCTGAAGACCTTAGGAGGTTGGTCTTAGAAGAAATCCATAATGCACCATACTCGGGACACCCCAAAGTTGTTAAGATGATTGAAAAGTTGAAGTAATTGTATTTTTAGCCAAAACTTAGGAAGGATGCGATTGAATTTGTATCCAGATGCTTGGAATGTCAATGAGTTAAGGCTGAACATATGCATCCAGCAGGGCTTCTCTATCCTCATGATATACCTAAGTACAAGTGGCAAGTGATCAGCATGGACTTTATACAGGGGTTACCTCTGAGTAAAAGTAGGCATGATGTCATCCTAGTAGTAGTTGATAAGTTGACCAAGGTGGCACATTTTATTCCAAGAAACTTTAAGGATGGATCATTGACCTTGGCCAAGAAATTTTTCCAAGAGATCTTCCATTTGCATGGAGTTCCTAAGCCTATCATATCTGATAGAGATACTCAAATGACGTCCATATTTTGGAAAACCTTGAATGCAACTTTGGGAACTAGGTTGAATTTCAATATAGCATATCATCCTCAGACCGATGGACAAACAGAGAGGGTAAATCAAGTCGTAGAGGATCTCCTTAGGATGTATTGTATGGACCAACAATATAAATGGGAAGAATACATATCGTTGGTAGAATTTTCTTGCAATAAATCTTACCATGCATCCTTAAGTATGACACATTTTGATGCTCTTTTATGGTTGAAAGTGTCATACAACCATTAGTTGGGAAGGTTGGAAGACATGATTATAGTGGGTCTTGAAATTCTTAAGGAAATGGAAGAAAAATGAGGCTAATCAAGGGTAGACTAAAGGAAGCGGCAGATAGATAAAAGAGCTATGCTGACATGAATAGGACCTTCAGGCAGTTTTCAGTGGGAGATAAAGTCTTTTTGAGAGTTAGGCCACACAAGAGCTCTATTTCTTTTGGAAAATCCTCCAAGTCGGCTCTGATATATGTGAGTCCCTTTGATGTGTTGGAAGTAATTAACCCAGTTGCATATCAACTTGGTCTACCACCTAATCTAACTCGACTCCATAATGTATTTTATGTTTCTTTTCTTAAACATACCATCCAGATGCAACTCACATACTTGATTGTCATTCCTTATAATTGCAAGATCTAGGAGTGGTGTTGGTGGAGCCCATAAAAATCCTAGATAGACGCAACATTAAGTTGTGAAACAAAGATATTATCAAGTATAAGGTCCAGTGGGACCAATATTCTGAGGATAGTGCCACATGGGAGGATGTGGAGGAGATAAATTGCTCCTTTCCTTATTTGACTTCATGGTTAGACTCTTGATGTTTCTCTAAGATACATTTATATTCTACTATTCTACTATGTTGTGATATTTTAATCTGATAATAGTATGTTTGGATATTGAAATAGACATATATGCTTTATTTTTTCTTAACAAGAAATTGGGATGATGTCTCTTCCTAGTAGGGAAGGATGTCACATTTGAATTTTTGCTTACATTTAATAATATTTAGTTACTCAAAAAAAATAAAAATTAAATATCAATTTACAACATATGTTAGAATTAAGAGAACGATGTCATTTGAAAATGCTTAGGCATAAACTTGATGATCAAATATGAAAGATGGATGTATGATGAAGCAATGAATATAATTTGTTGATGATTTATGGCTAATGTTATTGATGAAAATATGTAAGTGCAAGTGTGTTAGTGCATAAACAAGTTGAAGAATGAGAACATGGTTGAGGTAGGAATACTTATCCGAACGACATCAATAAGGAAGATAGAATTTGATGCACACACCACCAAAAATTATAAGACTTGCATTTTACACTCAATAGGCTAATTCTCTGTATGGATGTTTTATGATCATATTATGAAGGAAAGGAAGTAGTGATGTTTATAAGTGCATACTAATGGAATTTTTATTTTGAGTTGCACTCACATTAAGTTAAAATGAATATATATATATATGAAATAAGCACTATAATGTTTTATTTTAAATAAATGAAAAGCAATAGAATTCCATGTAAAACAAGATAAATGAATAAATGTATCTTCTATTTAATTAGGGAAAAGAATTAACATAAAATAAAACAATGATTTTTCTGGAAAGATCAAATGATAATTAGTTGATAAGTTATTTATTATGGGATTTTCCCACCAAAATTGTCTCACGCCTGAGAGAAATTGTCTCACGGCACCAGAAGAATTGTCTCAGGCATCGAAAAAGTTTGCTAGAGAATTTCTGTCGCCCGACGTCTACAAGACTACACTTCACATGTTAACAACACCTCCTCTTTTGATATCCTGCAAAAAAAATTCACTTAAACTACACTTAACAACTACACCACTGTGGTAACCTCACTGCCATTTTGCTTTTAAAAAGCTCTCGGAGCTCTTGTTTACTGTCATTGTGATTTTACTCTCGTTTACTGTGAATGGATTGAAGCAACAACTGAAAGAATCTTGAGGTAAATCACTTCCACAATTTCTATTTGATTTTTTTAGGGTTTAAAATTTTGGTACACTCAAAATCAAAAAAAATTGTGGGTTCTTTTGTTCTAATCTTAGATGCAACATTCTACACACCAAAGCACACTGAAATTTATGCATCTAGTCTTTTGCTTGTAGATCTTTGAGGTTTGTATCCAATAAATTGGAAACTATTTTTTTCGTTGATCTTCACGTGCCCACTAACTTTCATTGAATTATTTCCCTTTTCCCTTACTTGTAGGAAAACTATTGCAGTTGGGCACTATGTTATCCACCTCACATTAGGGTTGTCTGCTTGATAAAGATTAGTGAATGCTTTTTCCTCCCCTACATTTCTCTTACATGATGAACTTTGTCTTGAATGATTACCTTAGAATGGTTACAAAGACCTTAAGTCAGCTTACTCTCTTTTAAATAAATGCATGGTGTCTTTGTTGTTGTCAAGTAACGGTTATAACAACTCTTCAATCTAATTCTAGACTGCCCTTCAATGAATTCAACTTACCATCTTACATTTATTTTTGTTCCATCTCTGTCTTGATTGACTTTCATTTCATCATCCCCTACATATAGATATTTGTTGTGGTGGCTTTTAAGTCTCACGGACTTTACCCCCTAAAAAAACTCCATGGCTTTGGCTTGGCAAGCTCTATGAGTTGTTTCTTATCTCTCGTATACCCAATAAGGGTATATATAATATAATATGTATACTGAAGGATTATTTGTCTGATTAAAGACTATTCTATTGATTTGTTTGTTCTAGAGTTTCGAGGAATTTTGGTATACAATTCTACATTACTGTTAGTGCTATTATTAGTTTAAGTAGTCGACTAGTTAAAATTGGGCCCACAGTGGCTTGTCCATCTTTTGTTTTATGTGAACAATGGCCATAGGAAATTGGAAAATTAAAGGCATGTTGAACAAGTCCCCTTGTGTAGATTAAGTCACAAAGCCTGTTTGTATGGTAAATTTGGACCTACCCATCAATCCTAAAATTTAACAGCAACAATACAAGTTTTGTTATTGGGTGGAGGTTTTTACATCAAATTTATATAATTCTTTAGCTATTTGTTATGGATTGACTCCACAAAACTAATTGGTCATTAGACTAAGGATAGAAACAAACTAACAAGCTAACTGCAAGCATGCTAAAAAACCTTCTCATATACAAAATTAGGGACCATACTGAAGAGTTTAAGAGTTTTGGATGATGTTATCCCTGATGAAACATGTAGAAAGAAACTATAGATAAATTTGTAAGAGATCTCCCTCTGCCATGGAAAAAACTAAACCCTATCTTATACTTTGACCACCTTACAACAGTAGTTAATCCAGAATGCTAGATGAGTACCAAGGGTTGGCTTTCACTCCATATGGTCTCTTCAAGTTCCCCTGTTTCCTTTGGCACATCCATAGATTATCCCTTGCTTCTCATTCCATTCTTTCAAGTACACTCTTCAATTTTATCCAACTTCATTTCAAAGAGATTATAGATTTGTCTCAGTTCCTCCTTTGGCCTCATGGGTTTGTTCATAATGCCATTAAGGTCTAGGACCTCTTTATCTTTAACCCATTCTTTACCTGCATCCATTTAAATTTTCTTTGGGCTCCCCACATGTTGATTTGATTTCTTTGTCTTCCCTTAAGGTCCTCCCCTGCCTATTGAAAGTGTGGTTGTTGGGTAGAGAACTAGTAGAAGTCTTGTGCTAGGGGAAAAAAACCCATAAGGAGCACAGGCACATCATCTACCATAATAAACTTTATGCCCTTCACATAGTTATGAAGCCCAAAATTGTACTTGTTTGGGACTTCTTGTTTACTAGCCTTTTTGTATGCATTTCTTTACATCAAAATTCAAAGTGAACATTAAGAAATTTATTAAAGAGGCAAGCGTATCTTAATAATATGCACATAATCAATAGCCTATTACATGAAATTATATTTATTTTGATGTCTGCAAAGCATAGTCAAAGAAACTGGACTTAAAAAAGAAAAGGTAATGAACATGCTTCACGCAGTCTGGGTTATTTTTAACCATTAGAGATATATAAGGTTAACAAGAAGGTATGGTGAAGCTTTTAGCTTGAGCTTTAAGCGACAAATTTTCATTTACCATCATAAATTCTAATTCTATGGATGTAGTTTCAAATGATATCTATAATACTCCATTTGAACTAAAAATTGATTAAAATTTAAACAAGATCTTTGTAAAATTTTCTTAAGGATCTATAGCAAACGATGTGGATTCCTTTATGATACAAAATCTTTTTAGTGTTTCTTGCAAGACACATCAATGACAATTAAAGCAATAACCAGTTGATGCATGTTGTTTGCATTTGTTTACATTTGAGACTATATAAGTAAAATATTCTTCAATCTATTCGTTCAGCCTTCTACATAGATCTTGGAAATTTATGTTACAATTTGTGAGCACCTGACATATAATTTTTATTTCATCACAAAGCATGTAATTCATTATAGCATGTATGCGTTTAATTTTTTATTGAGATTCATAACCTAGACATATAAATCACTTTGTTGTAATAATTTCACTCATCCACAAAATGTACATCTTAAGTTGCAAATGATATTTGATTGAATTATTAGAAAAATTGTCTCAACATTACATCTTAATGTTAAGAAGGAAAAAAATATAGTTTTTTGACCTATAAAACATATTAAAAAATATAGTTTTTAGGGGTTTATAACTCAATTTTGATCTTAAAAAATATCAAAATATGTCTTATATAGATAAAACCAATAATGACAAAATGGTAACTCTATGGTAACTCATAAATATCTCATGAAATAGTTGGATCTGCTTATTTTCCTACAGAGTGGAATCAAACTTGTGAGTATGTAGTCACTTGAGAAGAGTATTGTAAGTTTGTAACTACAAAAGTTAATTTATTTTACTAAACTGAATCAAGTGCCTATAGTTATCCTGATAGTATTTTCCAATAACTGAAGTGTTCACCTTATCACTTATTGTTTTATCATTCTATGAAATGATGGGTGTGTGTAATGTCCCTCTCGTGAGTTAGCTAGTTGTCAAATATCTAAATTCTAGTTTTTAAAATGTGGTTACTATTTGAATAATATTCCACCATAATTTCAATTGGAAGTTACTATACTATGATAAGGATAATCATTTAAAAAATAATAATTTGGTATTCTTTTCAGGTACCTTTGAAGAAACCTTTTATTACATTCTATTCCAAAGGAACTTGATACTCATCTCACAACTCTCTGGAAGAAAACGTTCAAGTATTCTTCTAAAGTATACAAATATTTGATTAACTGAATAATGTAGTTTGAAGTTTGTTTTCCATTCATTCCTTGATTTTTGTAAATTTAATGAAATATAATTTTAATACATAACATTGCACTTGAATAGAAATTGAATGTTTCTTTGCATTTTTTTCTTTGAAGACAAACATGATTGTGTTGTTGTTCTTTGATGGCAGTCATTCACATTGACTGTCATGTTAATGACAATGTGGTTGTCCTTTCAATGTGCTTTGTCCATGTCATTGTTGCCTCTTTGACCATGATATGACTATCTATTGAAATATTCTTAAAACCACTGATTTTTTATGATTGACACCTTTTCATTAAGCTCCTCAATCTAGATGCCCCATCTATAGAGTGCATAGTTATAGCATCATGGTCATACCTTTCCCAAAAAAATTCAAACATTTTAAAAGAATTGTGATGTTTTTGTCCTGTAGGTATTTATCTCTGCATCAGAACACTCTTTTTCCTGCACATCTTATCCTACTACTACTTCAAAATATCCTTTTAGGTACATTAGGATTTTACTCTGTTGCGCCTCTCCATTCTGCAATTAAGTACAGTTCAATGGAATTTTAACAAGAAAAGGATAATCATTTACAAAAAAAATAATTATCGATTCTTTTCAGGTACCTTTCAAGAATACTTTTGTTTGCTTCTATTCCAAACGAACTTCATAGTTATCACACAACTCTCTAGAAGAAAACGTTCAGGTATTTTTCTAAAGCATACAAATATCCAATTGACTGAATAATGTAGTTTGAATTTTGTTTTTCCATACATTCCTTGTTGTTTTATAAAATTAATGAAATATAGTTCCAATCATTAACCACTATATACTTCTAATCCAATATAGTTTTATAGGAGTATTGTAGCTATGTCTTCATTATTGACTAAAAATGCAATCAATCTTATGAATGATGGGAGTTTAGGCTTGGATCCTCATCTCCAAGTATTAGCTACCTCAAACTTTGGCTGTGATCCTGAGAGAAACAATTGATATAGAATCAATCTTTATGACAAAGAGCATAAACAAAGAGCATCATTTCCAAAAAAGTACAACCACTATATAACTTCCAAGCAAATTCATGAGGGATCTATAATACAACTAACAAAATATAATTGTCCCATCATTTATAGTTCAAGGTTAGTATGCAGGTTCAATTCTATTTCTATACCTTATAATTAATTTTCCAACTTCTACAATATATTACTAATTATATTTTTACTTACAATTATGTAGGTGGATTGTCATTTCACAACTAGAGCTTGCATGTAAGGATCATGCCATCATTGGTGAACCTGTCTTCCTATTTCCAGAGCAAGAGGAAGATCTACAAAATGATGCTACAGATACATTTGATTATCCTATATCACCAACAACCCCAAACTCTAAAAGAATGTTGTTTGGCATAAACCCATCTCAATCTAGGAAGGATGTATCAATCTAGGAATGATGCTACAAATACATTTGATTATCCTATATCACCAACAACCCCAAACTCTAAAAGAATGTTGTTTTGCATAACCCTATCAAAAGTTTGAACCCTTTTCAAACAAGGTGGACTATCAAAGATCGTGTAACTATGAAAAAATAAATCCACCGGTACACCAATCAAAAGGGAAGTGGATAAGTTTTCAGCTTTGATATTATAGATAGTGAACACATAGAAACACGCGTCACTTGCTTTAATGAAGTTGTAGATATTCATTATGCAAACATTAATATTGGATCTATATATTCATTATCTGGTGGGACCATTAAATCTACTAATAAACTTTACAACAAGCTAAATAGTGGAATATAAATCACCTTAATGGTTGAATCAAAGGTCACACTTTGGTGAAGATGACCTCTCTATTCCAAAACATCAATTCTCTTTCACACCTATCAAGAAAATTGTGAGTAGGAGTAATAATTTAGTTTTTATGTTATTGGAATTGTTGTTTGCATAGATCCAAGCTCTAAAATAAGGAGGAGGGATGGTGCAAAGGTTTTGAGGCAGAGCATCAAGATATTAGATATGTCTGCATCAACTATAGATGTAACTTTATGGGGACCAACAACTCAGAAAGAAGGCACAAAACTTCAACACATGTACCACTCAGAACAAACCATTGTTCTAGCTATTAAAAATAGACATGTTTTTTACTATAATGGAAAGGTAATAAGCACATTAGTAACTACACACCTATCCATAGACCCTGATATAGAAGAAGAAAAACAACTTAAAACTTGGTATGCACAGAATGGGGTTAATATTGTACCTTCCTCCACAAAGCTTGATGATATGCCTCCTATTATCACAATAATGACAATTAGCAACATTTGAGAGCACTCAACAAAAATAATACAACTCATCCAATTCATTGCAAAGGAAACAATACTATTCATTAAATCTAACTCCTTTTGTTATCCAGCTTGTCCTCTTCAATCAGATGGAAAATAATGTAAGAAAAGGGTTATTCAAAATGAAGAAGATAATTGGTATTGCTCAAAGTGTGCAACAACATTTCCAGATTGTAATTATAGGTACATACTTCAAGTCAAACTGGAGGATCACACGGATATAATATGGGAAGTTGCATTTGATGAGATAGCAACAAAAGTCATGGGTATGTCTGCATAAGAACTATATACACTGCAATTCAATCATGAGGAAGAAACAAGTATTGAAGATGTAATAGAAGTGTTATCCTTACACAATTTTTATTCACACTATCATGCAAAAATGAGACATACAATAATGAAGAGCCCTTGAAAGCAACAATCATTAAAGCTAATAAGATGGATTTTACTGTAGAGAGCAATTTCTTGATTTCTAAAATCAATGAAATGTCAAATGATACGAACAACCAGGAATACATTCCTTATTTTCTATAAAACAATGTATATATTCTTGTACTTGTAAATATTATTTTACTATTATGTCTATCAAATAAAATAGAGTTTGAATAAAAAATGCTTCACCCTTTTTTGTAAGTGAGTATTTGAATTATTGTTTAAGGGAAAATCTTACAGTGTTTACATTTTCAGTTTACTGGTTTCAAATCTTCATTTTCTATGTATATAAAATTGTATGTGCTCTTTACCTCTAATGACATAAAACACTAATGTCATCAGAATCAGGGTTTTCAATTTTAGCACCATCATTGTCCACACTTTTCATATCCTCTTCACTTTTAAGTACAATCATCAAAATATTATTTTTATTTCTTGTCCCAAATAATCTTGATTCCTTTCAACACAACACAGTAGGTTGCATGTTAAATTTCAAATGTTTTATTTACATTTTTATGTATATATTGTTTTCTCAGTGCATCATTATGTAACAACAATTTCAATTTTGAGATATACAATAAAAATAAATGAAAGCACATGTTTGCTTTGTCAAGGGAAATGTATGGTGAATACCCTATGTCTTTCAAATAAGTGTGCAAGCAAAATAAGACATAACTAATTGAATCTGATTTTCTACTATAGAATTGTTTTTTATGTGCTTTTTACTTCTTGCATGTGGATTACCCTCAGAAAGAGACTACTTATCTATTTCTTAAATGAATCATTTACATTTCCTATCTACGAAAGGAATTTATTGCTTGACAACAACTTCGTGAACTTCATGCAAATTAAGATTGATGTAAAAGGCCATCCCAAAAATCTCCCATGTTCTCTTCAGCTTGATCTTAAAAGACATAAATTTGGTTACTGTACACCAGGAGCCATCCTTGTGTGAGCTTTTTCAACAATAGATTTCAAGGCAAGACTCTTGGCGAAAAAAGGTTTCAATGACAGATCTGTAGGTGGAATGTGGAATCATGGAAAGATGCATGAAATGGATGAAAAATTACCTTGACTGCAATGAGCACAACACCCCCATTAACCTTTTCTGATGATAAAAGGGTCTTCAGCGATCAATACACTTAGGAAAGGAGAATTGAACCATCCCTTTGATTTTAATACAGCGTTCTGACAAAATGGAATGTTCTTGAGAACTCATGGTAGGTAGGAGGAAACTTCCTTGAAGATTTCTCTAAGCCCATCTAGCCTGATTTCCTGCTTGTAGTTGTGTGGATGAGTTCAAAAATTTCTTGCCAATTTGAAAGACAATAGCCTGTATAAATTTTTTGAGAGAATAAGCTGAAAGAAGGCCTCAGTAGCATCCAAGCTCTTGAAAAATTTCATATCATGCAAATTAGACAAGCACAGTCGCAAGAAGACTTATGCAGACCATCCAATATATAAAATCAACTATAACAGTCATACCAGTATCCTGGTCCAAGAGTGAGTTTGAAGCAGCCCACTGTTTATTTTGGAAATCACCAAACATTACGTAAAACATCATGGTCAATTTCCATTGGATTTTTGGAAATGACCTTCAAAATTCTTAATTTGTACTTCTACAACTTAAAACATATCATTTAAAAATTAGGACTTTAAAAATTAAATTAAAATTTTAAGATTTAAGTTATATTTAAAATGATAATTTCAGCAACTTATAAATAAATAATTTTATATATTATTATTTTTAAAATCACAATGATCCACCCTCCAACACGTAAAGTTAAATTAGTTAAATAGTAATTTTGTATTGCATTAATGTGAAGTAATATAAATTTGGCCATTCAAGATTGCAAAATAATACACAAAGTAATGCGAACTTATATCTTCGTTTTGGAAGAATGATTCTTTTTTATTCATGTTACATCAAGGAAAATGAACATTCATTCTTTATAGTTCTACAGTCTGAAGTTGTAAGTACTAATTAGAAAAATTATTAATATTTTATTATAGAATAAGAAGTGTTGGTTAAATTCAGGGTTGAACATGATGTTGTGAAAAGTGAAATAGAAATAGTTATGTCTAGGTTTATGGTCTATAGACAAAGTGGAGAAAGATTGAACTACAAGCTTGGAAAATGTCAAATTCTTAATTTGTTGTCAAGTTGATTTAGTTTAGTTATTAAACATCTTGAAAAGTATTTAGGGTGGTTAAAAATTTTAAGCCTAAAAGGTTAGTTCATAATTGAATGTGCTTGTGCTTCAACGTGCAGGAACATATTGCAAAGTAAGATTTTATATTTGCCTAGCAAGTTTGGTGTGTGATATGATTTTAGTTAGATTCCTTTATAATTTTTTAAATTTTTTTTATAAAATTTGGTGAATAGGGTTACTTAGAGAAAAACTTGTGCCAGGAAACTTACTTTATAGAGAGACAGGGATTGGGAAGGCTAGTAAGGTATTGTCCTTTTGTGATGTTGTTTGTCTAATAGTTGTAGGATATTTACCAGCCTCATTTCTTGTATCTACCATAGACATATCTTTTAGTTTTATATATGACTACATTCAAGGATAAATAAATGTTAAATAGACATGCGGTCAGTAAGGTTCCATTGAACTGGGTCAAGTATACATTCAAATAATCACAATGATGTAGGTAACTGCAAAAGAGAAAATAATTACAAGAACAATTCTCATTAAAAATCTCAAAAAAAATTGAAAATTTAGGGTGTAGTTATAGACCTGAGCAATCAGTAGTTTAGAATGTCATATCTCCTTAAAGATCCCAAATGTTTAGAAGCCTGAACAAAACTTTATTAGCAACATTCTTTAGAAGGCCTTTGCAACAGTCACTTGAGGATCCAGGTTTATACATTATCTCTCTTTTAAGGTTCTGAGAAATTGGGTACAAGCAAAGCTTGGGATGTTAAAGTACAAAGAAAGAAAACAATAAATATGTACAATAAATAAAATGTTAAGGTCTATGTGGAGTATTCCTCATTAAAATTTTATGTACAGTAAAGAAAATATTAAGGCCTGTGTAGAGTGTTCCTCAATTTCAATTTTTTGAGGTTAGTTGAATGTTGGTGGGAAGTTGAGGGTTGTTTCATAATGCCCAAAGAAAATTTTTAAGTTCACATTTTCACCTTGTTCTGCAGGGACAAATTTCCAAGGGCCGTTCCCCTATCTCCTAGGGGATGAGGACTTGGTGGAGGACTTGGGTACTCATTGAGAATGTACCCAAGTTATTTGCTATATAGGAGATGAGATACGGGGACGTCCTCTCTGTACCCTACACTTCTCTTCTCCCACATGCCCCCTCCCTGTAGTTTATCTTAATTTTATTATGTTACCAATCAAACTTTCTTTCCATGACTACCACAGATCATCTCTCCAACTCATACTTGATTAATTCTTATGAGACACATTGAGACAAAAATTTTGGCTCTAGCCCATAGTTACGAGGTTCAAAATATTGATTAATTCATAAAATCAAAGAAGTTAGTCCAAATGGAAAAATTTCTATAGCATTTGAAAATTTGGACTGAATTTAACAAATCATCTGAACTAGATTTGAATCAAATCTGGTTGGATTTGATAACTATGCCCTAGCCTATTGGGCTTACATAAGCATTCATATACATTTTATATAGAGTCATTGCTTAATCTTAAATGGAATGAGTCAATCAAATAGAAACACCACAATCTTAAATAGCACGAGTCAATAAAGATAGAACTGCCAACCTTAAAATATAGCATGGCATAGAAACAAAGTTAAACTATGTTGTTGGTTTGGGTTAAATTTCAATGGTTCACCAAACCACAAGTACAAATGGGATTCAATTACTTGGGACTAAAGTTGCATGGAATTCATCAGAAAACAAGTTTCAACTTCCAATTAATGGTAAGCCAGCTGCCATTTAATGGTAAAAATCTCCAAAATATCAGGTAGAAGCCTCCAAAATCTCACTTGACACAAAATCCAAATAAACATTGATTTGAAAACTGGATGGGAACATTCTATTTCCATTTGAAATGTTTTTTTGTCAATTTGATGACAATTTTGTTTTACATTTGCAGCGTATCAATTTATTGTTGAAGAGTTGCAAAAGGGAAAAGGGTTGTTAACAATTAAACATCATTCTCTCAAAAATAGGTCAGTGACTTTTAACTATTTTTTTTAGAAAAAAAAATATTTTTCATTAAGCTTATTTCCTCTTCCATTGTAACAATTCATTGCAGTTATTTTGCTTGTTACTATTAGTAATTAGTTAGGTTTGTAGCTTGCAAGTGTAGTAGATATTTGGGTTGTATAGGGTTATGATTAAGCTTGTTTCTATATAGAAGTAAGCCAAAAATAGAGGACTTTCCTTTTTCTAAATAATTGAGATCCACGAACTACACTCAAATCTCCTAATTCCATTTATTTAGATAGTAGATTATGGCATCACTTCCATAGATAATAAAACTAGAGACATTGTAGGTGGCCCTGCATACTATATCTATCTGTGTCCATGTAATATCCCAAATTAGTTCTTTCAATATTGCATGTTTCATTTACATTTTATTCATCTCAGCTACATTTCTTCATTATATACTATTGTAATTGCATTCATTTTTTCATTTGATATGTAGATGTACAAATAAATATAACTTTCTTGTATTAGTCCATGTCTTTTTCTTATTACTATTAGTAATCATGCCTCCTATTTTGAATTATAGATGATGGACACTAGAAATGAAAAAATTCAAACTAAACCCCTTCAAATAGAACTTCAAAGAATACAAATTCGTAAAAGAAGTTGAGAGTACTATTCTCGTCATAAAGAGGAAATTAGTGCCCACCATCACCTAAAAAATAGACAAAAACAAAGACCAAATGAAATAGATACTACACCATCAACAAACAATAATAGTAACTTCATGACCGCATCAAAAAAAAAATGACACATAATATATGCACTATTAAACTTACAAACATGCACTATATGTAAGGAACACTACCCTGGCATGCTTGTTCATTCATAAAACATTAATTGTATTTGTAAATGATGTTTCAATGAGAAAGGTGTTCATTGATTTTCATTACTTAATAATATGGACCTAGGAGAACAACCTCCTATGTTGCAAAAGCTCACTCAAGTAGAAGAGATGCTCATAGCAAGGGTAAACCCAATATTACAAGTAACCCATGCTCGTGGGGGGCAATATAAATACAATGGCCACACGATTAGCTTCCCATATGACATAAAAAGTATTGCCAAAATACTAACACATAGAATTATAGACCTAGATGTCTTGATAGTTTGAAGATTGCATACATAAGGAAACTATTACGACTGTTATGTAAGTAGGAGTCGTATTAGAGATGCATTGCAATACAAGATCAAATATGACCCATACTATAGCAATGTTGAAATAAATACATCCTACTTAGAGAAACTCCCTGAAACAAGTACAAACATTTTAGACATGCTTCACAATATAGAATTTTCCGAAAAAATAGTGGTACCAAACAACGAATTTGATGCTAACGATCAACATGATCAAGATGCATCAACATACACATTGTCATTTATGGTAAGCCTACTAGGGAGACGTCATGAGCTAGAAATTATTAAACAAACACTACAAATTGAACACCCAAAAAATAACACTATTGATTGGCCTAAAACAAGCTCTTCTCCAATAAATGAATACAATATTGAAGGCCTCTTTGATATGGCATTTCCCACACTCTTTCCAGATGGAAAAGCACTACAAATGCAAGCACAAATTAGGGAAGTAAAAATGCATGAATATGCATTACATCTAATGAGATTCCATGACCAAAGATTTGGAAGGAATCTAAGGTTTTGATATTTTATCTCCAACCTTATGATGCAACATTGTATCCAAGGACTTGCAACGATTTTCCTTAAAATAAATGCAAAAGAAAACATACCAGCCACTATTGAAAACCTTCATACACACTTGAAAAATCTTCCTGATGAACAATTAATTGAGCAACTTATGCATTTTGGATCTACCATGAGAGGGACAAGACCATATTGGAACAAGTGTCGTGCTGAGCTAACAAATATGATCAACCAAATAGGGTCATCAACTCTATTCTTCACATTAAGTGCAGTAGATACAAAATGGCCAAATTTACAATGACTACTCTCAAATGACATAAGATTTACAATGCAATCAAATAAAATTCACATAGATAACATAATCAATAACACCCATACCACATCCCTATATCTACATCAATGATTCACAATATTTAATGAGGAGGTCATTTAGAAGCTCCTCCATACAAAATAATATTGGTATAGGTATGAATGGCAACATCGAGGGACCACACATGTTCATGGATTCCTTTGGCTTGAAAATGCTCCAGACATGGACAAAATTGATTAGAAAGATAACTTAGAAGTGGAAAGAGCAAGAAAATTCTTTAACACATATGTCATTGCTTGGAACCCTCGTACTATATCTCATGGCAACAACACAACACATCAATCTCCACTTGATGATCCATGTTTGTTAAACACGGCTGAGATCTTTAGTACAAATCCATCAGACGACTACGAGAAGTTAATTAATCGTGTCCAAAGGCACACAAAATGCACCGAGGGAACATGCCTACATAAGAAGGGGAAAAAAATAGAATGTTGATACAAAGCTTCATGGAAAGAACAAATTATCTCTACATTATCATGTGACAATGATGCTAAAAAAAATATGAACTAACAAGAAATGATGATATATTAAACATACATAACCAAGAAATAATTTCAATATGGAGAGCAAATATAGATTGCCAACCTGTCATCTCACGAACACTTGGTCTCAAATACATTGCCAAGTATGCATCAAAATTAGAGAAAAAATCAAAGATTTGTGTTAATATGCTTACATGAATAGCTACAAATCAAAAACCTGAAGACGAAGCTTTAACAGCATACCAAAAAAATCATGACAAAACTTGTGGTTAAACATGATATTAGAGCACAAGAAACAAGTCATATGCTCCAAAAATTGCCCCTTGTCATCTATAACCAATCATTTATGTCATTTAATGTTGGCTGAGAAGTATTCCACTACTTCACAAGAACAAAAAATGACAACAAACTCCAATCAAGCTATTTACATTCTTATATGCAACACCCTCCACAACTAGAAGCAATAACATTACTTGAATCTGCAAGATCCTTCTCCTATTCTTCACGTCACAAAGGATGTAAATGGAAAGAGAGGAAACAAAAAGCAATTTTCAATGTTTTCCCAAAGTTCTATACTATTCCAAAGCAGGATTCAAAACATTTTGAAACATTTTGTTGGAGTGAATTAATCTTATATAAGAGTTTTTGTGACATACAAAATGGCATAAGCCTTACTAAAGATACAATAATAACAAATTGGAACCAAATGAATACAAACACATATGATGTATGGCACATTAATCACACAATTGACATGGAAGCAAATAGTGAAGAGGAAGAAGATAGTGGTAATGAGGCAAACACAATAGATACATTACAATTGAATGAATGGGAATTATTGTCACAAATGGGACTTACAAATAATCTCAATCTAGATGAGCTCTAAATACTCGATAGGCATGATTTTGATAACAACAATGAATGGGATCAACATGTTGTACACCCAAATTTACATGCCACTACAATTGACTTCATAAAGATGAATAAAATTTGTACTCAAAATGAAAACATGGCCATTAGCTTCAATGTTCCAAATTACATGTCATCACCAAAACAAAAAGTAGCACTCACAATAATTACAAACCACTACAAAGATCAATCCTTATACAAACCCTTGCATATGATCATTAAAGGAACTGCATGAACTAGAAAATCATACCTTATTTCTTGCATAAGAAATGCACTTCAAAGTAAGCTACCACAACAACAGAGCCAGCTGCTTGCTTTAGCTCTCATAGGAATTGTTTCATTTAAAATACGTGCATCAACCATACATTCAACACTTAAGATTCCAATTAAAGAAATGAAACCATTGCAAGGACAAACACTAACAACATTTCAAGAAGAAATGAGACACATAAAGTACATCCTCATAGATGAAATGAGTTTCATAGGCCCAAATCTACTATTAAAGATAGATAGTAGACTACATGAAGAATTTCCCTAAACACAAAACCTCGGCTTCAGTGGTGTATCTATAATCCTAATAGGTGACCTAGCACAACTACCACCTGTCATAGACAAACCATCTATGCATCACACTCCAATGCCAAACTGCTATGGGAACAATTTACTATGGTTGTTACATTACAAACAATGTTTCATCAACAAGGTGGCGATCCAACTCAAACACACTTTTGTGAAACTTTAAAAAACTTACACAATGTAGAACCAACACACCAATATTGGGAGATGTTAATGACCCACACAAAAAAACTACTTACAACTATTGAAAAGCAATAATTTGACAACTCCATTCACCTTTTTGCAATAAATGACTCAGTGAGACTACACAACAAAAGACTGCTAAAAAAACTAAACCTTCCAGTTGCAATAAGTATTGCAACAAACACAAAAAAAAAAAAATCAAACATTGATGCTCAAGATAACTAGCTTGAAAAAGAATTCTTATTATGCAAAGGCCAACAAATAATGCTAACAACAAACTTATGGACTCAAGCAAGACTTGTAAATAGATCCCTTGGGGAGGTTGTTGACATTATTTACAATCTAGGCTCGAAACCACCAAATGTTCCAATGTACGTTGTAGTAAGAATCAATAACTACACTAGGCCACCTTGGAACCAAAATGTCCAAAGGCTATACCTATAATACCTATATCACTAGGTAATCATAGGAAAATTCCATTAACAATGGCATGGGAAATTACTATATATAAATCCCAAGGCCTGACCCTATAAAGAGCAACAATTGATATTGGTAAAATAGAAAGAAAAGGACTAACATTTACAGCTATATCAAGAGTAAAATCATTAAATGGACTTCGTATTCAACCAATGTTCTCTTTTGATCTCGATACTCTAGAGTGCAAAAAAATCCATACACAATTATCAAAAAAAAAGAGAGGAGGAATGCTTAAAATTACTCTCACTATGACAAAATGAGGTATACACTTTTCAATCCAATCTCTTTCACATTAACTTTCAAATTACTTTACACTACACAGTTTTTGATAAGAGGAGAAACAGGTTTTGAATGGACCTGAAACCATTTACAATAGGTTTTGAATGGACCTGAAACCATCAGGTTTTAAAGGGACCCGAAACCCAAACAAGGGTGGACAAGCTACCTAAAGAGAATACGATAAATCCTAGCAGTGAAACAAAGACAAACCAGCAGCCAAAATCAGTTGTCCAACACAACACCATGATACTACATGGATCTCGAAACCGTTGGTTTTGACGGGACCAACAACCCAATACAACCAAGTTTTGGCTGGGACCTTAAACCCAAGATAAAATCCTGCAACAACTAGGCGATAGCATACCAGTCACTCAGGAAGATTAGTCTCTCCATACCACTGGCAAAAACAACTAAGTTATAGGTCTGTAGAAGAAGAGCCCCAAAAGTAGACAAAATATTTCCCAACAACATACCCTCTCCACCTCTATAGGAGAGATCATCACAAGAGCCCGAGGCTCCAAGCATGTTCCATAAAAACCAATTTCTCACTCCACCTCTATAGGAGGCAGGACCAAGCTCGTCCAACCCACCACAACCACAACACCCCAGCACACCAACATTCCACCTCAACAGAAATGGGAACCCCCTCAATGGGAAAAGCTGGAAGAGACCTTCAACCGCAGAATACACCTCAACCCAAGAGGGAGAAGACTCCACCTCCAAAGGAGAGGCCTTCACCTCAAAAGAAGACCTAGTATTTAGAGAGAAGGAAGAGACTATTGTGAGAAGGAGGACCTTAGTAAGAAACAACAACAACAACATCTGGGTCTTCAAAATTATCTTTGAAAACCACCCAGCCCTCAACACCTTCAACACAGAACAAAGTTGATACAACACGAAATCCAAACCCACAAAATGGTCCAGCCAAAGCCCCAACCCCCAAACACCATCAAAGACCAACAAGGCACATAGGGGAAAATCCTTGAACAAGGGATGAAGAAAGACACCTGCTCTCAACAAGAAAAACACCAGTGCAGGCCCACACAAAACTCAACAGAGCAGAGGGAAGAGAGCAACCACATATGAGCAACATAACCACTCCATCTAATGGGACAACCACCCAAAATAGGCTCCAAACCAAGATAATAGGCATTAAAGTCCATCTTCCATTTAGAAACCACAACCATGTCGGCAAAACCCCCAAAAGACAGCCCCTAAACAGAGAACACACAAACGCAATGAACAACCCAGAGGAAATGAGAAGAAGAAAATTCCAACAAATAAAGCCCCCAAGCCATCCTAATACACCAAGAAAAACTAGAAATAAGCCTCTCCTTCAATCCAAGAACCCCAAGGACACCTGAGCAACTGCACATTCCCTGCAGGGAACAACAAAGCGAAAGGGGTCGCATCGCACCTAGTCCCCAAATAGAGAACACACAGACGCAACGAACAACCCAGAGGAAATGAGAGGAAGAAAAGGCCAACAAATAAAGCCCCCAAGCCATCTTACTACACCGAGTAGAACCAGAAATAAGCCTCTTCTTCAACCCAGAAATCCCAAGGACGCCCAAGCAACCACACACTCCCTGTAGGGAACAACAAAGCGGAAGGGGAAAATGCCCAAAGACCCCGCCAACCACTGCATCTCCTGCCTTAGAGAAACCCCCAACCTCTTACGAGGCCCTCTCAACACTACACCCACCAGATTCGTCGCTTTCCCTTCTCGGCTCCGAAATAGATGACTCCCGCACAACAATCCCAAGGAGCACAAACCTTCACACTGGCCTTCCACCAGAGCTAATGGTCCCAAACAATCGCTTCCCCCCACCATCATCATCCTCTGATTCAGATTCCTCCTCGCTCGCCTCTGCAAATTTCAAACTACCTTTGTCGCGCCTACTCCCTCCCATCGGCATTGAGTCCTCCTGAAATGGTAGTTTACACTACATAGTTGACAAAATATGTCTTCACAAATTATTCTCCCCTTCAGTAACTCATTCAAACCTTTTTGGTATGTAGGTGGACACTAATCAAAATAAAATATATTCTCTAAATGAAATTTCCAACATCTCAATCCAATACAAGTT
This sequence comes from Sequoia sempervirens, assembly GCA_007258455.2. Classification (NCBI taxonomy): domain Eukaryota; kingdom Viridiplantae; phylum Streptophyta; class Pinopsida; order Cupressales; family Cupressaceae; genus Sequoia; species Sequoia sempervirens. The sequence continues at coordinate 538,302,617 of VDFB02000015.1, forward strand.
GAAATGGAAAAAGGTAAGGTGATACATGGAAGGTGCAAGATTGGTTCCTCCTCAACATCAACTACATGTATGTAAAACACTCCCTTCTCTACTCAAACTCTATATTACTTATTATTTCACTACAAACAACAAGTCACCCTCAATTACAATTCTTAATAGTAATGGCAATGTATCAAGCTATTTATGTACAAGAAAATTGACCTCTACTGATGTTGGATGTGTTTACTTAACAGGGTCGGGCTTTGCTTCAAGAATAAGTATCTTTTCAGAAACACTAGCATGCAAATCAAGTTGGCTCCTCAAGACTCTACTGGCAATGTGACTGCTTATTATGTATGTATTTTAAATTACAGTCTTATGCTAATCTAGTCATAGTTGCATGTGAGTTAAAAACTCATACCTCATACTCATTAATTTTTCCAACCTAAACTATCTCAGTTTATATGTCTAACACGGCAGTAAAAATCATATCAACCAACTCCATGGAGAATCTACTAGCACTGTGACTGCTTATTATGTATGTATTTAAAATTACAATCTTCAATTCATAGAGATAGATTTATCATTTCATTTCTTAGTTCTTCGTGAACTATATTGCAACTTTCTTCTGAGGAATCAAACCATGATGAATTGGACTTTCAGTTTCTTTCGAATTGGTGGTAGAAGTGACAATATGTGCCTTTTGGATGTTCCTTTTGCAGTTACAATTATTAAAGTATCTACTTTTAATGTTGGTACAGGTTACATATTAGGCAGATCAATTCCTTGATGAGAACAAAATTGGGGAATAGGTTCTTCAAAGTTTTTTATGTCTTCCTACCTCATTTCTCTAATCCTATGCGTTAGGGGTATGCAACATTTCTTACAAATGCAAAAGACAAAACAAACATAACCACTGATTATATCATTTAAGGATTTTCTTGTCCCTAAGCAAGCACATAGGATGATTATTTAAGCCTGATAAAGGTTAATTTTTGTTTTCAAAATTTTTGCATGATGCCATTAATTTGTACATATCATTTAGAGTTAGTGTTCATGAAATATTGAAGCTCGAGTTACATCTCTCTTTTTCTCTCTCTCTATGTGTATGTGTGTGTGTGTGTATAAATTAAAAATAAGGTTGTAGAAATTTTCAAGCATGAAGAATGGCATACTTCTTTCTATCCATTTTGCTATTTGATTTTCATAAAAAAGGAATTATGCAACAGATAGATGAAGAGCTCTCTATTCTGAGTTTACTAATAGAATGCCCTATCACAAACACCTTTTTAATTTGGAAAAAACTACACATCTTAGTTTGGTTTGTCACTCATGTTTGTGATATTCAGAATTCCTCTCTCCTAATTGTGCTTTTGGTTTATGATAACCATCCACCTTTGTTTTTGTATTCCTTAAAGCAATCATTCATTTATTCCTAATTGTGCTTTAGATTTAAGATAACCACCCACCTTTTTTTTTGTATTCCTTAAAGCAATCCTTCATTTATGTCTTCTAATTACTTTCTTTTGTATTCCATCAAGCAGTCTTTCATTTTTGTCTTCTGATTGCTTTCTTTTGTATTCCTTCAAGCAATCTTTCATTTCAGTCTTCTGATCATATACTGTATTATGTTTTTTTTCACTTACACATAAGTTCCAACATATACAACCAACTCACATGCACATGGAAGAGAGAAAAATATATTTCAAACCCTTCTACAAAAAATAAGACACATAAATAGTGAAAACTAATTTAAGTCTTTTGGGTTTTAGTACCCAAATTTCAAATCATCTCAAATATAAATTATAAAAAATATAATCAGCGTAACCATTGCACCTCCTCTGATGCAACTACTAGTTATACATAGTTAAATGAGCATAAATTTGAATCCTGCTAATTAATAGTAGGGTGAAATCATGGCAAATGAATAAAAAGGTTTTCTTAAAGAAGCACTAAAATATGTAGCACTAGAATAGCATAACTCCCACTTGCATGCGAAATAGAATCTACAAGAAAAGAGTGGGGGGTTGTATGTTTTAAAAAACAAAATCCTACAAATGATTAATTGGAAGAAGGTAGCGCAATTAAAGGAGGAAAAGAAGGCATGAAAAGGAGGAGTTTTTGTTGGGACAAGGGAGGATAAAATTTGGTCAAAATTAGAAGTGGAAAGTTTCCAATCTGGTGAGTACCTTGCCTGGTTCAAAAATCTCTCGGTCGCCTTGACATCTCTACTTGTGCTTACAAAAGCAAGCAAGTAATTTTGGACGCTTATTTTTCTCATTTTGAAAACTAAGTAACCCGTTCACGTCTAAAGAATATGAACGTATTTAGAAAAATAATTCTATACACTTTCTTTCGTAAGCTTGTCTTTTGAATGCTTGCAATAATATAATTTGGGTAGGGATCTTCTTTTTTCTGTATCTCATAGTTTTCAGTCCACTCATTTTATATATTTTTTCCTGTCACCTTGGAGTTTGGGTTCTTTAAGGGGTAATCTGTGGGATTGATTCACCACTGATCCATCCTCTGTATTCACGATCGAATGAGCTTATCAAAGACTCTGCCATAGGTGAAGGAGGTGTTTCCTTGGTATTCTTTCTATTTCTTTTGCTTGGTGTATGGCATGCTTCGATGTTACTTGAGTTTACAAATTTCTTTTGAATGATCTATACTATGTGACTCGTGGTCAATCTTCTCTCTCTCTCTGTTGAATGTATGATCACAATGAAGTTCAAAGTTTGCTCTGACCCTTTTATTTTGTGTGGTATGCCATCTTTCATTATATAAGATTACCTTTCTTTTTTATTCCCCCTAAGTATCCATGCAACCTGTGCATGTGCCTTCACTGTATCACTGCCTTATGGTGCAACAAGAAGGATGTTGATAAAGGTTAAGTAATACGATTTTCCACTTGTGCCTTGTATTTTTCTTGGAAAATTGTTTAAGTCTTTTTAGAAACCTTGTTTTGTGCTTATCTTGCAATCTACATTGCCTTCAAAAAAATCTCTCCTTCAAAGCATTCATACAAATTTATAAAGCTTCCTTGAGTAAGTTTGATATGAGATGTTGAATGTATATGTTCTAAGTTTTTCGTCGTATTTGGTACCACTTAACATTAGGGGTTGCCCTATCAGGCTCTCCACATTAAAGTGAGACTTAGATTCTATCCTCCTGGTGTTTGAATATCATAGCTATGTCAAGTTAACAACATTTAGATTGATGCTTACTCATATGTATAAACCTTGAGTTTGTGTTTATTGTCGCATCAGAAGGAAGAAACATATTGATGTCCCTCAATACAACGGGTTAAAATGTTATGGATATTGATAGAGAAAAGGGTTATTTGATAGCATCACTAAGTGGGTATAGAAATAATTTCTATTCTGGGAGATCTCAAATCTCCACTTTTAGATCCTATCAAGAAAGTTGATATCCTTGCTTTCCAAATCCTTATCTTTTTCTTGCAAGCTATAGACATTATTTTGGTGAATGTCGTTTTTAAAACTATTCTAGATTTTAAAAGGAGATTTGTTATTGAAAAACAACCAAATATTTAATCTTTCTTGTAAATATACGAGCATGTATATGTATAATCACTATTTTTTTAATTCAAAAATCGTCCTTTGATTGAATTTTATGGAAAATGAAAACTATTCATATTTTATTTATTGTAGCAAAGAGATAAATGCATGAATGTAATGACTTTTTCTCTTATTTTTAAGAATGGAGAATGAAATATATTTGTATTTTATCTATTGTAGCAAATAGTTAAATGCATACACGTAATGAATTTTCTCTTATTTTAAGAATGTATACGCATACATAAAAAATTTAAATAGAAGGCCATATATGTGTATATACATAAATTTATCATTTATGCATATACACGTACATGTGATATACCTTCTTTTTAATGACTCTATTTCTTACTTGCTAAAAACTTAAGTTGCAATGAAATTTGAAAGATTGAAACTATTTGCTTATGCATATGCTTGCATTTGATATTACCAATATACTATTCTCTCCTTATATTTACTTTGTTAAATCATGCAAGGACTGTGCTTTATAACTTCTGTTTTGAATTATCCAATTCAAAATGAGCACTTAGTTACACTATTGTAAACCTTAATCAAGATTGCTAGGGTGATGTATAATTAGAAATGGGTGTTTCTTTTGTGCATGTTGAAAGTTGACTTCTGAGACGGGTGCCAAAAATGGATAACAGAGGGTATAGATTTTGCTATTCCAGATCTATCATTTATTTTTATATACGACATATGCTTGGCCAAGCTTTGTAGACCATAATGATGTATGGACTATCATATTTTTAGCTCTCTACCATTTCCTAACATCGTTCATTGCATGTTCTAATTTTGGATAGAAATGCATTAGATATGTTAGGCATACACCAAATTCCATCTTGCATTTCGATTTCTTTTTGCTAAGTATTTCATACAAGGTACTTGTGGTTCTTCATGTTAGGAAGAAATTTCTATGGAAGCATAGATTTTTGGTTGGGTGGAAAAGCACTTGAACCATGTTCTCGTCGATCAATTGCGAGCAAGCGTTGGAGTGGAATTACAAGGATTCCAGCTTATGTATATTTGTACATTGTAGTACTCTTAATGTAAAATGTTATGACTACTTGGCATATCTAGCCTAGTCAAACTATGTACTCTTGTAATCCAAACATTATGATATTTGGTATGGATGTAACTCACTTGATGACATGTTATGCTCTGATGGTCTTTAATTTAAACTATGGTGAAATTATTGTATTCATATAATCATATTTGATTTATGTAGTGTTATTTGAGAATAACACATTGCATATACGCCCTTTGCCCTTGATGTCAAAGGGGGATTGAATGTTTTTAGAGATGATTTTAGCATGTTTCCATCAATGATAAAGGGGGATATTGTTAGAAGAATGAGGAGATTTCATGGATGCATTTGTTGGTAACATGAGCATGTGGGATGAATACAATGTATATTTTAGCTATGCATTGTAGTGTTGGAATTGATGTCAAAAGTGTATCTCGTTACGAAGTCTATGGTGCAAATCAATTTGGATGTCTTGAACATATTTAAGGATGATTGTGAAAGACAATTTTGCAAGAAGGTTTGATTTGATGAAGATGATTATTGAAGAAATTGACTAAGTGTCAATTCAGGTGATTATGTGTATAGGGGATCTGGTATTTGGGTCCGCACTAGTCTATTGATGGATATTTTTCTCTATGCTTCTAACATAATTTTGTTGGTTGTTGGAGGAACCTAATTATAGAGTTTCATCTTGTTTTGGTTTCTGGATTTGAAGTTGAGTAACAGAAGTTTGACTTGGCATTATCAGTCGACATTTCTAGTTTTGTGCATATGTGTTGGTGAGTTTGCACTTCTTCATGGATTGGATTTTGGCTTTGCGGAGTTATGGAGGTGTTTATAGATGTTAGATGAGTGCATATTCCAGTTGGCATGAATTTTGGAGGTTCATGTGACCAGATATGGGTATATAGTTGGCAATTTTTGTAATTAGGTCACTATTGGTGGCGACCTAATGTGTTGGGTGCATTGTGAAGGTTAAGTATGTGTTGATCTATTATGTGGGTGGTATTTTAGGTATGTTCCAACCTATTTCAAATCATTATAAGGTTTGAATCTTGGCGTGAAGTGTGTGTGGATAGATCTTGAGCCGACAAGCTACATTTTATATATTACATATAATTAGGCCAACCTAATTAATGCTATAGGTGAAGCGAATATATAAGTTAGATCTTTTTGAGTATTTTGATGATGGTGAAATGTGATTTAAGAGTTAGTGGATGTGAATTTTGTGAATATAGAGTGAATGCAGAGCATATTAGAGGGTTTATTCAGACTAGTATGAAGTGTTTTGAGTCTATATTCTGAGCTTCATTAGTACTGTATTTCATGCATGTGTTAGATGCAATTATAATAGTTCAAATCTGGTTGTGAGCCATAATCTCTTCTATCTCTCTTATTTCTCAATGGGAAATGAGTCCACCTATAGTGAGCACTTATGTAATATACTATAATCGGCTAGAATATTTTGCGAGCTAATCCTCGCTGTGGTTTTTCCCATTTTGGGTTTTCCACATAAAAAATTGTGGTGTTCATTGTTATGTGATGTTTTTGGATTTTTTTATGCTTTCCTTCATTACTTCAATTGAATATGCTATGATTTGAATGGTTAAATATTTAATTGGTTCAAAAGAATACTGATTCACCCCCCTCTCAGTATTTTAGTGTTCAACAAGGTACTGGCCTCCTTATGGTGGCTCTTCAAGGTGAAATTCCAAGCACATAAATTTCAAAGTGCAGATTTAAAATTAGTCACGCCAAAATTATCTAACAACACTTTACATATATTTGTTGCATAGTTTATAACAGATAGGAATAATATTTATTCTATAGGTTGATTTTATGTTAAACTTTGGGACTTTTAAAGTTTCCTACTTGCTACCAAAACATAGCTGGCACCCCAAAACCTTTTGGTATTCACTTATATTCACTAATAAAAATCAAATTCAATTGCTAATTGGAGGTGTGGGATTGTGAAGGTGCCACCCTTACTTGTTATGATTTGTACTACATATTTTAACATAGTTTAATGGCAGCAAGGTGCCTTGAGTGCCAAACAAAGGGGGCGACCAAGCTAGGGACATGGTCTATGTTGTAGATGAGTCAAGTCGGCTATAAGTGGATCATCTTTCATATGGGAAGAGAGGACTATAGGAAACTCGCAAGTTTAAACCAGTCTTGAATTCGATGCAAACATTCAATCATGGTGATATTTCTAAGAAAAATTATCAGGTAAGAAACTTCATTTAAGATCAATGATAAGGCTGTATATTTCAATACTAATTCCAAACACAATGTAAATTCAATGAACATGTTATTCCAATGGAAAGAAATTTAATAAACATAGGCGTGAAATGGGAAACTTACCTATGAATGGAGTGTAGGAACTACAAATTTTTCCAAAAAGAAATTCTTGATCTCCCAAATTGTTGTCAATCTGGATCTCCTTCTCATCCCAAAAAAATGATTCCTTCTCCTGAAGTTATGTCCCTCCTTTATGGTTGATATTTTCATGTTCATGAATTTCAATTTTAGTTCTTAGTTTAGAATTGGACATTCACCGTTGCATGCTTTCATTCAATTATTTGAAATTTTAACTAATTTTTATTTAATTTTTAATAAAATTTATTTAATTTCATTTTCTTTCTAATAATGCTCATGCAATTAAATTAAAACTTATTCAATTAATTTTTTTCTTTTTATTAATAATTATGCAAATAATCTAACACATAACAAACTATTTATATATATTTATTAACAATCTTTATATATATATATATATATATATATAATATTAAATTATTATTTATATATAAATTATGCAATTTTATTATAAAATATTTTATTTTTCAAATCAATCATTTTAACTTTTGAAAACAAAAATATCTTATGACATATTTCTAATTTCCCAAATAATTTAACTTTCACAACATTATAGACATAAAACATAATCATTTGTTAAATCATAACACACAAAGCAATGACGTAATCTTAATAACACAATGCAATCATATCATACACAATGCAAGAAGGATGTGACTACGTGAGTGTGTGAGTGCATCGATTTTCCAACATATTAATCATTAAAAGCAGCTAGGATACTTCTACCTTAGTCATGTTCTCAGCTTTGACACATTCCTGCACTCATTCATACTTAGATTCACGTGAATAGGTTAGTCCATAAAATCATAATTGAAGCACGTGCACATAATATCTCATCTGCATTTCTATTTTAAATTTCAATCATTTAAACATAACACCTAATAAAAAACACATTTATCCATAATCAAACAATCATAAGATAATCAGCCAATGATCTCAACCAGTTTTGTTTATTCATTAATTAAGTTTATGCAAGCAAAATGAGATGTGACATCCTTCCCCACTACGAAGAGAAATTATCTCAATGTCTTATTAGACACACACTAAGCACTCAAATGAGGAAAATAATGATCTATATCCTCAACATTCTCCCATGTGGCACTATCCATAGAATATTGGTCCCACTAGTCCTTATATTGCAAAATATCTCTATTACACAACTTAATGTTGTGCCTGTTCAAAATTCGAATGAGCTCCACCAACACTCCTCCTGAATCCTATACCTATAGAGCATGCCAGTCAAGTATATGGGTAGCATCGAGATGATATGGTTTAAGCATAGACACATGAAACACATTATGGATTTAGGCGAGAGTAGATGGTAGAGAAAGTCTCTAAGCAACTAGGTTGATCACTTCCAATACATCAAATAGACCCATAAATCTTAAAGTAAGTTTGGATGATTTTCCAAATGATATGGAACTCTTATGAGGCTTGAACCTAAAAAATACTTTGTCCCTATTGAAAACTATTTAAAAGTCATATTATTATTCACATAACTCTTTTGCCTATCTGCTACCTCCTTCAATCTCTCCTTGATCAATCTTATTTGATCATCCATCTCTCTAATATTATTTGGACCAATCACAGTCTTTTCTTCCACCTTATCCCAACTAATAGGTGTGCAACATTTTACCCATAAAGAGCTTCAAATGGTGTCATCACCAAAGATGCATGGTAGGAGTTGTTATAAGAAAGATCCACCATTGGAAGATACTCCTTCCACTTGTATTGTTGATCCATACAATACATCCTAAGGAGGTCTTCAAATACTTGGTTCACTCTTTGTTTTCCCATTTGTTTGAGGGTGGTAAGTCAAACTAAAATTCAACTCTATCCCCAATGTTGCATTCAATGTCGTCCAAAATATAGTTGTCATACAATTATCTCGATCTGATATGATTGTCCCAGGTACTCCGTTTAAATGATAGATCTCTTGGAAAAAATTCTTAGCCAAAGTCAAAGATCCATCCTTAAGATTCCTTGTAATGAAGTGTGCTACCTTGATCAATTTATCCACAACTACCAAAGTGATATCATGCTTGTTCTTGGACATAGGGAACCCTTGAATGAAGTTCATGCTAACCACTTGTCACTTATACTTAGTATTTCATGTGGGTACAAAAGCCCTGCTAGATGCACATGCTCATACTTGATTTTTTGGCACTCTAAGCATCAAGCCACAAATCCTTTTCGAGTCTTGGACAAAAATATAGAGACCTCATTTCTACTACCATCTTAGTTACTCTAGGATGCCCCAAATAAGGTGTGTTGTGGATTTATTCTAGGATAAATTTCCTCAAATCCCCTAAATTTGGAATGTACATTCTTCCTTGGTATCTCAAAATTCCATCTACTTCAAACACATATCCATCGAAGCGATGGTCTGAGGGTTTCTTCTTTAAGGCTTGCTTCACTCTAGAATAGTGCTCATCTCCTTGTAGATTCTGAATCACTTTTTGTTTCAAATTGTAACTTGATGTAGTTATGGTTGTTAAATGCTTCTTTTGCTAAGTGCAACAACCACTTTATTTTCCTTCCCCTTGATATACTCAATACCAAAGTCATCCTCGCTGAGAAACTCCAACCATCTCCTTTGTTGAGTGTTGAGATTGGGTTGTGTAAAAATATACTTGAGTCTTGGGTGATCCATCTTCAACTCAAATGACTTTCCCAAAAGGTAATGCCTCCACATTTGCAAAGCATGAAATATGGACAATAACTCTAAATCATGTGGTTCATAATTTAGTTGATATTGCTTTAACTTTCTTGATTCATAAGCTTCCACTTGCCCAGTTTACAATAGTACTCCTCCTACAACTTCTCTTGATGCATCATTTATCACCTTGAATTACCCATTCAAATTAGGTACAGTCAAAATTGGAGTTGTAGTAAGATTTTCCTTCAAAAGTTGAAAATCTTGCTCACACTTGTTAATCCACTCAAATCTTTTCCCTTTCTTTTGGAGTGAAATGATTGATGTTGCAATTTTGGAAAACCCCTCTACAAAATTTCAATAGTATCCTACAAGTCCCATGAAGCTTCAAACTCCAATCACATTCTATGGTGTAGGCCATTCCACAATTGCCTTGATTTTCTTTGGATCTACTACAATCCCTTCTGCTGAAATGACATTGCCTAGATAATGTACTTTTTTCCTAATAGAAGGTACACTTGGATAGCTTGCCAAAAAATATTCTCTCCCTCAAGCATTATAACACTATCCTCAAATTATTTTCATGCTCCTCCATATTCTTAGAGTAAATCAAGATATCAGCCAGGAATATTAGCACAAAATCATCTAAGCAGTCCTTGTATACACTATTCATTAAGTTCATGAAATTTTCAAGAGCATTGGTCAACATGAATGGTAATATTATGAATTTGCAGTGACCATAATGAGTCCTAAAAGCTATCTTAGAAATATGCTCCTCCATATTCCTCAATTAATGATATCCAGATCTTAGATCTATCTTGGAGAATATTGTGGCTCCTTTCATTTGGTCAAAGAGTTAATCAATTCTTGGTAGGGTTACTTGTTCTTGATATTTTCTTTGTTTAGAATCCTGTAGTCAATGCACAAGTGCAAGGTTCCATCCTTCTTCTTCACAAAAATGACTAGTGTACCCCAAGGTGATACACTAGGTATGATAAACCCTTGGTTCAACAACTCTTGTAGTTGGGTCTTCAATTCATATAGCTCGGTAGTGGTCATCCTATAGGGAGCCTTGGATTGAGGTTTTGTTCCGGGTAGCAACTCAATAGAAAAGTCAAATTCCCTTTTTGGTGGCAATTTTTGTTAATTCCTTTGGAAAAATATCCTGAAACTCTCTAAGGACAAGGTAGTCATCAAATACTAGCTTCATAATATCAAGGTCACTGATGTGAATGACATACATAGAACATCCCTTCCTTTGGGCCTTCTTTAGCTGCATAGCTAAAATTTTCCTAAGCTCCAAAGGTTTCTAAAAGCCATGAATCTCAACATGATTCCCAAATTCATCTAAACAACTTACCATCTTATCTTCACAATTAACTATAGCCTTGTGTTCTATCAACCAATTGATTCACAAAATCACAGCATATGTTCCTAATGAAGCTAGATACAAGTTGAATTGAGTTTGAAAACTAGGAAATTTTAACTCATTGCAAGAAATACAAGAATCTACCTCTTTTCTACTCGAATCTCATATTGAACCATCCATGAATTAGCCATGTGACCTAGTCTAACTAGTAACTTGGAAATTATTTTAGGATCTACAAAACATTCAATTGCTCCAATATCAATTAATATAGAAATAGGTTGTCCATAGAGCTTACCAAAAAACTAGATTGATGATGCTTAGAAATATGCTTGCTTGTCATCCACAACTACATGAATCTGGTGTTGAGGCACCCCTTTTTTATTCTTTCCCCTTTGTCCAATTATCTATTGAGGGAAAACATTGGCATAATGCTCTCCTCCACATACAAAGAATTTTCTACGAGATGCTCTAGGTCCTTCAAACCTATCCTTCCTATTATTATTGTTATAGTAATTACCCCTCTTATTGTTTCCATTATAATTTCCTTCAGCTCTATCTTGGAAATTGTTGTCATGCTTCAGGTTTCAAATTTGATGACTGTTGCCTCCCTATTGGTTATTAATTTAAAATTTCCTATTCCCAAATCCAAACCTAGCATCTCAATTCTTACGATAGTTGGCCATTTTTTGAAGTTTCTGCTCTTGTTTCGTAGCCTTCTTAAAAACTTCATCCATAGTCAAAGGATTATGGATGTTTACATCTACTCCTATATGAGGCTTCAATCCTAAGATGAACTTTCAGATGCAAAATCATTCATCCAACTGATATTACAATACATACTTAAGAAAATGGGTGAACTTCTCCTAGTGTCGAGTTACCATTAAGACACCTTGAATAAAGTTTTGGAATTTAGTTGTCTTCTTGTCAAAGAAAAGACAAAATAACCACCTCTTCCTCAAAAGTGTAAGAAGAGTATTCTAGGTGGTCTCTCCAAGCAACAAATTCTTCTTAGATTTCTCATTATCCCACCAGGTAGTTGCTTCACCAATGAGTTAATACACAACCCACATAGCCTTGGTCTCATTGGATAGATTTTGGAGCTCAAAGTATTTCTCCATCTCAATGATCCAAGATTTTGTGCCATCTTTGATGGTTTTTCCATCAAATTTGGGTGAAGCAACCTTCTTGAGGTCCTTACCAAATTCTTTTGTAATCCTTCCTCAGTTATGTACTTGGTCTTCATTCCCTCAGCCATGTTCCTCTTGGTTTCCTCTAACCTATTGCTCTAAGTTATCCATTTTGTTCCTCATTTTAGTCAAGAGGTTCATTATAATGTCCCCCTTTTGGGATTGCCCTAAATCTTACCCTAGAATCACAAGATCAATGTAGTGAGGGTTATAACTTACCAATTAGATGCTTTAAGAAAGATGAATCTTGGTTTAGGTCCTACAACCATGTTAAATGATGTTGGAATATAATTCATATAATCAAACATATATAATAAATGTCTTAATCTATTTGAACAATGTAATTACATAGCTATGTCAAATGTATGTGCATACTACACCATATTCATGGGAGTTCAATCATAATAGGAATTGGATGGGAAATATGATAAGTCTACCCAAAGTTATCTATCTAATCCTGAGAGAAGATATGTTATCCCTCTTGGCCCTAAGAGGCAAACACACATTCATCCAATATGGGGTGGTGTGCTTAGGGGATACACTTGTACCTACTTTCCATATCCATCATTGTGCATCCCTCTTGTGATTGAAACTCCTCAATTTTATCCCAACAACCAAAGCATGTAAAAGTTGGGGAGAAGGATACCATAGGAGGCTCGTAGACATCCTCTCCCTAAGCCCAAGGGTAGATACTCACCCCCTTGGCTCCCAATGGCAGACACATAGTCATCCACTGTAGAGTGGCGTACTCAAAAAGAAGTATAGTACCTACTCAACCTACTAGTATTTCCCATGTTCCTCCTCGTGGATGCTTGATGAGTAAAATAAATACAAACTATGATAAAAAAAAAAAATTATATCATTACATAGAATAATCATGATAGAGCATACCAAAATAGTTATTAACACATAAGATGGCTATATTTATAACAACAATTGTAATAATTTCTAATTCCACCCTTGAGTGTAGATGACTGATTCAGATCTGCTCAATTTCCTTAATATTCTGTGACATTTGTGGCTTGAATACTAAGTGCAATTCTGAAGATGTTCACTAGTCTAATATTCTGAAGATATTACTTATTTTTGCTCATCTAATTCTATCCTCTTGCCTTTGAGATTTCTTCCCTTTTATACCTCGTTGGGGCTGAAGGTCACACCCTTTCATAGTATGCTTTTACCAATAGGCATGTCCTTTGGTTCATGGATTTGACTAACCATTGCCTTCATGAATCGATTTAGGGATAATTAATTTCCTTAAAATTATCCCTTGCTAATTGTCGATCCCCTTCGAAACATTTGTTGCATTATTTAATTATTCCTAATTGCCTTAACAATATCACCACTCTCCTTTCCTTGATAATAATTATTTTATTATTTTATTTTATTATTATTTTATGATGGTTTTTGCTTAGGCAAGGTTATCCATTAAGGATATCACTACAAATTTTTTGGGAAGCACAATCTCATGGTAGGGGCATGAAAATACACCCTTCCCAATATTGCTTGTCCTCAAGCAATTTCAAATTGGGATGGACAAAGATCTTAGCTCCTTCCCAAGTGGAATCCTCTTTGGGTAGTCCCTTCCATTTTACCAAGTATTCAAGAATAGTATTGTTCCTTAATCTCTTCTCTCACATATTAAGAATGATTTATGGCTCCAAGATCAACTTTCCCTCATCATCCAATGGTGGAAATTTCAAACATGGGGAAACATGTTGCCCTAATACCTTCTTGAGGTGAGATACGTGGAACACATTGTGAATTCTGCTATTTGTGGGAAGCTCTAACTCATAAGCACCTTCTCCTATTTTCCTCAAAATTTTGTATGGCCCATAAAATCTAGGCTTAATTTTATCAGCCCCACTCATTTTGATTGATGACTATTTATATGGCTGCAACCTTAGGAAGATCAAGTCCCTGATCTCAAATGTTTGTTTGGTCCCTTTCTATCTACGTACACTTTTTGATAGTTTTGTGCTTGATTTAGGTTGTCCTTAAGTGTATTCATAATATCCAAACTTTGTTGTATAAAATCTTTAGCTCCCGGCACATGACTCTCTTAATGGATCAATTTTCCAAAAGATGTTGAATATCCCTATTTTTCTTGAAAAGGGCTCATCCCTATAGACATATGGTGGGTGTATTGTAGCAATACTCTCCCAAATGTAGCAATTTAATCCATGTATTTTATTTCCCGGTGATGTAGTTCCTTAAATACCCCTCTAACCATTTATTTACAATCTTTGTTTGCCTGTCTGTTTGTGGATGATAACTGGTGTTGGGGGTTAATTTTATTCTTGCTAATTTGAATAGTTCCTACAAAAATAGGCTAAGGAAGTGACTCTCTCGATCACTCCCAATGTTTCAAGGGAGACCATGTAATCTAAAGACTTTTTAAAGAAAAATTCTGCCACTTGAAGTGTGCATATTTGGTTAGTGGTCTACCACCATATAGATGAAGTCTTTGCCTTGTACCTTAGGTAATCTGGTTATGAAATCCATAGAAATTCTCTCCCACTTCTGATTGGGTATAGGTAGGGGTTGGAGAAGTCCTTCTAGACATGTATGTTCTTTATTTCTTTGGCACACTATGCATTCCCTAATATGTTTTAGTACATCTCCTTTGAGGCCCTTCCATGTGAATCTTTCCCTGATTTGTTTGTAAGTCTTGTAGTATCCTTGATTTCCTGATGATGGGTTGTCATGGTATGCCTTCAAAATTTATTTCTTTAGCTTTGACCCTAGAGTGATGTATATCCTATCCTTGTAAAGAATGAGATCATCAATAACTCAATATCTTTCATCTTGTACCTTTCCTTCTATTATGTCATTTGAGAAGGCGTCCTTAGCACATTCTATAAGTATGGATGTCTTCCATCCTATGGAGATTGTTGTCATGGTACCAAGGTGAGGCCTTTGTGATAAGGCATCAACTACAACATTGTTTTTTCCCTTCATGTACTCAATGTAGAAATCATATGCTTGTAAATTGCTTACCCATTTTTGTTGTTTATCATTTAATTCTTTTTTGTTTAGAAAAATCTCAAATTGTTATGATAAGTATTTATTACAAATCTCCCACATATTAGGTATTGTCTGAATTTTTCTAGGGCATGCATGATTGCTAGCATTTCTTTGTCATAAATGGAATATGTTCAATTTATTTGAGCTTTCTACTTTCAAAGGTTATGGGGTGTTTGTTTTGCATCAATACTACCCCAATTCCTTCCCCCAAAGCATCACAATATAATTCAAAAGATAAAGAAAAATCTAGTATTGCCAAAACGGGACAGGAACTGATCACTTCTTTGAGTCTTTCAAAGGTTGTTTGTGCTTTTTCATTCTAGGTAAATGCTTCTTTCTTGGTCAAATCGGTTAGGGGAGTGGTCAATTTTGAGAAGCCCTTGACAAATCTCAGATAATAGCTACAAAGTCCCAAGAAACACCTGAGGTTTGTTAAGGTCCTAGGTTTTGGCCAACTCCTTATGGCCTCAATATTCTCTTCATCTACACTTACTCCTTGAGCATTGATTTTGTGTCCTAGGTACAAAATTTCTTCCTCTCCAAACTCACACTTGGATAGTTTGGAAAATAGTGAATATTGCTCAAGTATTCCCAACACTTCGTTTATATGTTTCAGGTGCTCCTCCTAGGTTTTACTGTAAATTAGGATATCATCAAAGAAGACTAATAGGAATTTCCTTAGCTACCCCCTAAAGATATGGTTCATACATGATTTGAAAGTGGCAGGTGTGTTTGTTAGTCCAAAGGGTAGGACTAGAAATTCAAAATGACCATAATGGCACCTAAATATTGTTTTGGTAATATCTTCTTTCCTTAGTCTAATTTGGTGGTACCCTGAATGTAAGTCAATTTTTGAGAAGCATTTCACCCCATGCAACTCATCGATTAGTTCATTGACCCTTGGAGTGGGGTATTGATTTTTTATTGTCTTTTTGTTAAGTGCCTTGTAATCAATGCACATTCTCATAGTCCCATTTTTTTTTTTGCAAGTACAAATGAAGAGGCAAAAGGGGTAGAGCTAGGCTAGATATGCCCCATTTCTAACAATTCTTTTATGACTTTTTCAATTTCTTCTTTGTATTTTCAGGGGTGGTGGTAGGGAGTGGTAACAACAGGTTTTTCCCCTTTATCTAGCTCGATAGAGTGCTCAAAACCCCTCTTTGGTGGAAGTCCCCAAAGGATGTTACTAAAGACCTTCTTATGTTTGTTCAATAGTGGTTGTATGTCAACATGAATTGATTTTCCTTTAATGGAAGACTTGTCTAGGACTAAGCATTGGGCGACCCATTCCACTTGTCCATGCTTAAAAGCCATTTCCATCCTTTTGGATGATATTACCCTCAGGGACCCATATGATAATCCTTGTAGAAGGACTTTTTGTCCATTATGCTAAAAACTTAATTCCAATTTTGGAAAATTCATGGAGAATTCTCCCAATGAGTGTAGCCATGGGACACCCAAGATTACATTAGTGTTCCCCATGTTTACAATATAGAAATATTCTTTGATTGAATATTTCCCTAATGTGAGACTTAATTGTGAAACCCTTTTTGTGCAAGGGGTGGTAGGTCCATCAGCCAAGGTGACATTCCATCCCTTAAAGTCTTCTATTTCAAGATTCATTTTTTTTAACTAAATTTCCATCAACAAAGTTGTGGGTTGCCCCACTATCCACAAGGGCTATTACCTTTCACCCCTTAATAACGCCCTACATTCTAAAAGGATGATGTTTTGATGCCTTGGATATGGAATCCAAGGTTACATACTCCTCTTCTCCTTCATCATACCTTATTCTCTTTCTTGGGTTTTTTCCACTTTCCTCCCTTGTTTCTTCATCAAATATTACTTCTATATTATGAGCTTGGCTTCTCTTCCAACATATGTGTCCTGACACCTATTTTTCCTTACATTTGAAGCATAAACCTTTCCTTTTTATATCCTCATATTGTCCTTTAAGGTTTTCT
Source organism: Sequoia sempervirens (assembly GCA_007258455.2). Classification (NCBI taxonomy): domain Eukaryota; kingdom Viridiplantae; phylum Streptophyta; class Pinopsida; order Cupressales; family Cupressaceae; genus Sequoia; species Sequoia sempervirens. The sequence goes on from VDFB02000015.1 coordinate 538,319,783, forward strand.
TGTTGTCCTTTAAGATTTTTATATCCTTATGGATCCTTGTTGTCTTATTCGTGTTAATTCCTTAAAGAATTTTTGGGGGTGTTTTTTGTCAAATATTTTTATGAGTTTGTATGTGAATTTGTCATAGGATGTTATGTTATTGTGTCCTTGGCTAGAGATGCCATGATTCCACCATTCATGGGTCAACCCTTCTAAATGTAAGATGGAAAATCAGACGTCTTCTTCTATCATAGGGCTAAGGGTTAAGTAGGTGTTTAAATTTTGTATCCATGTATGTGTTGTGATTTTTATTGACCCATTGAAGTTGGGAAGAGTTAATTTATTCACTTTTTGTCTCAAATCCTTACTATGTTGCCTCTTATATTTTTTGGATGTCTCATGTTTCTTAGCTTCACAAAATTCCCTAAATGGGATATTTCTCCTAATCTTAGGGTCCAAACTCATGTAAGCTCTAGAAATTTCCTTGGTGCTAGTAAGGGGTGGGTTATCTTCTTCTTCCTCCATTGGTGTTTCTTTCCTAGGTAGAAATGAAGGTCTTGGGATCCTAGGGGTGGAAGATATGTTATTACTCTCTGAATGGTTAGAGTTTACATCTTTCCCATTTGTAGAGTGGGGCCTAAGAGTATTGATTGTATTACTCATTTTTTATAAGGCTTGGAGGAGTGCTTGGTTTTTTTCTCATTTTATTCCATGAAGGCCTTGAGTTCAGTTGCCATTTGTTCGCTCATGGTATTATTTTGAGTAGAGTTGTTGTTGGTTGCAAGTTTTCTTTTTCTCTCTCAAGTTCCCTTTGAGATCGTCTGCTATGTTGCATCCACTATCTTTTGTCCCTCTAGCTAGCAGGAACAATGCTTTGATACCAATTGCAATGTCCCACTTTTGGGATTTCCCTAAATCTTACCTTAGAATCACAAGATCATTATATATAGGGTTATAACTTACCAATTACATGATTTAAGAAAGATGAATCTTGGTTTAGGTCTTGCAACCATGTTAAGATGATATTGGAATATAATTCATATAATCAAACATATATAATAAATGTCTTAATCTATTTGAACAATGTAATTACACAACTATGTCAAATGTATATGCAAACTACACCATATCCATGGGAGTTCAATCATAATAGGAATTGGATGGGAAATATGATAAGTCCACATGAATTTATCCATCTAACCCCAAGAGTAGATATGTTATCCCTCTTGGCCCCAAGAGACAAACACACAGTCATCCAATATGGGGTGCGTGCTTAGAGGATACACTTGTACCTACTTTCCTTATTCATCCTTATCGATCCCTTTTGTGATTGAAACTCCTCAAATCTATCCCAACAACCAAACCATGTAAAATTTAGGGAGAAGGTTACCATAGGAGGCTCGTAGACATCCTCTCCTTAAGCCCAAGGGCGAATACTCACCCCCTTGGCTCCCAATGGTAGACACATAGTCATCCACCATGGAGTGGCATACTTAGAAATAATTTTAGTACTTGCTCAACCTACTGGTATTTCCCTTGTTCCTCCTCATGGATGCTTTATAAGTAAAATAAGTACAAACTATGATAATAAAAAAACTATCATTACATACAATAATAATGATAGTGCATACCACAATAGTTATTAGCACATATAAGATGGATATATTTACAACTATAATAATTTATGATTCCACTCTCGAGTGCAGATGACTAACTCATATATGCTTAATTGCCTTAATATTTTGTGACATTAGTGGCCTGAATACTGAGTGTAATTCTAAAGATGTTCACTGGTCTAATATTATGAAGATATTACTTCTTTTTTATCATCTGATTTTGTCCTCTTGTCTTTGAGATTTCTTCCCTTTTATACCCTATTGGGGCTAAAGGTCGCACCCTTTCATACTATGCTTTTACTAATAGGCACGTCCTTTGGTTCATGGCTTTGACTAACCATTACCTTCATGAATCGATTTAGGGATAATTAATTTTATTAACATTATCCCTTGCTAATTGTTGATCCCCTTAAAAACATTTGCTGCATTATTTAAATATTCCTAATTGCCTTAGCAATATCACCGCTCTCCTTGCCTTGATAATAATTATTTTATATTTTTATTTTATTATTATTTTATGACTTGTTTTTTGCTTAAGCGGGGTTATCCATTAAGGAGATCACTACATTTTTTTGGGGGAAACATGATCTCATGGCAGGGCATGATATTCAAGATTTGATCTAACTATCATATTGATCATTTCCCGGTCCATTGTGCTCATTTTTCCTATCGTGCTCATTTCTTGGTCCACCGTTCCTACTTTGTACCATAATTACTAATCAAAAACCTAGAAAACACAGAGTTGCAACTTAGCATCATAGATAAAAGGCCCTAGTGTTAAACCTAGAGCTCTAATACCAAATGTAAGGATTTAAACCCAAAACAATCTCACAAAAATAATTAATAACTCAATATCTCATAAACATGGAATTTAAATGTAACAAATTCATTAGATAAATAAATTTCATTACACATCCTCATATGTGTAGTGCATAATCTAGGTAAAATCACATGATATATGATATTCATGCCATGAAATTAACTAATATACAATCTAGAAGTACAAGTACACATAATGATATAAGAATGATGTGAATATATAAACAATATAATCTCTGACCGACACCAACCCTCACAATCATCTGCAAGTCAAGAGATGAGAACATGGCTCAGACACTTTTTTTCCTAACCACAAAGCTTACACTTCCCCAAAATTATTCCTATTCGAAGAATACCCGACCTTACATGAAGTACCTAGCAACCTAAAAACAAATAGCAGGAGGGAATCCCGGTGCAACCTAATATATCTACATGCATTTCTATCATGAACATGCAATGCCCTACTATTAGGATATGGTAGAGAATCATATAAATAATATTTTTAGGTAACATTCATCTATCTCAATGAATACATGGCTTTAGCCGAAGTGCTAGATGTAAGAAATCTTCTTGCCCTAGATTTTGTGTCTTGTTTTTTTGTTTTATGTTTTGCAATTTCTTTGTGTTCACACTAGGGTTTTTTTTTCCTTTTTGAATTATTTTGCAAATAAAGACACAATGTTGGTAATGAAAGGAAGCAATAGCAATAATCTAGAACTAAATTGCTATGCCCAAATAGCTGGTTTTATTGAATATTTACAAGAAAGTCAGATTATAAGCATACCTGGAAAAGATAGGCAAATAACCATGGCTGCAAGAATATTACAGTTAAAAAGCACCTTCTTAAATAATTTGAATCTTCAAAAATATGCATCCTTTTTCCTCCAAAGTGGTACGATTGGGGTCTTTAGGCCTAAGCGTCCCTTCACAAATTTAATCTAATTTTTCCTGACCTTCCTTGGCTGAAATCGCCCTTGCTATGATAAAAAAGCAGCACCAAAGAATTATTTACTGTCTTGGAAATGTGTGCAAATCCTCACCAACTTGTTGTATCAATCAGCTCTTCAATATGCATATAAAATTCATTAAACCCTTGTGCAAAACTCATAATTATTTCTCCAATCTGCTCCTTTGAAACCTCTGAATGAAGTTTCCTCTAAATGCCAAATTCAGTGGATATTTCACTACTTCAAAAGGCTACAACAATAGAGAGTTTACCGTTCTCCAATGGCTCATGGAATGAAACCCTCAGCTTCCTTCTCACAGTAAATTTTCTTCAACTCAAAAATACTCCAGAATGAATAAAATCCAACAATTGAGGGCATTTTAAAGGCTTTCTTGAGGAGGTGTGATTTTCTCCAAAAAAGCGCCATTCAAAACATATTAAAATATTATTTCATTGAGACTTAGGAAATCTCTTAATATTTCTTGAAATTGAGGCCCTCCATTAATTCATAATATGGCCCCCTTTTTAATGATGAATTGACCCTCAAGTTATAACGTTAAGTTATAACTTTATATTGGCCTTTTAATAATTAAATATTATTTTGAGCTATTTAAACTTTAATATCTCCTTCAATATTTAATATTTCATCAGACCGTCTGGAATTGGGGCCAACTCTGTGAATCTCAAGATGACCAAGTGCCTTACTAAAAATATTAAGGGTCCCTCACAACCATCCTTTGACTTACTATAAATAGTAAGTATAGCAACAAGAGCCCTGTGAATGCCAAATGAAAGCCAAAAATGAATGCCACTAAATATTGGAGATGATACAAACCTCAGGAGACCCTCTAAGCATCCTCATTAGCCTACGAGGGCCAAAATAATAGGCTAATCTCCTTTGACAATTGATGTCAGTTAGAATGGGGACATTACAATCCACCCTCCCTGAAATTGCTTGTCCCTAAGCAATCTCGGCTGCCAAAAGAAAATCCTCTGTAAGATTTCTCCACCTAGATCTGATGGGTAGAACTAAGAAATGTCCCTAATATCCTTAAATAGCTACTGTAATACTAGCACCAGAATAACTGACTGAACCTACTATCCCCATCCAAACTCGCCATCCGGTGTCACAGGAGTACGAGTCTCAAAAGGAAGAAACTCAAGGAACTGACAAAATTTGCTTCCTAACTTTGTGCAAGGTGAATTGTCATAACCGTTGCCAAGTACCTGCGCCACGAAGTTGTGCATCTGAAATAGGTCATGCACATGAGGGTCAAATGTGAAACTGTACGCACTCCTCACTATGTATACCTCAGAAAACTCCTCTGCGAGCCTTGTCTAAAACCTCGATGCACTGGAAGGATCCCAAACACTACAATCAACACTCATCTCAAAGTCCAGGTCAAGAGTGGAATCAACATCTAACCCAAAAAGTGGGTTATCATAAGATAATGTAACGTCTACCTCAAAAAAGGGGTTGTTCACAAACTGGAAACACATTGCCATGCTGATCTAAAGCATACAACTTTGAACCCCTGGAGTCATCAACTAACGCAGACTCCTCTTGAATCATCTCCTGCTCTCTCTTCCTATTCTTCTCTCTACAGAGAGGGATAAAATGCAAGCTCCCATATGTAGTTCCCCTCATCAAGTGTCTCCTATCATCAACCTCAAATGACATCTCCACCTTAGGTACGCAGAGGGTAAATACTCTTAGGTTCTAGAGCCATTTCATGCCCAAAACTATATTCATCTCACCCATGTTGAATACATAGAAGTCAAAATGTAATTCATAGTTGTTCAACATTAGAGTGAGATTAGTAACCCGCCTGGTGCATGCGAGGGTGTATCCGTAAGCCACTCGAACTCTGAATCCATTAAAGTCCTCAACCTGTAGTCTACATCTAGCTGCGAAACCCTCATCAATAAAATTATGTGTTGCTCCTGTATCCAACATAGCAACACAATGTTGCCCATTAACTGTCCCCCTGAACCTAAATGTGGCCTCATCCCAAACATTAGCAAAGAATGTCATAGGAGCCAAATTCCCATCTGTAGATGTCATCACATCTTGATGATCCTCTGAAGCTAGTTGATCAGAATTTGAATCCTCATAGTATGTCCACATGATTTGATTTGCTTTGCCCTTAGGTCTCAAAGGGAAATCATGATCTAGGGTGTATGGTTCCTTACACCAAAAACATAATTTATTTTTTCTCAACTCCTCACGTGACTCATCAATTTCCATGGTTGTTGGTTTCTTTTTCTTATCATCAATTTGCAGAGAGTCCTCTTTGTTGGTTGAAGGGACATCCCTATGTGAACTTCTGCTTTTTGGGGCAACAAACTCCATACTCCTTGCTTTCTTCATTGCCTCCTGCAATGTTGGTGGATCAAAAGCCTTTATCCACCCTCGTAATGGTTCCTGTAAGCCCTCCATGAAGAGTACCACTAACCTCCTCTCTGAAATGTTTGTCACCATCATAGATAACTTCTAGAAATCACTGATATAACTCTCTAGGTTTCCAGTCTACCTAAGCTATGCCAAGTCCCTGAAGTAAACTTTTGGATCCTTTTTATCAAAACGATCAACCAGTCTATCCACAAACTCTTGATAAGAGGTGATGTGATCATATTGCAATGTCACCATCCCCTGATACCACCAATCATGGGTTGCTTCCTCTAAGTGTAGCATGGAAAACTTGATTGCTTCTTCTTTAGACATAGGTCCAAGTGACAAGAAGGTGTCCACCCTATGAATCCAAGATTATGTTGTTACCTTGCCACTGCCATCAAAATAGGGTAGTGTGATCTTGTTGGTAGCGTGCTTCAAATCTTTGTTTTGGTTCTGAGGCCTATTCCCTTGTTGAGACCTGTAGTAATCCACCCTTTATTGCACAAATCGGTCAAAATGCATGAGCTCGCATGCCTCTAGTGTTAATTGTCGCCACTCATTGTGGGCAACCATAATTGCATCAACATAGGTTGGATCCATAACCTCTTCCACATTCTCCTCAACTTGCTCTTCTCTCAAAAATGTGGGTTGAGTAGGTCTATCTGTAGTGTGGGAAGGCACTCTCTGCACTCTCTATGACCCTGCTACACTCCCATCATCATCCTGATCCTATGGTTGTCTTCTAGGTAAAGTCAACTGCTGTAGAGTTGTTGTGAACTGTTGTAAAACACTAGCTACCTGATGCTAGCCATCTCATAACTCTCTCATGGTTTCTCTCACCTCTCTGTCATCGTCCTTGTCCCAGTTTCTTTTGACATTTATCAATGGATCCTCTTCTGCCCTATCACCCATATCTACTAAAGGTACTTATGCAAATGGATTATGCCTTTTCCAATCTTCCTCTAACTCCCCTTTACTACAATTGTAGTACTTGTGGTGACTTCTCATGTGAATCTTCAACCCTCCAAGATGGTAGGATTAAGGCTCTGATACCAATGTAAGAACTCTTCTTGCCCTATATTTTGTGTCTTTTTTTTTGTTTTATGTTTTGCAATTTCTTTGTGTTCACACTAGGGTTTTTTTTGCCTTTTTGAATTATTTTGCAAATAAAGACACAATGCTGGTAATGAAAGGAAGCAATAACAATAATTTAGAACTAAATTGATACACCCAAACAGCTGGTTTTATTGAATATTTGTAAGAAAGTCAAATTACAAGCATACCTAGAAAAGATAGGAAAATAACCATGGCTACTAGAATATTACAGTCAAAAAGCACCTTCTTAAATAATTTGAATCTTCCAAAATATGTAGCCTTTTTCCTCCAAAGTGGTACAGCTAGGGTTTTTAGGCCTAGGCGCCCCTTCACAAATTTAATTTGATTTTTCCTGACCTTCCTTGGCTGAAATCGCCCCTGTCTACCTAAAATCGTCCTTGTTGTGATAAAAAAGCAGAACTAAAGAATTATTTACTGTCTTGGAAATGTGTGCAAATCCTCACCAACTTGTTGTATCAATCAACTCTTCAATTTGCATATAAAATTCATCAAACCCTTGTGCAAAACTCATAATTATTTCTCCAATATGCTCCTTTGAAACCTCTAAATGAAGTTTCCTCTAAATGCCAAATTCAGTAGATATTTCACTACTTCAAAAGGCCTCAACAATGGAGAGTTTACCGTTCTCCAATGGCTCGTGGAATGAAACCCTCGACTTCCTTCTCACAGTAAATTTTCTTCAACTCAAAAATACTCCATAATGAATAAAATCCAACTCTCGAGGGCATTTTAAAGGCTTTCTTGAGGAGGTGCTATTTTTTCCAAAAAAGCACCATTTAAAACATATTCAAATATTATTTCATTGAGACTTAGGAAATCTCTTAATATTTCTTGAAATTGAGGCCCTCCATTAATTAATAATATGGCCCCCTTTTTAATGATGAATTGACCCTCAAGTTATAACATTAAATTATAACTTTATATTGGCCTTTTAATAATTAAATATTATTTTGAGCCATTTAAACTTTAATATCTCCTTCAATATATAATATTTCATTAGACCGTCTAGAATTGGGTTCAACTCTGTGAACCTCAAGATGACCAAGTGCCTTACTAAAAATAGTAAGGGTCCCTCACAACCATCCTTTGACTTACTATAAATAGTAAGTATAGCAACTGGAGCCTTGTGAACGCCAAATGAAAGCCAAAACTAAATGCCATTGAACACTAGAGATGATACAAAGCTCAAGAGACCCTCTAACCATCCTTATTAGCCTATTAGGGCCAAAATAATAGGCTAATCTCCTTTGACAATTGATGTTAGCTAGAAGGGGACATGGCACTAGAATAAACTGGAAGATCTTGAAAAGAGCATCTCCTCTGCCAAAAAAACAATTGCTTCTCCCAAAGTCACGTTCATCCTTTATGGTTGATATTTTTTTCATGTTCATGAATTTCAACTTTAGTTCTTTGTTTAGAACCAAACATTCACCATTGCATGATTTCATGCAATTCTTTGAAATTTTAACTAATTTTTATTTAATTTTTAATAAAACATTTAATTTCATTTTCTTTCTAATAATGCTCATTCAATTAAATTAAACATATTTAATTTAATTTATTTTCTTTTTATTATTAATTATGAAAATAATCTAACACATAATAAACTATATATATAATTATATATTTATAATTATAATTAATAATATAATAATTTATGTAATTTTATTATAAAATCTTTTATTTTTTCAATCAATCATTTTAACTTTTGAAAACAAAAATATCTTCAAATAATTTAACTTTCACAACATTATAGACATAAAACATAGTCATTAGTTAAAGCATAATGCACAAAGCAATAACATAACCTTAATAACACAATACAATCATATCATGCACAATGCAAGAAAGATACAACTACGTGAGTGTGTGAGTGCATCGAGTTTCTATTATACCAACATTACCAAGTGTCTAGGATACTTTTGCCTCAGCCATGTTCTCGCCTTCAATACATTCCTGCACTCATTCACACTTAGATTTATGTCAATAGGATAATCCATAAAACCATAGCTGAAGCATGTGCATATAATATCTCATCTTCATTTCCATTTTAAATTTCAAGCATTTAAACATAACATCTAGTTTAAAAACACATTTATCCATAATCAAACAATCATAAGATAATCAGCCAATAATCCCAACCAATTCCATTTATTCATTAATTAAGTTTATGCAAGCAAAACAAGATGTGACATTTCACAACTTGTAGGTCATTACAATGCAGAATTTAGTGTTAGCAATTACATGTAAGCATAGCTATCCAATATAAGCCAAATCAGTTAAACGAGTCAATTCTACTATCTTTTCATTATATATTTGTGAATTAATCAACAATTATTTATAATTTACATGAATACTAATTAATTATTATAATCATGTGCCAAGGTATCACTATATGCGTCCAACAATATCAAGTATCTAAATTAAGGTACAATAGGTGTGACTGGGATCATAGAAAGGGACAAGCCTTACATAAAAGGAAAAGTCACTTAGTCATTTAAACATAACTAAATATCTTGTAGTATTATCATTTGCACCTCACTGTGATCATAAAGAGCATTGCATTAATTATATTTGTAATCATAAAGATAGATACATAAGCACTTGTATTCTATTTGGTGAATCTTCAAACTTTTTAAACACCTTTTTAAGCTTAGTATTAAGAGATTGATTGCCATCAAGACAAGATACACATTTTCCACTCTTGAGAACAAGGATCTGATAATGCTTTTAAGCACCACCTAGTCTAGGTATATAGATGCAAATACAATTTTGAAGATTATAAGCACTCAATTTAAGTCTACAAATTCAAGTTTAAGGCCATACAATAGTTTTAAGGTAATAATTGTTTAAAATAGAGCCACACATGTGATTTTAAATCTAAATAGAGAGCAAGTCATTTTCTAGTTTGTTGTACTTCATAATTGTAGATCTGATAGTAAAATTTTAAGTTGGATCACAAAATAACACATTTGAGTGGAACATGATTGCTACACATAGAGCTAAAGACCTCCATCCTTCTTTATCTATTTTATCATTTATTTTAGTGCTTTTCTCGACTCAACTCATTTATTTGGGTTAATTATCTATTTATTGTTTAATTAATTAATTGACCTAGATATTCTTGTAGAGATATTATTTATATTATTTCAATATTTAGTTATTGCTTTATTGAAAATTTAAGGTAAATATTTTGATTAAACATATTGAGTGAGATAAATGGTCCACAAGGCACAATAATTGTTAAAGGCTTTAAAATAGGCTAGAAGCTATGAGGATTTGATTACGGAGAAAAAATCATGATTAAGTATGTTTAACCCCATGTCCCCATGCTACTGCTTAAGTGAATTTTTGCTTAAATTTGAGCAACTGGAGTGCTCCCATGCAAATTTTTAATTATGAGAAAAAGATAAATTGAAATCTTTTCCCATTTAAGTGGAGCAACTATTCTTTAGGAATTGAAAATATGCTTTGACAAAAAGGAGGGACTAGAAGTAAGCAACAATTGCATATTGACAAAAATGCCACATGGCCTTACAAATTTCTTTTCCTCTTTTTTGTAATTTCCCTCCAATTTTTTCCTCCAAATTTTACCTACACAAATTGTTATTAATACTATTCATGTCAATAATTTTTTAATATATATTTTTAAAGATGTCTCTTAAAAATAAGCAAAAAATTTAAATATTCATAGCCACTAGCTCCACAAATAGCTCCTTAAAAGTTGACAGTGGCGGCTAGTCAAAATAAGCTAAGCAACCACATGGAGCCCTACCCTAAGTTGGAATAATACTTGATGCGTGCACCCCCTATCCCCTAAAAAATGGCACTTGATGTTTATGAGCATTATTTAGATGGATCATTCATGATTATGAGAGATGAGATCTTGTGAACTATTACTCATGAAATATGGGTTGATTACTATTTGTGAAATATGGATTGATGACTATTTGTGAAATATGAATAGATGAAGATTGACTTGAAACTACTAAGATGACACTTCACGCTAGTGAGCATCACCTAGATAGACCATTCATGGCCATGAGTGTAGTGCCCCTCCGTTGTGACCTTTTCGGATTTTGTGTAAGTGTTTAATTGCGTTATTCTTGTTTTGTGTGTGATTAGTTTATGCAGTTAACATAATATTTGATGGAATTGTGTACTCAATTAATTAAAATAGCATTGAGTAAATAAAACTAGAAATTAAGATGAAAATTAAATAAATTAGTTTTATAAAATATTAAGTAAAGAGTTATTAATAAATAAATAAACAAATTGTTTTGTAAAAAAATATTCTTTTAATGATATTCGATGATAATTAATAAATTATTAGTTGTTCAAAGATAATTATCATTTAATGATTAAATTCAATTAATAAATTTAAAAGTGAGAAAATAATAGAGAGGATTAAATATTAAAATTGTACTCAAGTTTGAATAAGGATTAAAGCAAAGAAAAGAATCGTTTATTGCTAAATAAATAAATAATAATAAAGCATCATTTTGGGAAGAGTAAAAGGCAAGGGAAGCTGGAAAAAGATGGCATATGCTTTATCTTCCTTTGTCTCATCATCTTCTAGGTAGAGTTATCAATCATTGAAACTCATAAAATTAGAATGGAAGAAGCATCTTGGAGGGGGGAGCACCGCTGGATAATACAGAGGTCGATTTTGGAGTAACCATGCATAGCGTTGAAAGATGAGAGGCTTTTGAAGGGAAAAATCAATCGCTCGACCCTCTTATGGTGCAACTTATGAGGTATGTCACTTAACATGTTTTCAGTTCAATTAGAAGTGTATATCTGTGGCCAATTTGGTACTGGTATTTTATCGTTATAGTTGTAGAATATAAGAAAGTATGGAACCCTTGGTTAAGTAGTCCCTCTGATTCTTTGGCAACTTGTTCCACCGTGGTACTTGATAATAGAGTGGCGTGGAGATTAAATAATCCGCTTGATTCTTTCTGGTAATCTATCACAATTGCAACTCTTGAAACTAAAATAGCGTCACAGTTTAAATTACCTTCTTCATTCCATTAGCAACCTGTTACGGCTGCAACACTTGAACATAAGAGGGAGCGACATTTAATTAAGCTCTCTAATCCATTGGCAATCTGTCATAGCTATAGCACATGAAAATAATAGGAAAGTTTTAAAGTTTTAAATAGTCTCTTTGATTTTATCATCAACCTGTCACAGCGACTCACTTGATCATGGTAGGGTGTAGAGATTTAAATAAACTCTCTGATTTTATTGTCAATCTGTCTCAGCTACGGCTCTTGAACAATAATAGAAAATTTTAAAGTTTTAAATAACCTGCTTGGTTCTGATGTCAATCTATCACAGTTGCAGCGTTTGGAAATAAAATATTGTCTGTTACTCGCATAACAAAGAGCTTCCCATTGATCGTGGTGAAGTTTATCTTCCATACTGGGCGCGTCTCTGGAACTCGCCACCAAACAGAAAACGTGTCTAGCTCAAAATAGAAAAAGTTGTTCATTATTTTTCCCTCCTCTCAAGCCGCGTACTTGCACCTCGCCTGTCTCTTTCCCTGCAGTCCTGTGGATAATATTTGGGTTTAGATAATAATGCAAGTAGATGGCGATATTTCCAAATTCCAATATTCACTTTCTAATATTCTTGGCAACCTGTCACAGTTACAGCATTTGGAGTTGAGGCATTGTACAGAATTAAATAGTCTCCCTGAAACCATTAGCAACCTATCATTGTTACAGTGCTAAAATTTCAATAATGTCCCTGGTACCTTAGGCAACCTGTTACAGCAACAATATTCGAACATAGAAGTCTGTAGAGATGTAAATAGCCTTCTTACTTCCGTTGTAACCTGTCACATCTTCAAAACTTGAAGTTTCCTGTTAACAAAGTGCGTGTCTTGTCTTTGCATCAAATGCCCTGATGAATGACTTTATGTTAACTCTGTTATAAGCTTTGCGTAGGACTGTTTCTCTCATTGCGTTGATGTACGTTGTGTTCATATGCTGAATGTCATTTAGATTATGACATGCTATTAGATATACTTATTTTGCAATAACAACAATTAAGTTTAAAATATAAATTTATTATATATACTTCAGGTATTAGAGTAAGGAGAAAATTGTCTATAAAATGTGTGTTTTTGGTTTATGATTATATAATTACCTTAGTTATCTTAAACAACTTTCTAACAAAAGAATGGATAGAATGTAAATTGGTTAGAGGGTACTTGGAAATTATTTGGAATATGTTAGTTTAAGATTATCACCTTGTTGTGTTAGTACAAGTAGTTTGTTACTAGAGTTAACTCAAAAGTTTCATCTCTAGAAACCCTAGTTCCATTATAATTTTAGAAATTAAAATATATAAATATGAAGTGGATTTAAAATGTATTTATGTGTGTGTACACTAATAAATTTAAGATTTTAAGGTGGTAAGTGTTAATATGGAGTTTGAGTTTTTAAAGTAGGGTTATTATATCATTTTAAAGTATAAAAAATGGTCTTAAGTGGTTTGCGCAATTACTTTAAATATTGGAATTGAGTGTTAAGATGAAGGGAAGTGGAAATAATGTTTAAATTTATGTTTTGTATATAAGTGGTTATGAAATGGTAACGAGTTAACTACCCAACTATTAAGTAGTTGTCAAGTATGTTGATAAAAGAAAGGTAAAATTTAATTGTATAGGCATAGTTAGAGATTGAGTAGGGTAATTCTCGAATTGGATAGTTTATTGGTGAAATGGGATTTTAATATTTTGAAAATTGAATTCCTTTATATTCATGTAAGGATTGATTTGTAAGTTCTCTTTATGGATAAGTCTTTTAGAATACTTGTGATGGTTATCATAAATTGTGTTAGTTAATTGAGTAATTTAGATGAGTAAGTTGTAAAGTCATTTAGTTCTGGTCGTTAATTGATTAGTTAATAAATATTGTTCTCGATTGAATTTTTGGTTGTTGTTTATTATGTAAGTGTTTTTGTGGAGTTGTGAGTGGTTGAGTATTTAAGGTGTTCTTAAATTTGGTGCCTTGGATGCCTGATTGCATGCTTTTACCTCTGTTGTTGAAGGATTGTTTTTGGATGGATCCATGTTGGTGTGAATGCCTTTGGAGGTTAGTTTTGATTTAAGGAATCCTTTGTCATTTAAATTGTGTTGCAATGTAATTGGGAACTTCTATTTTGTTGATGAGTTATGGGTAGTTGATCTTCTTGGATTTCTGATTTATTTTGTATCAAAGTTGTTTATATAGTTTGGATGGGGTTGTTGATCTTATTTTAATGTATTCACTCATTATATTTGAATTGAAAATAGTTCGGGTGGCCTTGCAATTATTGCTGTCATTGCTATGTTGTTGATTTTATGAAGGTGATTTGTGTACCATTATAAGGGGGTTCTTGTGAGGAGAAAATTGAGGTCTCCCGTGGAATGCCTAGTTGGTGGCTTTTGGTTTCATTAAGTGATTTTGTTGAATTAAAGGTTGATTTTCTTGTGCATTTTCCTATTTGAGGTAATACCATTGTTGATTTACGGATGGGTCTTGATGAACCTTTCCCTTTTTATGGCTTTTCTGATTTACTCGCATATTTGATGAAATTTTATCCTTGTGTTGGAATTATTGGAGAAATACTCATGTTGCTTCACTTTACCCTTTGCTTGTGGGTTTTCATTCTTTTTGGCTTCCAGAGGCTTGAGATGATTGATAATTGATGTTCTCTCTCTTTATGTGCCCTTGATGTGGCAAGTGTTTTGGTTTCATGATTTTGAAAGGGTTGTACGGGAATTGTTGAGACTTTGATTATGTATTTATAGCGAGATGGGTAATGCCTCGCATACGCTTCAGTTGTGATCTAATATTCTTTTTATGTTGTACAACCCTTGGTTTCTTGGTTTTATGTGGTTGGGTCTCTAGGGAGAGTGGCTCCTCGTGGGGGCCGATGCCCCGCTTAAGGGGAAGGGCACAGGATAACCCACGAGTGAGTTAGTAATCAAGTGAAAACCTAATAATTAACTTAGAAGGGTTGGGTAGTAATATCATTACAAGATTTTAAAAATGGATGCCTCATCTTCATTAGTGCTTCCGCAGACTAATGGAAGGCTGAGAAGGCCGTGGTTGGCAAGGTCGTGACCTCGTCTTCACGAGAAGTCTACGGCTCCGCATGAGTCCCCCTATGGGCCGACGCCTCCAGTTGGGAGGAAGAGCATAGGATAACCCATGTAGGACTATGCGATGACACTCTCCCCTAGATGCCCATGTGTTTTACTTTATTGTGTTCCTCTGGAAGTAGGTTGTGGGAGTTGGTTTAGATTGTTGATATATGGATTTCTATTGATTTGTGATTATTACTTTGATACATCTTTGGTGTACTTTGTGGTTTTGTATGATCTCATTGATATTTGACTTATGACCTTGTACTCTTATGGTACTGTGATATGATGTTATTGTGTTTTGGAATTGTATTATGTTTATTCAGTTGATTTGGAAGTGTTTCATGATCATCCTTTGGTTACTTGTTACTGGCCATTGCTTTGATTTATGTGATGAGATTTATGATTTTAAGTTATTTTAATGACTCTTGGATGTTGTTGATTATGTCATTGTAATCCTTGAGTTTTATGATACTTTTGTATGTTGTTGAGATTTGGTGGTTCCCTGTTTGAATGTTCTTGGTTGAGGACTCTTTCTTGTCAGCCCCTTTGACACGGGGGGTGGGTCTTCAGACCCACATGGTTGGGTGGAACGTGCTAAGCACCCCATTGGGTCCCCAATCGAGGATCGAGAGGTGCGGATTGGTGCAGGTTGCAGCGACTCCAGAGTTGTATTTGTCTTGGAGCCAGTTATGATACTTTGTATTCATCTGTTTATTTGTATCATGTGATCTTGTTGTATGGTTTCCATTCATGATTGGAAACACTATTGTATCATTGTACCTCTAGAACTTTGTACTGTAATGTAATGTTAACTCGGTGTGATTATTGGCCATGGCAGTTGTTATTCATTGTGTTAAGTTAATCATGCATATGTTGTATTTATGTACTCAGATGGTTTCTTATCAATGATTTTTCATGTTAATGTTTACTTTGTTATGGATTATATCGTTGGATTTTATTCTTTATTGTCGTTGTGTGGATCTTAGTCTCGTAATGACTCCTCGTGTACCCCAAGGGATGTATGTGCTAATGAATCTACTTAAATGAAATTCATGTTATGATTTAATGTGTATTACATGTATGTTATGTTTACTTTAAAAAAAAAATATTGTGCTGTAATTATAGTTTAATTATCCTTTGGGATTCGCACGACGGGATGTTACAATGAGAGATGGATTCTTATGAATTACTACTCATGAAATATAAGTTGAGGATTTCTTATAAAAATAAGTAAATGAAGATTGACTTGAAACTAATAAGATAAGTGACTTCTCAAAAAAATTCAATACTTTACTCTTTATTACATCAAAGGCGTGTCCTATTTGAGCTTTCAGAGCTCAATTTGTCCATCAATGGCTAAAAAGCAACGAGAAGGGGTGGTTGATAGTCTGGTCATTGGCAACTGTTGATTGTTTTCCACCTGTATTTTGTCCTGCATCTTAGAAATGCAACTTGCAGCGGGTTCATCGGTGCTGACAAGTCACGTACGATTCTCATAAATAAACCAGTCGTTCTCAGGGCAGTCAAGAAGGTTGAACGCATCTCAACCGTTCATCATTTTTCACCCTTTTTTGTTACTTTCCCTGTCGATATCGCGTTTGAAAACATAGCGTATCAAATCTCAATGCTATCGCGTACCACTGTACATGGTATTGTGTACTGCTCGTCATGCGTCCCTTTCTATTACAAAAAACTTTCCAAAACTGTCTGTTCCATCCCACCGTAGAAGAAAAGATCTTGGAAGACTTTGAGGCTTTACCCTTCCATTCCTCGTGATCACAAGGGCACATACAGCCTTGATTTCACAAGGGCACATACAATCTTGATTTGAAGTGATTTGAAATTGAATTTTTTGCCGATGATTGGGCAGTTACAGTCTTGACCATTATACGCTTCATAATGAAACTCCTCTATTCCTGGGCATGTACAGTATTGACGTTCATGATACAATCTGGGAATGCTTGAAAGGAATAGGAAAAAAAGAATTTGAAAGGAATAGAAAACAGAGATTTTGAAAGGAAATGATACCTTAGAAACTATGCCATTGGTCAATTTGAAAGGTTAATACCGTCCCCCATTCTATTTTATCACAAGGCACTTGAACTGCTTTACATAATGCCTCAAAGAAGTGTGATTTCATGGAATGCCTTGATCGCAATGTATGGAAAAAAACTTTCAAGAAAATGTAATTGGCATGTGTAAAGCCAAACTCCACAACTTTGTCAGCGTCCAGCCTGCCTCTGCCAAAAAGTGAGCTTTCGAACAAGGTATGAACCTCCATCAAAGTTTAAAGGGAGGGTTTTGTAAGATTTTAACCAACAATTGTGTATATCATAGATTTCAAAAGCCATGTACATCTACTTCACACAATCTAGACAGGTGAAAACCATATAGAGAAACAAGAAAAAAAAATCAACAATTCAAAAAATTGATACTGGCAATGTGAAAATGAAAGAGAAGTCATTCACCCTCGCTATCTTGTTGGATGCTCAGACCAGAGAACTATCTTTCTAACGAGTTCGAAAGCATGGGTAACAGTAGCCTCACACATCCAAGGTGACCGTTGTGCTTACTAGGGTCGTACCAGCTCAGACCCCTCGTCTCGACGTTTCTTTCAGCTGAAATGGAGAATAGCATGCACTTGCCCGCATGAATAAGGGAATGACATCGATTTGTTGCTTTCCCCTGGAACCAAATCCCGCTTCGGGCGGGAGCCAAACCCAGGGAATTGACTTGTTATCTCCTACAAAACAAACTCAAACCCATCAAAACCTTGCATTTTTGTTCATAGTAATAGGGAAAACAAGTGGAAAACAATGAAAATTATTGTTTCATGTCAAATATGGTAAAAAAAATGACATTAGTGTTCAATATTTTTGTTGCAAACATACTTTCCCTTGAGAAATCTAGTAGTTGTGAAGATCCTCCAAGTTGAGTTCTAACAAGACCTAAAGAAGATGCAAAAAAAAAAAGGCCCATTATGTGATATTTAGGGGCTGCAATGCACATAGTAGCAAATTTATTTCTTCTCAAAATCCCTTCAATCTCCCACATAGCACCAATATGTTTATCCAATTTATACATTAAGCTGCAACAATGGACAACCATGAAAGCTTGATACAATTTGCAATCTCTAAAAGCACCACTTATGTTGCTCCACAAATTTTCATGTACACATTATTTGAAATATACCTAGAAGAATCTCTTCCTTGCTCATGAAACAAGTTCGATTGCCTAATAGACCTATCACATTGTGCTTCATTAATCAAAATTTGAGGTGACTTCAACATTATAAATTAAAAAACATGAACATATCTAGATTAAAATTATCACATTTGTGGAGGGTATATACTTACACCTTGCCGATTGAAGTAGTGATAATGTAGCTTGCTGTTGTGCCCTATTATAGACCCTCGAATAAAATGCTATAGCGTTGTAGTTTATAACAAAAGTGAGAATCACTACCATCATTGAGAGCAATCTAGCAAAGGGAAATTTAACCCATGGATTCTCTTGGAAGTTTATGCTGTTGTTGGAGACTCAAGCATATCTAGTAACTTGTGGATGACATATTGAACATGCAACATACTGGAGCGCCACGTGGAATAAACTTAGCTGACAACACACTCATATCTAACTAAGGCTATGAGACACTTGTTTGAATATGCCTTGTTAAGCGCAACACTTGTTGAACTGGTGGATTCCTCACGGATTGCCTTTTTGATATCTTATACATTCAGCTTGAAGACAAAAACTCTAAAGATTCTATCATATAATGCATGGGGCATATAAATCATGCATATGTTTTTGTTTTAAATTTCTTTTAGCATGATCTTGTTTTAAATATATAGGTTATGTAAACCTGGCTAATTAATGTCTAAATTGGCAGGTATTGATGTTTATACCATATACAAGGGCTTAGAGATAAGAGATCCCAAAGATACTACTATAGAATACGCAAGGCTAGAGATCATACCTGTATCTCGGTTTTCTCAAATGTTGCACGTCTCTCTACACGAATAAATTTAAATTCAACTTGGGAAGAATTAAATAAAGATTTTTATTTCAGCTGTGTTCATAACTTTCTTTTTGGGTTATATACTTGTGTTATAATAGATATATTGTTTCGCTTAAACTGTGTTTAAGCCATGACTTATTTACATACTAATTTAGTAAAATGAAAGTATTATATATGTTGTTATAATTTTTTATAATCTTAAGCTATTTTGTTCTATCTGTCTTTTGATTCTTTGTTTATTCCATTTTGTATCGCCTAATCTTGATGGGAGTTTGACAACTCTCTTTGGGTTTTCAAATTCTAATTTGTATGATTGTCTTTTATTTTATTTTTCAAATTTCTAATTTGGATGACTCTATTTTGTGCTTTGAATGGATAGGTGTGTCACCGACTTTAAGGAAACTCCATTAGAGAAGCTAAATTTCAAACTAAACACCAAACACATAATGACTTGTTCTTTGTCCTTTCTCTTCCACTAAACATATTTATTTTCAATCTTTTTAAGACTAATTTGGAAAATAATTTAAAATTCTGATTGTAAGAGTTTTGTAACTTGTTGTGTAGTGGAGAAGTGAACAATCTTTATCAAAAATTTAAATTTTTACTTTTTACAAAATTGTAGAGAGTTCAATTCGGGTGTACTAAAAAACAAATATTTGTACTTCATCAAATGCACTCATAAATATTTAATATGTCAACAAGTTTGTAGAGATAAATGATGTAGGTGAATATTCACCTCATGATAAATATTTGGTATGTCAAATTAAATTAATTTTAATATAATAATATAATTATTATTTTTTTAATATAATGAAGTGTGAATTTATCATAAATTGTTTGATTGTTAAATCATTTAACATTTAATTAAAACATTAAATCATTTTAATAAAAATAAATTTTAATCATTCAACCTAACAAATATTAATAATATTTCTTAAAACAAGTATTCAACCAACCATTCTTTATAATATGTGTATTTATCTTCCTAATTTTGATATTTTATTTCAGCGGTGTTTCAATCTCTATAAATAGATGCATAGTTGATTTGAAGCTATGACTTCTTCGTTGGAACTTGTGTTGCACAAACATCATTTGGTAAATGGCCTATCAAATGATCTAATGTACTACACAAATGAACCCAAAATATAGATCAATTTTTTTTTCTAATTTACATTATATTAACTCCAATTTAGCGAGGGTTTTAGAGTATGTTTATTAAAATGAAAATTACAACCAAGATCCTAATAATGAGCACATTTAGGTTTTAACAAAACTATTAAATATATAAATTATAATTAAATTATATTCTTATTTAATACAAGATATAATTAATAAATTATATATTTTATATAATACAAATTAAATTATATATATAATTATATATAATAGTATATATAGATTATATTATTATTATATATTATATTCTATAATAAAAATATTTAATTATTATATTTAATAATTAATATATTTCTATATTAATCAAATAAAATTAATTTATAAAAATCTCACAATTTAATTGATCTTTGGATAGATTAGGAAAAATAAAATTATATATACGACATAAAATTTAAAAAAAAATTAATAATAATAATATTTTTAAAATGACCTACCAATTGACCTCATGTATTACAAAAATATATGCCAAAC
Source organism: Sequoia sempervirens (assembly GCA_007258455.2). Lineage (NCBI taxonomy): Eukaryota > Viridiplantae > Streptophyta > Pinopsida > Cupressales > Cupressaceae > Sequoia > Sequoia sempervirens. The sequence continues at coordinate 538,340,462 of VDFB02000015.1, forward strand.
AAAAAACCATATTTTTTCCTAATTGACCTTCCACACAAAAGAAACATAACACACAAAGAGGAGTTGATCTAACAACGAATGCATTCCATCAATGAGATCCACTGTAATAGATACCATGGTCAAAATAATTTGCATGGCACTCAAATTAGCTTTTCGGATCTATGCACCCACCAACAAATTGGCCTCAAACACTTGAATTCAAGGTAGGGTGAGAGCATTGACACATATTCAAGACACACAGGAAAAACAATATGTAGGTGGCATGATGTATTGTTCGATGCATAGCATGAATGCCATGTGGAAACTAGGGTTGTGGAGGCATGCTAGTTGTTAGGATAAACCTAAGATGAAGTTAATAAAATAGATTATGGTCAAATTTAATGTTTAGTGGTTGGCACCATTCACGTTTACCGACAATGCAACAACGAAATGTTAATGGTGGTAAGAAGCTAAGAAGCTGCAGAGGCCTATAGAGCTGGTCACACATCACCAACACATAAATTCATTCATTCATGTTTAATTTGGAAGCAACCAGAATGTGAGGAAGTCGCAAAGCCTTTTACTACCTAGTTGCTAGCAGTTGTAGTCTAGGCTTTGATTAATTTTTCCAATTATCATAAAATTCAATTATCATGGATCCTCATAAACCATAAATTTTATAGAGTAAAATATAAAATAAATATTAAGAGATATGGGTATTATCATTATTATCAGTTATACTGAAATTATAATTAATGGTATTAATATTTAATATCAAAATTAAATATCAAAATGTTAGTATAGAGTTATTTATTAAAAAAATAGTTGTGAATTTTATTTGTAAAATTTAATGGGTTTTACTGCAATTCAAGTTTTTCTTATATTTTATTTAAATAATATACAAAAAATAAGTTGGAAGAATATCTAGTCTATAAACTTTAAATGTATAATGCATAGGCATTTGGTTTAACTATTCTTTTTGGGAACCAACAATTGATCTTGATGTGAGAGTAAATAGTTTCAACTTGCTATTTGCATAAATTACAATAATATAAATTAGTTGATAATTCATATCACAACGAAATATATCATACAATAAAATTAAAAATCATTTTCCAAAAATGACAAGAATGTGGCAAGCATGCCGCTTGAAATTCAAAATGGTGCTCTGCACTTGGAAGGAAAATACAGTTATTTATAAAAGCTCCCTTTATATTTTTTATTATATAAATATCACTGTAGTACTGTTTAATATGAATATCACAAAATTAATTTGCATAAATATAATAGAATAATAGAATAATAACATAAATATAATAATATAATACATAAAATAATGACATAAATAATAAATATTTAAATAATAATATAATAATTAATATATTATTCCATATTTATAAATTTTTTTTAATAATACTATTAAAATCATTTTCTAAAAGATCTATCAATTGATCTTATTTACTTCACAGTGTACAAAAAATACCATTTTTTCCTAATTGACCTTGTTGGTATTCAGAGGGTTCTACTACAGATAAATTTAATATTAAAGCAATGTATTAGACTGCATCCCATTTCACACAATGAGTTAGTTACCTCATTTTAGAGCTTGCTTATATTTAATCTGCCTTTTGGGAATACTTTTATGATTTATTTATCTTAACCTTACTATGATGTTCTACTTTACATTATTAGAGATATTCTAAACATTATGAATACTTTACATTATGAATACTTTTAAGGGTTCTACAATGATGTTCTAAACATTTTGAAAATTAAAATTTGGCTTTGTAATGACAAAGCTCTTCGATGCACATGCTCTTCTTTTCAGGTCCAATAAACAACATATTTGCTGTCAACTTTACATGTTTTGTAGATTTAAAAGCAAATACTTTCATTCAATATCAATTAGAGACATTTTCCAACAGATTCTATACAAGGCAATGCTAATATTACTCATTTCAATTATGTCAATATCATTACTCAGCTGCTGGTATTACTACGTAAATTTCATTTCTGTGTAAATTGTAGATCATTTATCAATTATGCATTCACTTATATCTAAATACTTGCTCAGCTTAAAATGTAAATATTTATTTCTCTCAATGCTTAAAAAGTCTTCAAATTATGGCTCACTCTGATATTTTTTTTTATTTTTTTTTCTATAATACAATTCAATACAAAACATTCTATTACAAATATGGGTCATTATTCCACTTTTATAATTTCGTATGAATATTATTAATCCTACCTCGAAATTTCAATTCACTCCCAATTTTTTTTAACTGCTTGCTTGGCAACCCCCTACTAATAACTAAGTTTTTAGACCCACATCATCAAATATGATGTCACATTAGCATGCTTGTGCAATCACAAATATTGTGCATTATATAAACAACTAAGCTACTGGATCATCTCTCCTACGTATGAAACTTAATTATAGATTCTACATATTTTACTGTTCACTGTAACACTTATTCAATATGCACACAACGATGACACAAACCTTTTTGCTACAAACATAATCCCAAATTCTCTCCCTATTTCACCATCCACAAACTCTTCGACGTACCTATTGCACACTAGGGTGCCATTGCTAGTAATATGCCTAAATAGACTATAATCATGCCAAATAGATTCTTGTGAAATACTATCCATTAAATATGGGTCAATAATTACCTATGAAAAATAAATAGATGAAGACTAACATTAAACCATTGAGATGAGAAATTTTTATTATAAATCTACCCCTCATAAAATATAAATGAATATATACTTACTAAATATTAACCACAAGCATTGGTGAAAATGGACTTAAAACTAAGATTGATGGCCGCCAAAACAATACAAACGCTCGATGAAAAGATTGTTCCGTTAAAACCGCACGAGGTTTCTTTTTGCAATACATATATAGATATTCGTACATCAGCTTTTGGCAATGGAATAAAACAAATCCTGCGCCTATGCCCAAACGCTTTTCCCTGTTATGTGTGCTGCTTATTGCAGTGTCATATTTTAAATATAGTCATTGTTCTTCTTTTCCCCTGACTGAACTTTGTGGGCAAGAGGTGTTCAGTTTCTACTAGTTTCAAGGTGCAGTATGGAGTTCATAGCTGAAGAAGGAAAGCTACCGCAGAGCAGTACCACTAGTCTCATTCTGGTATGTAAAGGCCTTGTGAAATTCATGATGAATTCAGGGTTTAGGGTTTTATTTGATTTGCATTCATTTCTCTGACGTGTTGCAGCCAGCTCTTTCGATTGGAAATGCGGGACAATTGGCAGTGGACCTCCTGGTATCTTCACGGAGGGCTACTAAAATAGGGTATTTGGATGATCCGTATGTTTTACCTTGTGTAGGCAATGATGCCTACGGACCTCATCCCCAAGGAGACCTAGCAGTGGCCCTAGAAGGTTGTCCTTTTTTTATTTTTTTCAATTTTTTCTCTTCTGTGAAGCTTGAGGGGGGAGAAAAATATTGCTTGCCGGAGGATTAAAAAAGTATACATTAGATTCACATGACCATGGAATAGGCGTCTGACAGCCTGTGTTGTTCCAGAAAAATAAGAAAGTCAGCTTTTAAGCGAGATTTCTCCATGGCTCTAGGAGAGCTTGATGCTTTTAGTTCTAGTATAGACTTACTATATCATGTTATGTCTGAAATTGAGGATTTTCAAAAGTATGTTGATTTTTTGCCAGTACGTGCAAAAGAGAAAAACTACTTTTATTTAGTAGAGAGGGAGTCTCACAAAGTTGTGAAGCTGTGTGTAAATTCTATTTTTTTCTGAAATGATATAGGAATCATGTTTGAAAACAAAGATTAATGGTGCTGTGTAGATTCAAATTCACTTACTTGTGCGAATGTTTTCGGCCCAACCGTGCATGGCTTGCGTGTGATATAATCACAATCTACATTCTGGGCCACATTCACCTTGACTGCTGTCCTAAACTATAAACTCATGAACATTTTAAGTGTAGTGCGCATGAAACCTTACTTAAGATGCTATAGAAAGCATGGAATGTCGCTGCATAGGTAGGAAGGCCAAAATTAAACCCATAGGCATCTTTTAAACATTTATATCTTGACCGACTGCAGCTTATTCTGTTATTGAACCTGCATTATACTCAATGCTTATTAAGAAAATAAATAGACCTCGATATGAATTAAAAAACTTGTACGCAATAACTTTCCTATTTCATAATGAACCCTTCGTATTTTATGTTTTAACCTTGTATATATATTAGTTTATATGATAAATGAGCCAGATTGATTTCCAATCACAAGGCTACATTGTGTATCAAAACAAACATTAAAAGATATCTCTTTATGAAGCTGTAGCTTTGCACCACAAATTTGTAACTCTGGATAAAAAAACTGGAATTGTACAACAGCAAATGCACACAGGCGCCATAGCCTACTTTCTTGCAGTAGCCTAATTATTATCTTTTTAAAAATCACTTGCTAAGTCACCCATCGAATTCTCATGGAATTTCGTCAACGAGTATACATAGAGGGTTGAAACACTAATTTGGATTTTAATAGATTATTTAGTGAAAGGGTTGACAAGGCGACCTGCTTTGATAATCTACCTGGGAAAGATTAAGCTGGTAAAAACTAAACAATCCATTGCCTTCAACTCAAGGTTTTCTTAGCACACAGTCTGACCAGAGGGTACTTCTTAATTGAAGTACAATACACTTTGACTTCTAAGGTTTACAGTCCCAATTCCAGTTCCTTGTTGTATGGCTGTAGAGCACCAAACAGAAGGAGATTTGCTATCTCCCAAGGTAACTTCCACTATGGCTTAATCAGCAATGCAATCTAATTTTTGTCATTCATCTAATTGATTATTAAAAAAGATATGGATTGCAATTCCCGTGGCGCCTTTTATTCCAAAAGTGGATTCTGAAGCAAAGAATGCCTTTTTCATTGATTAGTAGTTGTCACATTTGCATAGATGTATGAATATACAATAGTCCAGAACTCATAGGGTTTTACAGCATAAAACAATACAAGGATCAAGCAATTAAGGGAGGAAAATATTACACACTAGAGGGTTATTGAATTCCCTCCCAATACTATCAAGCCCAAAATGCCTACTGAACTGCATGCTTTTTGATTCGAGGAGGGAGGGTTTAAATGATCTAAGGTCAGTAACAACAACCAATCCACATACCTGTAGCCACTCCAAAATGGATAAAAAGAACTTGTGTCAAATTCACATAACAACCACATTTTCAAGGATCAAGATTACCAACAGAGTCTAGATTATCATTCAAGGGTTTCATGATCCAAATGCTTAGAGAGGAATGAGAACATCTTTATATAATATCAATCTCTAACTAATAGAACATATGGCAATCCATAATGGCTAAGGTTAATAGCATCAACATATAATATCAGCATTTCTTAGTGAAACTCATTGATCAATAACACCAAAATTCTATAGAGATTCCATGCAAATGGCATCCAACTCAATAACCAAGATAAACAATTGAAAAAAGTGTGTCAAACCAGAGAAAGGGATTATTAACAACTGATGCAAATTCTTAAGAGAAACCATCATTTTTTCCTTGAACAAGCCCTTGAGGCAATGCTCCACAACATAACATGGCTGGTACATATATATAAACAATGTGCCTATCATAATAACCAGGCCTCATCCTTTCATGCCTGCGAAGCCCCCACTGAAACAAGGTATAGATTCTAGTATCATAGCAGGGAAATTCCTTGCAACAATCCGGTCATACACATACCATTAACAAAATAAGGATGCAAACCCACGAATGATGTCAATTTCAATCACATCACATTGCCTTGGTACCTGGATACACTTCTGCCTTTAGGCACATTAGCATTTTACCAGTTCTCCATTAAGTTGTGAGAGTTTCTACTGATACATAGCTTTGTAGGGCACAACTTATCTTGGGAGGGAGAAAGGCAAGCTGAGGTTTTCTATACCTGCATTCCATATTCACAGCCATGACCCTGATGTGATGATGGAGCCTCTTTGTGGCTCTCATTGAGTCTTCTCTTCCAGCTGCACTCTCTAAAGTGTCCTTTCCATTTTCCTCCTCACTTTTACCAAGTTAGGAAGAGTAAATGCTTTTGGCCTCTGCTATGGTTGCATGGGTCGCTAGGATTAAATGACCTTCATTGACCACAATAAATTGCAATTTGCCATAAAGGATCTGTTCTCGTACTTGCTAATTCTACTCCACTGATCATGTACAAGAGGGCTACGACTCTTGTCTGCTATGAGGTATTCAATTCATGCCTTCAATTAAAGTACGATTCCTTCAGAAGTGACTTTCCGCCCTAATATTACCCTAAGGGTGTTAATCTTAATAATGCTCCAACAAAATTAAATAAGAAAAGCATGATGAACACCCACTTATACTGAGAGAGGGGGTGAATCAATATAAGATAATCTTTTACTTATTTAAAATTTAACAACCACATTAATAGCAATCATGCAAGATCTAGCAAATAAGAAAACACAAGATTTACGTGGAAACCCTTTTGAGAGAAAACCACAAGGAAAGATTGCTTGGATCTATTGTCCAAATCCAACCAAAAATAAATTTCTCTTACAAAGATTTGTAGGCATCAACCCACTGGAGACACCAATCCCCACTACTAAGAACCAACTTAGCAAGAGACACCAATCTCTTCAATTAGGAGGCACCAACCTCCAAATGAACAAAGTTTTCGCCTTCTTGAATATTGCTTCTTCAGTTGATGATGATAATTTGAATCTCCTTCATAAAATCCTATGTTACTGGGTTCTTCATTTTTGCCTGGCGTGCCCGCTCCTGGAGCGTTTGGGCACGGGTCCTTGCTGGGGAGCGGCTGGGAGCGCCTAGGCACCCCCGAGTTCTCTGTGAACCTGGAGGTGCCTGGGCACTCCCAGCCGTGCCCGCGCGTGACGGTTGGGAGCGCCCAAACGCTCCCATGGAGTTTGGGCACTGAAAACAAAAAAAAAATCAATTTTTAAAGCACTTAAAGTGCCAAAAAAAACCCTAAAATGCCTTTATAACATGACTATCACTCCTTTGTCATTTCATTGCTCTCACAAACACATTTTGCCCTCCATTTTTCTCATTTTGTAGGTTGCTAATTTCTTGAAGGAGATTGATCAAGTGCAAAAGAAAGTGAGGATAGCTTGCACAAAGGAGATCTAATCACCTAAGGTATGCATTTTAACTCATTTTTTCAAGTTTATGATGGATTCTTTCAAGTTTTTTCAGAATTTTTTCAAATTTTTGTTTTCAATTTTTTTTTAGAAAAGAAGAAATAAGATTTGCTATTTGTTTCCATGTGTTTTGGTGTTCATTTTGTAATTTGTTTCAATACTTTATATTTCTTATAACAACAAAATCAAAGTTCAAATGGCTACAAGTTCAAGTTCAGTGGGTGTTACTGCTGGTAAAAACCAAAAGTTTAAAATTGATGCAGCATCTCCTTTATGACATCATACTATGATGGTTGTGTTGCCCGATTTTCACCTACGGGCTCATCAGGTAGGACAAATTGTGTTTCAAAGGGTTCATAAAGGCCAAATGGGGAGTTTGCATCAAGGGTTAGATCATGCACCCGAGGATATTTCACAACGAGGTTTGTTGGAAGGCATGCCTCGATCAGTTTTGGCACAAAAACTCATCAAAGAAGAAAGTCGAGAAGACCCTCCTGTTGTCTTGCCGACTAAGCAGTGCATTCTACTTGGTTTAATACACCCGTTGCCAGGACATTCGGGTCGCCATGAGTCTTCATGTATCTCTTCGCTTGGAGGGAGGTCATGCCGATAGTTTTTTACAAAGGTGGCGTCGGGGGGAATGATTGCCTTCGGCATAATGTCTCACCAACACATGGGAGTCTCCCCGAAATGGTCTCAGCTCGCCAAAAGATTGACATCTCAGGATAATGTCTTGCCGACATGGAGTGGTGAGCTTGGCGAAGGATTTGAGTTCGTCGTGATGTCCCGGCGACCAAACAGGGTCTCGCCGATGGCGAAGGAGGTCTCGGCGAAAAGATATGTCAACGAGGAGAAAAGGTGGGCCTCGCTGTGACATCTCAGCGACCGGATGATGTCTCACCGAAACAGAGTGCCTTCGCCAAGAAATGAAGACCTCGCCATGAGGTCTCACCGACCAAGTGATGTCTCCCCAAAATGAGGCACGCTCTCGGCAAAGGAAATTAGAGTTGCTGTGATGTCTCGGCGAAAGCATGAGGTCCTGCCGAAGAACGAAGGGTCTCGGTATAGAGTTTTGCCTTCGGCAAGGGGTCTCACCGACACAGGGGTGTCTCGTTGACGGAGGAGCACAGCGGTACAATGTTGGGGCTTCGCCATGAGGTCTTCCCGACTTGCCAGTGTCTTGCTGAAGGAGGGAGGTTGAGCTCGGGGAAGTGGTTTGTGTTCGCTATGATGTTTTGCCGATAGCGATGGTCTCGGCGACATCTTGTGCAGCGATATAATTCACGAATATCGGTATGACCTCCTGCCGACTAAAGGAGCTCTTGTCGAATGCAGATGACTAGGCAATGAAATGGCAATATGGGTGTCGATATGACTCCTGAGGGCTCGCCATGAGGTCTTCCCGAATGTGAGTGGTCTTGCCAATGGTCTGGGTAACAACCACTATGGATGTCGATATGACTTTTGGGCTCGCTTTGAACTCTTGCCGACAGTTGTGATCTATGCCAATAACCGCTGAAGAGCATAATCGCATCGGGGAGACGATTAGTGTCTCACCGATATGCGATTCTGGTGAAGTAACCTTTGACCGTCTAGAAATCTACGGGGCACGAGTTCGACCAATCAGATGGGAGCTAAGGACGCGCCATGAGCCGTTTGACTGTCTGACTCCCCCCTGTGAGCGGGATCGACAGAGCATAAGCAACGTGTATCTGCTCTGAGAATAAAGCGACGAATCAGTTCGATATCCAGAAGGTGTCATTGGTAAACAGAAAGGCGAAGATCGCAGGGACAGTTGGGTTGTCAACTGCCAAGATCGAGTGGGTGACATTAATGATAAGAACTTCAAAGCATTCAAGCAACTCTTGACGGAAGCCAGAAGTAAATGCGTTGCAAAAGATCAAGGAGGCCATTCCAGGAGGGCGATCCTTCACATCGACATGGACAGCAGGGACGCAGCATTAACTTCATTTGAAAAGATCTAGGGGCGGATCTTTGTGAACGCGAATATTTTTGTAAGCCCTGGGGGCCGACATCTTTTTGTATATAGGGCATTTTTGCCTCTTTGTAAAGGATTATGCGTTCTAGAGAGTTAGTGATTTTTTCTCAAATCCTTTCTTGGCTGATGTATGCTTTGTAACTTAACTGGAACCTGGAATATAAAATACAGAGTTTACCTTGGAAACCAGTGTTGGTGTTTCGTACTGTTTTCATTTCTTTTCAGATTATGTAAGTTTTGAACTGTGTTTTCTAAGTCTGCATTTGAACTTTAAAGTTGTGAAATTCATCTTTCCTTCTTAAAATATATATGCAGATTAAACCTTTTCAAGCATAATGCATAAGTTCACAAAGTTATGTTGAGTAAATGAAATATCTCTCATTAGTTTCTCAGTGTATGTTCATCTTGTCTTCATTCCATGATTTCTGTCAATTTGGTGTATCACCGTAGGTTTAAGTTTTAATTTTCATGCATTTCTTGCCCCCTTTTCTTTCAAAAATTAGTAGTTTAGGTGATAACACAAAGGAAGCCGGCTTTCTCCGAAGGTTGACCTCTGTTTACAAGAAACCCACATCTTCAGAGGTCTTCCCATGTTGCACTGGATTGTTGAATTTTATATTCAACAGGGTGCAAAATCCAAGTGACAACAGGTTGAACAACTTCCAAGAGGTGGGGCATTTGTTTGGATTTGTGATGAGCGTAAAATCCAATTTAAGAGCTCATATAGTTGATTGAAAGCTCACCTTTGTGGACAAGGTGGGCAAAGGATTAGAGTATGTGGAGGGCCAACTAAGAAGGTGTTGTCAAAGGATAAAATTATGAAATACATTGCTGAACAAGAAGACCCTGATGCTATGGCTGAAAGAACAAAATTAAGAAACCATCCTTTAGCAAAGAAAAAATCAATGACTTTGCTTGTAGATTTAGTAGTGGCCTCTCAACATCCTTTCTTGGAGACATCCTCTGTCCAAGTAGAAGACCCGATTTCTTCCTGCAAATGAGGACCATTGGATAAGGCATTTCAAAATGAAGCAAGAGACATCGCAAAGGAAAAAATTGCACGTTGCATTTATGCCAATGGTCTTCCTTTCAACTTGGTGAGATCACCATATTGGAGTGAAATGGTGGAGGCAATCAATACTGCACCTTTAGGTTTCAAAGGTCCTGGGAATGAAAAGGTGCACACCACCTTATTAGTAAAAGAAAAAAATTATGTAGAGACATCACTCAAACCAATTAGGGATTCTTGGGTTGAAACAGGAATTTCTATTGTTTCTGATGGATGGAAGGATTGCAAAAACCGACCTTTGATAAATGTTATTGCAGTGTCCCCAAAAGGGGCTATGTTTTTGAAGGCAGTTGATTGTGAGGGGAAAATCAAGGATGCATAATTCATTTAAAAAATCCTCATTGAGTCCATAGAGATGGTGGGTCCGGAAAATGTTGTTCAAGCCATTACAGACAATGCAAAAAATTGCAGGGCTGCAGGTATTTTGGTTGAGCAAAGGTATGAACACATTTTTTGGACACCATGCACTGTACACACCCTTAACTTGGTGATGCAAGCAATTGGCACTCAAATAGAATGGGTGAAAGATATATACCAAGAGGCTGAGGAGATCCAAATGTTTGCGACAAACCACCATATGTCACAAAGCATCTTCTGGACTTTCTCGAGATTGGAATTGTTGAAGGTAAATTTAATTTAATTATCAATTATGTAATTTATTTTTTAATTTTATGGATTTATATTTTAAAGTGTTATTATTATTAACTTATGTTTTACATGATCCTAGGTTGCTGAGACTCGATTTGCATCACACACAATCGTTTTGAGACCACTTGTGAAGGTGTGAAAGGCATTGGGTGCCATGGTTATTAGCAACCAATGGAGTATTTGGAAAACATCAAGTTCAGAGAGGGCCCAAAAGGTCAAGTCATTGATCCTAGATGACAATTGGTGGGATTGTGTGGCCTATGTCTTGAGATTCACCGAGCCTATCATGAGTATGATCAGGTTTGCTGATACAGATCGACCATGTTTGGGGGAAATCTATGATGGTATTGACTCCATGATAGAAAAAATAAAGGTGATAATAGTAGAAAAAGAGAATGACCCCCAAGAAACAGTTCTTCATAGAGTTGAAAAAATCATTCACCACCGTTGGGACAAGATGAACACACCATTGCATCTCCTTGCATATGCATTATCTCCCAAATACTATAGTTCACATATACTTGCTTTGCTAGGGAGAACACCACCATATACAGATAGTGAAGTTGCTAATGGGTACAAGCGAGCATTCAAAAGACTCTCCGTAGATTCAGAAGTGGTGGAAAATGTTAGGAAAGAGTTTGGCTTGTTCATCTCAGGACGAAATCATAGTCTTTGTGCTATTCAAGACCAATATGCAATAGATGCTAGTACATGGTGGTACCTCCATGGGCAAGATTTTATGTTCCTCCAACCTCTTGCAATCAAGATTCTATCACAAGTAAGTAATTTATATTTTTAATTTTTTTTATTTAACATTTGTATTGTAGACTTTAAGTTTAGTACTACTACTTACCATTCTTTAATTTATTTTGCATTTTTTATTTCTAAGTTATTTTGGTTTTCTCTCCAATTTCAACAGGTTGCAAGTTCTTCTTTGGTTGAACGAAATTGGAGTACATACTCCTATATCCACTCAGTGAAGTTTAACCGGTTGGCTGCAAAAAAAGTAGAAGACTTGGTTTATGTCCATTCCAACTTGTGTCTTCTATCACATAAGCAAGATGAGTACAAGGATGGTTCAATGAAGAATTGGGACATAGCTCCTGAGTGTGCCAACTTGGATGCATCTATTGTAGAGCTTGCTAGAGTCACTATAGATGATGATGATGATGATGATGATGATGTTGAGACTTCTGCAAGTGCACATGATGCACCTACTACAAGTGGCATTGGCAATGCATTTGCTTCTGGTTCAAATGATGTCGAACCAAATGATGATGATCTAGATCCTTTTGATGATTGATGAATAATTGTAAATGATCTTCATTTGAATCATGACTAGAGAGACATATATTATATTTATTATTAATATATGAGTATGACATGTATTGGAATTTTAAACTATCAATTGGCATTTATGATTTATCTTTATAGGCTTGTAGTTTATCACTAGCATTGATCAATGATTTTAGATTTAATGATGATTGATGATTGATGAAGTATCATAGACTCATAGTTCATAGTCATACTATCAAATGTATTTACAATTTTGTATATTTTTAATTCTTTGTGTATATATATATATATAGATACAGCCATACCCAAACGTATTGTATTTCAGGAAAAAAAAATCGTCGTACCGACGTACCCATATCCCGTACCCGATCCCATACCAGAACCGGCAACTTAGATAAAATCTGCTTGTAAATGATGTAATAGTTTTTTCACATGTACTCTCCTTCAAAAATCCGCTTGTATTTCTAATGTCCCCTGTCCTGGTTGGCCCTAAAATTCGTCTATTGACCACAAACTACACAAACTAGGGCTAGGGTTTTTGCCTTAGCAAGTGAATAGCCTCTTGATGGTGTAATTCGAACCTTGCAAACCTGTATTCAACCCATGCCAACATTCAAACATGCATATATATATATATGTTAGCATTAATCCATGGCAACACATTTATAAACTTGTCAATAATTCATCCTATTATTAGGAGGAGTGACAAGGGTGGGTCCGCCCGAAGCCATTTGCCAAGCCTAAGAGGTTGTATACCACAACTCTCCTTGCTGGCGACTTGTGACTGCTTTCCCCATCCATGTCGCTACCTCAGAAAACACTTTGCCTACTTGGTGGAATCGGGCAGAGCTCACAAGCGGTCCCGATGCTTCCACTCATCCATGGCCCATCCTCTCCTTGGATTTGGGCGGATCTTAATCGGGATTTCCTCTCATCCATGGCCCATCCTTTCCTTAGGTTTGGATGGATCTTAAGTGGGTTTTCCACTCATCCATGGCCCATCCTTTCCTTAAGTTTGGGCGGATCTTAAGTGGGTTTTCCACTCATCCATGGCCCATCCTTTCCTTAGGTTTGGGCGGATCTTAAGTGGGACCTCTAGGCATGCACTGCTTTCTTAGGCTCTTTTCCCCAGGCAGGGTTCCAAACAGATTCAAACACTCATATTTATCTCTAGACATTATTATGCATTAGTATCTATGCTTGTTATGCTTTGTGCAAAAGACAATATTTAAGTCTATGCCTAAATTGACAAATAGTATTGCTTAACTTTTCATATTGATGCATGAAGTAGCACTGCTAGTGGATATTAGAAGTGTTGATGTTATAGCGGCAGGAGATATCTTTCTCTCAAAATTTAAATAATAAATAATTAATAAGGCAAGTCGGCCTTAATTACAAATTATATTTTATATTTTTATTTATTAAAAGAGGCTGACCCAAATGAAGAGACGCCTTGTTTTGTATATATACAAGGTGAAGTTGATTCATCAATTCATCAAATCATCAATTCATTCTTCATTCAATTTGCACTCTCAAGGAGAAGTTCGTACCCAAACAGTAGATCATAATTTTGTAGCAGCAGTTCGACTTCAAGGAGATTCATATTCGGTTGTATCAAGAAGAGATTCTCATCACTTATTGTGTCAAGTTCGCCCTTGAGAAGGGTCTGATTTGTAAAGCAGATTTCTGCTCTTATTCGTCCTATATATAAGAGATATATTTTGTTGGGTTTTTCTCCCTTGAGGAGGAGGGTTTCCCCAGGGTAAACTGCTGTGTTCATTTGTCTTATATGTTGCATCACATTTTTGATCTAAAACTAACATGGTATCAGAGCGGGTCTAAGAAAAGATCTGATCAGATTTGCTTAAGCAGTCAAGTCAAATTTTCATCTAGGGCAGATCTTGAAGTATTGTAGATCTGAGGTTGCAAATTATTACAGACCTAAGGGCAGATCTTTGAAGGTGAATTTGTGCGGAAAAAGAAGATGGTGAGCGGTGTCAAGGTAGAAGATAGGCTTGATGGAGCTTCAAACTTCAACTCTTGGAAACCCAGGGTAGTCATTGCATTAGAGGAGAATGATCTTCTTGATTTCGTGGAAAGTGATATGCCTGAGCCTTCTGATGATATTGAAAAAATCCAATGGAAGAAAAATGGCACGAAGGCTAGAAAGATCATGATAGACTCTGTGATGAATCACCTGGTACCGATAATCTCCAAGTTGAAGACAACTAAAGAAATGTTTGATATTCTAAAAGGATTGTATGAGATCAACAACACCAACAGAGCCCTTGCTTTGAGACAACAACTTCACCATGTAAAAATGGCTAAAGATGATTCAGTCATCTCATTCTTTATGAAGATTGCTGATTTGAGAGATCATTTGAGTGCTATTGGGGATATAATTGCAGACAAAGATCTTGCTATGCTGGCACTAAATGGTCTTCCTCAATCTTGGGAACCCTTTATTCAGAGCATCAATAGGACATCCAAGTTGCCCAAGTTTGATCGTCTTCAAGCTGATTGTATTCAAGAAGAGTCTAGGTTGGCAGCAAGAGGAATTGGGCGAAACTATCATGATGTAGAAAATCAAGTTCTTGCTACACGTACTTCTAGAGAAAGAGGCAAAGGAAGAAAGAGGAATAGAGACAGAGAATCAGATTCTGCCCTAGAACCGAAGAAGAAGAAGAATCTCTCTCACATTCAATGTTTCAGGTGTGACAAGTACGGTCACTTTGCTCGAGATTGCAAATTAAGGTCTACACAACATGTTTCTTCTGCGGAAATTGACATAGGGACAACTCAGAAGGAGCCAAGCTCTAAAGTCAATTCAGAAGGTTTCTTATTCTAAAGTCGATCAAGAGGAGGAATTAACATTCAGAGGGAGTTTGACAAACCAACGAGGAGGTCAGGAGGTTGATGCCGTACTTAGAGCTTCAGAGGGAGTCATATCATCATGAAGACTTGTTGTAATGCATATTTCTCTGAGACAGAGAAATATGAGGTGAAAGCCTTTGTAGTGTATATTTATCTGAGACGGAGAAATATGAGGTGAAAGCCCTTGTAGTGTATATTTTTCTAAGACAGAGAAATATGAGGTGAAAGCCCTTGTAGCGTATATTTCTTTGAGACGGAGAAATATGAGGTGAAAGCCCTTGTAGCATATATTTCTCTAAGACGGAGAAATATGAGGTGAAAGCCCTTGTAGTGTATATTTCTTTGAGACGGAGAAATATGAGGTGAGAGCCCTTGTAGCATATATTTCTCTGAGACAGAGAAATATGAGGTGAAAGCCCCTGTAGTGTATATTTCTCTGAGACGGAGAAATATGAGGTGCAAGCCCTTATTCGTCTCTGAGACTGAGATGAGATGTCATGTTGAGTGACTCCATGGTGATATCACGTTGAGAGACTCCGTGATGAACTCTTTTCCACAAATGGGTGTAGCCATTGTGGGTGTCATGTTGAGAGACTCCATGACATGGATATCTGGAAAGATACCTCCCTAGCTAAGAGGGAGTGTTGATGTTATAGCGGTGGGAGATATCTTTCTCTCAAAATTTAAATAATAAATAATTAATAAGGCAAGTCGGCCTTAATTACAAATTATATTTTATATTTTTATTTATTAAAAGAGGCCGACCCAAATGAAGAGACGCCTTGTTTTGTATATATACAAGGTGAAGTTGATTCATCAAATCATCAATTCATTCTTCATTCAATTTGCACTCTCAAGGAGAGAAGTTCGCACCTCAGCAGCAAAATCATACCTTTGTAGCAGCAGTTCAATTTCAAGGGTATTCATATTCGTTGTATCAAGAAGAGATTTCATCACTTATTGTGTCAAGTTCATTCCTTGAGAAGGGTCTGATTTGTAAAGCAGATTTCTGCTCTTATTCAGTCTCTATATATAAGAGATATATTTTTGCTGGGTTTTCTCCCTCGAGAAGGAGGGTTTTCCCAGGGTAAACTGCTGTGTTCATTTGTCTTATGTTTTGCATTATTTATTTCTTATATTTCTTTATTTCTCCAAAAACTAACAAGAACAAGCTTTTACAGCCACGGTAATTCCACATACATCAGACTATGCTAACCAATAAATGCATATAAACAGATCATGCTGTACAGAACAATGAATATATATGCAACCTGATGCGTTTATGAATCATAAGTAATCAATTACACATGTGCATGCTATGAAGAAATAATTAATCAATCACTGCTATAAGGGATAATTTATCCATGCAATTATATCTGATCAATGATTCGATGCTATAAGAATAATCTATCAATGTAATTATATCAGATTATCGCTGTGACGAATAATCAACCCATACAAATATATCAGATCGCTGTCATAGGAATGATTTAGTTAGAATAATATAGATCAGATCGATTATATGCCTGGAGGCAGAGATGCCACCTGTTAAGATTCATGTAGTTATCACTTTATCTCCCTTACGGGTGTCTTCTTCTGTTTCTACTCGATGCCTTTATGCTTACTACTTTCTGATTCTTTATATCTCAGTTTACCCAAATGGTGCGACCCTTCCTTTTTCCAGTCATCTCACTTGTTATGAAAAGTCATGTCTTTAAGATGAATTGATTCTCTTATGCAAGTTGGCCATTGTTAGAGTAATTAACAATTATAATGAATCGATCTTTATATAAGTTGGCCTGTTTGAGAGGTAATTATTATTATTTCTTTCTTAGATGGCTTAAGGGACACAATACACCCATTAATATTGGGTCCTTAAATTATTGGTGCTTATTTTGGTTTTTTGTTTGGATGAATCATTCTTCTAGGACCAGCGATAGACTGCAATATAATTATTTTGACATT